>CM074510.1:9866587-10466587 GCA_037389245.1 Oryzias sinensis | reverse complement strand
AACTGATTTAATTCAAATTTGGAAATTCAACAATATGCTTTTGGAAGATTCCTGTTTTTGCAACAAGGTTAGAGAATTAATAACAGAAGTGAATGTCTTGGACATGTCACCTGTGAGTAAATGGGAATGGTTTAAGTTTAAAATTAGAAGTCTTGCAATTGAATTTAGTAAAAGTGCTTTAAGATTGAAACGTCTAAAACAACAAAATATTTTAAGAAATATTAATGACCTATGTAAAAAGATGGATTTGTCGACTGAGGAATTATTAGAATTAAATAAATTACAAAGCGAGTTAGACATTTTGTATATTGAAAAAGCTAAAGGTGCATTTGTAAGATCCCGAGCTCGCTGGATTGAAGAGGGAGAAAAAAATACCACATATTTTTTTAATCTTGAAAAACAAAGGCAATTAAAAAAGCAAATTAACAAACTATCAGTAAATAATTTTGTTTACGAAGACCAAAGGGAAATTAACAAAGAAATACACACATTTTACTCCAATTTATATAAGTCCTATCATTCTGAAGCTGACTGTGAAATTTTATTTGAAAGCATTGAAGGATTGAACCAAAACATTGACTTAGAATTTAAACATTTTATGGAAAACGATTTAGACATTGAGGAAATGGATGCTGCTGTTCTTAAGATGTCCTCTGGGAAATCTCCTGGCTTGGATGGTTTAACAGCAGAATTTTATAAATTCTTTTGGACTGATATTAGACGTTTGTTACATGAAGCTTTTCTAGAATGCATCTCAGCAGGTAGCCTTTCTAACACAATGAGACAGGGGTTAATCACTTTAATCCCCAAACCTAATAAAAATACTTTATATTTGGATAATTGGAGACCAATTACTTTGTTATGCAATGACTATAAAATTTTGGCTCATGTTTTTGCAGAGCGTCTAAACAGAGGACTGAAGGATTTAGTGGATGAGTGTCAGTCAGCATTCATTAAAGGAAGAAATATCCATAATCACATCAGGTTGGTAGTAGATTTATTGGATTATTGTGACTTTGTTGACCCAGATAGTTTAATATTATTTCTAGATTTTTATAAAGCATTTGACACATTGGAGCATTCCTTTTTAATTAAAGCCCTGAAATTTTTAGGATTTGGTGATAAATTTTGTAATATTATTAAAATGTTTTATAATGATATCTATAGTTCAGTTTCCTTAAATCCAGGAATTACTCCCCGATTTGTAATTAAAAGGGGTATCCGACAAGGTTGTCCCATCTCGCCCAAACTGTTTATATTAGCCACTCAGTTATTAACCATCCTCATAAAACATAGTCATGATATTCAAGGTATTTCTATTTTTGAAAAGCAATACAAAATTAGTCAGTTTGCAGATGATACTGCTTTACTTCTAAAAGACGATGCAGAGGTTGTTAAAGCTCTAAATAGGATTCAGTTATTTTCCAAAGCATCAGGCTTGAAGCTAAATATTTCCAAATGTGAAATCCTCCCCGTTCACTCGTGTCAACACCAAACTATTGAAGCCATTAGGGTTGTTCATGAAGTGAAATATCTGGGTGTGTTATTGTCTAAAAACACATTAAGGAGGGAAGAAGTCAACATTACAAATCGATTGTTTGATATGAAGAAAAGTTTAAGTCGCTGGTTGACAAGAGATTTAACTGTTTTTGGGAGAAATCTGTTAACCAAAGCGGAAGGCGTCTCTAAGATTATTTATCCCTGCTATTCCTTATACATATCCCCTCCAAACATTAGGAAAGTTAACTCTATTATTTTTCAATTCATATGGAAAAACAAAACACATTATATCAAACGTTCCCAACTGGTCAAAAGTTATGATAATGGTGGCATCAATGCTCTAGATTTTGAAGCTATGGTCGGTACTTTCAGGATTAATTTTTTAAAAGCTCTTCTGGTTGATAGTGACTCCATGTGGTTTCATATTCCAAGATCCATCTTTAAACATTTAGGAGGCATAGACTTCCTTTTGAAATGTGATTTTGAAGTCAACAAGATTCCATTCATTTTGTCTAACTTCCATAAACAGGTTCTTCAGTTTTGGAAAATGATATTTAATCACAATTTTACCCCCCATGGATCAACATTATGGAATAACAGAACAGTATTAGTTGGTAGGAAATCTTTATTCAAACAGGATTGGTTTGACAGAAACATTCTTTTTGTTACAGATTTAACTGACAGTGACGGTAATTTATTGAATTTTTCTTCATTTATAGATAAATACAGTCTCACCTGCAGCCTTAAAGAATTTAAAAAAGTATGTCGAGCTATCCCTGCTGCTCTGATTCATTTAATAAAGAACACTGTTTTTACTCCTCTTATAACAATTATCTCATTACCAAAATTACAGATAAATGGATGTAATTTCTTAGATTTTAAACTAAATAACAATCTTTTGAACAACTGTTTAAAAGAAAGAATTTATCATGTCCATAATCGAGCCTCTTTTAGATCTTTCTCTTTTTTCAACAGCCAATCTCTGTTAGTTAAAGCACATTCAAAGTATATTAAATGGCCTGTTCTGCCCAAAGTAAAAGAAACTCATTTCAAAATAATAAATAAATATTATCCTGTCTCCGATTTTCTTCAAAGCAGATTTAAATTTGACATGGAATCTTGCATTTTTTGTAACTCCAATGAGGAAACACTGGAACATTTGTTTTTTTCATGTGATTACTCCAAAGAGTTCTGGACTCAAATAAGGAATTGGATTAATTTAAAACTGAATATTCCCCCTTTTGGTATTTCTGATGTCATGCTGTTTATGGAAAATATTGATGATTCTTTCTCAAAGTTCATTAATATCATCTTACTTTTAGGAAAATACCATATCCACTGTTGCAAGTGGAGAGGTTCCAAGCCCTCCTTCCCAGGTTTTATTAACGATTTTAAATTATATTATTCCTCACTGAAAAGATTACAATCCTCAGTAGGTGTTAAAAAAATATCTAAACAAATTTCTTTGTGGCTTTTATTCTAGTTTCTGTCCTGTGCTATCATTTGGCTCCTGTTATTTTTTATTTTTATTTTTTGTAAGTGTTTCAACACTTAATGTTTATGACTGAGAGTATATTTTACCCCCCTTAGTGTTTTTGTATTTTGTGGTGTATTTATCCTCTGCTGGAGTTTGTATGTTTTGTATTTGAAAAGTTCAATAAAAAAAAAAAAAAAAATTAGCTGCTAGCTCCTCCCACACGCGGCATGATGTGTTTAATGAACTCCAGTTCACAGAAGTTTTGTGAAAGTCCAACAGCCACTCAGCCTAACTTAGGCCACTACTAGATGTTCATGAGAAGATGAAAATTGCAGAACCGACCACAAAATCACCCGAATTATGCACACTCGCCCAAAGCCACTTTTATCCGCAAATTTAGAACAAAAACTTCCCTATTTCGTGTAACACTGTGGATGTGTTGAGGTGCACACTCCCCCTAGTGTTGAGGAGTGGGCATTGCGCCGTCACGTTTGGTGAAGCATCTTCGATCGATGTAGTCAGGGTGCTGCTGCTTATGTCTGAGTAAAGGAATAGCCAATCACAAAAGTGTCTCCGCCTTGTCTGGTTTGATTGACAGAGTCATTCTGCTGAAAAAGCTCATTATGAAATAAATACGCCATTGTGAAAAACAGCAACATGAAATAAAAACAAAGCTACTTTGGAAAATATTGATTTTGAAATCCAAGGTTCTGAAAAAAGAAGTAGAATTATAATAATATTCCACATGAATAAAATGAATATTTTAAAATGCTTTTTTAAAATAATAAACAGGTTTTTAAAGCAAAATGAAATATATTGAATAATATAATGGCTAATTTAAAATCAGTGTGCAGGTTTTTCACCATTTCATGGTCTTTTTATATATTTATGAGAGATTTATTGGTTGACTGTATTTGCATGAGGCCATATTTATTTATTTAATCAAATATTTATTTAATTATGAACAGTATAGGACTCCATAAAAGTGCTTCCCAAAAACAGAATAAAAACAAATAAGATAAAAATATATATATAATAGTTAAAATAAACAAAGTAAAAAGAATGCAATAATAATTAAAAATAAATGCAAATAAAAATAAATGAATTAATAAAACACACAAAAACCCAACATACACATCCCTCCATTAAAATAAAAACAAATAAAATTAGCTGTTAAAATGTTATAAAATCAAGTAAAAACATGTGGACAAGTAAAAACTATGTAAAAGCTTTACTAAAAAGATGTGTCTTAAGTTTTTTCTTAAAAACTTCCACAGTGGCTGAAGCCCTCACGTCCTCAGCCAGGCTGTTCCACAGGCGAGGCCCACCGTGTTGAAAGGATGCCTCGCCGTGGGATTTAGTTCTGACCTTTGGGAGCCTTAGCAAACCTGCACCTGTGGACCTGAGGGCTCTGGGAGGGTCATAAACTAAAAGTAAATCTGATAAAAATGAGGGTCCAGTACCATGTAAACTTTTATAAACTAATAAAAGAACCTTAAAAATCGATCCTAAAGCTGACTGGGAGCCAGTGCAAAGACTTCAAAATTGGAGTAATGTGCTCTTTCTTTCTGGTTAAAAGGCGTGCAGCTGAGTTTTGAACAAACTGCAGCCGGTTGTGGAAAATAAGTATTGACCACGTCAACATTTCTTTCAAAAAACATATTTCTAATTGAGCTATTGACATGAAATTTTCACCAGATGTCAGCATCAACCCAAGTAATGCACACAGAGAGAAATCCAAACATTTATGTCCATAAATGAAGTTATGTGTAATAAAGTGAAATGGCACAGGGAATAAGTATTGAACACGCTTACTGAAATTTATTTAATAATTAGTGCAAAAACCTTTGTTGGTGATTTCAGCCTCAAGACGCCTCCTGTATGGAGAAACCAGTCGAATACATTGCTCAGGTGTGATTTTGGCCCACTCATCCACACAAACTGCCTTCAAATCTTCAAGGTTCCGGGGGTCTCTTCTGTGAACCCGGATCTTCAGTTGTTTCCAAAGATTTTCAATAGGATTCAAGTCTGGTGATTGACTGGGCCATTCTAGCAGCTCTATTTTCTTTTTCTTCAACCAGTTGAGTGTTACCTTGGCTGTGTGCTTGGGATCGTTGTCTTGCTGAAAGATCCACCCTCTTTTCATCTTCAGCAGCCTAGCAGATGACAGCAGATTCTGATCAAGAATGTCTCGATACTTTTCTCCAGTCATTATTCCTTCAATGATATGAAGTCTACCAGTACCACATGCTGAAAAACAGCCCCACGCCATGATCCTCCCACCTCCAAACTTGACTGTTGGTATGGTGTTTTGGGGGTGATGTGCGGTGCCATTTTTCCTCCAAACATGTTGTGTCTTATGACATCCGAAGAGTTCAATTTTGGTCTCATCTGACCAGAGTATCTTCTCCCAGAATGTCATGGGTTTCTCCAAATGTTGTGTCGCAAACTCCAAACGAGCTTCAACATGCTTCTTCTTCAAAAATGGAGTCTTGCGTGGTGTGCGTGCCTGGAGGCCATGGCGGTTGAGTGCATTTCTTATTGTTTTCTTTGAAACAACGGTACCTGCTGATTCCAGGTCTTTCTGAAGCTCTCCACGAGTGGTCCTGGGCTGTTGGAGAACCCTTCTGATGATTGTTCTGACTCCTCTGTCTGGAATCTTGCGAGGAGCACCTGGCCGTGGCAGGTTTATGGTAATGCCGTGTTCTTTCCACTTCCGGATGATGGCCCCAATGGTACTCACTGGAACTTTCAGAAGTTTAGAAATGCGCCTGTAACCAATGCCTTCAGTGTGTTACGCAACAATAAGGTTGCGTAGGTCTTTGGACAGCTCTTTGCTTTTACCCATCATGCAATGCTTCTTGCTGGTAAGAAACCTTTTTAAAAGGCATCAACCAGGACTATACCAGCTGATATTACTTTGCACTAATAGGGGGCAGGTTAACCTTCTGAATACTGACAAACTCCAGCTGCTTTCTTGGCTTGCCAGACCTTTTTACCCCTCCTTTTCTTCATGTGTTCAATACTTATTCCCTGTGCCATTTCACTTTATTACACATAACTTCATTTATGGACATAAATGTTTGGATTTCTTTCTAAGTGTGCATTACTTGGGTTGATGCCGACATCTGGTGAAAATTTCATGTCAATAGCTCGATTAGAAATAGGTTTTTTGAAAGAAATGTTGATGTGTTCAATATTTTCCCCGCTGTATTTCTCTTAGCACCAGAAAGAAGAGCATTACAATAGTCTATCCTAGAAGTTATAAAAGCATGGATTAATATTTCAGCACTGGCTTGTGAGAGAAAGGGTCTCACTCTGGCAATATTTCTAAGATGATAAAATGCAGTCTTTGTAACTTGGTTTGCGTGTGCTTCAAAGTTAAGATCTGCATCTAAAATCACACGAGGTTTTTTATTTTATTGCACACATTCAGATTAAAAGTTGATAAATAGGATTGGACCCTTTCTCTCTCAGCTTCAGGACCAACAATTAAAATGTCAGTTTTGTCTTGATTGAGCTTTAAGAAGTTCTCTCCCATCCTTGTTTCAATATCTAAAACACAACTTAAAAGGTCATCAATGGGTCCCATGTCATCAGGAGACACAGCCACATATAACTGTTGAAACTAAATAGTTGAAATAGCTTCAATCTAGACATACAAGAAAATTAAAAGATTATGGACGATGAAAAAAACAAACATATTCTTTATTTAAATCATGTGAATTTTGAATGTCATTAGAGAGAATTTACAAAGAAATTGAGAAACTTTAAAATAAAAATAGATTTTTCTGCATTTATTGGTAGTTTTAGTGGATATTTATCTTCCCATTGTTGCATAATCTATTTTATTAATACTACCAAATTGTTTTTTTCTTTGTTTCCCTCAACAGTTTGCACCATAGTATTTTTTTTTAAACGTTTGTCTTCCCACTATTTAAGTATACGTTCAAAATAACTGACTTAGAAGCTTCACAGATGACTCAGCTGTATTTCTAAAGGAGAAAGAGAGTTTGAAACCATTGAGAAACTGGATGGTTTTTCCTGCTGAGTTGTGTCTGTGGAGCTGTGCTGACACGTGGCTGACCCTGTGACCGGCTGCCGTCCTGACTCAGACCAGGTTGTATTAAATCAGACAGAGCAGACCGATTCTGTAATAGTTATAGAAACTATCGGTCAGCTTTAAAACTCAACAGAGGAATTTAATGAAGAGATATTTGATTTGGATTTTTGTTGTTATTAATTTTCTAAGTAAACTTGTCGGGGCCTAAATGAACGTCAGGAATGTAGCGATGCCCCATGACTAAAGGCCCCCGACTGAGAGGGGGCCTTTAGATTCTGTGCTCCTGTACCTGACCGTGTACCTCGTCTCTTCTACTGCTCCTACACCCCGCTGTGGATCTTGCCTGCGGCTCGTCTCGCAGCCCCAGCCGTCCCCCAACCCCATCTGGATGAAGCTCATCTGGTGGACTGTTTAAACATGTTGTTGTAGAGTTACTGTGGATAAGCCAATTCTTCTCTAAGAGTTCTGGTACATAGCCTGTCCGCTCTTGGGGCGGATGGATCCCTCCTTCACGGGGACACCCCTGAGGTTTCTCCTTTTTTTCTGGAATCAATTTTTTGGGGGGGGGTTTCTTACCGCCAAGGAGGGTCTAAAGGCAGGGATGCCCAGTTTAGTTTAGTCTGTTTAGTTTAGCCATCACCTATTGAATTCTATGGCTTCATGTTCTTTATGATTCATATTTATTACACAACTGCCAATTTGAAAATATGAAAAACTATACCTCTGAGGAGGTTTTTCCAGGGCCTGCTACACTTAAAGTCCTCAGGCCAAAAAGTATTTTGAGAAGAAGACAGCAGCAGCATCAGAGAATGAGAGTTTTATTGTCCCTAGAAGAGCTGCTTTTTGTTTTTTAAGGGTTCTGCGTCATTGATACCGTCTGTCCCCCACAGCCACGCCCCACCCTGGTGGCTTCAAGTGCTTCACCTGTGAAGATGCACCAGACAACTACCAGTGCAACCGATGGGCTCCAGATGTTTTCTGTCCCAAAGGTAAACAATGACGCATGTTCCAAAGGGGGGGCTTTTCTTCTTATCATCTTCATAAGAGTCTTCATTCTAGGCACAAAGTACTGCTACACGCGCCACATGATGGACGACAATGGAGGTAGTGTGTCTGTAACCAAGCGCTGTGCCACCCTGGAGAACTGTCAGCTCACCGGTTGTGTGAACGTCACCCATACTGGTTACCAGGTAAACGGCAATCTTTCCTTTTTCCGCATTGTTACTAATTGGTTGGGTAGAAAAAACCCCAGGAGATCCACCAACCCCCTCAATTCCAAACCCAACAACCATCCGCTTGCTGGATCTGTCGTGTTCGGACTGGAATCACCAGTTCAATATTTTCCTTTGATCCGTTAGATGTGCACGTCCTGCTGCGAGGGGAATATCTGCAACATAATGGTGCCGAGAAATGATAGCAGCGCCGTTTTCTCCTCCACCTCTCCGCTGGTCAGCTCAGGCAGATGCCTTAACCCTGCAGGACTGATCTTCTTCATCATCGTCGTCGCCTGGACCTGTCTCCACTAGATGTGCTTGACTGGATCTACTATTCAGCATTCAGGGAAACAGACACATGGACGGACAAAGCTTTTAGTCTGCTTTCTTTGTGGAAAACCAGAAAACAAGATCAGAGGTTCAGAAATTTGCAGACGGAACTCCTTCATGTCTGCAGCACTTTGGAGTCTCTACCCAAAAGCTCTCAGTCACAGAGACACTCTACCACTTGGCCACCAAGTCAGTAAAGTCCACATAAAGACGTCTTGGAGTCCAAAACTTTGCCTTGCACGTGTATTCAGCCCTGTGTTTCCAATTCTTAGGAATCTTCAGCAGCACTTTCTCGGTTTCAGCAAAAAAAAAAAAAAAAGTTTCAATTTCACACTTTGCTCCAGTAGTTTGGACATTTCATCTTAAATCTTAAATGAATGAATGAAAAAAAAAATCTTAAATCTCACTTTTAAAATGTGGTTTTCTCTTGTATCAACACCAAAAAGGCTGAAGGTGAGAAATCTCCAATCCAACATGAAAAATGTTTGTTTCCTTAAGGAGAACAGCTACAGCTTATTTAAATTATTTTTATCAGACACTGGTTTGTTTTGTAATGTAAAACGTAGCGACATGTTTCGGTGGAATGCCTTCCACCTTCATCAGGGTCGTCATCAGGTGGTGGTGTGTGACGTCTTTAAAAACAGATTTTTGTGACTGATGATTGTGACTGAGAACAGCTACATTTAGAGTTTACCTTCCAATTAACCAGAGCAACACTCATGCCCATTTAAGGGCGTGGGAGCGGGTCGCTGGGAGACACGCCCACATAAGGAGAGATCAAACCACTGGAAGTCCCTCCTGGAAACAGCATATGAAACCACTGAACTCATACTGAAAGATCTGTTATGAACTCTCATTTGTCAAATTTCCATCCATCTTCAGAACCTGGTGAACCACTTTTGGAGTCACAGGTTACCGGAGCCAATCCCAGCCCCAAAGCGGGCTATACCCTGAACAGGTCACCAGGTTAAATTTAGGCTGTCAAATTTCACTCTAAAATCAAATTTGTCCCTTTTTTTTTATACTCAAGTCAACGTGGGGTGGGGCTTTCCATTTTCACATTTTTTGTACAATAAAAACTAGCAGGATGTGTGTTTTCTATGTTAAAAAAACATAAGAAATTACTTTAAATTTTATTTTTTGGTTACATGAATATTGTGCTTCAAATTCTGTTTGCTCAACAGAAAAATACGACTTATTTCAGAAATTTTCTAAGATGTTCTCCTGTATGTTCTAAAACTACTGCTAATCAAATATAAATACTTTGATGTTTCTTCCCAAAACTCACTAGGATATTATCTTTAAAAAGTGTTAAAATTGGTAATAAAAGTGTTATTAATAATAACCTAAATGTACATAAATATGTTTGTATAAAAGGTTTTCTAACGGTTGGTGAATCAGAGCCGATGGTGCTTTTGCTTGTAATTTATTTTTACATTTTTATTTTAAGTTTATTGTTAAACTAGTTTTTTTATTTAATTAAAATGTACTATAGTAAATTGTGAAATAAAATGTTCTCATTTTTATTTTTGAATGGGCTGTTTTATAGGGAAAAAAATGTAAATATTAAAAGTACTTATTTTCTATTTTTTATATCAAACTTAACGGGTTTTACCACAATAATACCGCAAGCAGGAAATGATCTCAGAGGACAAAAGGGTTTAAGTTTGCTGTATTTTGTGTCGTTTAAGTACAGAAAGATTAATATTATTAAAAAAATGTGATAACAAAAAAGGGGTTTCAAAGGCTGGAAGTAGTAGACAACAGCATGACGGAGTTGTTAAAACCCCAAATCTTTGATTTTTATGCAAAATCCCCAAATTGAAACTGAAGCTCAGTTTGTTGTACCTAAAAGCTGCAGTTGAATGATTCCACCAAAACCCACCTCATTTTGGAATACTTAATATTTTTGCTACTAAAGTTTTATTCATTAAGATGATGTGAATTTTTTTCCCCTGTTACTCACATGTAATCTATGATAGAGTATGAGGAGCAACATAAAAAAAGAAATGTAAACAAATATAGGTGAATAAAGTTGTCCAAAAAAAAGGCAAAAGTTTACAAGAATAAAGTGGTCAAATTATTAGAAAAAAAAAGTACAACAAAGTTGTCCAATGTGAGAAAATGAGCACAAAAACTGAAGAAAGTTCAAATTTTACAAAATTAAAGGCATAAGAGAAAAGAAGACAAATTTGTATTAGAATATAATTGTGCAATTATAAGAGAAAAAGTCCAAATTGTACTAAATTTAAGTTTTTAAATGATTAGAAAAGTCTACATTTTACAAAAATGAAAGTTGTAAATTTATTAGAAAAAGCTCAAACTTTTTATGAGAATAAAAGTTATAAAATTATGAGGTCAAATTATTTATTTGTAAATTTGTAAAGTAGTCCTTAAAATTATGAGGAAAAAGTCATTTTTTTATGAGAATAGCACTATTGGGAGAATAGGTTTAATGCTTCAAAAAATTGTAATTTTACAAAGAAAGGTCCTTCTTTCTCATGTATAAAATGCTACAATCAGCTTTAAATGTTTTAAAAAGATAATCTTAACTGTTTAATTAACATTGCAGACATTTCATAAAAATCGGATGGACATTAAACCGCTCAAGAATCTGTTGTCAAACAGACAAAAAAAAACTACCCGTCATGTAAAATTATAACCTTTTAAATAAATTATAAACTTGATCTTTTTTCCCAAAGTCTTGACTTTTAATTATTCAATTGAGTGAATTTATTTTCTTATATCTTATGATTTTATTCTCATATTTATTTTGTCTTTAGTGGCCCTTATACTCCATTGCAGCAATCAATGTTTTGGGCAAACACTGACCCCTTCAGGAAGAATATGGTCACTGCAGCTTCATTAGAAATCCCTTTATTTGGACTGTGGTGATTATTTGGAAACAGTTTTTTTTATTCCTGACATCCAGTCAGTCCAGCAGGTTGAAGGGATAAAAAGAAACAACATTGTGTTTGTTAAAGTGTGCACCCTGAAATTTCTTTTGTGTTAAAACCACCTGCAGAAGGTCATGTGACATCTTCCCATTTCATAAATAAGTCTTCAAATTTTTTCGGGAGCGTCGCCGGTGCTGAAATTCACACGAGTTGCTCCCAGAATGCAGTGCAGGAAAAATTACTCTCAAGTGGGGGTTGTGAGTCTTTCAGTTTTTCTGACACAAACAGACCAACCATCCATACGGATCACGCTCCAAACGGTCTGATAAATTCTGCTCACATTTCCTGTAGTTTCATTTAATATATATATATATATATATATAAAAATAAAAGCCTATTCCTCCTCATCGAGAACGTTAGAAAGTCCTTGTAGTCTGGCGATAGCAGCACTGTTGGTGGGCGCGCTGGTGAAAACAGTCCCCACAAACAAAGGCGAGCCGTTCAGGACGTGGCGAATGACGGTGCACGAGCCCGACACCTCGATGCGGAAGCCCAGGTGTCTCAGCTGCTCGTCGGGCCGCAGGGTGCTCGTGCTCGACGGGGACGCAAAGAACTGAGGGGGGAACGTGACGAGAAACAAGGCAATCTGCCGTGAGAAGACATCTCACACCCGACCGGGAAAGTGTCACTATAAAGACAAACTCACAGCTGCTCCCGTCGTCGGGTTGATGAAATCTGCCCAGTAACCCGCCGTCCACAGAGCGAAGCACATCTCCTTAGCTCCGCTCACAAACTGCAGGTGGGGAACAGTCAGTCAGCAGCTGCTTTGACTTCTTCTCAACTCAGAACAAACCAGCGGACTCACCTTATGAAGGACGTGCTCTTGGTCCAGATCTGACGTCTCGGCGCCTCGCTGGCTGTCCTTAGGCGCCACCGTCACCACGGTGATGGAGGCGGCAGGTGCCGATGGGAACAACTGCTCCAGTTCTGCGTTATGAGATCATCACTGATGCTTCTGCCTTACACAATGACAGAAACCCCTCCACACCCACTTACCTTTTCTTAAAAGTTCAGGACAGGAATTTATGGAACAATCGGCGTCTGCTTGGTTGAAATACTGCTCTGCTTTGTGGACTCTGCCCGATATCGGACCCAGTTTTCCCTGGAACTCATTGACGAACTGGGCCAGTATGAACTGCTGTCTCTCTGCGCTGCTAGGAGCCGTCAGAATGTCCGGAACCGTCTTGTGGACTGGAGTCTTGGGCCGGTTCCCCATGCCCTCCAGGTGGCAGTCAAACCCCACGTTACCAGGCAACTGAAAGCGCTGGTCCTGAGGTCCGAACGGGCCCATGCTCTCATCTGGCCACACGGTCCTTGGACCTGGAGAGTCAAGAAAAGCGTAGGACATTTTCTGAAACTGCATCCGTAAATCAGAACTGGTCATTTTAAAAGGGAACAACAAAAACAAAAGCGATCCATGAGTGGATAATTCTGTCACACCAGAGTCTGCAGGTGACACGGCGATGTACGGCTCATCTGAGCTGGCAGCAGAGAAGGGTCTGACTGTGGCGGGCCTCAGGGCGGCCAGCGCCCGACGGCCAGCAGCCTGCGACAGGATCAACCTGCTCCGGCCGCAGAGCACCTACACACCCAAGAGCTCTGTTAGCAACAGCACACAATCACAACAAACGCACAACAAAGACTGATGGAGTAGAGAACATCTGTGTGTTTGTGTCCTCTGTAAACAATCTAATTGTGGTTGACAAGATGCTCAGTAGCTCAGTAGTTCAAACTGATTTTGAAAAGAGATGGTTTTTGAATTAAAACCAATACCTTTAAAAATAAAGAAGAAGAAAGAAATCCAAGATTTGTATTAAAATATACCCAAAATAATAAATAATCGCAATGAAAAAAATTCACACCTTAAAGACTAAATGAGTTTAAATAGTCTATTCCTAAACCCAGCCAAAACTTTACCAGATATATAATAATAAGAATTTAAATTTTAAGGGTAAAAACATGCGAACCAAATAAATCTTGTACCCAATTCTAATAGGAGCATGTGAAATTCTACAGAAGTAATATATAAAATTTAGTGCAGATTTAACTAAATCAAGGACAGTTAAATGTTAACAATTTATTTAAGTACTGATCATTTATCATAAAGATTCAGTCAAAATAGGAAAGACTGCAAAAATAAAGAACAAAAAACATACAGAGAGGGGAGGTGAAGACCAGCTTTGGCGCAGCTGACTTAACTAATTTGCACTAAAATGTCCAAAAGATTTATTTTTGATTCGGCTGAAGAATTATTTTAAATGCAAAACAAACACTGAAAAGAGCATCTAGAGTTTAAATGCTGCTTTTTCTGCTGGCTCCATTTTCAGCAGAAGCAAACAAAACACTTTTAAAATCTGAAAATACAAAGAGAATTTGTAACACATTTAGTAAACGTAAAGATAGTTCTTAATACAAGATAATGGTCAAAAAAATCTTTTATTTTTTGACTTGTTGGATAATAAAAAAATGGTGACCGCTATTAGTTAACAGAAGGAAATGTTTCACTTACACTGCCGGACATGATGATTCGTCCTCTTCCTCTTTTTCTGAATAACCTGGTGGATAAATTCAACTATTTATATATAAATAAAGAAACCTACAGAAAATGTTTAAACATACGAAAAGCTCAATCATGTGTCGCGTGTGCTAATCAGACTGAGCTAGCTAGCTGCACTGGCGGATATGACGCAACAACAGGGTGTATCTATAAAAACAAAGCAAGTAAAGAAGGCCAAACCCATTTTGTTCTAAATATGTTTCTTAAATAATGTAAAAAAAATAATAAGCATAGCTTCTAAGTAATCAGACACATGTAATGAGGCAGCTGGCATGAGCATTTGGTAACGTTAGCAGAGGTTAGCAAGCTAGTCAGCTGATTTGACACGTTCTTTCGGAAGGTTATAAACTGCTCACGTGTTTCATATAACTTCATAAAGAAAACCAAAAATGTGTATTACAAACATAACTAACAGTTCTATGTTAATATACGTGTAAAAACGCGAAAAAGTGGTAAAGGAAAGGAACAAGCTCTTACCCGTCAACTTGCACGTATTCCTGGGTAAAACAACAACGGAAAGCGACAAGGGACAAACAAGAGGTCGTTTGCGAAACTGATTCTTTTCGATTCTTTGTTTGGTTTTTCTAATTTTTATATTTCCCTTAGCTATTGTTTTCTCAATTTAACTATAAAATTATAAAATGTATTATTTTTACATTATATACCTATATCTATACACATATCTATCTATGTACACATCTGTCTGTCTACACTTCCACAACAGATTATGTATTTTTCATACCCCGTCAAAAGAAAAAACATATTTTATTAACTGCAGGTATCACAGAAATTACTAAAAGAAACTTTGATGGAACGTTTTCAATTTATTATATGCATTTTTTTTCCAAAAATGTATAATACTATGAACATCTACAATAACGATAATTTTACGACATTCATTCAAATCAGTTTATCTTAACCTCATAGAGTAAATACTTTGTTATAACAACCATATATCAGGGGTTTATAAACCGTTACATCCTCAAATTGATGTGATAAATGAAACAATTATAAATGAAAAAAAATTTTTTAAAACTTGTTGCTCCACTTTTAACCACTAGATGGCAGTGATGTATCGTCAAAGATTCCCACTTTCACCGACTTGCAGTTTGTCCTTAGGTTACCTTTGTAAAAGATAATAGTGTAATAATACTGTTATGTATTCGTAGTGAATAAATCTTTACCTTTTTTTATAATTGCTTTAGACAAATAACTGTGTAACAATGAAGGAGCTTATTTGGTTGTTGGAGTAAAATATTATAAATAAGTCCCAAATTGAAAATAAAAAAAGTTCCAGTAAGTACAAACTAAACTGTATTTAAATAGAAAAAGAAAACTACTTTTTCACTTAAGTTCAACAACTTTAGTGAAAGAGCTGTCCTGACTTGAACAATATTCTGGACTGTCAGCACAGACAAGGACGGACAGTACTTTTTAGCTGACACAGAGAGGCTGATTGACACTTTCTCTGAGCTGACAGGAAATGCAGTGGGAGTTTTTAGCCTGGGACCAGCAGGCTTCACTTACTGTGGGCAGCAGCAGCAGCAGCACAGTGTGGGTGTGTTTGGCTGTCAGCATCTCCCAGAGGATCTTTTGCACAAGCACCCACCCTGGGCGGAGGCCCTATAAGATGCACACACACACACACACACACACAGAAATGTGTACCAGCAGCAGTAAGGAACGAACAAATTAATTCTTCACCTCAGGCTCTCCACACAGGCAAAGACTGTAGAGGGAAAAGCTGACTCAACGCCAGACAGATTGCCTATTTAACTATTATTTCTATTCCATCGTCAATTGATCATCAATTAGCCTTTGGTTTATTCAAAACAATCAAAAGTTTTCATAGCAAACATACAAGAGCAAATGAAATATTAAAACAGCTTTTTACATCGCTAAAACCCCTGGAGACACATTTAGAGTGTAAAATCCGACATTCAGTATGACAAACTCCATATTCTGGATAATTCATTTTTTTCCTGTGCTCAGCCGCTTCTGCTCATCGTTGCACGGTACAGATAAAAGGCGCCGCTGATGGCAGCTGACGCCTGCTCGGCCACCTTTAATCACAGCCTTTTATGATCAAGCAGGTGTTCTCTTCAAAAGATCACAAATTATCCTTAGGAAGAAAGAAAAAACGGTCTCCTTAGACTTTTTTTACATCAACATATGGTGGGCTCAAACATTCACTAAGATTCCACCAAAATGTTTGTTTAAAGCAAACATTTTAGACAAAAAAATGAGATTTCAGATATAAAAAAATGAATTTGGAAAACCAAAGTTAGGTTTGTAACTTCGGTTCTATGAATCACGGATGACTGCTGGAGTTCCCGGTTTCTCGAGTTCTTGCGAGAAGTGAAGGGATGAAATAGAGAGGAGCTTGTATTGATGATTTCTTAATCTTAATCTTAATGTATTTCTTAATCTTACTTTCTAGTGGTTTGTTAAGGTACTGCATCACATTTGGGATGGAAAGTTGGAAAAAACATCGGCTTTCCACATGTTTTGCCATTTTTATCCATTCATAACTCAGCTTGCGATGTCAGCCAAACATGGAGACATTCAGATCTCGACCAAGTATAAGTAAGTAAGACATATAAACATAAACTTTTACTACACGGCGTGTCATTTCCTGCCTTGCTGACCTCAGTTTGTGGGCACTGATGCAAAATGCATGAGCTCCTCCTGAACCAAGTTCAGTTTTGTGTATACAGAAAAGAGCGCATGAACTCAGCCACATCATTAGTGGCTCTACCTCAGGCGGGCACCTGGGAAATAACTGAAAAGTTCAGCTCTGTTGGGCGTTTTGGTATTATTTTTTACAAATAAGCACCAGATGCTCAAGTGGGGAGTAAAGAAAAACTGTGAAGATGTTTTTTAGAATTTAACCTTCAACTCTACTCTAATTTGAAGAAACTTAAAGACCATTTCTGATTTTAAAAAAATTGATGGCGGATTACATCAATAAAGAAAATGAAGCTAAAATAGCATTTCTGACTTTTTTTATCTTCTTTCAAATCCTTGTGACTGAGGAGCAGATAGAAAACTCTCGTATTTGCCACAAATTCCCTGATCTGCTCCATTCTGATCACTTGTGGACAAATAGATCCATGCGTCAAAACTATGCGGCTAGAAAGCTCCAATATTTTTCGTAATTCTCTCTGATTAGTCCAATCCCTTGTTGTCCCTGTAGGTCAGAGATGTATGACGAGTTGAAATTGACAGGAGCGGCGGCGCTAACGATGGTGAGACACGACAGATCATCATTACAGACGGTTATTTTACTTTTCGGGGACGTCTTTCCTGAAATGCTCTCCGTGCTGTCAGAGCTGCAGAGCTGTGCAATTAGGCCTCTTCCCAGTGTTGGGCCTCGGGGCGTCAGTAAGTAATGAGGCACCAAGTGATGTGTGCGAGTGTGCTGTTAGACTGCACACAAAAAAACAAACTGCGCATGAAGGGGCCCCGAGTGTAAACCTGCAGTACAGATTTAGCTGATGCTGAAAACGGAGGAAACTCTGAGGAGACACAGTTGAAAGAAATTAATGTAGCTTGAGTGGAAAGTTCCATTAAATTACATTTATAGATGGAAATATTTTCACTTTTAGATCATTGTTGATTAGTTTGAGGGAGCAATGGTTGACCTGAATGATCTAAAAATCTTCAATTGAATGTTTAGACCTTAATGTTACCCACAAAAAAAGTAAATAAGTGAAGCAGCTATGTAAAAATCAATAGCTTAAAAGTTCCTACTAGTGAGAAACTGATGTGAAAATGATAAAAAAAATATATATGTAAAAGACCTAAAAGTCTCCACAAATGAAAATCTTAAAGAGGCCTGTAGGTCACTGAATGGCCACTAGAGGCAAAGCTCCAAAAGAGAAGATGCACCGTTTACATTTCAGTCATCCCTGAAAATAGCCCAACAAAGGATAAATGCGACTCTCCACCCATGTTGTCTTACGTATTAAAAATTCACTGTGGAAACAGGATATCTGCATCAAAACACCCCCTACATGTTGCAGGGATCCGAGAGGTTTGAGGGTCCGGAGCTCACACAGGCAGACTATTCTGACGGGACGAGTCAGACAAAGAGTGGTACAGAACCCCTTTTTGAGCCAGCAAGAGCAGAATTTGGAGTTTCTATTTCAAAACGGCTGCTTTTTTTTTCTTTATTTTAGCGCCAATTGCACCTATGGGTGGATGTCCCTCCGACGAAAACGATCATTTGGGGAAATGCTGCATTCAAGTGCTGTTGGAACGTTCTAACACCACGTGAACGGGGGATATGTTTCTGCACCTAGACGAGGGTCCATTTACACCTGAACTATACAGGAAAAATAAAGCATAAATAAGGATTTTCCAAATAATTGATTCCAGTTTGGCGGGCCACATTAGTTAGTTTGAAGGGGCCCCCTAGGCTGAAGTCTTCGCTATCTATTTTTTCCCCTATAGAAAACTCCAACTGTTTGACAGTTTTTGCAGCTAACCAGAATCAATACAATGTCCTCCATGATGCATGGCAACAATAAGAGGACTTCCTCCAGCAGGGCAATAAAAGAAAAATCACTTTTTAGGACTTTCAGTAGTGTGGGAAATATTTCAGGGTTCAAACAAGGTCTAGATTTTTCATGAGTAAAGTATTAATGATGTTTCATAAGGCTGCTGGAGGAAACTTTAAAGGTCAGCCAGGCGAGAGGGGAGAATAATTGATTAAGTTTATTTTCAGGCGCTTTAGCAACAACACTAGAATTCATTATTGCCGTCCCTCCCTGATCTTTTAAATAATCCAGGCTTCACCCTCACATCTGAGTCCCCTCCTCTGCCATTTAACTCGACCTATGCTAACTTCTGAACTGCTTTTTTTTTTGTTCGCCTTCACATTCAGACGACATCCGTGAAAGCACTTGTGAGTCAGCACTCGTCATTCTTCAGGGGCCAGAGGCAATAAGGGTGACATTTCCGAAGGCACGTTAAAGCTCCGCCACTGTCTCCCTGGATTATTGCAGAAGGATGTGCCGCGTCAACAGGAAAAGCTCTACAAAAATATCCAACTTCTGTCGGGTTTAATGCAGATCCTCAAAGTACCTGCTCGCGTTAAGCTGAATGTGTAGGTTGTGCTCAGCAGACACACGGAACAGCCTGAACAGTGAATAAGTGATAATCCTCAGTTTGACAGGGCATCTCTAATGGTTTAACCTTTACGGTTGGCAAAAATGAAGTAACTTTAAGTAAAGTTTAAGAACTATTTAGGCTTTTATTCATGAAAAAAACACACAGAAGCTGTTTTTACAGTCTGGCACAGACAAGGTAAGAGAATTAATAAGAGATCAAAACCATGATGTAATTTCTTTTATAATTATTCCATGTATTTGTTTATTTTTTATTTATACATTTTGCAATTTGTATTAACTTAAGGTTGCATTCTTTGAAATACTGGTAAATTTCAAGCTATGGAAGTCATGGCCTATAGAGTGACAACCTCCAGTGTCAGCTGACATCTGCACCGAATACGGACAAGCAGGATGGCTGGTAAGCACATAAAATCCGTTACTGCATTATAATTGTCATTTTTTTTAAAAAGTCCTTCTATGATAAATTTTTTAAATAAAAATAAAAAAGTGGGAACTGGAGAATTTCAGTTGTTGCTCCCTGTAACCCTTGTGCTATCCTAGGCACTTTAACGTTGGGAGTTGGGTCATCTAGACCCACTAGACAGTGCTCTGAACCTTTTTTGTTCAATGATTTGTGATCTTCACTGGTGTCCATGGATTACATGAAATCTCTCCACCTTTATCCACCTTTGTCATGGTAGGGAGAACACGTCAATGTAAGGGTGGGGTCATCTAAGAAACCACAAGGGTTACACAGTAGAAAAAAGAAATAAAAAAAGAACAATCTCCATCTGGACCCCATAGGATACCACAATGCATTTAGCTGTAATGTACCCTGTAATTCCTAATGAAGTTTGTGACCCACATTAGTTCAGTGGCCATCCATAACTCTGCTTTAACAGAGTGTCACAGTGTTCTCCTTGCAAACACAGCAAATGGTATCAGGTTTAGGTGTCGTATTTCCTAAAATATGTAAATGGTTGAATACTTGTATAGCGCTTTCTTCCTTCCTCGAAGGTCCAAGGGGCAGACACATTCACACGCTGGTGGCGGCTCAGCTGCCAAACACTAATGCCTACCATCCACCAGCGGCAAGGTGGGGTTCAGTGTCTTGCCCAAGGACACTTTGACACATGGGCAGGCAAGGCTGGATTCAAACCTGCAATCTTCCGATTGGAGGTCAACCGCCCTACTGCTGCCCCACGGCCGCCCTAAGGTACTGACCCTAAAGGAAAAAAAGCAGAAAAGCTGGCTAAATAATGTTGGTCGTTTGAACACCAGAGATAATAATAATAACAATGATAGTATGGATGGATTAGATTTATCTGCGTTTTCTCTTGATGCTCAAAGCTCTTACAATGTGTCCATTATTCATTCACTCCTCATTCATACATGGTGATGGTAACAAGTCCTGTGTTGGAATTCTAAGGTAACTCTGAAGTCTTTGCATTCATTTCCAAGTCATGTCCCGAGTCTTAGCTCTCACTTCAAGTCAAATTTGGGGTCTTTGGCTGTCATTTCAAATCCAGAGTTTTAGCTGTCACTTTCAAGTCAAGTCTCAAGACCTGTCATTTAAGGTCAACTCTTGAGTTTTTAACTGTCAATTCTCGAGTCTTTACCCTATTTATTCAAGTTAAGTCTTGAGTCCCTACCTGTCTTTTCAAGAAAAGTTTCGAGTCTTTAGCCGTTATTTGAAGTCAAGTCTCGAGTCCTGAACTGTCTATTTAAGTCAAGTCTCGAGTCTCTACCTGTCATTTTAAGTAAACCTTCGAGTTTTTAGCTGTCATTTGAGGTCAAGTCATGAGTCTTTAGCTGGATTTATGGATTCTATATATTCATTTTTCCCTTTAAACTAAGGTGAGAGAATAAAATTAACCATACCACCACTTCATGTGGTATCTTCCCAAATAACCTTAAAATAATAATGGATAAAATATATCCTTAATTCATTCATGTATCTTCAGAACTCGCTAAATTCCTTCAACTAAGCTTCTGTTGACAGAAGGTGGGGTATTCGCTGAGCATGTGGCCAGTCTGTAGCAGGGCTACATAATTTATGTATAGTCTATGAAAACCCTAGTTTAATATCTTGGTGATGTGTAAAAAGTTATGATGCAAGTAACCAAGTTTTAATTGGCCTCAGAAAGCAGGAAATGAAAAGTTGATTGATTTAAAAAAAGCTTGCAAACATTAACATATTTACATAAATTCACAAATAAGGGAATAAAGGGATGTAACTGAAACTTAATGACTAGAAGTTGTCTTCCTCCAAGAAAAAAACAATTAAAAGTTAAGAAACTTGGGCTATTAAAAACACATCTATGGAAATGAAGCATTATCTGCTTGTGATCTGTGATCTCTGGTTGTGTATCCAGGCCATGGAAGAAGCCTCTAAACATCTACGACCTAGATGACACAAGATGGAGTTGTTGTGGAAAAGATTTCCGGTTCTGGAACGCTACCGTTCACGGTGCCCTGATGAAATTTCAGCTTCCATTCACAATAAAAGAAGATCACAGAGCTTGGCAGACGTTGGCCGGGCAGCAAAAGATCCTGCGACCCTAACGTGGTCTGACATAGCCGGTAGGGTTTTTACATTGCCCAAAGGTAACGGATTAACTAATACCAAACATTACTGGAATAAAATAGGTCGGACAAAGCTGTTTCACTTTAAAGACAGCACTATCAATGGAAAGCAAAGCAGAATGAGCCCAAATCTGACGAATTATTTTCAATATAGAAGGATCTCAAAGGTCTTTCCACTCCAAATCTGTGATTCAAGTGGAGCAGCCGCCATCCGAATAGTGTTGAAACAATTAAAAGGACGACTAACCCTCTGGGAAAGATGACCACAGTCGTTAGGCAGGGCGACGGCTAATATTAGCCGACATGTGGCGGTGTTCCGGTGACTATCTTTTCAGTTTAAGGCAGATTTCATACTGGGATTATAGACACCAATACAATGCCTGGCAATGAACTTTTGAATGGAAAACCTACTAAAAGGCAGAAGCTCCATGGACCAAATGTTTTTGAATAAAGGTTTGTTGCTTCAGATCAAATCAAATCTTATCTGCTCTCCTAATCAGAAGCAGTTTTCTTTCTTTTTATATAGCTGTAGTATTTTTAGCTAAATCAGTTCTGCAACCTGGATTTTTATTAGTAAAAGTTTCGTCAAGATAAAAACTTTATTTTTAACAGTTTAAATAGTTAATCTAAAAAGAGAGAGGCATTAGCTCTGTAAAAGACATTATTGCCATTTAGTGTTTCTTACGATTTCAGAAAAACACACATTTAGATTACATAATGGAGCAGGTTCAACAAGACTTAGAAGAATCCTGAAGGCTGCATGGATTTTTAGCTGAATTCTTACTGAATGGGTTTGTGTTGCTTGTGTTGTCATATCTGCTCTCGCATCCTAAAAACCAGCAGCTGTCGGGCCTATTCAGGTAACTGCAGTAGTAGATATTGGGACGATGGGGTTAAAGGGTTGTGGAACATCATGGGTGCACAAAGGTTCTACAGACCTGTAGGTCCTGATGGGGTGCTAAATAAATCACTTTTAATCCAGTTTTAAAGATCCAATTATCGGCCCCAGAGCAGCATTAATTGAATTGGACTGAACTTTGGTGTGTTGGCCTTTGGACATGATTTCGTAAAAAGGAGAGGTCACATGGAGGACGTTATAGAAGTGACTGTTATTTTATTTGAGAGCTAAAGTCTGCGTGACGTCAGGAGGACATTTTGGATGAGTTCTGCATTTTTTTACAGTTGTGCCAGTCGGATTTGTAGCAGCCCGGTGGGATAGTCGATTAAAGTCTCACTCCAATCATCTTTTTATCCATTTTCAAAGTGTTCAGAATGTTTTCTAATTTATGATTATGCCGCTTTTAGCTAAAAAAACAAAAACAAAAAAAATCTCTGTGGTTTTCTTGGACGTAGTTTCTGCAGAGCGGCAATAGTTAATTAGAAATTAGCCTCTGAGTTGTGGGGTGAATTGTTGGCACAGAGTAAGCCTGTCCTCATTTCCCATCATCCCTTTCTTTACATGCTCTCCCGCTGGCTAACAGCCCCTCTTACAACACCAACCTAGCATTAGCGATGCAACAAAAATGGTGAGCAACATTGGAGCTATCCCTCCATAAAGTTTGGCACCAAATACCAGCTCAGATTACGAAAACAAAGACGTTGATGGATCTATTTGTCTAAAAGGAGATGCATCAGAATGGAGAAGAGCAGGGAGCTTGTGGCCTGCTAACCGTAGCTTCTACATCACTGCTACAGGCTGTTTCAAACAGCAGTTCCTGATGAAATACTCAGACGTGCTATTTTAAATTTTTTGTGCATGTCCTCTATTGTGAGAAAAATGCAACAAAACCACATTTAAAACACCAAAAACACAATTTTCACCAGAGTCTTTAAAAGCATCAAAAGTACAGTTTGACTGATTACCTAACTGATGTTTTGATGTTTTAAATTCAATTTTAAGTTATTTTGGTATTGCCAAAAGGGCGTGTACTTTTTTTATAGTAAGTTCTGTTGTCATGGAAACCATGCTGTTTAATATAGAAAGAACAAAGAAAAATATAGATTGTAAGGATCAGAACCATTAGGAGAGAGTTTTGGTCAAAAGTGGCAATAAGGTAAATGTAAACAGGTTGACTGAGTGTAATTTGGGTTAATGGAATTTGTTCTCCTTCGTCTATTCTATTAAGCTCTTATGTTGGTTCAAGGTAGTGTCAAAAGGATTTTCCCAAACTCAGCTTCATTTGGCTGCCTGCTTCACACAACAATAACCAGTCAATAAAAAAGGAGTTTGAGAGGATTTCTTTTCCTAATTTGGTCAAACAACAGCTGATGTGAACACTTGTGAAAAGTATTTGGACCCAATTCACAAAAAATAATTGTCCAAGTCTTTGCAAACTGAGTGAACAATACATTTTTACGAATTTCTCATTAAAAACTCCAATTTAACCTTTTTTTTGGTTGAACAGTTCACGAATAATGCCTCCCAACATGTTAACATTTCCCTTTTTTTTTCAACAACCTGCACACTATAAACCAGAATTCCGCCGCATTTCACAAGGTTTGGTGATTTCCTGAATCATCGCTTCCACTCCGCCGACTGTCGAGTCCGTTCGGGCAGTGTGCCTGCCGACAGAGCAAGATTTCATGTTCGCCAGGCGTGCCAGACAAGGTGAGAGTGCTGGCCTTTTTCATTTGGACAAGAGCGGTGATCCGACCATATCTGACCTAATTTTGTGGGGTATCTCTCATCTGGTTGAATTACCGTCAGGAAGTCACAGTCCTGTTTCAAATCCCTGCAGCTGTTTGGAGGAAAGGTGGGGAAAGTCGTTATGGTGCGTTAGGTGATCCAGGTCACTGATGTGTGGTTTATCCTTCTTTTTTGTGCCGTAAGTGGGACACATCAAGGGAGAGCCACAAATAAAAAACATCAACTTAACGGAACTACGTTTGTCTTGGCTTTATAAACCAAAAAACCCAAAGTACTTTCTCAATATTATCCATGTTTCTCACAATATAGCAAAGAGCTTTAAGAGAATTTGACTTAAGTCAAAACGAATGTGGCAGAAGCCAATTTGACATACAAATTACACTGAGTATTAACATTTACATCAGTTATATCGAACCCAATGGGTTCGTACAATTATCTAGAGAATCTCCCAATTCGGTCAGTTTCACCATCTACTGTAGGACCTCTGCATGAATGACGAGGCGTTCAGCAGTACGTCCGTCTCTCTATGACCTAGTTTGACGACTTTTTGTCCCACATTTCTCGACAGTTGGAGAAAATTAAAAAATAAAACCAGAAGACGTATTTATTTTCGATTTGATACAATTATGAAAAGGCATCAAGAAGTTCGGGAGAAGCCAACAGCAACAGTGGGCTTTTCCACCATGTTGGTTTTGGACTTCACCAGCTAATAACATCATCAACATGTCGCCACCAAAGCCAAGTTCCTGATTGGTTAAGGCAACGCAACTATTCGTCAGAGTTCAGATTTTTTAATTCGTGCCACGCATACATTTTTTTGCAGCATTTTAAAACCATTCATCCCAAAATTTACTACCACTCACTAATTGCGCCACTAATTGGACCTCTACCCACGTCTATATACTGACTTGACGTTAAAATTGAATGTACTCAACGAGTGGTAAGAACTCTGAATTAGAATGCTAAACTAAACTAAAAAAAAAAAATACAGGACATTCCCATAAAATTAGCACCCTCCTTCCCCCGATTCCTCCCTCCACCCACCCAGTTCCCGCCTTTTTAACCCTTATATTGAAACAGACAAACACTTATGTACTGAAGCTTTAAAGAAACAGTCTGGCTCAGTATTGTTGTGCGGAAACGCTATCATGGGATCCATTTATGACCACGGGGGTCATCACCCCACTACAACCATTTGACCACAGAGCAGGACCCCAGCTGTTTCAGTGAGAACGATGATTGCGTAAGCACTTTGCTGCTGTGCTTTGTGGCACGTGTGTCTGGTTGCTTTGCTGAAGAATCTGCTGGAATTAGGTTAACAGCGTCAACAGTTGAAGAGTAATGGTAGTTGAAAGAATATTGAGCTAAAGCTACGATGTAAAAGGCTAAAATTCCTTTTTGTTTTTCCATTTAGCTGAGGGAATTCCAATAAATCATTCAATCATGGATGTATGTTGAAAATAAATGAAATAAAGACACCGGATAAATGAAATGTGCAGGAATTCGATTGACCACTTATTTCAAAGGTCACAATGATCTGTCAGAACTCAGTCGATCAGATTTAGCAAATCAGTCAATTATTTTAACAGGAAGGCAGCATTAAATCAAAAAACTAAACCTGGATATTTATTTTCAGTGTGTACGAAGTAAATAGTCCCAGGAAAATAGTGATTAAAGCATCAACTCTTATTCTGAAAAGGTCACATTGGAGGATATTTTAAGACTTAGACCCCCTAATTCCTTCCTTATCCCAAGGGACTAAAGTCACTGATGCATCAGGCGGGCTTCGAGGTTAAAAATTGGCTGTTTGCCTAATCAATGACCACCTTCTTCACGTTTGTCTGCCAATCAATGAGCCTACCTGCTTTAATCTTTCTGCTCCTCCATGCAAACATGTAAACCTTAAAACCCGTCCATCACAGTAGAACGTTTCAGATGGCAACAAATTTGCAACAGAGCCAAAAATGAGGCAGAGAAGCAGGAATCCATTAAAGAGGAAGACTTGAGAAAGGTGCATGGTTGTAAAACAGTTCTTGAGTTTAAGGCAAAGTGTTTGTGATGACTGGACATGACCCGAAGGTGATATCTGCGTGGTTGAGAGCACAAGGTCTCCACAAACCCAAATGGAAACCATCTCAGAAGACACTCATGAGAAATGATTAAGTTAGCCTTATAAAAATCAAGCCTTTAATCAAACTGTAATTGGACAAAGCACATTAAATGAAGCTTCAAATTCGCTGCTCGACACCTGTCCAAAAATGTGTAAAAAGGCTTGATACCGCAGACAGGTGTGGGAGGAGCTACCACCAAATGTGTTCACTACATGGAGCGGTTTCTGTTTATACCTGATTTACAATACATGGAAGACATAGAGGAAGTCTAGAGATCTGGTTTATTTCTTTAAAAAAGTTCCTCAAAAGCATTGGTGATCATGTCTCCATGTCTGGGTTCATGACATCATTCTAAGATTCTCCCGTTACGGAGAGCTTCAGTCCCGCTACTTCCGTGTCTCTGTGATCCAGTTTGAAGACTTGCTGTCTTGCATTAACTTGAGAGGGGAAACGATAAAAATAAGAATGAAATTGGAAGGCCTGCCGAGGGCCTGTGAAGCGAGTACGATTGCTCCAGCCCCTTGAGCCCTGCGACAGAATGCCGACCTGTCCAGGGTGTACCCCCCCTTCGCCCAACAGTAGCCGGTACAGACTCCGGCAACCCCATGACCCCAACAGGGATGCGGCAGGTTAAGAAAATTGATAGTGGAAAGGAAAGCTCTCGCATCGATCCTCCAAACTGGATTTGTATTCTAACCGCTGCTCAAGTCACCGAAAATGTCACACATTTCCAAAGCCGAGTCCCTGACTGGTTGATGCGACGCATTGACTTAACATTGAAACTCAACGCCTCCTGACGTGGAAATCGGATTCTGTCTGAAGGCAGCTTAATATGTAAGAATTAAAGTTTCTAGAAATATAAAGCCTAATGTTTTCGATACAACAGTGTTTGGTATAGCAGCAGTGTAGAGCTAATCAAACGGCTAATTACCATTTTGAAATGTAATAACTACTTATGACAGTTACCCTTTTTTCTAAAAAAAAAAGCTTTATGGCTTTATAGAGTGTTTTTGAAATGATTAATGGATTTGCCAAAGAGGAAATGCAAAACCACATTTATTATTATACTTAATGGACAAATTGTCACAAGAAAAGCAGAACGTTGTGTACTTTTAATGGTCAGCCTTACTAACGTACAAAAATATGTCGTTGCATTTAATGTAATTTGGAGATTTTGTTTAAAATGTGAATTAAAAAAAAAAGAAATCAGCATTTTTGGGTTTAGACTGCATACAAAGCACACACTTTCACTTTAAAGCAGCCAGGTTCTCCGCTTAATCACCCGCAAAGACCTGTGTGTTTACGTTGTATCTTCTGCGTGTGCATGCTTGCATTTATCCATGAGCTCTGTCCACAGACATGCCTTCCACAGTCAACTGCAACTTTAAACTGACATTAGGGGTTACAGAAAACATGGGGCTTTTGTCTCTGTTTGACCTTGTGATGAATTGTCGACTTGTCCACGCGCTCCTGCCTGATGAAAGCTGGGATGAGCCCCAGTTCACCGGTAATCCCGACTGGGATCGGACGAGTGCAGAGAATGGGAAGGGTGTTTAGGGTGTTGCCCATCCACCAACAGCTGAGAGATGCTTCAGTATGTTCGGCCAATTATCTGTGACAACCTAAACCAGATCCAGACTGTCTCTTTTCTATTAAAACCTATTTTATCCCAAACATCCCAAAAGCTCACTCCATAGTTGGTTTAAAAAAAAAAAAAAAAAAATCGAAAATTCACTTTTTTATTTGTCCTTGAATTTTCATGTCTTATCTCGGCAAACAGTCATAAATACGAAGAGTTAGAAGGGAATTTCATTGCACTATTGAAGTGATAAAAACAAAAATTAAACCAAATTAATTCAAATAATATCCTGCGACGATCCCTTTTTGCAAAACAATGGGGAAAAATAGCCATGTTCTTGTTTTTTAAAGGACAAACTCAAACCACAGCAAATGACAGATAGTAATAAACCCTGCACCCTTTCAGTGCAGCCGTGGAGCCTCTTGACAGAGATGAATAGCTTTTGACAGCACATTACAAAGCCTGTGGGCTCGGCGGTCGCACTGTAAGCTGGAGGAAGGTGAAGGACACTCAACACAAAGACAGAAACAGAAATACCAATATTTCGGTGTATCATCAACATAAAGGGGATTTTTCTGCTCTTAAACATCATCAATTTTTAAATAGAAATGCTAGTTGGTAAAAAAAATAAATAAAGCTTTTTTCATTTTTGTATCCCAACAAGGTTGTAAATCTAAAAAAAAAAGATGAGAAGTGGGTTGTGTAAAATATAAAACCCCTATATTGCGCGTTAAGTACCAAAAATGTGGTCACACATTTATTACAGTTGGCCAAATATAGAAACCCTGTCATAATTGAGTTACGAGGTCTGTCCAAAACCAGATCGATAAAAATAAAAATATGGTTTTGCTACCTCAGCCAAAAATATAAAGGACCGTTCAATCCAAGCCAGCTGGGTCGTTAAAAGACACACAAAAGGCTATAAATAATCAATGAAAAGCGGCTCAACAGCAACCATGTACAGGTCAAAAATCCATACCACTAGTGCCAGAGCCAGAACAACCTTCCATACCAGTCAGTGTAATAAGATTACCTGTCTCTGCTGTCAGAAAACTGCATTAATGCTGCAGTTTTAGCAGACGGGGGGAGATGATGCATGACAGAAAATGCCACCGTTCCATCAGGGGTAATGCTGTGGTACCAGGGCCCGGTGTAAAGACCGTTAACTGTCACGGCGGGAAAGTTTTAGTTTGAAGGAGATTCACGGCTGTTATTTTTCAACCAAAATGCTAGAATTTAAACTCTACCGAATCATTGTGAAATATATAAGATACAATTTAATGTATGTCATTGCATTTAAACTTATAATATTTCTGTTGACTTGTTAATCTTTCCATTTTTCTTTGTTTTAAACCTTTTATTTCGGATGTTTTTGTAGCTCTATTAACTGTAGATTTGGAAACATTAAGAAGCACTTTTGATAAATACTTATTACTTATTTCAGAGCAGATTATATATATCCATTTTTAACTAAACAGATTGACAGGTCTCCAGTTGAGAATATGGGAAAACTAAACTGTGAAGCTAATAAAAATATTTTAAAAGGAACATCTTTTAGACTGGTTGGTGCAAATGTCGTGAATCTTGGTCCAAACTTTTTATTTTAAAGCTCCGTTCCGATAAATGAAAGACTTGATGCTTTATAATTTCGGCTGGACACAAAAAGCAATGATCAATTCCCTCTCCACAATCAGTTTTCAAACAGTTGACACTTCTGTGAATAAAAGAAGACGGCATCCATACGTCACAACCAAATTCTAGTCAAAGTTCAACCGGTTCAACTTTCAATTTTGTACGTAGGTTTTAAGTCCAAATCAGACGTAAAAACTTGTGTTGTGACGATGAGCACAAGAGTTTTAAGCACGGAGGCCCCAAACAGGCATTTACAGGCGCTCACATTGACGTGGTCACTGAAACGCGCCTTTCTGAGGGCGGTGTGAACACAGCATAAGTCATGTTGGGCTTTTATTAGGGTAGAAAATGTTCTATACACATACGCCATTTATTTTTGCTCCATTTTATGTTGGCCTGATCTTCTGCTGCTAACATGTTGCATATTTTTAACACACCCTGAAAGGTTTTCATTCATTTTGATTTAATCTTTCCAACAAAAACCCTCTCCAGAATAACAAGAAGCAGCCTTTTTTTTTTCTTCCTTCTATCTGTACCACTTTTAATTAACCTGTTAGTCATTGTCCTACTGTTCATTTCAATTTTTATTGCATTTGTATTTTGTAATGTATTTTTATTTCAGTTGTTTTAACCGTATTTTATTTTGTATTGATGCCCTTTGGCCCAGGTCTCCCTTGAAAAAGAGATGTAGTCTCAATGGAATTTCCTGGTAAAATAAAATAAATAAGAATCATCTTTCTCATAAACTTCATGAGCTCAGAGTAAATTACATCGGCCGTCTGGAGAAGCAGGCATGTGCAGAATCCCTGTAATTATCTGCGAAACCTTGACCGATTGTTGCGAGAAAAAAAAGCAGCGACTCACTCCAATCTTCTCCGCAAAGTTATTCTGAGCCAAACAAAGTCAGCCGCTTTGCTGAGGTGCTTTGCAGAAGCAGGAAGAAAATACCACTTTACCCTTCACCTCCAAACACACAGTGTGTCGCCCCCTCATCGCTTATTCACACACATCAGCAGCGGTAGATGAGGGTCAGGGACATGCGGGACCAAAGGGAGACATTGTGGAGAGCCACTGGCCCTTCGGAAACAAACCCGGCGCCTGTGATGCACAAACAGCAATGAAAGAAAGCTATCAGAAGAAGCAGCTGGATTGGTTGTGACAAGGCACTGATGGGATAGAAAGCTGCCACCAATATAGAAAGCCCTGCCATCAGCACTTCTGTGCCTTCAGGTAATGGGCAAATAACATGAATTCATTTCCTGGCTGATGCACTTACAGTGACAGAGAGGCAGTGATTTCTGTGAGAGTGCTTTCCTTTGTTGCCTCGCTGTGCAACATGGGTTTGTCCAACCAAAAAGATAAAAAAAAAAGAAAAAGGAAAAAAGCCAGCTGCACCACTCAAACACAGTAGATAAACTACTTCTTGTCTTTCGCCTCATACATTAACCATGCCACAGGAATGGGAGAAAAAAAGTATGTTTCTTTCCAAACAAAACCTCCGCGGCTCTAAATCAAATAGCTGGGATTCACTTTTTGCCTGGGCAGATGGAGGTGAAGCTCTTTTCCGATCTGCTTCAACCAGCCGAGCCTCACTCAATTACCCGGTGGCATTTTGTGACCTTGCGCAAGACAGTAATGACCTGGCCATGTTGCCGAGCGCTTCTCCCCCTTTTTTTTTTCTTCCTTCCTTTTTTAAAGGGTACAGCAAGCCTCCAACGCGGCAGGAGTTGATTGATGCCTCAGGGGGGTGACCTCATGTTAACCACGAGGATGACAGAAAATCCATTCCTAAATCTCCATTTCAACACCTCATCTGGGACTGAAGACACTGGACGGAAGACACACAAAATTCAGTTTAGGCTTTTCTAAAAACCACTAAGCAAGGTAAAATCCCTTCTGTTTCAAAGGTAAATGCCAGATTGCAAACTAAAATGGTGTTCAATACTTGCTTAAGGTCTGAAAATACACAACCCACAAATTTGCTTCCGGTAACCACACTTACAGTGTGGTACACACCTTCCACCAAACAGTAACGTGACTACCGTATTTTCCGGACTATAAGCCGCTGCGGAGTATAAGTCGCACCAGCCCAAAAATTCATTATAAAGTAGAAAAAAACACAGATAAGTCGCACTGGACTATAAGTCGCATTTTGACGGGAAATTTATTTGACAAAATCTGAGACCAAGAACTAATAACTTACACAACCTCATAAGACACAATCATAGCAGACTGTTTATCTCATAATTTCACAGTAATTCTTTCTCAAACTTATTTATTTATTCCTTTCATAAAGCATCATTGGCCAACTAATACTCTGTTTTCATCCTGTATTTGTAGAAACAGTTGTCATTTGTATTGCATTTCTGAATCTATGAAATCATTGGAAAATAGAATATTATGTTGTTAGCCTTCAAGATCTTACTGTAAAAAAAGGTGCTGATTCTCTGAGTCGCTTAACATACTCTTAACACTTAACATACCTCATACATCAAATTGACCCAGGAACATCATCTCTGTTCCTCACAAATGAACATAACAGGAGGGTTAACAATGTATTTATTTCAATTTATTTCTAATATAAGTCGCTGCGGAGTATACCCCTTGCCAAACTATGAAAAAAAGGGCGACTTATAGTCCGAAAAATAGGGTATTTGTCTCCCTTTAAATAGGCAGACTGACTCATTATGGGTTTGAAAACAGCTGGGATGTCAATTAAAGGACATACCTGAGTTCATCATGACCCCCCCCCCCACCCCCCCACCCCCTGGGCATTTAGTTCTCAGTCTTTTATGGAGGTACCATCATTTTTGTCCAGCCCTATTTCATTAGTTTTTTTTTTAAATAATTCTGTTAATCAACAACTCAAAATTAATCGCTGATTTTGATCATTTAATTTTCAATTTTAATTTATTGTTACTTTTGAACGTTTCAAGTCATTTCAGTGAGCATTGTGGACTTTCCTTCTTTAACTGAGGGGTACCAACAAGTTTTCCACCACTGTATGATATAAGTGTGGAAATAGAAGTTCGGCAATGGCACCTTGTAACTCAGTGCGCCCTATAGAGCGAAAAATGTTGTTACAGCTATATTGTTGCAAAAACTGCTTGATTATTGCCATATCCAAAACAATCAATGATTTATTTTCATTTTATTGGATCCTACCTTTGCTTAGTTGGTTGACCCAACTTATCCTGTCCAAACCAAGTTTTTGTTTTAAGGTGGGCGGAGCAAACCTCATTGAATCCCACTTGAGTTTTCCTTTTTTGGTCATCAGAATCCAATGAGTGATGTCAAAGACGATTTGCTTAACACTTGAATGTCAATGTCAACCACATGTAGTACATCATTAAAGTCCAAATTGTCTAGATTGGACACTATATGGATGTTAAAGGAAATGGGTGGAAATGACCCTTGTGGTTACTTGGTGACTTGACCTTAATTCAATTTATTTGTTAAACATGCCTCAATCTAGAAGGGATTTAACTTGCTTCTGACCAGCCTTCTTGTTTTTGTTGCTGTGAAGTACCATAAAAGCATGATGCTACCACCAACATGCAAAAAATGTGGTTAAAGTATAAACGACAGTGTGCTAAAAAATGCAGAAAAACTAAGTCAACTGGAGGTCAAGTTATCAACGCGTTTCACTCACTAAAAAACAAAAACTAAATGATGTTCACTAAACTCAAATGATTACAGTTAGGTTCATAATTACTTGCCAAATGAGTTTTCTCAGTCAGACCACATTAAGGACTGTTAGATGCTCCCTTCGTCACATTACTGCACTCCAAATAGCTGCAGGCAACGTTCAAGTCAAAGCTAATGCCTTTATCGGAGGTGACGGCGACAGTAGATTGTCATTAAGGCGCATGCATGTGGCAGATGCTTACAGTACCAAGCCGAGTGCTGATATGTTTAATGAAGTGCGCCGGATGGACTCCATAATTCAAATGTCAGGTGCTTTAGTGTCAATCTGAGATTAAATTGCTGGGATGCTGCTGGATCTGTAGCTGTCAGGTTGGCGGAGCTACACTGACACCCTGAGGTTTCTGCATCACTCTTTCAGAACACACAGGAAGCCCGCTTTCCTATCAAAATGCATTCAATGTGAACAAATGTCACAATCTGAACACTTTTAATTAATTTAAGAACGGAATCATGTAAAATTTAGAAGAGAATGAGATTACATGGGGCTTAAATCCAATCAAAACTGATGACACTAATTTATAGACACAAAAAGGCACTATCAACACTCTCCCGTCTGCAGAGCACTTTAGTAGGATATCGTTTTCAGCTTCCCGGTGGGGAAAATGCCACTGTTCATTTAATCTGGAGCTCCCCGCGACGCTCCCCTCACGGGGGCACAAACAAAAGAGGCTCGGAGAAAAGCGGAAACTCAGATTTCATTAAATCAGTGGGAAACCAGAAAGCAATCACCGCTCAAGGCGGTTCCCTTTTTCTCACCCAGAGACGCAGAAATGAAAGAAAATGTGGGATGGATGGCATGAGTGAGGGATAACGCAGGAAAAGTCTAGTTATTTAGAGCCATGCATCACACATATCTGTCACCTTCTGTGGGGTTATAATGAAAAATAATAGAATTGTTTTCAAACTGATGTCAGAGAATGGAACATAAAAACAAAGCAATATGTTTGTAAAGGAAGCAATTCAACTTATGAGAGGTGAAAACTACACATTTATGTCGTCTGCTTCTTCGTAATCACTTTTTTCTGCAAACGTAAACAGCCTCAAATTCCAAACTTGAATGAGTTTGTTAAATCTTGTATTCTCACTAAGTGAAGGTTTATTTTGGTTTTGCAGCTTGCTCCGACTGTCACTGGATGTGACAGCAGGCTGTGGAGCCCCCTGTGCTCCGCTGTGACACTCTGTCCACTCGCATCAGCAGCACCCAGCCCGTACGGCGGCTTGTCACGGTTCCGCCTCTAACCACCTGCTCAAGAACGGAGGAGAAAAAAAAAAAAAAAGAAGCCTGGCAACACCTGGTCGCATCAGAAAACATCAGCAGCTAAACAGCTGCCGTTTTATGTGTCACAGGACAATAAGACTTGCACTTTCTGGGCACATAAATCCCACAGAATTCAAGATTTTCCTGGGTAATTGTGGCATTGCTCACACATTTGAAAGGGTAGGGGCGTTCCAATTTTTTTCTTAAGATGTATGAGGCCACCCCTTTAAAAAAAATGTTTTTAAAACACGACAAAAGAAAGGGTTAGGAATGATTTTAAAACTACCTAATCTAATGATTTGGTAGTTTAGTTTTGCTTTACTGATTGCTTCCTAAAGGCATGTTAGAATAAAATATGAATGCAGGTGGCCCGCACAACATTTTGAGATCGTAGACCTTTAACTCTTTAACGCAATTAACAGCTGGTTTCCGAAGAAACTTTTACGCAATCATTGAAAATCTGCTGAGTCTGTCGCACAGAAAAGTGACTTTGCGTCAATATGCAACACGTTATATTGGTGGTGGGTTGCATTTCAGTGAAAAGCCGGGTCAGAATCGGCTGATTCACGCTGATCACATAAATGGTCAAAGATTTGCGGTATGTTCTGTGTTAAATGGTTAAGGATCATGTAGACTAAGAGTCGCAACATGACTTCCTGTTTGAAGCACATTTAAAGACCTACTCCAATCATGTTTCAATCTATTTTCAAAGTGCTCCTAGTGGTCTTTTATTTACAATCATGGCATTTTTCGCCAAAATAAAAAAACCTGTGTTGTTTAATAGGACGCAGTTCCTGAAGAGCGTCAGAAACTCCCCTCTGTGTTGCAGGCATTTCCTACCGTTGTGCAACCCCACCCCCTCTTTCCCATCCGGTTCCTGAGTGCTCTGTGTTTACATGCTTTCCTGCTAGCTTACAGCCCATCACCCCCAACCTAACGTTAGCAGTGCAACAAAAATGGCAAGCAATATTAGGGGTTGTCCAGCCGTTCGTCTACCAACATACCAACTCAGACGAGGAAAATGAAAACGTTCATGGATGCATCAAAGTGGAGCGGATCGGGAAGCCCGCCAAACGTATTTTCCACAACGCAAATACGATCTTTTTCAAATCGCACTCTTTCCTCTGCTCCTGATTCACCGTGACTTGAATAAAACAATCCTCAGAAATGCAATTTTATGCTTAATTTTCTTTATATATGTCATTTGTCATCAGAACAATAACACAAGAACATGTTAAAAATCCCCAAAACGCCAGTTTAATCTAATTAAGTCTTTACAGGTAAGTCAACTATCAATTTAGATCGGGACTAAGTGACCCCTCCCCCCTCGAATTCCAAACAGGAAGTACCGGCAGACGCCTAAATCCATAGCCTCATATAGGGAAATAAACAGGTGTTACGATCTATCAGTCAGAATAACCATTGTTGCTCTGATAGCTTTTTTTCTTGACATATTCTTGCTAATCCTTTTTTTTTTTTTGTATTTTATCTTTAGGGCACTAGACCAATCATCTACCCTAAAGCATCACATCCCGAGGTTAAAAACCTCTAACGATACACAACGTGCTTGCTATGTGGTCATGCCTGTCGGCATCATTTCGTGATGCTTGCTGAAATGCAGGTCAGTGAATCTTCTCTGTTACTGCAGAGACAATTCATGGAACAAAAGTCTCTAATTTGCTGGTTCCAAATGAAGGGAGAACAACAGCAACAGCAACGGGGAAAAAAAATCATAAAAGAGCAATTTTAACTATTGATATGATAAGATTTCAGGACGATATATTTATAGAAGCAACATATTTATAGAATACTTTCATGCTTGCGATTAAGTCATAATAAAAGCCATCAAAACATGTAATTCTGTGAGATGCTTTGGTCTTCCACAGAAAGCCTTTGGCCAGTGACTCAGCTAATCTGCTGGCTCAGTTTCACCAGTGAACATCCTCCGTGTTCAGAGCTGCAGTCTCGTAAATTACCCAAAATGAGGCCAACACTCCCTGACTTAATCCTGACTGTCTTCAGGGAAATGAGCCACCCTGACAACTCTGAAAGTGAGAGATATATAGCTGAAGTTTGTGGTTCCAATGTTCCCCGGGGTAAAAAGACCGGTTTGGCTTTTTGTTCTGCCTGGAACTTCACAGAACATGCAAATCCAGAAAGCACCCCGAAGAGCCTGAAGCGACTGACTGATTGCTCTCAACATGAAAAGACCACAGCTGAACACCGTTAGCAAATATTTTGAAAACACTACATTAAAAAAAAGTACATTTCGTGACATTCTGCCTTCTGTTGTCAACCGACATCCAAACCCCGCCTGCTTATATTCTCTCCTGTAACAGGTGTTCATTCACAGCTTTGACTGTGTCTGCCCAGATTCCCTAAACTCAAATTAAACTTTAGATTAATTGCAAACACAATACCGTTTTTGCATTATCCCCAATCTCATTGTAGAGAATGAGCTTTCTAATCCTGCTGCAAGCTGTCCAATTCTGGTGGCTGCAATAAAAGATTCTCCGCAAATACATCTGGCGTTAAAAGGATTACAAAACAGCATCATTCCATTTTAGTAAAAGATTTGTCAATCCCAGAGCATGCGTTAAGCCTTAGTCACATGCACTGACTTTAGGGGTTGATCTGTATGGGTGCTGCCGGGTTTGGGGTTTTCCGGGTCTGTGGAGATTTGGAAAGAGAACATTTTAAATGGTGCACAGGTGAGTTTTGCAGTTCCCTTGAGGATCGTATGGCCACCTCATGGGACAGCTGGATTCGTACAGCAAATACAAGCTGAACAGCACTTATGACATATGGGTGATGCTGCTGTACGACCGCCTTACGCCACACTCTGATCAGTAAGGTGGGGGTACTTGTGTGCATTAACTCGTACAATAAATGGCCGGGGGACGCCTGTAGGATGCCCACACAAATTACACTTTGAGTGCATATTTTTTCCTAAACGGTCAGGATGCATGCAAGGAGCGTTGTAGTGGTGTATGCAAGGACTACCTTAACGGTCAACAGTTCAAATGTCTACAAGTAAATTCGATCCCCATTGTTACTCCAAAAGTTAGAAGTTAAAGTTTAGAAAATCCATTTACTTTTTCACCATTTTTGGAAAAACAATCCCAATACATTTTCATTATGAGGGAAAATATGCGACAGTGGTGTTTCAGTTTAAGACAAAGATTACCTCACCCCACATAACCCTGCCAGGTTATTCCGGAAGCTGCTAAGAAATCCTGAGCTCAATGTGCAGCACAGAATTCAAACAATTGTTCATTTGCATTTAAACTCCAATGAGGAAACATGGTTTTTATCTGCATCACAAGGGGAAGAGAAGATGTTCATTTTCTCCCTTACACCATCGCACACAAACTGGTAAGCCTCAAGGGCATAGTATTCAATAACTTGAGGGTAAAGTGTGTATAGTCGTGCAGCCATGCTACCAAAAGGACTGTCTGTGCAACTGTGCCTCTGCACGGAGAGAGGGAATGTCATGTTTACACAATCTGACAAGCAAATCTATAGCAAAGGGAACAAAGAAGGGCGCAGCCATTGAAGTCTGCAGCTCCTGAGTTGAAAAAGATAAGTTGTGTTTAAAACGTATCATGGATATGACATTTCTGGGTCTTCACCATCATGGAAAAATCATCAGAAAAGTCAAATCACAACTACTCGCTGTCTTTTTTCCGTCCTACTCTGGACCAGAGCTAGAAGAACTCTTCTGTGGAAACTAATCAATAAATTACAAAAACACAATTTTGTTGTTTTAATGACAATGATAAATAGAATGAATCTTGAATTTAAAACAGTAGTCCTAAGAGTATCAACACTGGACTAAAGCCCTATTATTAAAGGGTTAAACAACAATTTCTCTGTTTTGTCAAGTTTAATTAATTCTTTTTTTATTTTTTATAACAACATATTGTTTAATCCACACAATCCACACAGGAAATACACAGATAGAGCAATTTTGACAATAAAAATGATTAAAAGGATTGGAATTATACATGTGAATTGTGTATAAAGCACAGGTTAGACGACACATTTATTTTACTATTATTATACTATTTTATTAGTCTACATTTCATGACTGCCTCACCTGCCAGTGCTTCACCTTCCTCCCCTGACCACACGTCTCATGCTCTGATTGACAAAAATTTAATCTTTTTTATATTTTTATTTCAGCTCTGTGAAGCACTTTAAACACAAACTTTTTCGTGATTACATCGAATGCGTAAAGAAAACCCAGAATTGTAAACATTTTTGCTCAGTTTGCGTCAAACTGAGGTCAAGACTTAAGTCAAATTTTGACCCCGGGATTTGAAGCCAGTGTGTTGAGACAAAGAGATTTTGTTTTAGACTATGTGGCTGGGGCGTGAAGAAGGCAGCTAGATGAAGACAACGATGTGAGATATTGTTATGGATTTTCTTTCATGTTAATAAGAAAAGATGATACCATTTTTTATGCTGACCAAGATCCCTGGGCGTCTCTGGATGGTGGTCTGAAACAGCATACGGCATATTAAATCAATTTAATCAGTTTAGTCAGTTTTTTCATTTAGTCAGTTTATTTTGTAAGTGCTAAATCTATTGGACTGCACTGTTTGCACAAAGTAATGAAAGACAGAATAGATTTTTATGCCAACAAAGGCTGTCCTTCTGATTATTGATGAAATGAATTGAATTGAGCTTGAAAAGCGTGTTTGAGTGGAGCTAAATCTGGCATTTTTCAATATATAGGAGGCCAAACGTAGAGGAAAAACTAAACTCAACAGTCTTTAAAAACTCTAACCCACATAATTTTGTTAATTCCCCCTTCAGAAAACATAGGACTGTAATATTTCTCTTTATATGCCTCTGTCCAGGTTTTCCAGGTGTAGCAACCAGAAGGACAACATGACGAACGAATTGGTCAAACTGACATCCAGATCAAAGCTAGCAGACAAAGATCTTTCTTTAGGGCAACACCAAAGGATGACGAAAGATAAAATTAAAAATGTATGTAATGACGAGGCGGTCACGTTCACAATTGAATCTTTGCTTTGCTCAGAACACTCCGGGTTTTTGGTTAGTCCGACTTCTGAGGCAATGTTTATATCTTGATGCACTCCTCTGGCACATTGGCCGTGTTGTACTTTGTTGCATTTTGTTTAAAAATTCAGAAGAATAACTGGTAATTCAAAGGGTAAAATTGTAAAAAAGCAAAACAGATAACTTAGGTCTTACACAAAACGTATTTATTTGTTTACTTTCTCGTCAATTTAACTTGTCAAACTTGGTATGAGACGCAAACATGAAACAAGTCAAATTTTATAGAGACAATATGATTTGTGATCCCTCTGGGAGCTGTCACCTTAACGTGGTGGAAGGGTTTGAGAGCTTGGCTGATTCCAGCAGGGATCCACTCTGGAGCCAGGTCTGAGTTTCAGGATAACCTGGTGGCCGGGAGTCACAAGCCCTGGTTGGGTCTAGCCAAAAATGACAATGCAGGATCACTCCCTCAAGGGCTCACCACTTTCAGGAAAGCTCAAAAGGGGTCAGTGAAATGTGGTTTGGGTGGCAGTCCCAGGTCATGGAACTTGAGCTTGTGTGGAACTTTGAGAGTCTCACCTCCACACACGGGAGGTTGGACTCTGCCACTTTGGAGTTGCTTATGGTGAGAGGTGGCGGGCTGGCGTAGGCTTACTCGTGAGCCCTCAGGTCAGCTTCTAAATGTTGGAGTTCACCTTGGTGGACGAAAGGGGTCGTGTTCTCCGCCATCGGATGGTGGATACACTGGAGGAAATAAGTATTTGATCCCTTGCTCGTTTTGAAAGTTTGCCAAATAAATTAATCTTTGTTCTTCACTGCCTCTCCATTTTCTAAATGTCAACAGGACCTGCACCATTGAGAACATGTCATACAACTACAGAAAGCTTCCTGACACATGCTGGGCATGTTGTTTGGAAGCCCTGAAGGCCCTCAATAAGGTGGTGGAGACTGTGGTGTAGATTCTCACTGATCAAACAGTCCAAGAGCCTCCAGACACTGCAGCTGATGTAAGAAAGTATCTTAATGCCATAGATGTTACTGCACTGCCTCTGATGCACTGCAGAACCAGGGTATTGACCTGTCCATGACACTGTTGTTGGTAGAGTGATGGATACTTTGTCCAATCTTAAAACAGATGTATAGTTTTCCAAACTGTTCCACAATGCCACAGAAAAGGCAGAGACGTCTGGGATTAGCAGTTCAGAGAAGGCAGAGGAAGGTTCCCAAAAAAGTAAAAACACAGATCTGCTGCAGCCACAGAGAGCCACTCCTTCATATCAGTATAGACTTATCATTGGAAGTGGTCGCTTGAGCTGGACCGGTGCGACCATAACATCCGATTTCTTTCTCTGACCCTTTTACTTAACTAAAGAGCTTGGATGCTAAATAGAACAAATTAGTATTTTTTAGACGCTAATTTGCAGTTTTTAGTCACTAAAGAAAATGTGTTTAGAAATGAATTCATTTTAGTATGTGCCCTATAATGTCAAATACTGGCAGTAGATAAAAGCTTGAGTCACAAACATTTGAAATTTATGTTTATACCTCTTTTTTTTTCAAATTCCGAAATGTACCATTTGTGTAAATTTTTGCAGCCCATCCACCGGCTGCTATTACATCCATAAATTCAAGATGGCAAAGCACCGTCTTCAAAGGAAGTTTGTTTTTTAGGATGTTTAAATACACCCCCCCCCCCCCAACAACCCACATTTCCCTTATATCTCTACTTCTTCCTTTTGAACGCCGGCAGTGTCAGACCGAGCTGAGAGGAAAGACGTATGGAGAGGAAGGGAAAATGTGTGTTTAGAGAGGAACACATCCTGAACGGGGATAAACTCATCCACAAAAAATGTAGTTTGAGCAACAACAACAAAAGAAAATCTCTTGTTTTTTAAATCTACAGGAACAGATTTAGTTTCTTTCCAGGCAAACCCTGAAAGGTCAGCAAAGAATGTGTCAAAGCAAATAATTGAATCAATATTTTACCCGTACAGTTTAAAGACGATTACTATGCATCAGAGGTTTTGGTCTCGTCATTGGATGAATGGCATACTTTATTTTCCCCCTGAACAACTATTGATCACATGCTTCGGCAGACATCATTTCATGCGGAATGTGGCCAGACAGCTGGATTTGATCCCAGGAAGTAGACGCCCTGATTCCTGTAACACCCATTTATTTCTCTTAATGGAGTCCCTCAGGTCTCTGTCGGGTCTTCTCTTAGAGGATAGCGCCGAACATTAAAGATAATCAATCAGTTATTAAACACTTAAGGTTTTTCTGTGATCCATTAAGGTAAAAGCAAGGTTTGATGCAGCCTGAGCACAAAATTAAATTGATTCTAGAGTTGGAAGTGGAGCAATAAGGCTTCAAGTGGAAAAGCTAATTGACCAGGATCTAAGTTTTGTTTTTCCTCTAGAAAGTCTTGCTTTAGCCAAAAATCGTTAAAATACGTTTTTTTTGCACCACTGGGTTTTGTCAATAAAACCAGTCTACTAAACAGATGACGGTTAGAAATGTTTAGAAGTACAGACATGCAGAGGGAGGTGGATGACACAAGGAGAGGGTTGTCTGGTCCTACAGATCCATGTGGACTTGAGGGACATGCAGATGAACAGATGGTTGTGTTGAACCATTAGCGTAGCTTTACAGTAGGAAAGCCATTAGCTACTCTAGAGTAACAGCTGTGGTGGAGTAAGGCTAAATGTTAAATATGTACAAGCTCATTATGTGCGTTTGTGTCTAAAATTGCAGGAAAATGTGTCCTTTGAAGAAACTGTGTCTGATTGCTTCAATATTTTGCTGCTGTTGCTTTTAAAAGTTGCTGCTAGCTAGAGGTCATGAAACCAGTTGCTGCCCCACCTATTGGTCTGTAGTGTTGCAGCTTGTAGAGCTCATCCATTACCTCAATAGGAAGGAACCATTGTTTTGTAGTGAGGTTCGATTGATCTGTCAATAACTTGCATGATTGCAAAGTTTATTGCCACTTCCTCGTAATTCTTTCAAAAGAATGGTAAGTTCTTAAAAAAAAAACAAAAAAAAACAGTGTAAATATTTGCACCCATTGAACCTCTGGTGGTCCGAACTGGACAGAGACCCAATTAGTTCAATATTTAATTTTTCAATTTGCATTTGTTCATTTTAAACACAAAGGAAAACAAACAAAAGAGTTTAAAATAGACAGATAGAACAAGGCAGTGTGCTTGAAAAGGAGTGGGTAGAGAAATCCCCCTTTTTACAACACCTGATGTTGTGCATATTTCTATTTACAGTTTTCTTTTCTCCAAAACATTCATTATCTTGTTATTTTAGCTCTGCTGAAAATTGTATAAAACAGATCATAATAATACAACAATTTCTGGCCACATTTTGATAGCGCCGGTAGACAGCAGCTGATCCTGTAAACCAAGCACCAGCAGATCGATTCAGACTGGGAAAACCGCGTCTGCCCCTAAACCATTATGATTTGATTAAAGAAATACTAAGAAAGGCTGTTTTAATCTTCTACTCTTTTATATTTAACCTCCAACTGAACATGTTTAAAGCACCAAAAGCACAACTGTCATTGGAGTGAGTCTTTAAACCAAAACAATTATTTACTGGCCTCATTAGGGACATTCTTTGGGGACTTTTTAAATGTCTTAAATCAAAGCAGCATATATAAAATTAATTTTAAATACTGGCAGCTGTAAATGGTCCGTAAAGATAACTGTTTAAAATATAATGAATTTATATGACTGGAACTTGTCCAACCTGTCCAACACTGTAATAAGTACTGTATAAAAATGATTATATTTTATAGCTACATAGATTATTTTATAAAACATTATTTATAAATAAAGAAGCTGCTTGCTATTGTAAATAATGTTGATGAGGAAAAGGGGGTGAGTTTATAAATTTATATTTCTTCTCACTCCTTTTCGAACATGTATAGTTGTATAATTGTTCATAACATATGTGTTCATATTTCTTTTTCTGTTAGTGTTTATAATGAAGTTATTTTTCTTTATTTTCTCTTTTTTTAAATGTATGTTTTTTTTTTATATATTCAAAATAAACTTGTTTCCATTTTATTCCATAAAAACCACAGAAACAGTAAAGAAAAAAGGCCATTTTTGTCAGCTAATCACTTCCAGCAGTCAATCCTTTTACATATATTTTAGATGATTGAATTTTCTCAGATCTGCTGATGTCCTCCTCCCCAGAGCCTGCCAGAAAGGCCTGAATGAGTGTCGGTGGTTTCATTATCTGAAAACCATGAAAGAATTCAGTCCAGAATCCACACATAAATGGTTGAATTTAATCCATCTGGCCGGAGGGAATGCTTTGTTTATCACCTGTTCTCGCTGAAAGATTTGCCCGCAGGGTTCTGTATTAATCGAGTGCTGATTAAATGATGCAAGATGTTCCCTTTTCCCTTTGCTGAGCCGTGTCATAAATTTGCAGATGGTCGGGGCAAATCCCAAGAGTTTGCCTGGAAATGAGCAGAATGACAGCGGAGGTGCAATCCACCCTTCATTTAACTGCATTTCAGTACCGGGGCCCCACCTCCAGGGGACTTTGAATCATTTGTAACCTCGTTGAGTTCTGATTGCTGTTGGCTGTGGAGCTCTTCAGGGAGGACTAACCGGCAGATGTGCCGGGGGTTCTGGGTACTGGGATGTTTTTACACTGAGAGGAGCCTTCAATTTACTCCCAATTATGATCTCTAATGATTTTAGTTTGCCAGTTTCTGACGTTCAATCAACAATTTGCTAAGTTGTCATGTCTAACTCCCATAATCCTTTGCAGTCAGAAGACCAAAAAAAAAAACTGTTTTATGCATATGTTTCTGCTGTTGCAAAAAAAAATCTGCCTTAAAAGGAAGCCATTGCCCACCTTTGTGTTCAGTTATAAAGAAAAGCTTTGATATATTTTTGCCTCACTGGTGCCATCAACAGAGGATGGAGAAGAAAGGAGTTGTACCCTTTTCTCTGTTTCACCTTGAACTAAGCGAGTACTGGTGGCTTAAAAGCTTCTGGGGAGGTTTTTAAGGTAAAAGATGAACTCGACGCCCATTAAGCTGCTGGCTCCTATCCAGTGCAACACGCGTTTGAGGAGGGTTTCTAAGAACAAGAAAAAAGAAAAACCCTTCCATCTGTGATCCATCCTCAATCTGCAGCGTTGCTTGGAGATGACTGATAGGTGGAGAGCGCAGAGGCTGCTCACTGCTGATAAGGGAAGTTTACACAACCTTGTGGACTCACCTCTAATCTCAGCGCCCAGTTTGATTCCAGAGGTTTATTTGTGTTGGTATCTTGGGCCACCAAACGTCGACTTCTTTCTCTCTTTGGAGTATGGATGCACAGATTTTATCGTGTCCGCTTTCAATAAGGGAGAGCAAACACAAGAGATATTGAGCTTAACCTTTGAACCTTGAGACTGTAATAAATTAACAATCAAAGCCAAATTGTTCTGTTTATTTAGCTACAATTGTGGCGTGATCAATGGGTCAATCAAAGGTAGTTATCATCGTCAACTGACATGAACATTCCTGTCCATAAGTCCTGGCAGTAGCAATCATCCCTAATTTTACTGTTTGTTTTACTTTCTTTTTACAAAAGGTTGTGCAAATTACCTCTGATAAAACTGGAAACTATTGAAAAAATAAAATATATAGGCTTATTCAAAACAAAGTTTGAAATACATATATCGTATTTTTCGCACTGTAGAGTGCACCGGAATATAAAGCACACTAAGGCAGACAAAAGAGTCACAGATAAGTCCGTCAGTCAGTCATAATATATTAACTGTGATGACAGAACATGCCTGTAACACGCTACATGTAAGATGCGTTGGCATATTCACAATACTTGTGTCTTCCAGTGTTGCTTGTACCATATAAAAACCAAACTGATACAGCGGATCGTTTACTGTGACTACACTAACTTTGTGATATATACAAAAAAACACACACACACACATAATCGGGCACTACAATACGTTAGCCGCATTACCAAATTCATATCTAGGGGGAATTAGACCTGAAATATCGGATTGGACAACTATACATAAGGACTTAAACACTGTCCATGTAACCTAACCTGACAGGATCAAATGTAAAAGGATTTATGCTAAAGTAACAAGCAAACATATGTTTTTTTATGCAACTGCAATTGTCACTTTAAAAAGTTATAATAAATAAATAAACGAGTTATTTAACATTACATAGTAGTTACATTTACTTTTCATTACATTTAGTTACATGTATAAGTTATATCTGGCCCTTTGAGAACAACCACTATGCTGATGTGGCCCCTCTGTTTTGGTGGGTGAAACGAAGCCGGCCCAAGCCGGCTCTAGGTCTACGTTATGAAATGGGCGGCACCCACAAGGAGCGAAAGGCGGAGCCTCAGAGACGGAGTCGTAAATAAACTGCCAAAATAACTAATTTCGTTTAAAAAAAAATGTTTTTCAGTGTGCCAAAAGCAATATATTATCATATCTCCAGATATAGTTTACTCTGAGAGGCTCAAGAAAAGCATAAGATCTGATGAGTGTTGGTAATATTTCTCTATATGATTATGCTAATGACGGCAATTATGATGCATCTCCCCTGGATGGCACCACACCCGAAAAGTCTTGGCCTTCTTTTTTTTTTTTATTTGGTCCTCAGTGTGACGCTGAGCCTCCTGTCTCCTTGACAGAAACTATATGAGAATCTCTTCTGCTTGAATGCATTACGGCGCATTACAACAGAAAAGAGCCACAGCAGGGATGTAATTGTGATTTAATAGCTTAAGACAGGAGATGGAGGCTTGATTAAGCAGCTAATCATGAACTTTTTTTTAATGCACAAATAATAGGCTTTAGTTCACCCTTGGTTGTTTACAAAACAGCTGAATTTGGTATTTGAACAAAAAAACGTGGGGTTAAAACGTTCATAAAATTTATAGCACATCAAAGACAAAAGTTTTTTTTTTTTTTTTTAAGACAGTTTTTAAGGTAAATTGAGTTGTGGCTGAGTAAAACAGACGCCCTGCAGGGATTCAGCTGAACACCAGGAGGGGTTGGCAACCGATCAGCTTCTTTGGCTCACTGTAGCATCAATGGCACAGTGGGGGGGTGGTGGTGTGTGGGATGGTGGGGGGGTGAGGCATGCTAATCAAGGCAGGTGGGAGTCCTGCGAGCTTCTTCTTCAATAGCTGAAGTAAACACACGCAGCAGGTGGGGAGTCGCTCTCCGTTTCTTTCGAGCGTCACGCATGTAAATGATTTTCGGGGAGCTCTGTGGTGTCTGTGATGCTGACTGTAGATCAGCTGTAACAGGCTCTGAGGCAGAGTCAACTGCAACCACATGGAATTCGGATTAGCCCGAACCCGAGTGACAGTGCCAGGGACAAGAAACAGAGGCAGCCGAGGGTAATAGTTAAGGGCAGGAAGGGGCAAATGGTAAAATATGGTCAGATTAGATACTCATTTGTCTTGTCAAAAAAAAAGAAAATGTAGGGGTTAGAGCAGTTACCTCTGAAGCAAACGGTTGTTGGGTTTGAGGCAGTTTTACATGTCTAGTAACAGCAACTGGATGGCTCAGTTGTAGAAACCAGGGCTCACGCTACTGCTTGTAGCCGCAAGAAAGGCCCGAATCTTGGCCCCCCCCCGTGCCGGTCCCCAGCCCAGATAAAGTACGGGGTTGTGTCAGGCGTAAAAATCTCTGCCCAAACCACCTGTGCGAATCAATGAAAGCTGCAAGGATGTGCCGAAAGGTGACCGAAACGTATTGACTAATGGTGTAATCACAAGCATGAAATTGTACCTTGAATTTGAACAGACTTGATTTCAAGCGTTACTTCATCTTGAAAATGCGATGAGTTAGCATGTGTTGCTAACATTAGCAAAAACTACCAAAATCTCTATCGAATTACATAAATGCCAAAAATTGAAAGAGCGTAAAGACAACTGAGCGGGCGTATTTAGAAACTGAATGAGTGAACCTTAAAACTGTGATGGCAAATAATTATTGGACTTTACATGTAAATGAATCAAGTCTAATTTGAATTAGACTCCTAACAGAACAGTGAATTCTTGAATTCTGGGGTGTCCAAACTTTTTGCAAAGGGAGCCAGATATGGTGTGTTAAAAACATGCGAGATGAAATTAATTATTGAATGCTTTTTTTAATGGGTTACTTTTCATTTCTGTATATAGAACAGAAACAAACTTCAATACAAATTACTGTGAATTTCTGATTTCCTTAAAAATGCTGGAGGGGGGGTGGTCGCAGATTTTTGATTTTATGACAAGAGCCGGTAGAGATGTTAACGCGGGCCACATTTGGCCTATGGGACAGACTTTGGACGTGCCTGCTTTCATTCATCAACCTTTTCACACTGACGATGTCACCAGTGGCGACTAATGACCCACACTCCTTGACCTAATGTAAAGTGCAGTAGAAGACAGTTACAGTAGTCATAAGAATGCTAACGCTGCCTTGTAATAGGATTACAGTCCCACTCTGGTCATCCTTTGATCTATTTTTAAATTGCTCCAGTGGTCTTTTATTTATGATGATGCCGTTTTTAGCCTAAATAAAAAAACTTGCATTGTTTTCAAGGAAATAGTTTCTGCAGAGCGGCATCAGAAATTCTCTCTCAGTTGTTAGCGAGTTGGTGCGGAGCAACCCTGCAACCTCTTCCCCTTCCAGCTGCTGAGAGCTCTCTGTTAACATGGTCTCCGGCTAGTTTACAGCCTCTCACAATCCCAACGTAACATTGCCAGTGCAACAGAAATTGGCGAGCAATTTTGGAGCCGTACAGTTTTCATCCAGATGTAAGCTCAGATGAGGAAAACAAAGACGTACATGGATCTAGTCGTATTTTTTGTCACAAATACAGTCTTTTTCCAACTGACCACATTTTGAATAAAGAAATACTAAGAAACAAGGGTGTAACGATACGCTAAAATCTCACTTCGATTTGACTCAGAGTTTCATAGGGCTCGGTTCGATACGTTTGGGTTCGGTACTGCTGTTTAACAAATATGCCTGATATGAACTGCTATTTTATGAACTATTATTTTATTGTGTATGTTTTGCTGCCGGACTCCGGAATTTCTCCCTTGGGAGTTTAATTTAAGTTTTATTTATCTATCTAGACAGATATCTAGATGGACCCTCAGAGCCGCCAGAGCGGGTTGATAATAGAACCAGCCTCCGTTCTTTTGGAGGAAAACTTTTTTAACCCGGTGAACTAAGCAACACATTCTGAACGCGCGCTCACACACACACTGGCGCTGCACGCTCTGTCCCTCCTCCTTCCTACAGGCGCGCGAGTGCAGAAACCATTGAGAGTCGCGGCGGAATACCGCGAGTAAAAATAGTTCCACCTCGGCGCAAAGTTAATACATTTGGGGGGAAAAATAAACAAACAAAAAAACAGAAACGCTACAAACGTGACCTGAACTGAAATGGCCATACCGAAGCAGTTCGGTCCAACTACGTGTACAGTTACACCCCTACTAAGAAATGCAATTTTGTGCCTAATTTTCTTTAAATATGTCAGACAAATGCCAAAAGAACATGGCAAAAACATCAATACACCGTTTTCATCGAAGTGGCTCTTTATGGCCATGTTCAAATCAGGACGGGTTGGTCGTTTAGCCACATTGGGCAAACAAAAGGCAAAATATTTCAGACTGTCATTCAGTTTTGTTTATCTCAACGCAAAGACAACATTTTTTTGCAGAGAATATTGCCTGAAACAAGCTGGGACCAATGAGGAAAATGGCCGATAAAGAAAATCGTCTTGTCCTGGCTTCACAGAACTTTAGTCAAATGTCAACCTCGTTGCCTTGTTGCCTTCCATCTTTATTTGTTCTAAGAACCTTACAAACCAAATGCAGGAGAACACTATAATATTTACCATAACAAGAAGGACAGAAATGAAGTCCTGGAAAAGTTAAGACTGCTGAAGACATTGATTCCATGAAGCAAATAGAAGCTAAATTAAACCCAACAGATTGTCCAGAAATGTATGGCTCCAAAATGAGTCACGTTTAGATTCATATTTCAGCCGTATGATAGCCAAATGTCCAACATGATTATGAGTTTGAACACATTTGTCTGGGACTTTCAGACTTTAGGATAGCCTTTATGCTTGAAAAATGACAGACAAACGAACTGATTGTTTATTGATCTCACAAAGATCCTTAGACATTACGTTTCTATTTGAGGCAGGCGCCCTGGACGCCCTAACATGTGTTGAATTTATCAACATCCTGTAAAGCCCACGCCCCTGCCAATTGAAAACGCCAAAGCAGGGAGCAGATGGCAAAAAACGTCAAGCTGCAGAAGGTCAGTGGTCTGCATGTTGCCCGGGGTAAAGATGGGACATATGGGAAACCAGATTGGGAAAGAAAAAAGGGAGGACCGAACAGGAAAACGTTCACAGACGTTGTCAAAGTAAGAGCTTTGCATTTCAAGCTTTTTATTTTTATTTTTTTTAACGCCAAAGCCATGGAAACATCCGAATCCACCTCTCCAGCTAGCAAACAACACGAAACTGCGTTTTTTCCCCACCAAAGAGTTCCACTGAGACGCATGAAAGGGGCTTTTTTTTATTATTTTCCCTCTCTCCGTGGCTCCCACAGTCCCACTCCGAACACAAAACCCCCATGGAGAGAGGCACCAATCCAACAAGTTTGGCTGAAATGTGAGCTGATATCTTGATTGCAGGAAGACTGGGGTTGGGAAAGAGCTTTTCCACTGTCGTATACAGTCCCTCACCTGCAGGAACAGTCGCTAAGCAGAAACAGAGCCACAGCGGAGCCTGTTTCAGGGGAAAAACACAGAAAACTCCAATTGTTGGGTTGGTTCCTAAAGGATTTCACCACATTAAAAAAAAAGGTTTCCATAGTATTTGGCAAGAAAATGCGATGGGTGTTCATCAACAGCAGGAAGGATGGAATGACACAGCGAGAATAAAACAATGCAGAATACTAAGGACTGCTGTAGTATGGTGTCATTATTCGTCCACAACAGTCTCAGATCTTTTCGTTGGAAGGCGTACATTTTTTAAAATTATTTTCTGTTTGAATTTATGATTTTTATTAAGTGTGTACAAAGCAGCAATTTTTAAGAGATACATTTAATTTAAAAAAAAAGCATAAAAAGCTTTTAAATGAATGATATACACCTTCAAATGATGCTGCAAAACTTTTAGAGATTTTTTTAAAGTGTAATAGGCAGATAGATAACCGACATGTCAGATTTGGTGGAAAATAAACTTACAGTTACATTTTTGTTCCAAAAATTGCACTAAAACCTATCAGAACTTGACGAAAGATTCTTCTTCCAACACATTAAAAGCCATTTTCCTCACAAATGCTTTCAAAACTTGCTTTAACGCCACTTCATTGATTGGATCATTTCTACTTTCCTAATTACATTAACATCTCTAAACAATAATGGCAACTATAAACATACAAACACCACTTGCAATAATTGAGATTTACTTGTTCCAACACTACAAAACATTTTTGCTTCATTCTATTTCACTAAATGTAGAATAAATGATTTCTTCTTGCAAAATAATACAACTGAAGTAAAAAAAAAAAAACTTAAAGATTAAAAGTGTAACGAAGAACAAAAAATCATGTTTTTCTCTCACAGTGATACAGAAAACCTTCAAAAGTTAAACACTTCTTTAACATAAAAACAATATCAATTAAGGAAAAAGTCTAAATATTATTTAAAAATTATATTAATATAAACTATTTTCTGGTTTTTCATGTCTTTACACCAAATATTAAAGAAACAGGCAGTAAAAGTTGTAAAAAAAGGTATTTGCAATAACTTTTTTCCCTTACTTTAGTAAAAATGAAAATTAATACCTGTTTTTGATGACAGCAGATGCCTGACAATTAGAATAAAACATTTTGACAATAAAAAAGCATTATTTGATAAAAAAAAAAAAAAAACATTTAGAGCCTTTTAGGAAAACAAAGGTTGCAAAAAAGACTTGAAAAGGAAGAAATTCTAAGTGTCCTTGCCTCTTTGTGTCAGCATTTGGGATTAAGTCGCAGCACTTCAGTCAGAATAAAATAAAAGCTGGTCATAAAGCCCAAGCTGTCTGAGCGTCTCAAATTCAGAACTGTTCCTCTCTTCATCCTCTTTTCTCAAAACCCTCTGCGTGAGCCCAGCGCCAGCTTTTTTCAGTAAAAAAAGAAACAAGAAGAAAAAAAAAAGCCCATTGTTTCACATTTAGCCAGTCTGTGTGTTACAGCTGTGTGTGACCGATTGTGTGAGGCAGGAAGACGGAGGAGGAAACAATGAGCCACCAGTTCAGACCTATTGATCTACACTGGCTTGTCTGTGTCCGTCCCATCTGGTCTTACAGGAAAATAGGGAAACAAGGAGGTGGCAGTGGGGTATCAGATTGAAATGCAGAGTGTGAGAACGCCCCGATTTCCCCCCTCCAACAACTCCACATTCACCAGCATAAACAACAGAGTTCTGCTGCCTCCTCGTCTGAGCATATTTCTTAATCCAAACGGAGAAAGACTTTCCTTTGGTCCTCCTGTCAAAGCCTGTTAGCACCGATAAATGTCACGTCGCTTCTCCTGTTTTGCACTGAAGAGCAGGGGGGTGGCTTAATATTAAAACTATCTATCAAAACTGTGCAAATAAGTGAAGGTTTAAGAGCTCTATGGACAAAGCAGTCAAAGGGAAAAAAAATCGAATCAAGCGTCAAAATATCCTTGCAGGTTTACACCCCAAAGCACCCAGTTTGTCACCTGTCAGATTAGGGGTGCAGCAGGCAGGTGTAAACAGAACAAAATGACATTTAAGGTTGAAATATATCTTTTTGTGAAGCATTTTATGGCTTTGGGGGATGAGCTGTCATAGTGCGATACCATACCGCTTGAAAAGATAAATTATGAGTGGCGTGACGTCTCATTTCTCACACATAAATACTACAGTTGTGTTCCAGTCCTAAAAATGTCTCTACTAGCTATCTAGCTAGCAGTAACACACCATGCTAACAGCTAAATGGCGCAAAACACTTGACATTTAAAAAAGGTGGCATGTTCTTGAGATGTGTCGTTGAATTTTTCATGACATTTTTGACAATTCGGCAAGCTAACTTCTAATGTATGCTACATTTCACATTTTTCTTAACACGTTGATTAAACTTCCCAGAACAATGTAGCAAATTTACTCACATAGCAGCTTCATGAAGTAAAAAAAAACCTTTAAGGAGGAGTTCTTGAGATTTAAACCTGTATTAGCTTCACACTTTTATTAAAGCTAGCTCTAACATTTTCTGCTAAGTGTTTAATATTAGCTCCTCCTTCTTTTGTATTTTTGGGACTGTCTTTTACATTTACAAATATTGACTCAACAGGAAGATGAAAAAATCAAGACTCGTTTAATTTTTGTACACCTAAACAAGACTTTTATGGTAGTTTTTTTTTCTTGTCTTTTTTTCTGGGACCATATACAAAAATGTATTATTTTTAACAAAATAAATGTTTTGTAGCTAGTTGAGCTACAAGCTAATTTAATTTCCCAGCATGCCAAGACAAGGGGGAAAAAAGATCAACGTTTTAAAAAAAAAAACGATATGCAAAATAGTTTTCTTAAATATAGATTTTTTTTAAACTTGGCAATTATATTGACAGAGTTTGAAAACAGCTTGAAGAGGACGAAAAAATTCACCTATTTAATTTATTTTTTGATAAAAAAAAATTCTTTTGGGGGGGGGGCTTGTCCAGGGTGTCATTCAAGTTAGAAATACCTCTGATTTTATAGACTACAATATCAAGCGTATTCCCATTACATTGCTATAAGGATAAATGTAATTTAGAAAAGAAAAGCGAGTGCTATCTACCATTGGGAGGGCTAAAAGGCTGACACCAGTTAAGTAGTGCTGTTAGAAGCTCATAGGATTGTTACATTTTGAATTAAAAATAAATAGATAAATAAAGTATGTATTTTACAAAGATTTACTTTAAAGTTAGTGTCAGAATTGATCACTTTATTTTAGCTACAGCTACAAAAAAAAACTTATAAGACAATAAATAATGCAACTAAACCATGTCTACGATTACTGATAAAATTGTAAACCTTGTGATTTTCATTGTTTTTAATGTTGTTTCAAAAAACACCAAAAAAAAAACAAAGCACCGTTAACAATCCTTTCAAAATAAAGGTTTCATTTTGAGCCAAAGCGAGGCGCATCTAAGTCCATTAGCTCCAAAGCATAACTGCTGCAATTTCAGAGTCCAGCCTTGAGACAACAGTGGAAATAATTTCGGAACTTAATGGATAATCTCATTTCACCTCCACAGACACGTTTGGCACATCTGTACAAAATTAGACGTCATGCAGTTCACGCAGTCCTGCCAGGCTGCAAAAATACTGACTATATGCAAAGACTGTAAGCCAATGACAGAAAAGGTGAGGCTTTTGCCATGCATGAAGAAGGTTGAGGCACTAGCAGCTAAAGAAAAACTGTTGAAAAACATTTTTTTTATTTGCAAATAATAAAAAATGGATTTATGAAATATTATTGTACATGAAGTAGGGACGGGGGCTTACTCCGCAGCAACAATCTCTCCTGCCGCTCTGCAGAAACTATGTGCCAGACAGGTTTTTTGATTTTCCCTAAAAATGACAATCCTGATTAAAAAACCATTGGGGACACTTTATGATAGATCAAAGTGGGTTACAAACCGTATGTTCTAATTGGCCTATCTTTGACAGATTAAAAAAGTATCAAAAGATTTCATCGTTCAGCTAAAGAAGGAAAATGAGAACTTTTTTCAAACATCTTTTTTGAAAAACACCCACAGGTTGAGCGGTCTGTCATCAGTTCCATTTGTTTTGGACCCGACAGTCCTGTTTTCCTGCCGCTGACAGCCTAATACATCTCTGGGCTTATGCATGTGATGAAATCACCGGGTGATTTATTGGGTCGCCGGGCGAGGAAAGGCAGTTTCCATGCTCAGCAGCCCGGGGGAATTCTCCACAGCCTTCTCGCCTCTTTCTGCTTTTGGTGATACCGACGCTTCATCAGCAGACAAGTCTTTGCAGTCCTTTGTGTTGAATTCAGGTCCTACAAAAATCTGATTTTCCCTGATATGTCAAAATAGTCGAGGACAACTAAGCAACAACTAAGTCAAGCAATATCTTTTTTATTCACAGCTGTAATATGACTTTTTATAGCCATTTCCATGATCAATGATAATAAAAAACTAAAAAAAAAAAAAAAAAAAACTAGACTCCTCTCTTCAGTGAAAGAATGATTTAGGAATTCCCTTGACATTTTGCCTTACATTTAGTTTTAATGGACCTGTAATTGAAAATTATACCTGTAAAAGTGTCATTAATCTGCATTTACTAAGAAACACAGACTCTAATCAAAGAAAGAGACAAAAATGTTTTCCTAATAATTTAATATTCAGGTAATTTTTTTCAGTTTTTAGCCAAAACTCAGAAGATCCTAGTAGAACCAGAAGAAATCCAATTAGACAAAACATTTCTTTTCACAACTCTTTTCAGGTCCTCAAATGATGCATGTACTTCTACCTTTAGTCACATGTATTCTCCCACTTTTGATAAAGGATTATACCACAACAGCAAAAAATCCAGAGAAAAATCTGTTTAGAAAAACAGAAAAGAAAAATCACGACACTAACTCTTCATTTCCTCTGCATTTATTCTAAAGGGAAAAAATATAATTTAATAAATATTTTGGCAACACCATTGGCAAAGACAAATGCACAGACAGAGGGGGACACATTTTGAAGAGCGGAAAGGTGGCGCTGCCGAGTGAGGCAGCTGACCAGGCCAATGTTTGACTCTTATTTTGAAAAGTGCATCAATGAGTGATATTTGAACAGCTTAATTGCACCAAAACTCAAAGAGTCTAGAAAAAGCCTTAACAAAAAAAAAAAAAAAGGATTTACATTGAGAAAACAGTTCATTTTTTAGTATTCAAGGGGAAAACAAAGACAGTCACAGAAAACGGTCCATTTCATCCGTTTCAAATCCATGTGCGTTGAATTAAACTTAATCGACTGAAATACAAACGTTGCTTGGAGATCTGCAGCTGGTGAGCTAAACTGTTGGTGCAAACGCCAAGAGTTTAAGCACAAATCCAGAAAATTTAGCGTCAAAGAGCCGATTCTGCCCTTCTAGGAACAGCCAAGCCGGCGGCACGGCAGTAATCCACCACAGTGCAGGGCGTCCCAGATTCTCCCAAATATTTCTTTTTTTTTTAAATTTTTACTCAATGACCCATAAAGACGTCGAGTTGACAAACGTGCAAGCGGAAACGTCTCCTCAGAAAAGTTGGACTGGAAGCAGCCCTGGAGGTGTACAGAGGATGGGCGTCTGCACCACCACCACCACCACCACCACCACCACCCAACCGTCTACATCTGGACCAATCCACTTCCAGGGAAGCCATAGGCACAACCATTTGTTAAAATTCCAACACCAGTGAGCCCTTTCCTGTTAGTGCCAACGTCAGCAGCATCGGTGGACAAATTTAAACTCATATGTAGAAAAGGTTATTGGGGCACATTAAGGCCATCCATGTTCATGGTGGGGGGGGGGCTCTTTGGAGTCAAAACTGTCCTCGGGTAGAAACCCAACACAGAACGTCAGGGTTTGGATCCATCAGGATGAGGCTAAAGTAAGACAAACACTTTCACATTTTACAGACACGACGGGGAACTCGTCATCCGGCAGACGTGGGAGCAGAAGGAGGCGCAGGGAGGCGTGCGCCCCCGGGGGTGGGAGGTTCAGTTCCAAGCCACAGTGATAAGTTGTTGGAAACGCTCTCGGAGCAGAAAGCCTATGATCAGCCAAAGAAAAATCCCCCCCCCGAATCCAGACGTGGAAGCGTCCGCCGATGACATCACTGCTCCTCATTTCCTGTTGGAGGAAAGCCTCGGCGGCATCCGCCTCCCGCTGACTGACAGCTACCTTCCGGGTGTGAGGAGCAGGACGGGTCGATGGCAGAGAGGCAAGTTCTCACTGGTGCACAACTTCCAGGAACAAGAGTCAAAGCTTTTTAAACCCCCAACTCCAGACAAACAAGGGACGAATGGCATGCAGGCTCCGCCCCCTTGCTTCCTGCTTGCACCGACAACCATCCTGGCCCGTAAACCGAGTCACATGACTGAGCAGCTTTTGGCTTTGTCCTTCCGCAGATCCGAGGCGACGGCCGCCAGGTCGGGCCTGCCGGGCATGTGCGAAATGCGCTTGTTGGCGCGCGCCGTCTTGCTGCGCTTCACGTTTTTGTTGCTTTTGTTGATGCAGGCCAGCGTGGCCACGTGGAAAATGTCCCTGACGCTGTTTTCCGACTGCTGGGCCGAACACTCGATGTACGGCGCCGAGATCTGCTTCGCCATGCTGGAACCCTGAGGACGAGGTCAACGCATGACATCACAAAAAGCTACCGGACGACTCGGAAACAGAAAGGGGAGGAGTTATACCTGGTCGTAAGAAACCGGTGTCTGTCGGTGGGTGGAGAGCTCCACAAGTGTGCTCAAGTCAGTCCGCAGGTCCGACTTGCAGCCGACGAGCAGCATCTTTGTGTTGGGACAAAACTCCTGGATTTCTCCTTTCCACTGTGGAAAACAGCAAAAGTTTGAACTTCAGACTCACACAGAGCCTCCTTTGATCTATTGCAAAGGGGGTGGTCCTTTAACACTGATTAGGATGTCTTAAGGACATAGTTTCTGCAGGAGTTCATTAGAAATTTGCCTCCAAAGTGTGGGCGGGACCGTTTGTGTGGAGCAACCCCGCCCCCACTTCCCCTCCTGCTAGCTTATAGCTTAGAGCCAGATGTCACAAACGCGGACAATTTCTAGCGGCATTTTGTCGTCTGCTCCCAACTCTCAACGATTTGAATAAAGAATTGGTCAAAAGTGTAATCTTGAGCTTTCTTTTCTTAAATGTGTCCTCCATGATGAGAAAATTCCACACACAAAAAGGCCATTTTCATCGGAGGAGTGGAGCTTTAACATCTCCAAGACGAAACAATAATTGGTGAAATCTAATGATGTCAGAATTTAAGTGGAATTAATTATTTAGGTCACCTGCCCTCTAAGTACCGGGGTTAAAGCCGGCCCTTCCTCTTTTGAACCCCCCCCCCCCCCGGGGGGGGGAATAATCACCCCAGTTTCCGCCCGGACAACAATAAACGCTCTGTAATCAATGGCATTTCCTTTTCCTTGTGGGATCTAATCCGGAGCTAATGCTCCTCCGGGACGGATCCAGTTTGGCGGCACGTGAGGAGGATAGCCTTTGGGTCAAACGGCAGCGGCTGAGAATCTGCAGCTCGCCGCATTCGATTAAAGACAACCTTCAAACAAGGCCCCTCATTGCCGCTTTGCACGCGGATGACGCAGGTTTTCAAACCCCCCCCCCCAATTTAATCACCGGGTGCAAAATAAAACGAAGCCGTCTCGGGTTTGAGCTACAAACACTTCCGTCCCTCAACGTTTTCTGTTGAGGCGTCAAATCGTGAGACGTCTGCTCAACATCAATGCTTTGAATTGAAAACCCGTCATCAGATTCCAGGAAAAATCCCTTTGCGTCTCTTCCAGAAGCACCTAAAGCGGTCAGAGGTCATGCAGGGTCAACCATGTGAGGGGGGGGGGGGGGGGGATACTTCCTCCTGTCATGAGGACTGATCACAAGACATCTCCAGATGTCAAATCAAACGTCACAAAGTTGTTTCTGCTTTAGCTAAAACCTTTCAAACAGTTTCCACATCCTGGAAGTTCTGATAGGAATCCTGTAATCGGCCCCTTAGACACCCTCCAAATATGCGTTTTAAACTCCGTTCTATCAGAAGTGTGGAGTTTTACAAACAAAAAGAGGGGCAAAGGCGAACAGACACCAACCTTTTTCAAGACGCTGTCGAGCGTTTCCGGACGGCTGATGTCAAAGCAGATGAGGACGGCGTCCGAGTCGGGGTAGGAGAGGGGCCTGACGTTGTCGTAGTACGGAGACCCTGAAACCAAAACAGTAAAAAACAGGTCATCCTTTCACGTTCATGTAGGAAAACAAAAACAAAACTTTAGAAACCAGAAAAACAGCAAACATGTTTGACTTATGATAGTAGTTTAGCCACCAAGCAAGAAAACCAGAACGTTAGAAGAAAAATGTGCTGACTGCAGCAGGAGAAGTTGTTCGGAGGAAGGGGGGGGGGGGGGGAGTTAGATCCTCAAATTGAAAGCATGTGAGGGAGACGCCCACCTCTCCTCCACATTGCAACATCTCCGGAGAGGAAGGGAAGGGAAGGGAAGGAAAAGGGGGGAGGCTAGCGTCACCTCCAGGTGGATCAGATGACGACGGGGCGAAGCCAGATGCTGAAAAATGCGGGGAATTTTGGCGTCTAGAAGGTCCCTCAGGGAGAACCGTACTCTAAACACGGCTGCAGCGAGAAACCAGGAATGTAGGAAGTCTGGAAAAGTCGGCGAGTCTAAACTAAACAGTCTGGATGAGAGACGACTGAGTCGACGTTGTACCGCGACAGGAAGACGAGGCTGAAGCTTCATCTGTAACCAGCAGACATAAAACCTCAACGACTAGTCGGGAAACGGAGGGTTTCCGATTCATAGTCACAAAAAAAGATCCACAAAAAAGTCAAAACTGCTAAAAGATTGGAGTTCATCGTGTTGGAGATGCTGGAAGCCTTTTCCAGATTAACTGGTTCCTCCAGAGCCGGTTTGATCCAAAATTCCCATCATTCATCTACGGCAGAAATGAGCTGCAGCTGTTTTTTCTTGTCCAACCTATCGATAATCTGTTTTTGATTCATTCTGCTTTTGTTTAAACAGCATCAGATTCGGCTGTGCAGCAGAAAGGATCTCCGCTTTAGATCATAGGCCAGTTTTTCACTGAAAATCAGGAATTAATCTTATCCGAATGCATCAGTCAGGATTTTGACGTCTAGTTTTGTACACCTATAGGTGGATGTGGTTCTATATTGTTTGACGAAGACGAGGTTTATTTTTCCTTAAACCTTTTTATTCTTTTCAAACAGTTTAATGTATTTTTCTCTAAATGTTTTAACTCAAATGTCTACCTTGCCTCAAACTAATTAAGTTTGTAACAAAAACAAAAGCATCAATATATAAACTCCATTGTTCTATAAGAAATGTTGGAAAATTTGTACAGAAAGAAAAAAGATAGATATTTTCAAGCAAAAATGGCCACATTTCTATGGCATTTATTTATTTCCTTTTGATTTTTACTTGTCTCAAAGTAAAAATCTCTTGAAAACATAAATGTTTAACTTCGCAAAGGGTTAGCATCAGGTTGTACATTTGTGCTGTTCAACATTTCGGCCAGACGGGGGCGCTATTGAGCACAAAAGAGTTAACCCTACAACACCAGAGATAACTCACACACACTGTTAATACACCGCAACTCTTTGACCGTCTGAGTGTTGCTGCCTTTCTCCGTGTCGGAATCAGACGATTTACGTCGATTGCGTAAATCAGGCTCCGCCCCGATTTAGTGTCGCGCATCAGCTGCTTTTCTGCACTTCAGAATGACGTTACTTGCGTTGAAGAGTTGCGAAAGAATGTCAACACGGTTGATTTCAACAGGGTTTAATAAAAGTTTTTACATTGACCCAGTAAAGTTGATGTTGTACTGGTATTAAAAAAAATAAGCTAATCTTGATCTAGTCGAACTAAACTCGTTAGATTTGCGATGTTGCTTTTCTGGTGTAGCACCTTGGCACAACCTCCACTGTTAAACAGACAATGAATACTAAAAATGTAGGTTTTACGTTTGTATATTTGAAGCTTTTTATGCTTTCTTAGCTGAGAAAAAATAAATCACTTTTATTGTCGTAAGATTTGTTTTGGAATTTTGAGTTCCTCTACTTTTTTTCCCCGTCGAAAAACCAGGACATGAACCATCACTGACAATGCTGGGAATGCAGGATTCTAGTTACTATTGTGCCAATAAATAATACCCACAATGCCTTTGAAGTCTAGGTGCTCCTAAGTTTTTGCTGCTCGTTTCCACATCGAATTCATGCAAAAATATGTTGCAACTGTAATTCCTGCAAACTCCCATTGATTTATTTTGTGGAAGATCCAGTCTAAGCTTCCGAGTGGAGGAGTCAAAGCCCTGGCATGTCTGCACACACTGCTGTCAGTTTACATGGAGCCGAGACACGGCAATCACATGTTATAAGGCCGCAGAGACAAAGACAGGGAAAGACGCATCAGGGATTGGTGCAGATTGTTGGCTACGTTTATGGATTTCAAGGAATTTTTTAACAAGGAGCAGTCATTTCTGGAACTGTTGCGACATGACAGCAGAGACCGGGCTGAGGTCGTCTTCCTGTCAAATGGCAAGATGGAAAGGAAATCCCAGAGATAACGCACGGAAAGACCCGGTGACCCCCCCATCTAATTAGCTCCTGTCACTGTTCTCGTAGGATCTCTAAATCTAGAAAGACAACCCCCCTTATTCCCTAACTCCAACCTTCTCCCAGGAATAAAAGGGCCTGCATTGTTCTACGACCTGAAGGAACAACCAGACCAAACACGCTCCGGAAGAACCAGCAGCCGGCTCTCTGTGAGCCGAGATTCATTCTCAACTAATCCGAGATAATATTGCTGCAGCAATTCCCAGACGGGAAAAGTGTTCCTCAGCCCACGCAGAGATGAAATGAAGCGGCCGTCTGAACGTATGGCAACAAGTGGGCGGGGTTTCAACGCACAGCCAGCACAGACGCACGCACACACACACAGAGTCACGGAGAAGAACGAGTGCAAAGCATTCCTCTCAGACAAACTGCCAAGGACAAGAAGCAATTTTGTCTAGGATAAAACGGAAGCTGTTGCCATGGTTACGCCTGCAGCTGTGGAGAACTCCATGTATTTTACTAAATTCATCAGGCACAAACGTCTAAGCGCGATGCTACTCTCCAAACGGATGGACGTGACGCGCCTGAACCAGGTAAAGGGCAGGCTGAACCGGAACAGCTGGAACATTCTAGTCATTTTATAAGGTGCATCTTTAGACAGAGTCCCTGCAGTCTGCTTCCAAACACAAATGCAACCTAAAAGAAAACTAGATTCTGCAATTCCCCATACGACCACTAGAGGCCGACTTCAAAAGATGACCCCACCCTTACATTGACGTGTTCTTCCTACCATGACAAAGGTGGAAAGATTTCATGTAATCATGGACACCAGTGAAGATCACAAAACATTGAAGAAAAAAGGTTCAGCGCACTGTCTAGTGGGTCTAGATGACCCAACTCCCAATGTTAAAGTGTCTAGGATAGGACAAGGGTTAAAAAAAAAAAGTCAAATTAAACCAAAGTCAAAACTTGCATCTGTGCTGATGTTTTTTTATTTTATTTGGCGAAATTCAGAAATCCCCAAGTAAAAGCAAGGAAGTCAAGTTTACACCAGCACTGCATTTTATGCCGAGTCATGGTAACATGTCTAATGCTGTGTTCACATCTGGCTCGGTGTTCAAGCGGACACTTCCAATCAAAAGTCTATGTAAATGCACGCATATGAGCGTTTCAGGCTTCTGCATTTAAAACACGTTCACGCATCGTTACATACGTTTTTAAGCCAGTTTTTGGGCCATGTAAGCCGTTTAATCAGTAGAACTTTGACCAATCAGGTAGTGACGTAGCCTATAGAAGGCGACCTTTCCAAAGCACGGAAATACAGACAGTTCGAGCATTGATCATGGAGGAGAATTTAATCGTTGCGGTTTGCACCCGGCCGCAAATATACAACACTGAGTCTTTCATATATCGGATCAGGGCTGTGAAATTAAAAAGCCTGGAGCAAAGATTTCCATACTTTAAAAAGATTCATCCATGGAAATCGTCACTTTTTACAACTTTAAATGGTTCAAAAAAATGTCATAAAAAAGGTCTCCAAGACTATACAACACAAAGGACAGTAAATCAACTTAGGGAAATATTTGCGTATAAGCGAGTTAAGTGAGAACTCGTACACATAGGGTCCGTTTCTTGGTAGACAAGAATAGGCAGACAGGTTTTTGTGTCAGGTGTCACATCGACCCTAAACTTTCCACCACATCAGCGAGCAGGAAGTCTAATCTCACTGGATTCCCTTCAGTCGACGCATTTCATCCACTACCGGTCGACAAATTCCACCGTGATCCAATTTCCAGCCTTGGAAACGAGCTCGGCCTTCAGTGATCCGTGCTGCTCCTTTCACAGGCTGAGGATCAGGGTCCGCCGCGCACAATAGGGGTCTTTGTAAAGAAAGACGAAGGAACCTTAACTGAGGAATGCCAGACATGCGGCTCCAATTCGCTGAGACCCAGAAATGTGATCCGGCGCAACAATGGTCGCCATAACAGACGTGGAGGAGCTCATCGGAGGGCACCAACAACTCAAACTGATCCAAAATAGCAGCAGCAGCAGAAGGCCTGCCCCTAAAGTTGATCAAACCAACATGTCTATGGGTTCCATTGAAACCCTGAAATGACAAATGACACCGTTTTAAGGTGCTTGACAGGACTAGCTTGGGAGCGTTCCCAGGAAAACGGTGTCGGATCGTTTCCAGAGGGCACGGCACCTTTGAGAAATCAATTCCTGTGGTTGCTGAGCTGCTGATAGGGTTTTATCGCAACATTTATGCTCTCTGCGGCTTTGGAAACTCTCCTAAAACGAGCAACAAGGAACTCCAATTACAGCCGAAATACCGATTCACACCAGCATGTTTTCCAGGAAAATCCCCCCCCAAAAAAAACTTCATTTTAGCTCTCAGATTGCTCCAACAATAAGTTGCAAAACACGAAAAGAATCAGAAGAAACGCTCACATCTGACTGTAGGAACATCTGCTTTGGATCAACATCCCTGCAGCTTCAAACACACATCAGTGTTCTGACAAAACCAGCATTTCAAACTCTGAAGGTCCAAACGCGTCGGCACGGTTACGACAGAGTCTAGGGAAACAAAAGTAAAGCATAAACAGGGGAGAGTTGTGCAACGAGTCAAACTATTATAGACATTTCAAAACTGGCAAACACTGACTCACATGTAGCCTCCCTTCAGAGCTGGATGGTGCATTCAGGATCATATTTAGCATAGGTCTACAGAAACTCTGCTGGCTCTTACCTTTAAATTCATGTTCAAACTAACAAAGAGAGTTTAGAGAGGAAAATATTTGGCTACATCTCCTGTTTCCATGTCAACAAAAGAGTGGCGAGGCAAGAAGAATTAACAGTTTATCAATTATCCCGTTTCCATGGCAACAAGAAACGCAAGCTTTTGTTGTTTCCCCCCCCCCCCCCCAATAGTTTCTATTCACTTTCAAGATGCAGAAAACTTCTTTTGAAAAAAGGTATGAGTGTAAATGAAGAAGGCATAAAATAAAGGCGCATCATCATTCATTATGGATCCTATTTCCACGGTTGCACAAAATTTAAAAGAACAATTTTACCGTTTTAAACTGAAAGAAGATAAAATAAGAGTCATCTTTCAGAAAATATATTTCTAAAAACTGCCAACTTGAGACACGACCACCAAGTCTTTCAAGATCAAAGAATTTGGCATAAAATCAAAGGAATAGCACCCTCAAGTGTGACATTTGGAAGTCAACATTTAAAGAATTCCTAACGAAAGGATATTTTTGATGTTTCATTGAATATAGAGGTCTAGGCGTTAAAAAAAAAAAAAAACCTCTAGTGGTTGCTTTGTGAAATACACCAATTCGTTTTTAACCAGACTTCACTCCGGAAGTCAAACTGTGACGTTTTTAAATAAAACAACATTTTTACGCAAAAGTCAACAAAATAGTGCCGAGTTGTCTCATCTCCGCGCTCGTCCTTATATGGTGAACCAGAAGCGAACCTAATTTCCGAGTCTACAATGAGCAGCAGGACAAAATGAGCAACACTTGTCAAGTTCATCCGGCAATAACCACGTCAGGCTGTTCTTTACAGCTAGCGTCGACCGTTCGCGTTAACTAAAGGTCATAAATAATGAAGCTAATTTCAGCGTCTCACATGCGAGCTGGAAGGAACTTCCTCTGATGCATCTCCTGTGATCAACAGTAACGAGCCTGTTGGGCGTTTGCTAACTTTCCCTTCTGTCAGGAGGGGGCCTGAGGGTTGGTGCTCCTGTCCTGTTAAACCCCGGCCCTGGTTGCTGCTGGTTGAGGCGTGCAGACATGAGTTAAAGTCCTCCTCGCCGTGCTACGACGCCCCCTCCCCTCAGACAAATGGAGGGTCCAACAACTGGCAGGCGTTTACACCAAATGACGCAAATTAGGTCCATCACCCGCCCTACCAAAACACACCACACCGCAACAAAGGATAGGTGCAGTTCCCTGCCTTGCTCAACCCTTCCCCCTCCCACAAGATTCGACACTGGAAACCAGCACCCATCAATCAAGGGGTGGTGGGGTTCTCTGTGCTTTGGGGGGGCCCCTCGTGTGAAACCCATGAGCCGGTTCCCGTGTTCCAAAGTTATTCCGACGCAATGTTTGGAATTCCAGACCAGGAACCCACAACAGCTGGCGGCCAACTTCTCCTCCCCACCCATCCCTCTCCCACACGGTCACACCACATGCCTCTGCACACTTGCAGTGTGCGCCTCCATGGCGGCGAAACCTCTGTGGCTCCAGACAAACACGGTGGAGATAAACACCTCTGGATCCCAGCAGTTTTAGGGGTGTTTTTTGGGGGTTAGGGGGGTGCACAAACCTTAGATAAAAGGGCAAAAAGTGACCGCGTCAATGAAAAGTTGCACAACATTCCCAGAAAAGTGAGAAGAATTCCCCAAAATGAGTTGGAATACCAGCTGGGCCAAGTTTTTTGGTTCTGGTTCCTAAAGTCAGAGCCGATGAATCATCCACTGAAATGTTTTTAATGCAAATAATCCAAAAAGGGGGGTTAAAAAGAAAAGAAAAGAAAAATCGCATTTATTTTGTAAAACTCCCAGCATCCTCTACTAAAATGAGTCAGGGATTCATTTAATTATTGATTATTTAAATAAAAACATAAAGTTTTGTGTTTTAAACATCTTTTATGTTTACCTGAAGTGTCCCACAAGCTGAGCTCGATCCTCTGGGTGTCGATCTCAAAACTGGCCGTGTAGTTTTCAAACACTGTAGGAACGTAACTCTGAAGGGGGGGGGGGGGGGGGACAAAAAACACAGAATTTGACGTTTTCCCCGTGATGCGTTCACGGGATCTTCGTGCCGTTAGTCTGCGGCGTCTCACCTCCGGGAAGCAGTCCTTGGCGAACACGTGAAGCAGCGCGGTCTTCCCGCACTGGCTGTCCCCCACCACCACTATTTTGCACTTCACACTCTGACTCGCATCCATGCTGGACTTCAGAGAGGACTTCTGGCCGGAGCGTCTTTCCTTCATTGAGGTACGTTCAAAGGAAATGGGTCCACAGCTGGGAGCCGTCTGTCAGCGGGGGAACTCCCTCCTCGCTGGCCTGGGCGACTGTCGGTGTCCTCGGGTGTCTCCGTCTGTTCTGAGCCGGCGAAAACCCTTTGGTCTGAGCTTTATACGACCGCACGAGCCAATCAGAGAGGCGCTCTCTTGACATGCCCCGCCCATCCGCGTCACTGCTGGGTTTAGCGCCCCTGTTGGAGGGAAAAACCCAAAGTGAAATTATATAAAAATAAAAATATTGTAAAGATAAAATAAAAGAATATTTCTGTATTTTTATAGAACTATATTTCACTCAATTCTGGAGGTAACTTGCTACTTCTAATTCAGACATTTAATTAGCATTTTACAAGTGATGCAAACGTTTTTATATAATAATAACCTACATAAAAGTCCTGGCTGCTCTAGAACATTTGGCCAAATGGGAGACAACGGTAATTTTTTTAATTTTATTTTAGTATGGAAGAGGATAAGGACCATGATGAAAATAAAGGGCTGAGTAATTCTGAATTATTTAAAGATTCTCAATTTAATTTCAGAATTCCAACCAAATCTCAGAATTCTGATTTAATCTTAAAATTCTGACTTTAATTTTAGCATTATAACTTTTTGTCTTTAAAATTCTAACTTCAAAGGGTCTAAATCATACTATTCTTAAGCCTTTAATACTCAACAATAACGATGTATATTATAATATTTTACCTTTGGTACACTAAAGAATTTTTATTATTAAATATGAGTCATTTTTCTGAGTTCTTTTCCAACCTGGAAGCAACAGGACTCGATCTCTGAAGCACCGCCTCTCGCTCCGTTTGGGTTCCGCCCATTTCATGACATCATCCTAGAACCGGCCGGGGCAGCGTGTCTGCATTTCGCCCGCGAATGTTTTGCATTACGGAATGAAATTTGAATTCTGAGGAGAAGAAGTCCAAATTTTGAGATTAAACTCTGGACCTCAGAATTCTGTTTTTGTCCTGACCTTTTCCTAACAATTTTAACCCCAATCCTGAAATTCTGACTTTTTGTATTCCAAGATTAAAGTAAGAAACCTTGGAAACAAAATCAAAATTGTGAGAATTAAAGTGAACACTCTGAGTCATCAATTCTGAGATTCTGACTCTAATCCTGTTTTCTTAATTTTATTTCCAACTTTGATCTCCAAATTTGAAGAAAAAAAAAAAATTTGAATCAAATCCTAGAACACAACATGTTTGAGTTCTGAGATGAAAGCTGTGATTCTTTAAAGGAAAAAAAAAATCTACTAACGCCTTTTTTTGTTCCCTATGGCTCTAATAGCCTTTTGTATTTAAGCTTGGATTGAAAATATGGATTTTACGATAACAGAACGAAAACAAATAAAAAACAAAAATAAATTCAAACCCAAAAGTCTCATCAGAAAATCTCCAAAGCAGAAAAACTGTTTGACACAAATTGTTTAGAATGAGCTAAACTCCATTGAGTTCACACTGTTTGAAAAAATTGTTTGTAATTTAAAGTTTTGAGATACTTTAACATGAACTATTTTTCGTTGGTTTTAAAGTGATTTGTTGATTTAGGGCCTAAAAAAACCATATCAAAATTAGACTTGAATAAGTCAAAAATGAACTTGATGAAAGCAACTACTTGAGTTTCCCACGTGCGTCTGGAGAAACTGTTTTCATTTGACCAGCTTAAGTTGTTCAATACTTTGTGTACAAACAGCAATTTCAGACCATCTTATCACTAAATAACTCTCACTGTGAATGGTTCTTAAAGGCCGCAGCAAAAGGAGAATTTAGTAGAAAAAAAGTTGGTCAGCATCCTCTCGCTCCACTTTCTGCCCCGCAGGAAAACAAAAGACCCACATGGAGTTCTTTTTGTTTCACTGCATAATCTATGAGCATGAACTTGGAGAACAATTAGAGCAAAAGCAGGCAGACGTCTCCAAATGGTGTTATTGGTAACCTAAGCTGTGAATAGAGACAGTTTCTCTTTTGTGAAAGCCTTACAATTTATTGGTATATTCGAGAAAACAACAGTTTTGGCCTCTATGACGTGATTATACTTCAGGAGTTGGTGGCAGACTTTCTTTTTTTTTTTTTTTACAGTGAAACAGCTCCACCCTGCAGGCTGTGTAGTGGGAGTCCCGTCTGTTGTGAGGGAGCTTTGCCTTCAGGCCCTAATCCTGGCAGGGGGGAAGGGAAGAGGGGCGGTGGGGGGATTTTACACTCTCACTCTGATACTTGGCTGGAATCTCTGTACCATATGCATTTGGCCTCATTCCAACTCATGGCATCACAGGGATCGTACCTGGTCTCGCGTGCAGAAGAGCGCCTCTCGGGCCGGAAAAGGGACTCCTGCTTCTGTCCTTATGGGCACCGAGAAAGAGATCACCAAAGCGCCCCGACAGTGTCTCGCTCTCCATCCCAGCTTTGCTCAGCTTGTGCGACAGCGTGCGGCACAAAGTCCTGGCTGCTCTCAAACATTTGGTTGAAACCGAGACAAAGACACACATACAAAGTGTAAATCTGTGGGGATGCAAGCATCAATTTTCCAAACCCGCTTACCGTATTTCACAAACTACTTGGGGCACTGGACTATACACTCAAAAAAATATTCCGTAGACTTACCGAAAACCCTTGCGTTAAGCAGTTGCAGGCGACCACATTAAGTGATTGTTGTGAAGCGTGCTTGTATAGTATGAGCTAAGGAATCCCACGAGGATAAATATTCTAGTATTCTACCTAAGAGTGTAGCGTAATGTCTTGCCGAAATTGCTGAGTAATGCAAAATATTAAACGTATTAAGCAATATTTATGCCTGCATTTTTAAAATATGTGAAAAATCAAAATAGTTTTGAAAAATCACAAAATGCAAAAACTAAGGAAAAACGGCCATACCTTATTTTTTTTAGTGTAAGGCTCATCGTCAATAAATGGTCTATTTTCGAACGAATGCGCAATATAAGGCCCACCCAACCATAAAGCTACGTTCACGCCACCCTCACCAACACGCCTTCAAGCAACCACTTCCAATGAAAAGTCTATAAAAGCTTCTGTCTCTGACACACCTCGCTTCTTTCTTCTTCTTCTTTTCTGTCCAGTCCAACAAAAAACAAAAGGATACAAATGTAATCAATATCAATAAAGTTTAGCCTAAATTACAAAAGGGGTTTATTCAAATATGCACCTTGTGTGTTAGAAGATCCAGAACCCTCTGTTGTAACAGTAAAACATGTCCAACACAAGAGGGTTGCAGTTCCTGTCTGTCTGCTCAGCTGTTGGACAGAACAAGTTGAAAAAATAATAATAAAATGCGCATTTCGGGCTTCGGCTTTCAACACTCTCACGATCCAGTGGGGCTACGCAAGTTTCTACAAGCATTTCAGGGCTCTACGTGCAAAACGCGCTGCCATTGAACGCACTTTTGTTAAATGTTAAGCAAGGTTGAACTTCGACCAATCAGGAACTCCGATTTTGTAGTCACGTACGGATGACGTTTCCTTTAACTCACGTAAATGCCAGCCACTTGAAAATTGATCATGGAGGAGGGGGAGGAAATAACAATTGAAGTTTGTGCCTAGACGGAATTCTATAAAGTCTTTCAGAGTAGAGCCTGGAGCAAGATTTGCACCGCTTTGACATTTCACACCAAGTCTCTCCCAACTGTAGGAGGCGGACGTGCAATAGGAAACGGCAAAATAAGAAGAAGAAGAAAAAAAAGGAGCCCTTCCCTGCTTGTCTGGTGTGAACACCATGGGATATTCGTCCATCACAAAATCCTGATAATCCATTTTACGGGAAAATGCATGGACATCAAACGCGTGGCGCGTGGAACTGTGGTGCTGCAAACACGGTATTCCCTGAATAGAAATGAGGGAGCCACCTGTTTCTGCACTGCTGTCAGTTCCCTGCACAGTCGCTGCATTTACCCCACAGACAATTGGAAGCAATTGTCTGTTTCATCTCTGTTTTTTTGGGCTCCTCGTGTCATTGTGAGGGGTTTCAGACGCTGAACCTTGATTGCGCTCTCTGTTCCTCCTGTATAAAACGACCCTTTGCTGTTTGTCACTGACAATAAAAGGAACTGCATGGTGACGGGCTTTTATTTGTTTTTGCAGCAGCTAAAGTTGAAGAATCCGATGAATAAAATAGTGACAACCACATTCAAACTAAGCTTCCTTCCAGCATTTCCAGCAAACCTTAAATCAGCAGCAGGTATTTTGTTTCCACTGCCATAAATCACATTCATTACTCATAATGAAAATACCTCGGAGACGTAAGACTGGACTTTCCTTTGATAAAACAATCTTTCAGTCGTGTCCAGGAGGTCTGGGTCAGCAAACGTCACTCTATTTCTGAAGAGTTCTCAATGCCGTAGGATTTGCCGTTTTAACGCAAACGTTCGCTTGGAAATGATGAAGACAAAGCAGATGGGAGGAAGGTGAGTCAGGTATGACAGAAAGAACTCGTGAGGTAGTTCCTGCCAGTGTAGGTCGGTGGGTCCGAGTCCCTCAAGCTGCCCCAGAGTCATCTCTGTCTGCATCTATTCAGTCAGCGGAGCGCTGACATTTACCGCTGCAGTGAACGCAGCACCTTAAGAGGGGGATGGAAATACAAGTACGAATGAAGAGATGCACCCAACTATTTACTTGATGTTGATTAAAAATCAGGTTGCACCACGACCAAAATTTTTTTTCTCTGTTCACTTCATTTGACAGGTGTGACTGTATGTTTCTTCTGAAAAAACAATTTTATTTCAACTTATTTTTTTACTTTTTACTCCACTTTAGACATGAGAATAAAGACCTATGTTTTCAGTTTTTACTTCTTGGGTCTTCAGCAAAAGTTCTAGTGAGTTTTCATAAACTCTGAGCCAAACTCAACAGTGTCAATTTTTATAGATCGGGCAAATGCTGCCAGATTATAGAAAAAACAACAACAACAAATAAATGATGAAAAGTTTGACAAAGAGTTTGCCTTGAAATGTAAACTTGTGGGACGATATTGAGTAACTAGAAGGTACAATTACCTAATGGTACATACTGGGATCTCTGTTTTTTTTTTTAAATAAAAGTTATAAATATCTATACGCTTGGAAAATAACTTGTAATACATGAAACCCTTCACTACGTACTTTTCTTTTTTGCTTAAACTCTCAAAGTTCCAACTTTTGGTGAAAAACAAGCCCAGCCCAGTATTATGAAATGACACCGTTGGTGAGTGACTCCTCCCCCCTCCCATTCCAAGCAGGAAGTACCCACTGGCTCCAAGAATCCAAAATCCCACAGACTTCTTGATGGGGATAGAGAGATTATCATTTTTTTTATACGTGTTTTTGATAATCGAATTTTTTTTTTTTGCATTTTTTTGGTAGAAAAATATTCAAGTGATCAGATGCCTCAATAAAAAGTAAGTGGTCTCACATCAAACATCCCAAACGTTTGATTGACAGATGGCATGTAGTCCGCTTTCAAGGTCACTCCTGATGAGTGAGAGTGGTTACCAACTCGAATCAGTCACTGGCTCCAACATGCTGACATTGGACGTCCAAATTGGTGACTGAATCGACTTCATTTCCTTGGAGCCAGAAGTAAGCCAGTGTTCTATGGGTGACGTCACACTGACTTCCAGTTCTGGTATCCAGTCAGTGAATTTAACCAAAGATCTGCTAACGATCAAAGAGTTATGCAGATGTGGAAGCTGAATCCAGTCTGTTCAGGAGACACCTTACAGAGGAGATTGATTGGTGGTCTGCAGCCAATCAGGACATAGAACACAATGTGCTGTAAAAAAAAAAAAAAGAAAAAGAAAAGAAACCACGAAAGGTGAACCAGGGGACAGCGAAGGATTCCCATATTTAGACAACTTTAAACTGCCACTAAGTACTGACGACTTTTCTAGTTATTTCCTATAATACTGCATTATGTTTTCCAGGTGATATAGTCCTCTCTCAAAAGCGCAATGTGAAACCACAACAACCAAATTAAAATTTCATCATTTCCCACCAAAAAATAAACCTAAACAAGCAAACGTTTCTGTTATGATCCATCTCTTTTCATTGTGAGGTTTAGGAGTCCCGCTATGGAGCCTTGTTGTAGAGCTGAGAGCAGCAGGGGGGTCACAGCATGCAAGCGTTCCAGTTTGAGGTTCAGGAGATGCTATTTCACACCAGCTGAGCTGCAGCTGACCTTCCTGACACGTGTGTGTTGGTTTCTGTGTCATCATGTCCACATTCATTTCCCTGTGAAGAACAAACGCTAGAGGCCAAGGTCATCCTCCTTATCCGCAGAAGGTAATGAGAGTCCATCAAGGCAAGATCATTAAAATACTAATTTATTATAATGCAGACAGCCATTAACTTTTGGCACTTAGAGTGGTTAGAAGTGTTCAGATTTCCATCCCTGCCGGGCACATTAACCTATGAATGACAGCAGCGCCTTGATTTGTCATAGAAGTGTAGAATATCCAGATAAAATCATGGAACCTTTTAGGATAAGTTGGAAATGTAAGGGGTTTAGTTAAAAACAAAAGGCTTAAAAGGAAAAATAAAGTCATATTGATTGTAAGGAATATGTTTCAAAATAAAATTCAAGACGGGAATTCTTTGTAAGGTTTCTAACCTTCATAGTCATAGAAATGTGGTTTACTTCATGTTGTATTCTCATTTTGCTTACATTATAACTATGCTGCAATGCGTTTTCACAACAGAATTGGTGTGATGAGGATAGATCCAAGACGACTCTGTGTTTGTTCCCGTGTCTGCAAGCTCTTTTTCATCATGTCAAGTGTTGGTTTCCAATAAAACCAAGACTTGACATGAAAAAAAAATCCAAAGGAAGGTTTTTAAATGTATTCACCTAATCAAACCAAATCTGTCACAGTGTCCTGATCTGAACATGTTAGATTTTTCCAGGATGAAGTGATGTTTTCTCCACACAGGACGCTATACGTTAAAGCTTATGTTTTGTGTTGATGTCCTAACTTCCATTAGCCACCTTGTCCTAATGTCCAAAGAACTAAAAGTCTCATTTCCACTGAGCGGTCCGGTCCACTTTAGAATGGTCCAGGAAATGTAGGTGAGAATTTCCACTCAAAGTTGGACTGGACCTATTATATTGAATGGTGGCTGGACCCAGACGCAGGACAGGAACTGAAGGTGGATGAAATAATAGTCTTTACTGAGTTCCAGTACTGCTGGAGGGGTTCTGGCTTCAAAGACACATGGCTTGGATGGATGAGAGAAAAGATAAGCTGCTGGTCTGGTGTAGAGTGGAGCCTTGATTGGAGTCCTGTTGGATGACAGTGGTGGAGATGAAGCTGGTAGACGGACTGACGTCGGCTGAAGGTGCGGAGATCATCCCCCGGTAGGTGTGGGAGGAGACCAGGATCCAAACAGGACCATTCTAAAGCCTTGTTTCCACTAAGCGGTCCGGTCCGGTCCAGTTTAGAATGTTCCAAGCAATTCAGGTGACAATCCACTCAAAGTATGACCGTCATGGTGCATGCAGAGGGAAGCCAACAACAACAACAACAGGCGGTCATCCAGCAGCTCATTTCTTTTGGTACTTCATATTTACACAGCATTAAACGTTGCTTGAGAGAACGTGGCGGGCGGGAAAGAGGAATGCAGTCACTTTTCTTTTGATGTGATGACTTTCAGCCAATCAACAGGTTTCAACATCAGCTCCACCCCAACTGGTCTGTTCAATTTTTCTATAGACCTTCACCCAACTTGAGGCCAAAACTGGTATGGTTCCTTCATTCCTTCATCTTCTAAAACCATTTTTGTCCCTTTTGGGGTCACGGGGCTGCAGAAGCCTATCCCAGCCACTTGTTGGCAAAGGCAGACGACATGCTGGACAGGTCTCCAGTCTGTCGCAGGCCACAATCACACACCCATGTACACTCACAGTCACACCTATGGACAATTTAGAGTAGCCAATTGACCTCTGAAGCATGTTTTTGGATGGTGGTAGGAAGCCGGAGTCCCCGGAGAGAACCCACGCATGCACAGGGAGAGAGCTAACCACTGCGCCACCATGCTGCGCTACCATGCTGCCCTGGTTCGTTTTATAATACCGTACTGGACCGTACCATTTAGGGGGAACAAGGCATTAAAGTTGTAAAACTGCTTTAATACTGTTAATTTTGGACAGTGAGGCGCACCGGATGAGAAGGCAAATGAAGCTAAAGAAAACAGTCATATTACGTGGTATTGCTACACTACCCAGAATGCCTAGAGCAGTGTTTTTCAACCAGTGTATCGTGGGAAATTGCCCTCATTAACTGATCTAAAAAAAAATTCCTTTTCCAGGATATCAGCTCTGTGTTCATCCAAACAGGCCCTGAGAAAACACTGAGTATTTAGGAATATGAAAGATCATAAAATACTTTTTTCTTTGTGTTTATTTGATTCTATTAAAGACATTTTGATAAGAATGACGGTACTGCGATTCAGCTGCAGCTATAACTGCTTTCTGAATAGTCCCGCCCCTTTAACTGTCTCCACCAATCATTCTTGGAGTCTTATTCACATGTCATCAGTCTGACCAATCAGAAGTGGTTAAAGTCTTCACGTCCTTGTTCTTAATCTGCTCATAAAGTCGCTCAGCTCCAACAAAAATACCAGCTAAAGCTCGTCTTTAGCGGTGTAGCTTTCCGCGGGATCCGGTATGAGACCGTGGAACAAGTGAACAAAACAATGAAGCTCAGAGAGTCTGGCGTTCGGCGGCTGTTTGCACTACATCTCCCATGATGCATTGGGTTAAAGTGACAGCGTCTCAGCGCACAATGAGCCTTTCTTTGTTAAACCTCTTGAAACCACAACGAACACACATCCAACAGTTTTTAAATCTTGTAACTTAACTTTTATTAAATCTTTAAGTAAAAACAGCTGCAGCTTCCAACTTTTTCTGCCACAATTATCACAAAAATGCATGTGAGATTGAGGAGAAGCTGTAGATCAATACAGACTATGAGTTTCTCCCTTTTTTTACATTTTTGGATGCTAGTGTGCCGCTGGATTTTGTCGAGGTTTAAGTGTGCCTTGGCTCAAAAAAGGTTGAAAACACTCTCCTAGAGGAGCTAAGTAAGGCGATTGGTCGGAGGAATTGATGGGAAGTTTTCCATCAAACTGTGCTATTCTTGACATTTGCCTCTGTTATCTGCAATAATCAGCCTTTGCAGAGAATGCAGCACAACAGATATGTCGATCTTCGCTTCACTCCTGTCTATATTATCCACAGTACTCCAACAATCCATCAAGCTGAGTGGCTTTGTAGTTTACCAAAGTCTTACTAAAATGTTTTGACACCTTTTAGAGCACCTCAGAATTGGCTCCAGGTTAGTAAACACAACCAAAACTGCAGTTTTTAATAAAATTGCTTTCTGAATGTAAGATTTCTGGCTGCTCTAGTCAATATTTTTTAAGTATGATACATTAACCAAATATAACAGAAAGTTAAAAGCATTCAATCCATTGTGTTGTACAGGGATATCAGCAATAACAGAAGATTAAAACAGCACTTCTGGCAATGCCATAAATGCTCCTGAAACGTGAAAAATCCCGTAAGCAATTAAAAAGAACAGGAAAATGCGGAAGACCTTAAGCTGTACCTTCGTAAACACAACACCAACGTGACCTAAGGTTTTATTAGTCTGTTCTAGTCAGCACGCTTCATAGTCTAGGGCCATATACATTAAGAAAGTGAAAAATAACTCATTTCCTTTCAATTTTTCCTACACCACATGTTAACAATTTCTTTAAGGCAGGAAATCTTTTGAAACAGAATCAAAACATCCCTGCCCTCACATCTCTGTACTCTAAATGTGATCTAGTACACGTCAACCGTGTCATGCCTAGTGTTTCCAGCCATCAATTCATGTGGAAGTTCCTGCTTTGATCTTTCAAGGGATGTTGAAAGATTTTTTGTGTTTAGTTTAAATGTGAGTAATATTGCTGTGATGTCATGTTTACTTTTATCTGTTGGGAGACGCAGGTTTGGATGGTTATTGATGTTTGCTGAGTGGTGCGATCATCAGAAGTCGTCATGAAGAAAGACGTTTAACCTTTTGTTCTCTATAAAGGCCTGTAAAGTCCACTATATCAACTGTAGTGGGCTCTATATCTGGCTGAAAATTCAACATTTTTGGAAATGAGATGATTGTAAACAAAAACAAAGTGATATAATTTTTGTATGAGATATAGATAGCCTCAATTATAATAAGTTGGGTGATATAGTAAATTTTCTGTCACAATAATGTTAGTTTAAGATGCAAAAACTAGTGTTCCAGAAAAAAAGTTATAGTGTTCTTTTGTTTAAGGAAGAGTTAATGGCTGACGAAGTATGCATTATCACTTTTCACTGCACGCTGTGGAAGCCTGAACCGTCCGACGCGAAGCGAAGTCCAAGAAAAAGTGATAATGCATACTTCAGAGGCCATTAACCTGATTTCATACCATGGTCCGGGTGAATACTCGATTCTGATTGGCTGCTGGGTGTGCGTTAAAAAGTGATATACCACAGGATAACCGCACAGTGAAAAAAGAAGTTCCGGTCACATAGCTTAAATGTTTTGTATCACTGCGCCGGCTTCTTTAAAACAACCTTTTGCCTCATCATTTGGACAAAAACAAGCAGTAAGAGGTGAACTTTCTCTCTGAACTGATGCTTTATTCAACCCATCGGAAAGATCAGCATATACATTTCGCTTTATATCGCTAGTGGTGAGGCGCGACGCGGACTATTTGTTACGTGGTGGGTCACGTGACAAACAGTTCGCTTTTCTCACAAAAAGCGATCCAAATTGGGAAAAATCAAGTCCTTGATTCTTGTTTTTTTTTCCGATTTGGATCGAATTTTTAACAAAAAGCGGACTATTTGTTACGGGGTGCGGCACCACCGCTGCAGTCAAGATTCGGCGATATAAAGCAATGGCTTGAATAAAGCATCAGTTCAGAGAGAAAGTTCACCTCTTACCGCTTGTTTTTGTCCCAATGATGAAGCAAAAGGTTGTTTAAAAGAAGCCGGTGCAGTGATACGAAACATTTAAGCTAGGTGACCGGAACTTCTTTTGGGGGCGTGCGGTTATCACTGTGCGTTATCACTTTTTAATGCACACCCAGCAGCCAATCATAATCGAGTATTCACCCGGACCATGGTATAAAAGTAAATAACCAACAACACATGAAATCCGTGCGGTACAACTATAGAGGTTTTAAGGCAGAAAAGCCTCACTGCACACTTTATACACGTTTCTCAAACAGACACGAACATTTTCACGTTTTTCTCTCCAGTTTAGACTATCAAAGTTCTGACCTTCATCGAAAAATGAATGGAAATGAAAATTAGAATTGTGATTAAGTATTCAGGTAAATGTGGCAAATGGAACGCATTCTTTACAGTAGACACAGCATGGAGGGGATTGATTGACAAGCTCAACAACCAATCAGAATGCAGAACACAGTTCACTTAAAAAGAGAAAAATGTTAGCAAAACATCAAGACCGCATGAGGTGAAGCGCAACATAGCAGAGGAATGCTGTTCATACAATGGGTTTGTATGAAAAGTTGTGGTCATTTCTAATGAGATGGGGGTCTTGGAAATGCGATAATCAAATATGAAATGAATGGATACTTCGGGTTAACCCTGTTGACATTCCTTCGTAATGGAAGACGAAGCAGAGAAAACTTTTCCATTCGGGAAGTGCCCACACAATCAATGTAAACCAGCGGATTCTTTTTTGGAGAAGAGCGGCTTGGCGCCGATATCCGCAGAATCAGCTAATTCTCGTTGATTGCGTAAACAGTAGATGAGTGTGTCAAAGAGTGTGTGTCATTTAGATGTTGCTGACATTTTCAGTGTTCACGGGTTAAAGGTGGCCTTTTTTCCCCCCCTTTTAGTTCATCATAAAGTTGCAAAACTCCACAGAGGAATTGACATTTCACCAAATAGTTTACTAATACTCAAACATCCTGTAAAACTAAAGCTTCTCCATGAAGGTGAACCGGCTGAATAATGCATCAAGCTCTCTTTACTAACACATGGAATCCTCCTTTAATAAACAATTAGCTAAATGCCCTCTGATGGAGTTGCGCTCTCTAAAGGAGAACAGGCTGCAGACTCGATGACCAGCTCACACAGATGGATGCACACAGCGTGCATCGAGCCTGCCCAACGACCGCCGCCGTCAGTCGCTTCGTCCGTTCAAGCGTGGCCACACTCTGCTGCCGTGAGGCGGGGAGCGTGCTCAGTCTGCGTGTTCACGTTCCAAGCAGGAATCATTCCAGCGATGACCTGATTTTTCAGGGAAGCAGAAGCTGAGTGTGTACATGAACGAGGGCCTTCAGGGTTAATGACACATGAAATTATGCTTTTATTAGCATAAACCGCACAATGGAAAAAATTATCATATCTCTGGGATACAAGACAGGCCAAATACGGATTGGGTTCTTATGAAGATTGAATGATAAATATGAAATTGCCATATCAGGTTGTGATGTTATCATGATTTATAAATGTGCACAACTAGCTGATAGCAGCTAATCAAGAGGAAAAATGAAACGTTACATGTTTATTACGGTATTAGAAAATTATTAAATTGAATTTTCTGTTGTTGTTTTTTTCTTGCTCTAGCCAGAGTCAGACATTCTTATTGGTCCTCCTGTGTGACTCCCAAGGCTTCCCCTGTCCTGTCCTGTACTTTGCCTTTTTGTTTTGTCCACACTAAGGACTAGAGAGAATAGAGAGTGACCGCTCCAGCCCAGACAGTACTTGTGCGGCTGGACACACCGATGACCCATGAGGGGAAGTGGAGGTCTATGTGTACACCCCAGCTTTCTTAGAGGGACGTCGAAGATGTTTTCTTTTTGAAACGTTTGATAATCACAGTTTCGACAATTGGGCTCTGGGTGTTTCTGTTTTATCTGGCCAGGGGCGGGCCGGTAGAAGTTTGGGGTCAGTTAAGAAGTCAAACCTGAGAGAAAAAGCTCGGCCAACAGGGCAGAAGGCTTTCAGAAAATAGCTAACAGCCTGGAAGAAAGAACACTGCTCAGGTTCTTTGGGCATGAAATAAGTAAGACCGCTCAAGGACGCATAGCTGGTAGACAGAAAACAAGTCTCCTAGTGCCAAGAACTACTATCTAATCAGACTCTCCCTAGCTGAGGCTACCAAAAAATCCCCCACTCAAGTGGAGGAAGATGCAGGTCTTGGTTTCCTCGGCTTTCTTCACTCTGGTTTTGCCTAAACTCCCCCCTGAACAGATGTGTTTTTCTTCTTTCCTTCCACATGTATTTCTTTCCCCTGCTGTGCAATTTCTTGTTGCAATGACAAAAAAGGGAATTCAGAGCCAAAAACCTGACTAAAGCAAATATTGTAGTCATGAGAGCAGCCTTTTTGAGTTGGTGCTGACAGGAGCCTCTCGTGTTGGTTCATAACGCGTACATATCACTGAGCTGCAACAGTGTGCTGTTGGTGAAAAAATATTCTTAAAACAACAATTTGAACCAAAACCACATCGGCTTTATGCAATTTCATAAAATCTGCACAAACTTTTGGCAAAACCTGAGCTAAAACTTGGATGACACCGGTAGTTTTGAAACACAAACAACACTTTGATTTGACATTTTGGTTTTATGGCTCACTGGTTTTTTTCAACACCATATAGGGCCGTTTCGTGTTTCTAGGGAGTTTTCCACTCTCAGAAAGTGAACAGAGAAACTTTGAGCTTCATAATGACACTTTAAGACACTTTTGCTGCCAATGACAGCAACCAGAGAAGAAACAAGCATTTAAAAATGTCTGGAATGATCTTTGACTTTAAATGTTTTGGGTCATTTTCTTCAAAGACCTGAAGTTGTGACACACTAGTTAAACCAGGGAATGCGTCCTTTACTGGAATATTTTCTGAATTAGCTACAGGAGCAGCAAAAGTAGCCTAATAGCCTTTGGTTGCCACCTTGACCTTTTCCATTTTGGACCCAAAATTAGTTCTTGAGAACCTTACACCCATCGGCTAGCATCCTGTCGTATCTTTTTGGCCATTGCTGGTTTGGTTTTAACTGAAAATGTTTTGCTTAGAGGTAAATTGATGGCTAAAAACATTCACTTAAGCCACATGTGTCAAACTCAAGGACCGGGTGCCAAATGTGGCCCGCCGTGTCATTTTATGTGGCCCGCGAAAGCATAAAAATTTACAATTTCTTAGAATAAAAAATAAAAATTGGTGTGTATTTATTCATATCTAGGGGGAATCGGACTTGAAATATCAGGTTGGGCAACTATACATTAGGACTTAACACAAACACTTTTAACCTAACCTGACAGAATCAAATTTAAAAGGATTGATGCTAGAGTAACAAGAAAACGTTTTTTTATGCAACTGCAATTGCCACTTTAAAAGGTTACAATGAGAAAAACAATGATAATGATTATTTAACATTAAGGAATAGTTAAATTTATTTTTTATTACATTTAGTTACATGTTTATGTTATATCTGGCCCTTTGAGGATAACCACTATGCTGATGTGGCCCTCAGTGAAAATGAGTTTAACACGCCTGACTTAAGCTATAGTAAATGTATTACTAAAACTAAAAGTTAGAACAAAAACACACTGAGACAGAGTTTAACCGTATAGTACGATCATAACGTACATTCTTGTGATGTAAGTTGTCATTTTTTTCCTTTAGCCTCTTTATTAATGAACTTAATGTAGGAAACTTCTTTTTTTCCTGACAAAATAGACTCATCTAGGTCTGACAGTCGCCTCATCTGGAACCCAAACCGCCCTCATCTCTTCCTGATAGTCGGAAACGTGCGGCTGCTGTGCGCGGATGTGGTTCTTTTCACACGCAGGACCCACCACAGCTCGTTTGATGAGCGCAGCGACGCGACCTGCGGATCTGTGTGATGTGCAGATGAGGATGAAGGCAGCAGGGAAACGGCGTTGTCAGGCCTTTGAGATGGCAGCCCTGATAAAATGGAAGGCTGCACATGTGCGGCGGGGGGGCCTTCAATGACAAGACGGAAATCTGCCGTCAGATCTCAGACCCACAAAGGAGAGATAGTGCAATATGAATGTCAGCCAAAGGGTCTCCAATTTGAATAATTACCGACTGATTTCACTGTTTGACGTGATGGTAAAGCTCATGTTTAGCGTCTGTTTCGACATTTATTGTGGAAATTACATTTACCTCTAAGCCAGTAGGAAAGGTGAACGTGTGGAAGACTATTTTCTATACCTGGGATGTCCTGTGAGAGAAGGAAATGGCATCTATAATTAAAAGATATTCTCTTTAATCCCCCCCAAAATATCATAAATTAGATTTAAGATTAAACTAAATCAGCTTGGCTCTATTAAGAAGAAAAAAAGGCCTTCATCTCCCTTTTTTCTAGCTAAAAATAGCAAACAACCAGGGCATGGCTCTGGCCCACATATGAGTTTCAGCAGACCTACATGAAAGAGCTGAAAGTTTCTGCAGGGCATTTGCCCTGCAGAAACTGGAGCTCAGTGTTTACAACTGATAACTGACGTCGCAATATAACTCTTCGTGTTGCACTTCCTTTGTTTGACAGCCCTAATATTGACCTGGAGCTGCTGGCGGTTTATTTTTTTTAGGCGTCGTAAACAAGTTATTCAAAACAAAATTGGCATATACCGGCACAGTTTATAAGAGTTTCCCCTTCAAGCTCTAAGTCAAAATTCTGCTAATTTCTATTTATGTTACTGCATTCATTATGTCCTAGTTCTTGTTGTTATGAATTAATTATCGTCCTCATTAATACGCAAGACTTTCAATAAAGCTGCAGAAATGTGTGTGTGCGTGGGGGGGGTCGTGTTTGGTGTGTTAAAAAATGTATTAAGTTTCTACATTTTTGACCAGTTAACGGTTTATAAATGGATAATGTAAATATATATTTATTCCTGTAAAAAAGCCACTTTTGTCCCATTTTGTTCTTCTTCAATATGTCTTTTTGTGACCATATCGAATTAAGTTGCCCACTGTAGGGGTGAGAATTCCTCACAAATCGTTGATTTATAATAATTTGTGAATTTATTGAAACGAAAGATCATTTCTGCACATTCTCTTGGTCTGCTTTCACACTTCAGTAGATAAAAGCGTTTTAAAACATTAAAATCTTGAACATTTTCAGCTCAAAACTGAAGCCAAAGGCAAAACCAACTGGATATTTAAAAATAAGAACCGGACGGGTGTCTGAGATTGTAAATGATTTATTTATATTTGGTGAGAAAAGAAAACTTTTTGTTGTTCAATGTTTACTTCTATGTGAACAAAAATACTTCTGAAGGCTATATACAAGTACATGTTTAGAAATAATATCTTATATTTGTAACTAGTTAGTTTTACTTTAGGGTAAATACGTTACTAATTAAGTTACTTTTTGATGAAGTAGAGAGTAACTATAGTTCTTTACTTTAGTCAAAGTGGTTTTGAGTTTTGCTTTGTTTGTTCTTTGTTGCAGTGAAACAGCTGAATATTAGATTTGCTGTAGCTGTGACTGTTGTAGCAAAAGTATCGTCAGCTACTCACAGTATATATGTTGCAATGATCAGTTCTTTGATTTTTTCATCTAAAAATATTTGTACCCATGGATGACTTTGATAACTTCCTGTTTAGTTTCTGTACCAGCTATTTCGGCAACTGCTAACATTTTGTGCGAATTTTCAACACAAAACATAAAAATTGAACAATGAGGAGGTAAACATTAGTGGAAGAATCATTTTGTTTTATTTCAAGTTTGAATCAGGTTCACAATTGTCAAAATAATTTGTGGGATTCATGAAATTGAACAACAAAACCAGGAGGACCAATCACAGCTGCAGTTAGCCTTAAGCTAGTAGATTTATGAGAGGGAACATTTTGAACTAAACGGATCAAAAACACATTTTTTACCTTTTTTTTTAGTGTTGTTAATATCAAAACAATAGTTCTTCTAGCTGACATGCTACTACCAATGATTAAAGAATCCTGATTTGTTAATCTTTGTTATTAATGATACTAAAATTGACTCAAGGCACCTCAACTGGCTACTCTCGATGTGGAGGAGAGGCGGCTCTACTCCTAGCTCTTTCAGGGTGACCTACAGTATCTCTAAGGGAGCGCCCAGCCACCCTGTGGAGAAAAGCTCAGTTCAACGGCTTGTATTCAGGACCTCGTTCTTTCGGTTATGAACCATAGGGGAATATTGGAACAAAGATCGACCAGTAAATGGAGAGGTTTGCTTTCTGGCTCAGCTCTCTCTTCACCACAACGGAACGGTACAGCGACTGCAAAACAGCGGACGCCGCATCAATCCACCTGTCAATCTCCGACCTTCTCTCATTCCCAACATATTTATACTCCTCCACCTGGGGCAGGAGCACTCCACCCACCAAGACACCAAGAGATGCCAAACTACCTTTCTCCGGTCAAGAACCATGGTCTCAGATTAAGCTGTGCTGACCCTAATCCCAGCCGCTTCCACTCTGCCGCAAACTGCCCCAATGCAAGCTGGGGGTCCTGGCTCCATAAAGCCAACAGGACAACATCATCTGCAAAGGTCCAACATGAACGGGGAACGAGTCCATGAAAACCAAACTCCTGCTCCGGTTATCCAGAGACCGGACAGTCCTAAGCAAGGCCCCCTTTTGGTAATTAAAGGAAAAGCAGCACTAGAGACAATGATCACCAAAACAGTTGAAAAAGACAAATATATGAGATAAAGGACTGCAAAAAAGCTAATTAAGAGCTGCATCAGTCATACACCCTTTAATACAAGGAAAATTAAAAATGTGTTATTGATCTAAAAAATGTTAAAACACTTTTTTTCTGAGTGCTTTTACTCGTATTTATCTACGATAGGTGCCAAACTAATCTATGAAGTCCTTGGAAATGATTAATTTGGCTTGAATTTAATTGTGGCATTTACAAAGAATTGTGGGATTGGATTATCTGGTGTTTCTTCACTTTTTTTATTTGCTGATCTCGACTGTCTTTGTCAGCAGAGGTGTTTCGTTATTTCATTTTGATGCAAAAAATGGGGAATGAGACAGATTTTTGGGTATTTCATTCCTGTCACTTCTTAAAACAGGAGGAATATGACATCAAAACTTTGTAGGCAAAAATCACTTTGAGTAGCATCATTTACTTGATGCTTAGGCCAAAAAAACCCAGCAGATTTAAAGAAAGAAAGTTTCCATGGTCTTTATTTTTATTTGGGGTTGCTAAACATTTCTCATTTAGGCTAAAACATTTATTGGAGTTTTAGCGTGTAATAAAAGAAAAAAGAATGCACTAGACTGTCCAAGCATCCCCTCCTGGGAAGGTCGCCCGGTTGGAGGTGGGATTGTGTCAAAAGCTGTGCCTCCGATAACGCAGAGTTCAGATGAGAAGTTCCCCTCTGGGGGTTTCCTCACAGACCGTTGAAAGGTGTAGCGGGGGTCACTCTGGGGCATTTGGGATGGAGTTGTGTGATTCTGAGGTTGGACGGAGGTGGGGGGTTTACACCAGGTTTTCTCTGATCTGCTGAAACGCCTCGAGGACGGAGCAGCCTGCTCTGAGGTGGTGGCGGTGGTGGTGAAGGGCGGAGCAGGTGGGGAAAAGGAGGCCATTAAATTGGGGGCTCCTCATGGGGGAATGCAGAGCATAGCGGCAAACGCTTGAGACGGAAAAATGAAAGGAAGCCAGAGAAAGGGTGACAGAGAACACGTTGAGTTCATCTGATCCTGATAAGATCTCTGATTTAATGACGATGATCTGGTCCGGGTGAGGAACAGTTCATCAGCTAATAAAGATTTCAAAAGTTCATGTTGGGGGATTTCCTGAACATTTGTTTGTCGATGAAGAAACCTAGGAAAAAGCTGAGATAAATTCATAAGAGATCAAATCATGCAGAAAAGTGGATTAAATATAAATAATTTATTAATTTGCAAAAGCATATTAAAGACCCACTTTGATGAAAAAAATGTGTTTTTAACGTGTTCTTGTGGCATTTTCCTGATGATGGAGGACATAAATAAAAATTAAGCATTAAATTTCATTTCTGAGCAGTTCTTTATTTAAACTGTTGTGATTCAGGGGCAGAGTGCAAAAATGTTTTTGGATAAAGATCCTATTTGTGACGTAGAACCTATAATCTGCAGGCCACAAGCTCCCAGCTCTGTTCCACAATGGAGAGGGGAAGGGGGGGCGGGGTTGCTCTGTGCCAACGGTACCGCCCACAACTCAAAAGTGAATTTCGAATGAACTATTGCTGCTCTGCACAAACCATATACTAGAAAACAACAGCTTGTTTCTGTTCTAGGCTAATGATTGGAATACGTTTTTAAGTTAACCCTTTTACGCTTTAGCGTTAGCGTTCAATGAAAAAAAAAAAAAAACACTTTAGCGTTAGCGTTAAAATTCTTAGGACTTCCAATCGTTGTTTCCAGAAAATAGAAAGGTTTTAGCATTTGAAACCATTTTAAGCCATTTTTACATTTTAAACAACCAAAATGGGTTTTGAACCTGCAATCTGCAAGTTTCTGAATGAATTTAAACCCTGGTTATTAGTAGCTTATAAATAACCTACAATCGGTTATTTCCTATAGAATAATATCATATGTTGTAGATCTGTGTTTTACTTTAAGACTCTACTATAAATCTGTGTTTTTGTCCTGACTGCACTGTGTGATCAAATGTTGTTTTGCAGAGAGATTCGAGGCGTTCCCTGCTGTTGCTTTGAATCCCAAAAAAGAGCTTCTAGCATAGTTTGTATTTGAATTAGCCAGCGACCCCCCACCCCCAAGCAATAGAGATGCAGGCCTTTTGAACTGATAATTAAGTCTCTGTCTTGAGTCTGGAGGGGCGGGGTTTCCAAAAATAACTGCAGGTTTGGATCCGTTCGATCACAATCCGTCTTTACATAATTTGTGTCAAAGACCTTTTGCCTTCAAGTCTAGGCCTTCCTGGTTGATGGTTTGATTCCCATCACAGAACCCAATCAGTTTGAAAGCAGTCGTGCCTGAAGGGCTTCAGATCAGACGTCCAGCATTGATTTTTTGCTCTTTCGTCTGAGCAGAACAGAATTCAGCGGCTTCTCTGAGTTTTTATGACACACAACAAACAAACAGGAACTGTGTTTATTGTTCCACTTGTTTCTAAATTAAATTTCATGTAAGTTTATAATACAGCGCGCTTTGAACTGTTCTCTTCTGTTCCTCATTGGCGAGATAATTTCATTAAAAAATATATTTGAAAGAGCTTTGATTAAATTATGCTTTTAAATAAGTCTTTTATGGCATAATTAACCTTTTTAAGGTTTATGTTAAAAGTTTGAAGCAAGTTTAAACAAATTGCTGTAAATGATACTCAATGAAACGTCTTTTTTTTATTTATTTATCATTTTGGCAAGACAAATACTAATGACTTGAACTGTAATAATTGGATATTTCTGCCATTTAGGTGATTACCTAAAGTGTTCTGAAGGACCTGAATCTGGAACTCGAACCTCCAACTTCTGCCACCATCTTCAGCCCGAGACCATTTGTCTTCCCCATCTTCCTACGGAGGCCCTGAAGTGCGAATCACAGCAAATCACTCAACGCAAAAACATAGTAAAGATCACAACAACAATTTAAAAAAGCAAAACTAATCATGAAAAACACGACACTTTATAAATCAAACAAAATTCTGAAAACCGTTCTGTATAAATTTATTTTACAAAAGCCAAACTCATTTTCAGAAAGCAAAACTATGAAAATATGAAAACTAATAAGGAAGGCACTATGAGACATCAATGATTGGATGATGAAGTTGAAGTAAAATTTAGCCCAAAACTGTGGTAGAGTTGATTGAGCAATCACCAAACCTTTGCAGTGGGTGTGGCCACAAATCTACACAATTAAATCAAATCAAATCAAACTTTGTTTATAAAAGTGCTTGCTCAGCTCAAAGCTCCTTACATTTAAAAACAAACACAAACACAGGTATCACAATGAAAACCGCAACCCACTTTTTACCCTCCCCCTCAGTTAACGTACAACCCATGACCCCACAAACAATGAATACTTAGAAAAAGTAACTTCTAAAAGAACTATCAAAATATATCGCCATGCTTGATAACATCCAGTTGAAAAGGTGAACAAACATCATCCAACTAGTGAAAACTACCGTATCTGGTTTTTTAACATTTGATTCCTGAAAATGTACTTTTGTTTTCTGAAATGTTTCCATTTTATTTTCTTTCATTTTTTTTAGAATAGTGCTTTTTTTCTTTTTTGGAATTACATTTTGTTTTTGGAAAATGTAACTTTTTTAAATCATTTGTTTTGCTTTTCAATTTGTCTTTAGGATCGTTCATCTGTTTTTGCATCGAGTCATTTGATGTTTTGCACCTTGGTGGCCACCGTACCTTTGTCTGCCAGCAGCAGACCTTGGCAGAAAGTGCCGTGTCCAGCAGCGGGGGACGTCTTTTCATCGCCATATTCAGGTCTGCTTTTGGATTTGGCCAACGAGGGATGAGAAGCTTTTTTTTCTTTCCTACAGTGGTTTTACTGAAACGCTTCAGGTCTTGTTTTCAGTGCTGCGACCCATTTCTGGCAGAGCACTTAAAGTGGTGAAAATGTCCCAAGAAAAGCATCAAAGTCTCCATTTTCCTCAGCTCACCAGTGTCTCACATTGACAGTTTCAGCCCTCCCTCATTAAAACAAAGAGTTTATTCATTTTATGTTCCACATAAAAGTCTTTTTTATTTTCACTGTCAAAACAAATGCAGTATGGGAGGAGAGGCTGATGACGACATCACGCCGCGCACATGTGACATAGTTGCAAAGGGGCGGCAGAGACTTGGTGGTCTGAGGGCGCAGCTGGGAGGGGGAAATGTCACTTAAGTCTCTGGTTTGGGGTCTGGCTCCACTTACAGGGCTCCCATAAACCCAATAATGTTGTTCAGATGGAGACGCTTCGCCCGTGAGCACATAATATAGCAGGCGCGGTATGCGGGGAATGCTTTTGATCTGGGCTTTATGCAGCGGAGGGATGCTTTGATGATTTCTGCTGACATTTCCAGGAGACTTTAAAGACTGGAGAGCGCCTAATCAAATCCGTGTGCTTTCTGCATGTTCCAGGTTAGGTAGCATGAATGCGGTCGGCCTCTCCTGACACTTTTTTTTATTGCCTGGAGCTGAGGAGACTACAGGTCTAGGTTCTTTCGATATAAATAAAGGAGGTTTGTTTTATTCTTTCCATTTTTTTACAATATTTTAAACTACAACATTCTGATCTAAGAGGCCTTTTTCTGATTCTGCTTCAATGTGTCCTGCAGGGATTCATAAAAAGGCCTCAAAGCCATCTGATGACCTCAACTTGCTTCATTTTTTTTAATTGAAATTATCTTCATTTGGCTGGAAAATCGCTGAAATGTCACTCCACCTTTTGCCTCGTTTACCATTTTGCAATCTGCAGAAATGCAAATGCGAGCCCTTTCAGCTTCCTCAACACTTCCCCGCAGCCATCAGCTCTCGCTCTCCAGCGCGTCCTCCTTCCCTCATTTACAACTGTTGCATATGCAGAAAGTGAAGATTCATTTAGCAGTTTGGGAGGAGGGGAGCCATTAAGATGTTGCAATTTCATATTCCGGACATCGCTGCACTGCAAAGTGGACCCTCAATCAAATGAGTTTCTGCATCAGCTCTTCTTCAGAATTGAAATGCGATGCATTCAAAAGCTGCTTGGGCATGTTGCAGTTCCGGAGAGGAGTTCCTTTTTGGTTTTGTTAGCTTTGTATCTCAATTGCTGCCATGTTTCATGAAAAAACAGCCAATGAAAGCAGCCTAACGTTTGTGTCGTCATAGAGGATTTGAAGCAATCCCTTTGTGAAAATAGTTTGTGCGAAAGAAATTGGAATTATCTGATATGTTCCTTCTTGAAACCCATTTTTCTTTTAATAAAAGGCACAAAAAACAGGAGACGCTACCTTTTTAGTGTTAGAGGGGTGGTTGATGATGAAAGGCAGTAAGAAATTTGGACATAGAATGAAAAGATGTAATTGAATTATTACAGGTTAGAGGGATGATCTGGGTGAGAACACACGAGCCACCAAAGAGGAACCAAGTATTTTTGGCCACAACAATAATTTATTAATCCTAAAAACCTGACTGGCCAATAAGATGGTAAAAAACTATAAAATACATAAAACAGCTCTAAAAAGTATAAAATACAATAAGATGAAGAAACAGGGTAAAAACTAGTAAAAAGCTAAGTCCGGGGGACAGACGACAAAAACGGCTTTGGGAGGCCGCAGACCCAGAATCCAGGGGATGTCCTCCACCCGCCAGACTTGACCCACGATGTCCTTCCTCCATGACCAGGGAAGTCCTCGGGTCACACGCACAAGGACCTGCAGGCAAACATATCTGCCAGCACCAGAAGCAACCACGGTTGCCTTAGGCCATCCTGAGGAGTGTGGCTACGCTTTCCCATACTTACAGGCCAGGCAGAGTTCCCCTCTGCCTCTGCGCGTATTCAGCTTCACACACTCCTCCCCGTGTCATGTCGCTTCTGGCTGGCCTTCCGGCGCGCTGGGACTCCTGCGTGGAAACACACAAGCGGCAGCACCAAAGGTACTCCAACATCCAGGCTGGACCCAGCCTTCTTGTGTGTTTCTACCAGTCTGCTAAGTCACGTCGGGCTACTTACACCACAGGCAGGGTCCCTGCCCTGCCCCTGCGTGTTGACGGCATGGCAGAACTGGCGGTCCCAGCGGTCCAACTGCCCCCGGTGCGTGCGTCCTCCTCACTCCATTGGTGCACCTGATGAGTAGTCTGGGGGTTCAAATGCGTCCCCTGTGCATACAGGCCCGGTGGTTCCCGTCTTGTATACCATGCTCCCAGGGTGCGCAGAGCCAAGCGCCCCTGGGATATGCGCCCTCCTGGCCGGGCAGGAACTTTTCCCAGAGTCTGCTACATTCTGGGACCCATCTGTTTCTCTGCTCCACTCCTATATAATCTACCAATTAAGAGCAGGTGCTTCTAATTAAGGGGCGTGTCCACATGCAGCATGCAAGGGGTGAAAAAACACAACATGCAAAAAACCATCCAATCATGCAATTTGTCCCACCTGCTCACATTAGGATATCAAAAGTATATATCTGGAATAAAATATCCTCAAACATCTATGAAACGCTGTTCTGCTGCTCGTGATTTCTATTGAAAAAATGATACATTTGTGAATCTTTAAGAGAAAATTGATTGGAGTTTATCCTTGAAAAATTCCAGAAACATTGTGGTCTTTAACCTACGGTACCTCGTTGTTTACGTTCTGAAGCCTTCTGAAGCAGAGAAAAGCAGCTTTTGACATAACATAGTTAAGATATTTGAACACTTGATGCGCGGTAAAAGACGCTGCGCCCACGCCCGACACTCAAATTGCCTCAAAGGACCTCCAATCGCGCCTGTACATTGACATAACATTGAAACTGGACGCCCCTTACACTTGATACGTTGCCGGCGACACCTAAATAAGACACGCTCTCTGACCTACGGTAACTCTCACGGCATCAACGTCAATCAGTTGATTCTGCGCAGAGAAATGCGGCTTTACACTGACACGTTATACTTTAATGTACTTTTCTCCACGTCAGAAACAGCTGATTTATGTTCATTGGGTAAACACTTCACTACCGTCAAGTGTTGCATGTTAGCGCAAAGCTGCTTCCTCAGCTTTCAGAATCTGTTGCAACTACTTTAATTGCGTGAACGGTTGAAGAGATGTAGTTGCAGAAGGAATGTCAACTCTGGAGCTAAAGCTCCAGTATAAAAGGGTTAAAGAAGCAGGAACTTAAATAAAGCTGCATCCATTTTTACCCGCAAATCTAGAACCAGAACCGCCCAATCTGGCAACCCTGTTGGCCGGGAGAATTTACATTAATGAATATGAAATTTGGCCAAAATGAGCAAGAGATTTAAAAGTAAACCAGAGTCCTTTTGTATATTTTTTTAAATTAGACATCTTTGAAACAAGACATCTTTCCAGGATAAAACAAGACAAGAATTAATTTTATCATTAATGAAATCACACTTCTTCTACTGAAACACTTTAACTTTAGGACAATACCAGAAGAAATGGATGACTGTTTCAGGGGAATTGCAGCAAAAACTACAGAGTGTATCAATGTTTAATCTATTTCTATTTTGAATAAACATTTTAGCTGGGTAAATTCTGTAAGCAATTTATAAATGGTTTGTAAAGATCACCCAATATTTGTTCATGTTTTAGATTGGAGGGGCTGCAAAAAACTCAATGTGTTAATCTGTTAATAAGAAAACTGTTAATATATTTATTAATCCCATACAAGCAATTTAGAAACAGCTTGTGAATAGGATTAACAAATGTTAATAAATGTCTTTATAAGCAGCTTGTTAATGTCTTATAAGTAGTTTATTAAGGAATATGTTAATGTAAACAGCTTGTTTAAACTTGTGAGTTGTAAGACATTTACAAATGCTATGCTTAATGTACTTATAAGCAATTTACTAAAACATTACTAATGCTTGTTAATGTCTTATAAATAGTTTATTAAGGACTCTTATTATAAAGCGTTAACACTTTAGTTATGTCACATTATGAGCGATGTTAAAGTAGATAAGAGAAAAAAGCATTTCGAAGGATTGATTTTTAATTTTATTTTTGAGTCAATTGATGCAGTTACATTGTGAAAATAAAAAAGCATTTCTGTTAATCCATTTTAATTGTTAAATCAGATATATCCAATTAAACTTTGCTACACATTTACCAGAGAACTTTTTGAAAATGAAATGTCAAATATTATTTTCTTTATTATTTTAATTAAGTGACAGAAAAAGTGGTGTTGAAGAAGAAAAACCCTTTTGGCGGATTGACTTTTCCTTTTAATTTTGATTCAACAAACCCAGCTTCATTTTAAAAAAGGAAGGTTTTGACCTTTATTTTTAATTATGCTACAGAAACGCTTCCATACTTCACAGAGTTTGCATCCGTGGTGTAAAAAAATCAACAATTTTAAACATTTCCTTCACTTTTTGCCTCAACAAATGTTGACCAAACCATCACCTTCACCAGGTAGAGGCGACACCCGACCGTTTGAAGTCAACAAGCTTTCTTTGAAACAAAACCTTAAATATTTGTATTGAAAGACACCTAATCTTTATGTGGGCAGATTTGAAAACAACCCAGTGTGACCTCCACACGTTTGTTTACATGTTTGACAACTCTTCCGTGATAAAACACTCGTCACCTTCAGCGGCTGAACGATTTCTAAACTACAAACATACATGACATGCACAGCTGGCACCATCTCATGTTTTTCTCTCCTCCTTTTTGGGAGGACTCTGGAGGTTCTACTTAAACACGGAGTCCTTTTTTTTTTTTAATTTAATCTTCTTCCTAGATATGTACATTTTTTTCATGATGAATGAGGATTTCGTGGATTTTCATTCTAATCATGACAGACAGTTTTTTTTATAAAATGAATTCTCAGCAGCTTCTAACGTGGCGCCGTTTCAGTGATGATTTCACGCTTTGACCTTTCACAAAGTCACAGATTTTACCCTCACCCACGAGGCCCGTCATGGTCACCAAAGTATGCGTTATGACAGACATAAAATTACTATTTCAGGGGTTTCTCTCACATCTGTACGCAGTTACATTAAGACGGTACAACAAAAGCCCATGAGAGACCCTTAAAGTAGCCCCTTATGCAGTGGTACGGCCAAGCTAGTAGTTACTCTGCTTTACCCGATATGGTACACACTGACCGTAAAGAAAGATGGATAACAGGTGTGGTTCCTGCTTTCAACTGAGCTGAGGAAGAAATATAAGCCAAATATGACCAAACCGGACACATAAATTGGCCCCTATAGGCGAGAAAAACAAAGCAAATAAGGAGGATATTCTTGGGACACCAAACTCTGGTCTTTTTTAAATCAATCAATTCAAAGTTTTATCTGTAGAGCACTTATAAAAGCAGAGGCAACCAAAGTGCTACACATAAAATCAAACACACTAAACATCATAGAATAAAGCAATAATAACAATAAAACAATAAAATCAACAAGCTGGCCCACTAGATCTACGCACTGGAGTTAAAAGCCTGAGTAAAAAGATCAGTTTTTAAAAGGGACTTAAATAAACTGGCAAACCTCACAGAAAGAAACCTTTCAGTGTTTGGGAGCTACAGCTGTAAAGGCTTTGTCTCCCCAAGTCACAAGGCGAGTCCTGGGAACCAGTGAAAGGATTTGATCTTTAGATCTAAGGACTCGACGTGGACGATAAAGATGGAAAAGTTCAGAAAGATACTGACGTGCAAGACCATTCAAACATTTAAAAACCAGAAGTAAAATCTTGAAAACAATTCTAAGAGGCAAAGGCAGCCAATGAAGACAGTGTAATATTGGAGTTTTAATGCTTGCACTGCCTGGTCCCCGTTAACATGCGGGCATGCGGCTGAATTTTGAACCAGCAGAGCAGAGACCGGTCAATGCCGCTGTACAGAGAGCAACAGTAGTCCAGACTGGAGAAGATCAAAGTGTGGATCAGTTGTTCCAGAGCATGATAAGGAAGATATGGCTGTACTTTGCTGATTAGCCCCAAGTAATAAAAACTAGGTTGGACTACAGCACTGATCTGTTGGTCAAATTTAAAATCCCTATCAAGGTTTACCCCAAGATTCATAATGAAAGGAGCGTTTGAAAGGTCCGGGGAATTGGGGGTCTTGGTTTAGTTGCAAATGAACCCTGTTAAACACAGACAAACGTTGCAGCACATTAGGAAGATAAAGTAAACCAACAGTAAAGCCTACTTTGGTGGACTTGATTCTAGTGATAACTACTTTAACGCTTTTTTATGGAATGTACTTGTTCCCATTTGTGTGCATCTTTGAGGTTTATCATATTTCACTCTATCACACTTGTGTTTATCATAACGGGAAACGTTTTTAACCCTTGTGCCATCCTATGAGGTCAAGATGACCATTGACATGTTCTTCCTACCATGACAAAGGTGGATAAAGGTGGAAAGATTTCATGTAATCCATGGACACCAGTGAAAATCACAAATCATTGAAGAAAGAAGGTTCAGAGTACTGTCTAGTGGGTGTAGATGACCCAACTCCCAATGTTTAAGTGCCTAGGATAGCACAAGGGTTAAAATAGGCTGTAAGTAATTTTACTTTTACGTTGGATAATTGCACATTAGAACCCCCTAGTGGTTATCCAGAGAACTGCAGCTCCATTTGTAAACCCTTTCACACCAGAGCTTTAGCTCAAGCGTTCTGCTACTGATTGTTTCTCTTGGGTCATTTATCTAATTTCTGATATGCCAACACCTTAATACTGTTGCATATCAGCACAAAGATACTTCTCTCTGTGTCAGAATTTCCTTATTTGTGTAAAGGGTTACAGTAATTTAAAGAGTGTAAAATATGCTAACATTGCTAATGTGTTTAAAAACCAGTACCAGAATTACTGTGAATGAAGGTGAAGTCTGACTAACTGACCGACGTATCTCTGACTCATTTGTCTAGCTTTAATATAATGTAATATATGAAATATTTTTCAAAAATAGAGCATTCTTTGACAATGTGCCTTGAAGTGCAGAAATGATGGTCATTTAGTTTCAGCAGAGGATGTAACTAGTTACTGTCTAATTGTTGTCTTTTCCACCTGTTTTGTTCACTAAAATGCATTTGTTTTTAAGGGGCGTCTGACGGAACTTGGTAGTTCCACCTTAAATGTATGCTTTTCTTAAATGAGTGTGAAATGATAGCTCTAATTTTAAAGCGACTTTTATGTGGCATCCGTACGGCGAGCTCAGAGGCCTGCGGCGACGAGGTTCAACAGGCAATCACAAATCCTCTTCACACCCCGCTGGCTGCGAGCTTTTTAAGAGGGTCAGAGAAGAGGCCGATAATTATACAGACGCTTCCTGGATGGAAAGGGAGACGGAGCAGTTGGGGAGTTAAGATGTGAGGAAACAAGGCGCAGGAGATGCTGGAAGGACAATTTCGCCATAATGCGGTTGATGCCACAGAGTCAGGGCTTTCAAGTTTTAACTCTTCAGTGTCCGCCTGTGAGACCATCAGGGGGATAAGGCACAAGTATGCAGGGAGGAGCGGTACCAGTTGATCAACCGGAAACATGATTGCAGGGAACGTGACAACACGCTTAGGCACCACATTGATATGTAGCAGCACCTGATGAGAGGTTTCTGTGCCTCTTCACTCTGTCACGTCTTGCAGATTTGGAAAAATTTCTTTAAGATGCTAGCAGGGGAATCATTAGCATAATGAAAAACAGACCCAAAAAACTGTTAGCGTGGTGAAAATACAGTGTTAGCACACTGTAGCACATCAATTTCCCCATTTGAAGGTTTTCAATATTAGCAAAAAACATGACTTAACAGATAAATTTGACATTTTGTCTATGTCTTGGTGGCGCAGTGATTAGCGCTCTTGCCTCACAGGAAGAAGGCCCCCGGTTCAAGTCCCGGCTGGGGGACCTGAAACAGAACAGACCTTTCTGTGTGGAGTTTGCATGTTCTCCCTTTGCATGTGTGGGTTTTCTCCGGCTTCGTTGGTTAATCTGAATTGTCTCAAGGTGTGAATATGGACACTGTGACAGATTGGGGACCTGTCCATGGTGCCCCCTGCCTTCGCCCATAAGTGGCTGGGATAGGCTCCAGCAGCCCTGTGACCCCCAAAGGGGAATAAAACGGAAGAAGATGAGTGAAAGACCCAGATCTTTGAAAAGCTATTTAATTTAAAGAGTACATTTACCTTATTGAACACCTTGCTAATTCTGACCCAAGAACACACAAAGTCACCGAAGGACCACAATGTGATCGCATCAAAAGAAATAAGACTCAAAAGTCATGTTTCCACTGAGCGGTCCGCTATTTTGAGCATTTTCATTATAAAATAGACTTGTGTAGCCGGACTGGACTGTGCCACTTTTGGCCCCTCATTGGTTGTAGGCCTATAGTTAAATGGAACGGACTGGTCAGGGCAGAGCTACTGTTGAAACCCGTCCCAAAATACGTCTCTGACCTTTTTTGTAGATATGACACGTCAAACAGAAAATGCTACGGCGTTACGCATGGTGCTAATTTTGGCATTCGCCTACTATTTTAAGCTTTTTTTACCAGAATGATTGAATGTGGACACAAAATCAAGAACCATTCACGATCGGATCTCAAGAAAAAAAAAAAAACCTAATGTTTTTAATTGACTCCTCAGAGTGGCGTCTTCTCTTTGTGCGCCCACAGAAGGAAGGCTTTCAGGATTTGTGTGGAGAATTTTTTAACGACCCGTTTTCTGAAATGAAAAATAACAGCCACAATGAAGCGCTCAGCAGGCTTGATTCAAACAGGTAAATTCATTGGCCCCATGTTCTATTATAATAGATCAGAACTTGTGTTTTGGAGTTTGCCGTCTCGTTATTTCCCAACAGCTACCGCACAATAAGGAAGGAAAACATTTTACTGGTTTGTTTCCTGTCATTTCTCTCTCTATCTTTCCATTCTACAGAGCAGCACAACAATGGGGGCGTGGGGGGGGGGGTTATATCTTTTTCTTCCTCCTCCTTCTGGCAGGGTGATGATCTGTAAAGGGAATCATTAAGACTTAATTTGTGACTGTGACGTACACACACACACATTGCCTGGAGAGGTCCATCCATCACGGCAACCACATTCATCACTGAGGAGCGGCGGTGATGCAGAGGCTTCCTGCCTCTGTGGATGACCTCTGACCTTCAGCATGCGGAGAATCACCACAATCTTGTGTCATGGGGTGGCGGCGTCTACGGAGCGGTTAGGACGCAGCGGGGGGAGCGGGATGGAATTGTTATTTGTGTTTTATTGCGGTCATTTATATCCCTTTATGACAGATTTGTCTTCACTTGTGGGACATTTTTCTGCATTTTGTCGTTTCTCACCTTCAATTTGTTCTTCTTCCTTTGACTTTTGGTCTTTTCTTTTCCATTTCCTCTAGTTTTAGCCTCCATGAATGTTCTTTTAAACCCTTTTTGGGTTTTAAATTGTTTCTTACTGCAGTTTTGTATTTATGGTTTAAACCTGGCAGTCATCCTCTCCATTCCTTCTTCTGCCAGGGCAGCAGGTTTTAGGACCCCTGTCCCTTCTTATCCAGCTTTTTTTCCATTTAGCTATTATTCTTCTAGTGCTGGTTTTCATGCTACGGCATCTTTTGAAATTGCAGTTTCCTTTAAGAAAACTAAAGAATTTGGCGTTTGTTGTCATCGCAAGCTTATTTAAAAGGAAAAATGTAAATTTTTGTACATCTGTATTACACGGTTAGCTATAGCTAAAAAAAAGTTAATTTTTATTTGAACAATTAAAGTCAATTTTGGACAAAAAGATCAATGAAATCACACACTAATATTAGTATGAATTATAGCTTTCTTTAATTGAAGTCCAGAGTCACACCATCTTCTCATCTGAGCTCATATCATGATGATGCCAAATTTTTCTGCTTTAAATAATGTCGCATGGGTGGGTGGGGTGAGTAACTTATAGATAATTACCATAATTTCAGGACTATAAGTCGCTACTTTTGTCATGCGTTTACAGCTCTGCGGCTTATTCACTGATGCGGCTAATTTTTGGGATTATTTGGCGGCCGCCATATACGTACTTTCGATCTCGGAGCTGGGATTGAATGCTTAATCCAACTCCAAGCAACAAGTCATTTAGTTTTCAACACAACTCTATGCGGCCAAACAGCATGGACTTGACTTCAGGTCTTAGATACTTCAGTCATGGTTCAACAAAAAGAAACACGCATGCCCAGCTGCATCCCAGAATCCTTTGGTGCCATTAGACCCAACGTGCACGTGATCGCCACTACAATATGATGCAGCTTTCAAGTTAAAAGCAATCGTTGAAAGCAGCGTGAAAAAATCCACCATCACCAACGGGTTTGGAGTCGGTCAGCAGCGCGACGGAGAGAACAGCGCATGGTCAGGAGTGAATTTACCTCAGAGTCAGAGTGACACTAGCCCATCTATTAGCAGCTCCGCAATATACGAGATGATCTTTTAAACGTGCTTTTATAATTGTTACGGTTATTATGAAGAGCCTGTTCGCTCATTTTATTTTTAATCTGTGTGGTCAGTGCTTTTTTGTGGCAGAACAAAGCTGGAAGTATGGTTAGGTGAAGGCTAACACGCGCTAACAACATTTAGCCTGGATGAACTTGAATCCATAAGGGACATCCAGCAATCTGCATCTTGGCTGCACGTAAATATGTGGGAATAACATCAGCCTTTATTTTTCTCGGGACACGACTGGAAACCACGCCCCAGAGCCGCCCTGTGAGCTGGAGAGATGTTCTCCTGCTGCTCGTTCACATAGAGCTGCGGGACAGATGGCAGTCTGAAGGCTCCCACACGTAACAACGCATCCTATCTCGCTCCTCATCCAGCCCTGTTAGTACCATAGTGCTGCCGCGACACAAACGGAAGGAGAGATGCTCTCCCGTTCGCCCCTCCCACCACCGCTGCTCCTTGCTTATTCTTTAAACACTGACAACAGTGTGGTTAGCCCCGCCTTAAGCCCCTAAGACTCATGGGAAATGGGGAATCGCGGATTTAAATTTCCTCATCATAACTGAGGGATGTAATGTTGATTATATGGTTACTGTTTGTAATTTTATGTATGATACCTCAATTGTCAATAAGTTAAAAAAAAAACAAAAAAAAAAAACAAAAAAAACCATAACTGAGGAACTTGTGAACAGGAGTAAGTTGCATGCTGTTTGACAGATGTGGGTATCTTTAAATATATGAGCAGTTGCTATGCTGACTCCTCCCACAGTGAGGTTAAAAGCTGCAGTCTGGGTGTCAGAACAGGCTGACTGCGTTGCTTATTGCATGCAGCTTGTACGCTGTTGTGGCTTATGTATGTAAGAAGGAAGCTGAACACCTGAAAATGAGTGGGTGCGGCTTGTAATCGGGTGCGCTCTATAACCCGGAAATTACGGTATGTATATGTGAAGTTTTTTACACATACTTATGCAAACCTCTTGTGTATTTGAGGCCAATCCACAACTTAAATGATTATTTCATCCTCTTGTATATTCCTTTTTACATTTCAGGGCAAACAGAATAAAGAGGGAGGGTGGATGTTTATAGAGGGCAGGACCAAAGAAAGGGTCACAGATGGAAAAAAAGAAACAATTTGTAACAAAAATTGGATTTTTATTTTCATAAAATGACACATTTGTGTTAATGTAACTTTTCAGGGTTTTATTTGAATAGTATTTTCATCAGTAAGAGTAAGAAACTGAACCAAATGACAGAAAAATATCAGTTTAATTAGAAGTCTGTGAGCTAAATGTGACTTTTTGTCATTAAAACGTGATGTTGATGTTTCTCCTCTCAGATTAGAGTTTCGTACGACTTTCTGTCGTTTTGGGAACATGACACTCACTATTGTCTTTTTTTTTTAAGTAAACAGTGTTGTGCATGTAACCTCCATTCCATATTGTCATAAATATTACTAGTTGTTGTTAATCTATTATAATTTATTACATCGTCATGTTGCTGTCTCAGAATTGTGATGCACAACCTGAATCATGTTACTTTGATACTGCAGAAATAGAATAAAAAACCTAAAGTGACTAAAGCATTATTTAACATTCAGGTTCAGGGACACAGCGACAAAAACTCACAGGTAATGGTTTATTGGTAGACATTGGAGACACGATAAAGAGCAAAAATGTTTCATGGAATTGCACAGAGTCTTATGCCAAACTAAAGGAATGTGAAATGCCAACTAAAAGAATGTGTAATGCCAATAATAAAGGAATGAGAAATGGCAACTAAGAGGAATGGAAAATGTTAACTTAGGGAATGTGAAATGGTAACTTAGAGGAATGGGAAATGTTTACTTGGAGGAATGCGAAATGCTTACTTGGAGGAATGCGAAATGTTTACTTGGAGGAATGCGAAATGTTTACTTGGAGGAATGTGAAATGCTAACTTGGAAGAATGCGAAATGCTAACTTGGAAGAATGCGAAATACTAACTTGGAGGAATGCGAAATGCTAACTTATAGGAAAGTGAATGCTAACATAAAGGAATGTGAATGCTAACTTAAAGGAAAGTGAATGTCAAAAAATGTGAAAGCAACAAAGAATGTGAAAGCAAAACTAAAAGACGTGAAAATAAATATTATTACAACTGCATGAGTTGTCTGACTGAAATATTTAACGTCAGGCACAGTGAGAGTTTTGGTGCTCACAGGAAGCTTGATTGGGGGAAGAACTTTACTCAGTCTATAAAAATTACCATAAAAACTTTGTTTTATCTCTTGATTTTTTCCAAACAGAGAAGCTTTGTGCTTCATAAAGGCACATTACAACAGGACAGGTATACATTTTGTTAAAAAAAATGAATTTTTTGTAAAAAACAATGCCCAACAGGAAACTAGGCTCAGCAATTGCAAACTAAAAAATGATGGAGCATGAGCAGAAAATATTATTTATGTCATCTTTATTGTGTTAATGCCTTGAGGTCAACTCAGCTTTAAATACCCAAAATTGGTACGGAAATTGAACCTGTATGGAGAACAGTCTAGACTGCACTCAAAGGATCTGGAATACACCAACAATCAGAAACTAATTGGCTGGATTAAATGATTTCTTTAACCTTTTGTGTAAAGACAATACTAAAAGTAAAACGTTCCTGTTATTATTTACTTTTTTAATGCGGTCCGACCAACAGAAAAGAGTTGGATCTACAGAAACTATAGCTGATATTAAAGCAATAAATTACACCATCATCTGCATATTGAGGTACATAATCATGTTGAATTTAAGTACCTTGTTCTCATTTAGTCTGTGAATGTTTATTCTGAAGTGCTCGTATGTTTCAGCCCCACCTGAGCCTCAGATTTGGTCTCTGGATTGGAAGTACCCTTGATGTTCAGGAGCGTTCCGTGTCCGGGTGACGCGAAGGCCATTTTTTTCCCCTGAAAGACTCGTCATTTTAGGTGACCTCCCATGAAAGCCACACATTCAAAATGCTAATTACGCCTGGTTCATGATGGGTGCACGTGAGTGTGATGGAGAGCCTGTCACAGAAAAAAATAATTCATGCTTTCTGCTCGTTGACCCTCTTTTATGCCCCCCCCCCTCCACCCAAATAATGGGGGAAGGTTAAGACGTATCAAAGGGACAGCCTGTGATGGAGGAGGCGGACCTGTGATGAAGGGTCTCTCCTGCAGAATCCCGCCGTCCTTCTGGATGCTTTTGTTGTGATCAAGAGCTTCCCGTAACAACGCCCATCGCTGCAGCTCTCCAACCTCCTCTGTTACGTTCCTATGGTAACGAGCGGGAGAGGTGGCGTGGGTTCATTGTGGCGGCGGCGCTTGTTTTTTTTGTTTTTTATTTAACAAACAGAATCAATTAGTGGATCTGCTGAACGAGATGATCTGAAAGGTAAATCCCTCAACCAGGCAGTATCGAACATCACTTCTGCAGATCTGATAACAGTGTGAGGAGATATGGGGGTTGTAATGGGACATCAGTCTCTGATCGTTCGTCTTCCAGCCCTCACCCTGTTTGCCAAACCCATCCTCCATAATTGCTTCACTTCAACGCCTAGCTCCTGAAGAAGAAAGGCTTTTACTGCCCCCTGGTGTTCAGTTTGGGTATTTCCTGTCAAAGAATTAGGTTTAAGTAAAAAAAAAATCACTGCTCACTTGAGGTGATCAGAAGAGTTGGTCCACCACAGGAACTGGTTCTAAAGAGGTTCTGATTTACTAAATATCCAGAAATGTCTTTTGTATTTTGTCCTCCAAAATCAAACGGAACAGGAAGGATGATACAGCCGGGCCGATGACTTTAATAGAAGATTCCTCGAGCAGGTAAAGAACATTTTGGTACAGGAAGGCTGCATCCTCGCAGAATTTAGTCAGTTGTCTCTTAGAGCGCAGCTGCGTTTTGTCCAGAGAGATTTCATAAACTCTCAGGTTGGCGTGCTCAGACGTTATGAGAGTCTGGAGGTTCTTGGCGGCGTCTTTAGTCGATGACTCCTTGTCCCTCAGACATATCCGCACCAGGCCGCTTCCCTCCACGTGCTCCTCCCAGACGTCCAGACCCTTCAGGCATCTGTCCAAGTGCTCTTTATGGAACTTTTTAATGTACTTGAATGTGTCCCCATCAGCCCAAATGTCGTCTACGTCATCTGAGCGCCGCCCTCTGGCACCTTTCGGGTCCCTCATTGGCGAACGGCCCCTCTCAGATGGCACGGGGCTGCTTGGCACTTTGGAATGTCCTTTGGTCCCGGCTGAAGGAGCACTGGTGAGTTTCTTTGGTTTTACTGACATTTCATGCTCAGCAAAAGAGGACGCTGTCCTCGTCATCGTTTCTGCTCCCACCACCTCCCTACGGCTGGAGGGTAATCCATCCGTTCTACAGTTTGCGGACATTTCAAGCCTCCTATGAGCAGTCAGCTGTTCCACCACCTCCCCCACTGCAGCCAAAGTCTCATCAGGAACTTTTAGCTTTGAGGAAAAGTTTGGTATGTTAACGTTTGAGTTGATACTAGCGCTTTGGGCTAAGGGTTTAAGGCTGTTGGACCTCGCGGTGAGGTTATCTCTCAGAGCCCTGACCGCATAGAAAGGCCCCTCAATGCTGACCTTGTTCTGCTGGGGCAAACGCTGGAATCGTATTGATCTGTAAGTAGACTGAAGACTCGCTATCAACGAAGCGGGGTCGTCGAAAACGGAGAGATCCACCGTGGCGCTGTTGACGTGCAGAAACACCTGCAACACACAAACACGGCTGTGACCGCTCGGCCTCTTGGGACGGCGGCGGCAGATGTTTTTAACTCACGTCTGTACTGAAGGGAAACACGGTGAGGGTGTAGACAGCAGGAAACTCCTCATCCTCCATCACTTGCTGTTCCTTTTCCACCACCTTTGCTGCATCTGCCAAAAGTTGGAACAAGTTTTCCTTAGTGTCAAACAGAGTCACAGTGACAACGCACACACGCAGGAAGGAAAAAAAAAAAACAACTCTATAGATAAGACGAAGAAAACCATTCACACAGCTCAGTGTACAAGTGGTCACCATGGAGACACAAAAAGAAACAAACTATGACAAAACTGCCTATATAGTCTAATTGCATTTTATTGCATCAATTCAACAGTTTGTAAACTGATCACAGTATTTAACATGAGAGAGGCTGCAGATTTGATTAAAAAAACACCAAGAATGTTTTGTTATCGCCTCCTAGTGGTGGGCAGGGCTATTATTTAGTAGTAATTGTTTTAAAATTGAATTACAATATTGGGACTTTGCCATAGTTTTGACAGCATAAACTATAAAGACAATAATTAATAGTAGAGTAAGACTTATAGAAATATTGTTTGTTTAGTTTTGGTTTATGCACTTTTACTTTAACATTTTGGAGTGTAAGGCCATGATTGAGATGACTATTCTTAATAATGGGCTATAAAAATGAAATGGAATTAATGATTCAAATGTAGTTGTAGGGCAAAAATATGCAAGATGTGTGTAGGAAAACTAAATCAAGACAAAGTTAACGTTTCTTTACTTTTCAAAACTTCACCGTTTTGCACAATATCTGCACACAATGGTGCATTCAAATCTAATTTCTAGTTTCATAGACATTTTCATCACTGAAGTGGTTTTCTTCTCGTTAGTTTTAAAAATGTTTGATGAAATGACTTATTGGGATTTTTATTAGTTTTTCTATAGATTTTTGCTACACTGAAAGTTTTAGCTAAAATGCTAATTTTCCTAGTTGTGACGTCACAACCCCCTGCAAATCTGAACTGTTATGTCGGTTCCGGCTCTTAATACCGACGAGTTAATTTCGATGTTCTTAAGTTTAGACTTATTTTCTTAAATATGTTTGTAAAACATTCGTATTTACGTACACCTACTTAGTTTTCGTGATAGCCGCGTGCTAGCTTACCTTCAGCTCGATCAAAAGTGACAAACGCGACTCCGTCCATGTCGGTGGGGTACGTCACCCCCTCCACATCCCCCCCTGCACTCCGTCGGCGGCTCTGGAAGTGGATCGTCAGCTTGTCGGCCATTCTACTGGGGGGAAGCGGTGCTGGGACGCCAGATACGACTACCGTCCGGCGGCCATCCAACCACTGCTGCGCCCCCGCCATGACCGCAGTCCTCGAGCACGGCGAACGCCTCAACTCCGAGGAACCGCGCTTTTTTTCTCTTCTCCGCACGTGCGCCGTTGCTACAAACATTCGCCAGTAGTTTCACTTTCTATATGAGCTGCAGTAACTACTACTGTCCGCTGGATGTCTCTGTTTCACCAGTTGTCATTGATACTTATAACAAGTTTATGACAAAATCTCCACAAAATATTGTTTTTGCTTAAAACTAGTTTAATAGATTTTTTAAAGAAATAACTAGTTATTTTTAAACCTGAAAAAAAAAATGCTGTCAGTCTGTGTGCAAACATTTAATTTAAAGAAAAAACGAAAAAAAAAGGGGAACAATTCACAGTATCCAATCACCCCACCCACCAAACAAAAAAAAGGAAGTGACATTGCATTTTTCTTGTGCATATAAACATTTTAATTTAATATATAAAACAAAGTGGCCTGGCCGAGTGCAACAAACAGGTATGAGGGGGTTAATAAAAGAAAATCCAGACCCGCTCCGACACCAATCAAATCTTCACGTTGATCGTCATTTCAGTGCAAATGCAACATTCACTGTGTTCAATGGTGACTTAAATAATTCAGGTAGTATATCCATTATTCAGTGTTTCGTGGTGCAGCTGCAGGATGGTTTCACCCGAAAGGAGAGGGCTGCTTTGGATGCATCCATTCTATGTTTGCTTGGTGCCGTCACCGCAGTGAGACGCAACTGAACTCCAGAACACAAAAGGTAGATTGTTGAAAGGGGGGGGGGGGCTTTCAGAGCTCTCTGCACAAACTTTTTGGCCGGACGAAAAAAAAAGGAAGAAACTAAAAAAAGAACTAAAAGTAAACATTCATTTTCAAACGTCTGCTCCCTTGTGGACAGAGACAGATCAGAGACAGATCTTAGCAGCGATGAGCCGGCCCGGTTGCAGCGGCGCGGCTCTCCTTTGTGTCTGCTTCTGAAATGAAAGGCAGCCCGGGGCCTGCTGTGAGTGTTGCGTTGGGAGGGGAGCGCGGCGGGACGAGGCCAGCGGCCCGCCGGCAGGATCTCCGCTGATGGTCCGAGGGCTCTTTCCGATCGATTCGTGCCCCCTTTAGTGGAGTGCTGCCAGGGGCCGCCGGGAGTCAGAGCGGCTGACCCCACCCCTCCCCTCTCCGGAGGAGGTGTCACTTCCAGGAAGTGACTGCTCACTGCAGACACACATCACAGCGTCAATACAACAGTCGTCACGGGTGAGAGGAGTCAGAGCTGCGCCATCAGGAGGCTGAGATAACACGCGGCTGTTGGCCTTGAAGCCTAAAAATCCTTACTTGGACTTAGTTCTCGCTATGATAAAAAGTGATTATCAAGGAGGAATTGTTGACACCTGAACATGGCAAAGACCTTTGAAGTAATCAGCAGGTTTCGGTGGAGAAAGCAGGTGTGAACACTGCCTCGTCTGGATTTTATTCTGCTTACGTCCACAAACCCAAAGGAAGGAAAAAAAAAAAAAGGGACTTCACTCCGTTTGCTAAATCTGCCAGCCGACAGCTGGATTTCCGGGTGATGAATCGCTTCGCTGGATGCCAGATTTCACTTTTGGGGTGGAACAGCGGTCAGCTAAGCTCCAGCCTCCCTCCGGCCTTCCCGTTACCCGCTCCACTCACACTGAGATCTGAAGACAAAGGCTTTCTGCTGGCCTTCCTCCCTTGACTGCTTCGCCAAACTCCCAGAGGGCCCTGCAGAGAAGGCGGCGTGCATTCAGGATGGGGTTTGGAGGGGGGGGGGGGGGGGGAGTTCTGGAAAAGGTGCCTCTCTCACCTGGTGTTTTGTCACCATGTGAGTGGCGTGGATCAGCGGTCCTCTGATGGAGGGCTTGTACTGAACTGGTTGGCCCAGTAGGGAGTAATGCGCCTCACCTGGAAACAGACATATTTAGCACGACATCCCATCCAGCAGAAATGGCGCACACGTGACTCGTCGACTGTATAGGAAAACTGGACCGAGTGATGTCCCCGTAGAAAACGGTTTGCCCCAACTAAATTCTGTTGTCCTTTTTCGCGATACAGACATAGTGGAACTAGACGACGTCTTGGTTCAAGTCAGTCTGATGCTACGTTCACCACCCGACATGTGACGCATTTTTATCCTTCCAGATGCTAGAGCGTGTTGGAAAAGGCTTGGTGTGAAACCTTGAAGCAGTCTAAATCTCGCAGATCTGAAAGACTTGGTGTCACAGAACTCCGTCCGGTTTCTCCTTCGTGATCAATTTTCAAATGGTTGGCACTTCCGTAAAAATAAAAACGGACGCCGTCCATTTGCTACGTCCCATCAGAACTTTGACCTGGTTTCTCTTTCGACGTGAGTTTATCGGCCGCGTGTTCTGTTCGTGGAGGCCGACACTGGTTGTAAAAGCTGGTGTAGCTACGCATGAACGTGAGAGTTTTGAACGGAGGAGTCCATAATGCGTCTTCGGGCGCATTTACAGACTTTTCATTGCCAGTGGTCGGTGTGAACGTAGTTTTAGCCGACGTTTCCGTGACAACCACTCTCACCAATCAGGAGTGAGCTTGTTGGAAGAACACACCACACGAAATCTGTCAAAACTAGTGAATGTTTGATGTGAGGCATCTGCTTGGCCAGTATAATTTGAACAATTTGCACTATAGATAAAATAGGAAAAAAAATTGGAATTATAACAAAAAGTAGCAGACAAGAACGGTCATTCTGACAAATAAAATTACTGGGTAGTTTTTTCTTCCGACTTCCTGTTTGGAAGTCAGTGAGACTCAGTCCACTTCTCATATACAGTCAATGGCGTGACTCTGACCTTGTCCAGTGTGGCAGAAAGTAGGGGGCAGCTGGTGGGACAGCACCGGGAAGCCCTTGATGCTGAGCGGCGGGCACGGCGAGGGCGTGAGCGCGGGGGATGAGGGCAGGCTGCTCTATACACAACACGACAATGGTGATGAGAAAACAGGTGAGGAAGAACACAAACACTTTCATTCAGGAAAATAAAAAAGACCCTAAAACACAGCGTCATTCTGCCGCTCCAGTCGCTGCTTTAATGTAGCCTTCCATCCACATTAGTCCCACTAATGTACCATCACGCCCTGATGCAGACGACCATTTTCTCCTCATTTTCAGGTTTCGGCGGCGCCGGCTTCATTTGCTGAGCCTATTTAGGCCGACATTTAACCCGCCTGGAAGGAGCTGGACTCCAGGCGGCGGTTCCTGGAGCCAAAGTAAATTAGCTCCTAAATTGCTTTCTAGCGGACGTCTTTGGCGCCGCCTTCCAGACGGGCAAGCGCTGCTAAATAACATTTCGGAGGCGCTGGGAGGACGCCTGTCGGGGGCTTGTACCTGTGCGTTGCCGTCTGCGGGCGGGGGCATCTCTGCGGGCCTGCGGCCGCGCGGCTGTTCGGGCCCCGGCTGCTTGTGGCCGGCCGGCTTCCTCTGGCAGGGGGAGGGGGCTCGGTGCTGCTGGTAGGGGGGCCCCGTCATCTGCAGCATCACCATGCCGCCGCCGCCGGGCGCCGGGGGCAACAGGCCTGCATGCGCAGACAAAACGGGTTGAAGTGTTTGTTGACATTTTGTAAACGCGGGGAGCTTATTTATTCAAATGAGCTCATCAGCTCATTACTGGCAGTTAAAGCTCCTCTTCAGCACTTTTGTTCAGCTGCACACCTCATCAGCGGAAACACCCTTAGCTGCTGACTAAGTACCCTTTAAGTGGAGCGATTGTTAAACTTAACCATTTTCCTACAAAACGAAAAAAAAAGATGCCCCCTGCAGTGATTTAATTATCACATGAATGTCAGTCATCCGCTGAAACTATGGAATATATTTCCATGTATTGATCTGTTTGCTTTCAGTTCAAACAAAGACAAGCCACTGATGAATTGTGTGTGTGTGTGTGTGTGGGGGGGGGGGGGGACACACACCCTAATCCCAATAAGGAGATAAGGATTAAAATGACAGATTATGAAGTGTTTTTAGCATCTTTTCTGATGATGGAGGGCATCCATAAAGACAATTTAGGTTAAAGTTTATTTATTTATTCAAATCGTTGTGAATCAATAGCAGATGGAAAGCTATGGTTTAAAGAAAGAGCTTATTAGGGGACGTAAAGAAATATGAATGGTGAAGGGAAGGGGGGGCGGGGTTGCAACACACCAATAGTCCCACCTAAAGAACTCCTGCCGCTCTGCAGACACTATGTCAGAGATCACTTTTAGAACGCTTTTATAATTGACCAAAAGATGATCAGAATTGGGCTTTAAAAAAAAAGATGATTTTATTGTAATCGTATGTAAAGGGATGATACATGTGTGATCATGTGACCCTTTGATCTTTGTCAAGCATGCATGAATCCAGTTTTTCAGCTTGATACTAATGACTACTTTGCCAAAATCAATCAAACAAACAAAAAGAAAAAAATGATGCCGTTTAAAAAAAGGGGGTGGGGCCTTTCTGGGTCTAAAATTAGGAGCCACACCCCCCCTCATCTCAGCATCCGATCATTAAAACTGCACATTCTAACCACGTCACCTTCTTTTCAGTTGTTTTACACGAATGTGAACGGGACGGATTCTGTAATAAGCCCCCGAGTGGCGATACAGTGAAGTTCCTTGGCTCCACTTTTTAGCTCCAAAGAGGAAGTAGAAATCCATCGTACAGAATTTTACTTCAAACTTTTTATTATTTTTTTTAAAGTTCCCACCAGAGAAAGTGTTGTGATAAAAACGTGTCTCATGTGTGTGATGTAGGTGTCGTGTATGACATCATCTTCAATCGGCAGTTTGACGTCTCACTTACTTAAACGGTAAAGATCAGAGACCGTCTGCTGGTATCTTGTTGGTATCTTTAAAGCATTTTCTTCCTCATTTTTGGGGTTTATTTTATTTTGACAGTCCTTAGTCAGTCAACATGAGCTGCTGACACTTCTAGTTGTCAATCACATATTTTTGTCATTTTTGTTTGGTCATCACAGTGAATTATTTGGTTGCTTTTTTTTTTTTTTTTACAAATTCCGAATTTCTGGTCTTAAACCTGTTATTATGAGTGCAGTGCATCCACTGTGTCACAGCCAGGAGGTTTGTTTAATTCAAATTAAACCAGAGTGAAAGTTTATAGACCAACACAGAAGTTTTTGCTGCTCCTTTGAATCAGATTTCTACAATTTTTATAAAATTAAGATTAAGAATGAATTCATTAGTGTCCTGTTTCTGATGCGGACTGTTCTTGTGAATAAGGCTCAAACATCTTTCTAAGTCCTAAATTTGAATCTGTGAAATGATCTGACAGGTGCATGATGGGAAAGGTCGGCTGAAAGCGGCGTTGCTCGTACCTGCGTACTGCTGACCGGGATGCTGCTGGGAGATGCAAGGGGAGGAGGTCTGGGAAAACTGGAGCTGCTCCATCACCGGTCCGGGGAGGAAGCTGACGGTGGAGCTGCGGAGGATGACAAAAGGAATGAAGACTCTGAAAACCTGCAGAGCTCAGGGTGCCCGCTTTTCGTCCCGTTCCTCCTTCTGAGGGTTGATTTAATTAAGCAGAAAAAGCTGATAAATGAGAGTTTGGCTCGACACCCTGGAGGAACACGCGCAGACATAAGGCGCATCCGCAGGAGGTGCGAGATCTTAGCGCTGCAGCTGGGCATTAAATGTGAGGCTCTACTTGAAGTCCATCTGGACGCTTGGCGCTGAGCTCCGTGAGCACGCCGCCTGCAGGGACTGGGATCCAGCTGGTGAAGAAGCAGGCTGCAGGTGGACAGTTGGTCCTCGTGGGAGAAGCCGGAGCCGTTCGAAGCGCTGCCGCATAAATCATCCGCCCCGCTAAAGGCGCCGGCTATCACAGCTGGGACGGCGAGAACGTGACCTCTCCCCTCCCGTGTGTGCGTGCATTGTTCTGGAGGAGGCGCTCGCCGCTCGGGTCCCTGTAGTGTGCAGTATCGGCGCTGATTGTACAAATTAATGTGCTCTCCGTGAACCAGTTCTATCAGTCAGCTATAATGAGCGGCGCTCCGGCACTTCAGCGCAGCAGCAGAGGAGCGCCACTAAAGCCTCAGCCAGACGCTCAAGATTCCTGGTAATAGCTTCATTTTTTTAAAACCAATTTTTGTTTCTTGGCTTTAAAAAAAGAAGATATGTCTCAAAAAAAAACTGAAATCGAAATTTAATTAGGATGGTCCCAATCCAAAAATTGGAACCGATCACATAAATTCTGACACAATCAGATCTTGAATCCCCATCAGGGATGGGATATTTATTTTATTCTCCTTATTACGGTCAGTGCTGTGTTCGTTTCATGAAAACTCTTCTTCAGGTCTGCATATCATGAACGGATGGTGACACTTCACTGCTCTGGAACGGCACTAGTTTGAGCAGGGAGCGCGCTAAAACATTTGGCAAAGTCAGCAAGATTTTCACAGATTGGGACATCCGGGATCAATAAGTCCTTTAATGAACACTTTGAACTGCCAGCAAGCGTCTCTATTGGTTTGTCTGAATGCAAAGATCCACGATTTAAAAAGCAAAAGATTGTTTTTGAGTTTTTGTTTCCATTTTTAATGAGAATTAGACAAGATGGGAGTGACACGGCCACCAAGGGACCGTCTAAAAAGTGCAAGCTCTGGGAAAGGATATTAAAAAATAAATTAATAAATTCATCAATATTGCCTTAAATGCTACTGAAAAGAATAAATGGTTCCATTGTTATGAGCTAGTCATGAATACTAATCATTCCAGTGTCATGTCTCTAGTTTTTAGGGAGTTTTAATGAAGATAAGATTTCTATTGTTAAAAAATGTTGAATAGTATCCTAAAGCTACTGTCACCAAACTTTCTCACATGACAAATGATCACCTATTTTTACTAGCTGATAGGCTCACGTGTTCATCGTTTTCCCACTGACAAGTGCTATACCAGTATTTGCTTCTGACAGAACGCAGAAGAAGCAGCGCCGGCCTTGGAAGAGTTTTTCAAAAGAGACAAAAAAGATGAAGATTTCAATGGATTCAGTGATTTGATAGACTAGACACTTAATTCCTCTTGTGTTTAACGGAGTTAAAAACGGTTGTTAAATAATTTTTTCCCAAAAGTGCGACTTATACTCCAGTGCGACTTGTATATGATTTTTTTTTGCCTTTATTGCGCAGCTTTTGGAATCTGCGACTTATATTCTACAGTGATTTATAGTCCAGAATCTGCGTTAACTGTCTTTCCTAGTTAACAGTTGCACTATTTTAGCTTGACTGTTGAAGCTACTTCAGTGTTAAATGACAAAAGAAGGTTAATAAAATAAAAATAGGGATCAAACTGGACCTCTATATTTCGCTTTGAAAAGCATTTTTTTATTAAAGTATCAGATTGGGACTATCAGCAATGTATTAACAGATACTTAGACATACTGTAATCAGATGGGTGACCAAAAAAAACCTGAAAGGGACCATCCCTAAATTTCATCATCCAACACCCCAATGGACAGAATAGTTTGCTTATAACAAAATAATTCGTCATAGTGTCTTATTTTGTAGGACACTGAGACACACAGGAAGAGATATATACATTTATAAATATAACATTGCTAAAATGTTAACTGCCCTTTAGTATAGACCTTGATCTGGGCTGTACTCACATTTGCGCCATAACAGCAGTCAAAGAATGCGTCAAAGAATATAATAAGGTTTTAGACAATTCTACCAAATGGTGACACACACACACACAAAAAAAAAAAGGTTCTTTCATTTTTAAAATAAAACTCGTGCTGGCTCAATGATGAATTCAGTGGCCGGCGTCTTGCTTGGCCCATAAATCCACAGGAGTCAGGCTCTGGATGTGATAATTACGAAGGAAACCGCCCGGATAATAGCCTCACTTTTTACACACATTGAACACTCGCCGCGTAAATTAAAAGGTCAAATTTGAATTTCTGCAAAGCAGCAAACATCGTTTCTGCTCCGGCAGACTGAAGACACATAACTCAGTGGAATTTGCAGGATGCCCCCCCCCCCCCCCCAACCCCAGAGAATTTTGCCTGACCGCCTCATTCTCCTGCTCACAGCCAGACCCATCAATTACAGTCGGCTCTGGAGGGGTTTGAGGGGAATATGTGGAGCAGTGGTACCTCATGGTGGTGTGCTGGTTTGGGGGCAGCAGGCTGTAGCAGGGCTGCATGCCGGCGACCGGGGTGGGCTGGCAGGACACGAAGATGGGCTGCTGGTACGACTGCTGAGGAACAGAAGCAAGCAGCTGGTTTCAATAAAGCATCTATCATTTTAAATCCACGTTTGTTCGGCTTCAAGCTCTTAATTTGAACATTTGCTTTCTGAATGAAAAGAATGCTGTAAAACACCTGATAGGACTGCATTGGGGGGTACTGGACCATCATGCCTTGCACCTGGTTGGCCATATTGCTTTGCTGGTTGCCGGTGAGAGCGAGGCCGGGCGCCGCCTGCATGCCCAGTACGGTCTGGTAGCTGGAGGCGGGGTTTGGCATCAGGGCTTGTGCTGAGGAGAGAGGAGAGGAAAGGCCTGACATGAAGCGGGATGATAGCAGAACCGGGACGACAAATCCAGACTCTGCAGCCGATCATGTTCGCGAGAAACCAGAAAGTCAATTCATTTGATTTAGCTGGCAGCCGCCTCAACCTGCAGCGCGAGCAGCAATCCATGGGGAACAAAACAAAAAACTCTTCAATGAGACATCTCATTCCAACAGTACTTATTAAAAACCCATTTAGAGAGGGCCGAGACAATTATACTAAAGACGAAGCAAAGACGCGCTCCAAATGGCGGCGCCGGCTCCCGACCGCAGGCGAGAGGTAAATCAGACACTTAAATGTCAAGGTGACAAAAAGAGACATTTGGAAATACGTTCCCTGGTCACACACGCACGCACGCACGCACGCACACACACACACACACAAAGCTAGCAGCTGACAAAAGGAGAGGACGTCCTTTTGTGAAGGTGTCTTTACAGTCTCTGGGAGACAAAAGTACAAGGAGACAATGAAAGAGAGGAACCAGCAGGCTGCGCTATTTTTACCCTCCTTCAGCCAGCGTGTAATGATATCACACGCCATTCCACTCCAGCGGGCTGCTGGCGAGGACGCCCGTCAGGTGATGGAAGTGAGGGGCGGGAAAAGAGACCGGTTCACTGTGAGATTCGTAGCGGCCTCTCAGACAGCGTCCCGGCCCCGCGTCCCGCCCCTTGGACACTTTTTCGCATCAAAGCGTGAACCGATTCTGCCGCTGGCGGGCTTGGCTGTACCCACAGAGCCTCAGCGCCTTCTGGAGTTAGCACAAAGTCGCACTTATTTCCTTCAGAAATAATGGCCGTTCTTCGCCTTTGTAGGTCAGCTTCATTTGTCCGCGTCAGATTCCCCGTCTCTCAGCGGGGGACGCCACATTTGCGGCTTCCAGATGACAGAACTGTGCCGCAGCCATTTCCAGAGACATATGGGCGGGGCCGTGAGCTCGGGCCACAACTGGAAGAAGCTCCGTGCAGTTAAGGAGCGGCGTGTGTGTGTGTAACAGCTAACAACCTCAGGTCGTGTCGTGTGAGAGGAAGAAAGGAAAGTGAAACTCAATAAACTGGTGGATGACTCCCCGGGAGACGTCTGAACCGGCACGAGAAACAAAAACACGGTGGAAAAAGAGGAACGTTTGTCCTCCAGTTGAGCCACGGCGGCCGGCGCCCTTTTGTGAGAAACCAAAGGGAGTCGTCCGAGAGCTCAAAGAGGAAACGTTTTTCCAAATATGAACCATGACAAGACGGCGAGGCCGAGTGTTCCCCCCCGAACAACACGAAGCGGCAGAGACTCTGACTCATTAAAAGCCGCTTTGATTCGTCTGCGGCTGGTTCAAAGCTCCCTCAGATCGTTTGTAGTTTCCGTTCGGAGCGGAACGCGGCGGGAGGAAGGAGAGGAACCCGCTGCCGTTTGCTCTCCAAGCGTGCGACTTTGAACTGGATTTAGACCAATCAAAGGAGCCATTAGAAAGCCGGCGTCTGTGTGGCGCGTGTGGGCTGCTGCCCCTCCGTCCTGACACAAATCGACCGTACCTTGTTGCTGGGGCAGGTTCTGGCTCTGCGGGCAGTTGTAGGGCGGGGGGTTGGTGGGGGGCCGGTAGTGCTGCTGCTGATGGGAGGAGTGGGGATGGTGGCCTGAGGCGCAGTAACACGAGGAAATCTGCTGGAGAAAGAAAAAATTTGTGAAGGGGAACCATCAGGAAAACAAAAATCGGGACGCCATGTCCCAGCACGAGTGTGGGAGGGGTGGGTCACCTGCTGCACCGGCTGCTGGATGTAGGTGTGCTGTTGAAGCAGCGGCTGGTTGAGCGGCGCTGCCGAGAACACCGCCGAGTTGGAGCTGGGGTAGGCGTGGTTGGGGGCCTGCCCCGGGAGTTGGACGGGCACGCCCCCCGATGGGCCCGCCACCATGTAGCCGGTCACCTGCTGCGGCGCGGCTCCCTGCAGGACCATGGGCGATGGGTGGGAGCCGTACACGGGGGGATAGTGCCGGCCTTCTGGGGTAGATGGGGCGCCGTCCCCGGGCGGCTGCTGCGCCAGAGTCATGTGACTGAATTGGGCACTGAGGACTTCAGGCTGAAGGCAAAAAACGTGTGGGGCGTAAAAACGACAAACCTCAACAGGTGGAGCTGTCATTGGATGAAAACTATAACTGTGAAGGTTTGATATTAAGGTGTGGTAAGACAAACGCCACATAAACGCCTCCATTTGACCCCCCCATAGAGAACCGCAATGATTTATCAATGACCTTAGCTTAAGAAAATTTGCTGCCATACTAATGTTTTATCATGGAAACTACCATTTATATTCAACAAAAAATAAAAAATCATGCTAAATCCTAATTATTTTCCTTCTCTGAGGCTAAAGGCCAATTTGGTCCAAACACAACAAGGTTTAAACAAACTGCGTCCGATCTGTGTCCACTCTCCAGTAAATTATTCATCCGTGTCAGCGGCGCTCGCTGGTCCGGGGGTCGTCTCTGACACGTTGTTGGAAAACTTGTGCTTTCAGTCATGGATTATGCAGCGCTAACATCTGGTGATGAATTAAATATTAATGGAACTTTCCAGAAGCATAATTAGCCGCAGAGGCATGTCTTTCGCTCAAACCAGGTCAGAAATGAGGTTAAGCGGATGCGTGATCTACATATGAGCGCAGAGGCTCCTGCTGGATTTGGACGCACCTTTTGCTGCAGAAAACAGCCCGGTGATGGGGGTAAAGTGCCTAAAAAGGGTTCAAAGTAGCGGTTTATGACTTTAATGTGCCCAGTTTTCCTTCTTTTGGAGTTTAATTCATTCATAAATACAGTTTTAACAGTGTAAATGCTAAAACACGTCTATCAAAGTGGAGCTCAGAATGCGGATGTTTTGGGAAATTCAAAGAAAAGTGATGGAAAATCCTTCAACTACATGATTTAAGAGGTAAGGAAAAACGGAGGAAATGAGTTCTGTACCACTGTGTATTGTTGGGTAGAACAGACGGGCAGGAACTGAGAAGAGTGAAGAGGAGGAGGAGGAAGAGGATAGGAAATCGTTGGGTGGAAGGTCTCAGAGGACGGCTGGAGAGGAGCGCCGATCGGCTGAGGAGTCAGGAAGATGTAGAGAAGGACAGCAGATGACAAACAGGAAAACGCTGGGAGCTCCGATTGTGAGCTGACGTGGGTCGCCCTGAATTCAACCACCTCACTTTTTAACTCGTAAATTGGTCAAATTGTGGGGGGAGGGGCTTGGCGTCAGCAGCCAATCGTGGCAGCTCCAGTCTCAGAGGGTTAGGAAACACTAGCAGATGAATTGAGTTTCCATGACTAAGAGGTTATTAGGGTTGAGTCTTGAGGTGTTGAGACACTCACCTGGGGGTAAAAGTGATGCTGCGGCGCAGCAGGGAGGGGCTGCGGTGGGCTTTTCCCTTGCTGCTGGAGCCGGCCGGCGGCCGGGCCAACGCCGGCCGGGTTATAAACCACGGCGCTGCCGTCCGGGTGGACGAAGGGCTTGCCTGAGAAAATGAAAACCATAAAGTCAAATGTCCGGTCCTGAAGGCGGAGGACACTCGGCTCTGAGGAGAGCTTCCACCCCAATAGGAACAACCCTCTGCACGACGGCGTGCTGCGCTCACGATGCAACATTTACAGATCCGGCCCATCTGCTGGCTGCATCTCGATCTGTTCGCTTCAGTCTAACGACTCATTTGACAGACAGACAGACCAAGCGAAACCTCGCGCCGAAATGCAGCTCTGCCTCAGACGCATGAATATTCATGGAAACCACAAATAAAGAATTCTCGCTGCATTTCCGTGTCTTAAAACCTAAAGCTGCCTCACGCACCTGTGTGTGGATTGAGCAGAACGCTGCCAGGAGGAATCCCTGAGGCCTCGAGCGGGAACACGTAGTAGTTGGTTGTGTCGGCGGCTGTCGGGTGAGGCGGGAGGCTTTTGGTGGCGTCCAAATGTGCGGCGCCTCTGCTGTCAGCGGCGGGGTGGATCAGGGGAGTGCTGTGGACACCGGGCCTGGAGGGGGCCGGCGCCGGGAGAGGCAGCTGGGGGCGGGACAGCGAGCTGGAAGAGGAGCCGACGCTGCTGCAGGACTCGGAACCTGAAGGAAAGGGCAGGAGGCCGAGCGTCAGCTGCAGCCTGACCTTCACAGGAGAACCTCCAGGAGTCTGACGGCAGCATCCTCGGGGTTGCTAGGGCTCTTTCCACCCAGTTACATGTCTGAAGGGTCTTCTGTTCCGGCTTCTAGTGGTTTTATTAAACTCAGAACATGGAAAGAGCTAAAACATGATTTCGTTGGAATCCTCGAACCTCACATTAAGAAAATTAAAAAGAAAATTTCCAGACTACTAAGGGGTCCACGCCCTGAAATATTTGTAAAAAAAACAATAAAACACACATTTTATCCCTTAAAGACAGACTGATTAAAAATCCTCTTTTTTTTTTACATTTCTGATGATGAAATTTTAAGGAAAACTAAATATTTCTTTATTCAACTCATGAATCAAGAGAAGACAAAAACAAAAAGTTGTTCAAAAAAGATCGTATTTATGATGTTGAGGCTACAATGGGCGGGCTATAAGCTACCTGCTCCGCTCCATTCTGACGTTTTTCTCGTCTGAGCTTAATTCTGACTAAAATGGACGGCTGTATAGCTCCGATTTGGCTCGCCATTTTTGTCGCACCTCTAATGTTAGGTTGGGATTGTGAGGAGCTTTAAGCTAGCGGTAGAGCGCGTAAAAATCTAAATTCCTTCCCTACGCCTACATTTAACCGTCCAAACGGAGAGAGATGGAAAAATTGTGTCTTTGAATTCGGACGGCACCAACCCTTGATGGAATCATCAATATTTGCCGGTCATCTCCGTTCATAGCATCGGTTTTAAACCTTTGTAAAGTTCTGCTTAAACAAAGTCATTACTTACATTTACATGTAGCCTTCTGTGCCTCAGAGCACAGCCACATGAGCGGCACCGCGCTTACACCTTAAGAAAAAAAACGTTTTTGGACAGCACTGCCCCTTTAAATGCTCCTTCAAATGGAGGAGTAGGGATCAGATTTGACCAAAGACTTCACAGCAATGGGAAGAGGAGGCGGGGTTGCTCTGCGCCACAATTCAAGGGTTTTAACGAACTACAGCCGCTCTGCAGGAACTATGCCCTAGTAAACAACAGTTGTTTTTTTTTTTTTTTTTTTTTGACTAAAAACGGCATAATCATAGTTAAAAGACTTAACAACTGCGGCTTTGACAGAAGCAGCAAAAAGAAAGAAAGAAAGCAGAGCAGGTCAGAGCTCAGCTCTGCCGCAGCCTGCAGAATTTGGGATGTCAGCCACTCGGGTTGCAAATGTTTCATAGTGTGGAGTAAGCAGTTGAGCTAACTTCATCTCAGCTGCACTTTGCTGCACTTACACTTCTACATTATGCAGCAGTGCCTCACTGCTGGCTGTCATTGTTCTGCAGCTGGCAGCGTTCTGTTTATTTGCTCTGCTCTGTTACTTAGTGTTGACATCAGACCTGCTGCAGGACAGCAAACGTGGTCTGAGAGCCTGTGATAATGGAGGTGCAGGAGGGGACGCTCTTCTTCTCCTTGCCTGTTTTGGATAGCCTCCCGGTGCTCTTGCTGCTGGCCGTGCTGTCCCCTCGGATCAGGCCGGGCGAGATGCCGCTGAAGCTGCTGGCTTTGGTGATGGCGGGCCGCGGGGCGAGCCGGTTGGAGCTGTCAGAGCTGTCGGTGCTGCTCCACGGCCGCGGCTCGCCGTGGCGTGGCAGTGTTTCTGTCTCGGAGCTGCTCTGCCTGCTGGCACCGGACTGACCGGCGCGTAACCTGGTGACCAAAGAATTGCCACTGGTTACCTATTTGTATTCGTTTCCTTCAGTGATTTGCATCTCAGCTTTAACCCTTAAGCTCTGTACACTCCAGGCATGTGATGCAGATTTAAGAACACGCTAAGCGCATGTTTAGCCCATGGTGCTAGCTTAACTTTTAACGCGAGTTCAACTTCCGTGTGTAGAGCCCAAAAACAGGTTCTAAAAACATGATTAGCTATATGTGAACACGAGTCAGAAATGCACGCTTACGTAGACTTTTCAATGGAAGTAGCCGCTTGAACGCGTGTTGCAGACGGCACCTAAATCGGAAACCCGTCTACGCAAGTCTAGGTAAACTCGCGTTAATGATTCTGAGGTCAAAGCTCTCGCATCTGCGTGTCGCTTCACGACTTTTCAAGTCCTTCTTCGGGCTCCATTTATAAAAACACGCAGCCATTGAACGCGTGTCAGACGTTAAACCAGTTGAACTTTGATCAAGCCCCGTACACTCCATGGGTAAAGTCTTTTTTCAGACTCAGAAGTGCCAGCTGTTTGGAATTTCATAATGGAGGACAAATTAATAATTGTTTTTTGGAGTAAGATTTTGATACCGCTTCGACGTTTTGCACCAGCAGTGATCACACGCGCTAGTGTTAGGCAGCAACAGTTCAATCTCAACAGCGTATGCCAAAAAACCCTGTTCAAGAAATCCCGTTCAGCGCGTTCTTGAAGGCCGTTCGCATGCCTGGTGTGCAACAACATGAGGGTTAATTGGCTCTGAAACGTCACGCCTCTTTCTCAGACGGCAGAAATTTGTCCTCAGATCAGCATAGCTGCTCGAGAGCGATTGAGAAGGGATTCCGATTGGAGCGTTTTTACTACTTACTACTGAAGCGACGGGGGCGGACCCACCTGAACATTTGGCGCCTCTGCTGGGAACTCAGGCAGGAGTTTTCATCCAGAGCGCTGAAGGGAGGAAGGAGACGTTAAAAACTCCAGACTCATTTTTCCTTATTTGCAGAGGAGATTAAAAAAACAAACAAACAAAAGGTTGCACTCACCCTCTGTCGATTATGAAGTGGTCTCCCTGTGGGTGAAAAGAGAAACGACGTCAACTTTCAAACAAAAACCCACATCTTGACTTTAAAGTCGCGTCAGATTTTTTGGAAACCGGCATCAGCGGCTCGTAGCAGGAAATCAACTGAATTTGCACATGAATAGACGTGACACAAAGATTTGTGAAGCGCCCCCCCCCCTCCTCCCCCGCCACCGCCACCCACACAAACAGCTCTCACATCATGTGCGAAAATCCTTTCTCGGGCTCTCTGGTACTCCTCCTCCCTCTCCTCCATCGATTTGCTCCTCTTGTCAGCTTTCAAGCGCATTCGAATCTGGCAAGGACACACGCAGACAGACAGGCTCGTCTTTAGCAGCTATGTCAGGGACGCCAGATTGTCCCACGCTCACAAACATGTCATAAATGAAAGAGACAGCTTGGTGAAGGGTGGGGTGGGTGGGTTTAACTAAAAGAAAGAAGAAAAAGAAAAAAGAAAAAAAAAACCCACCATGCTGTCGTCCCGATCAAAGCTGGAGTTGTCTCGTTTGAGAATGTAACGTTTCTGAAAATCGTCCACCCTGTCATCGCTGATGTGCTCGGAGAATTTCTGATCAGGTCTGTGGAGGAGGAGGAGGAGGAGGAGATGGGGGGGGGGGGAAATCACAAAAGCTTAATTTACTGCAGAAGCTGACAGCAGCATATGTTAACCAGCCTCCTCATGGACGGATGGCAGCGCAGCATCCTCCTCCGCCGATGGGATGCCGGCCGACTCACATTCGGGTGTTGGTGGTTTTGTTGATCACCACCGATTTCCCGCTCGGGTCCACCTTGTGGTCCATGCCGAAGTACGCCGCCACGCGGTGCAGCAGCATCCTGTGGTAGGACGTCATGGGGGGGAACTTCCTCTTTTGGCTCCTGCAGAGACACCACGGTTTCTCCTTTTAGGCCAAACCTTTCCATTCGGTAAAAGTTTTTGTAAGCATCCAATGAAAGGCGTCTGACTTCAAACGACCCGTTTCAGTGTTTGTTGAGCGGAGGCTGAACGTCTTACTCGTTATTGCTGATGAAATCCAGGATGTCCTGTTCCAGCTTCAGTAGCATGATTCGATCCCTGAGGAGGAAAAAAAAGAGGACAAATCTGAGATCTGGGATTAGCAGAAGATGGCGTTTGTTTTTGGAACCGTCAAAATGAGCAGATCCAGATAATCTCAGAGCAAACGAATCCCAAAAACTTTGAAGGAGACAAGCGTCAACTCTTTTCTTTCAAATAAATCTTAATGGGGTGTTCCTGTCCTCAAATTGATTTATACAGAAGTAAAATATGAAAGTTCTAAGAACCTTTTTACTTGTGTTTCCCTTTTACCCAATGGCTGTAGAACATTGACAAAACTTGTGGTCGCAGACGTTTTTTTTTTTTAGTTCTGATGCAAAAAGGCACAGACAGTTTGAACAAAAAAAACATTTCTGCAGATTAGTTTGCTGATCTGCACCTGTTTTTATGATTGTATGGAGGCGTGGCTTCTCTTCCACGGCTACATGGAGGAGTGACTTTAGCACATTGTAGCTAACATGTCAAGTCATGAAGTCCCCTGACATTCATTGGTTCAGGACATCACTGCACATGAGAATTGATTCTTAACTGACATAACAAGATAAAGGGAGCAACAGCCTGATTGATGCACCTTCAAGTTAGTTTCACTGTAAAGAAAAGATTTAACCCATAGAAGAATGTGAAGCAGAGCTCCTACCACTATTCCTCTATTTGAAAAGGAGATTTTAACAAAACACAGTTGTTCTGATGTTTTCTGGTCCAAGTCTTGTAAAATTGTAGTTAGGAGACAAGACAGAAAATTGTATTTAAGAAACAAACCCCAATGTGCAGGCAGACGCGTATACATTGAACCCCTTTTAAAGTTCAACCACGTAAATAAAAACATTTAAAAAAATGCAACTTTTTTTTAATTTTGTGTTGCAGTTTTACCCTTTTTATTTCCTTCTTTTGGTTACAGTTTTTTTGGGCCATAAGATCCAGTGGATTTTAGGAGACATTAAGCAAAACACCCATTTACTTCATTTTGACTACACTACCCAGAATACCTAGAGACGCCAAGAGTCAGGCAATTGGTCAGAGAGATTGATGGGAAGTTTTGTTGTTGTTCCTATTTAACCTGCAATAATCAGCTTTTGCAAAGAGAAGTTTATTGACAATGACTCAACATTGTTCAGGTGTTACACAATATTCTCGCTTTTTCAGTTCATTATGTTGAAGCACTGTACGTATCACTCCGCCAGGTTGCTGACTACAATACCCATGATGCTCCAACAATCCATCAGTGCAGCTTTGTAGTATATTTAAATCGTACTGAAACATCTGGACAGATTTTGAAGTGCTGTGTACCACAGAAAACCAAGTTCCGGGTTAAAACAACCAAAATTCTTACATAAAGTACATCCTCAATTTTTAAGAAAACCTTAGAATTTGTGTGTGCCTTATGGTCCAAAAATACGTCAAATAAACAGTCTAAAACTGGTTTTCAGGATGGTTTTAATGGAGCAGATAAACGGTTCTTGACGGACAACAAAAAGTTAACCGAGAGCACGGTAGCTGAGCTCACCTGGGATTGCTTTTCAATGTGTTGACCAGGAATTCGTGGAGATCGATGCCAGTGGAATCGGTGTAGTCCTGACTGGAATCTGAACACAAAGAGACAACCGTCCTGACTCCTCACTTCACAGACACTTCATCCAAAACGTCCCCAAACAGAGGAACACAATTAGCGTTGACAACTTCATTTTTCTAAATGATTCTCTAAACATAAAAACATCCTTAGAAGGACGTTCCACACGGTTACCTCCTCAAATTAACAGTAAATGAGAAGTCAGAGGTGAACACGGATGTGACGACTCAAGCAAAGAAAGAGGCGAAGACGAAAAGAGAAAAACGGGTGAAGTTTACAGTGAGAGAAAAAAAAGCAGCAGAAAGGACAGGAGCACCGGTGGGAGTCAGGGGAGGCTGCTCCCCCTCTGTGGGGGTCTGCCTTTTATAATTGGAGGCTGCCTCATCAGTGGTGTTGCTCCACAGAGGAAAGCAGACACCTTTGCAAGCCAGTGGGAATCTGTGTAATTGCTTCGCACCTTGAGCTTTTTCGCAATTAACTGAATCACACCAATTATCAACCCATAATGAGATATCATTGAAAAAAAAAATGGAGAAGTGCTTTTGGACAAAAGTGGAAGAGTCAGAAAGAAATGTCTGGGACCGCATGTCCTCGGTGTGTCGCTATGGGATGCAATCATTGGAGGGCTGTAATTTGCCCGGTGATAAGTATCATCAAAGCATCGGGCTTCGTCTCAGCTTCCGTGACGGCACCGCCAGTCCGTCAGGGTTGGGGGAAAAAAACATCCCTTCCAGTTCGGGAAGCAGAGAAATGTGGACCAACATTTGAGGCGTTTCTCACAGAAGGTGACACGTTGATGGAAAAGCTTCCACCGCCACTGCCTCCGCCGCAGACACGGTCAAAGGTTTTTTTGACACCAAAACAACATCGGAGGAAACCTTTTGCAGAACAAACGCACCTCCTATTTAACGAAAAAGTCCAATCATAATTTGTGAAAAATCAAAATCCGACACCTCAGAAATGGACATTTAGCTGAACTAGAATGGATTTGAAGGTAACGCTGCTAAATGCACAATCCGATTTGACAAAAACTAAAATAAGAATTATATCTTTCATCACAATCAGTTCCTACTGGGATTAAGCCAGAAAGGTCAAAGTGTCATTAAAAAAATGAGAAATATACTTTTCACAATGTTCCATTCAATTGAACATTAAATTCCATTAACAAAAATGTATAAAACCAAATGAAAATATAAAAACCCGCTTTGAAGACAAACATTATGAATAAACTGTTTTTTTTTTCTTTTTTTTTTCTAAACTTCCCAAGTTTCTCTTAAAAGGCGAAAGGTTTTATTGGAATTTCACATTTTTGTGGATTTTTCAGACAAAAAAAAGTCTTTATGAGGCACAAAAACTAAATTTTCATGCTGATATGATTGACATTAAAACATTTTTAAGTTTTGCCTCAATGAAGGCAAAAAAATAAAATCATACAAACTTTTTTTAAATGTAAGAAAAGCAAAAGGATCCCCCCCCCCCCCAATTGAAAGGAAACTAAAATGGGTTAGACACCTGGGGGTCTCTGAGGGGTTTCCTTTCGTTTCTCACCTCTTGACAGCATTTTTCGCGGCGCCTTCTCAGGTTTGTGCACCTTGTCACAGCTGCTCTTCTCTTCAGCTTGGTCCTTTGCGTCTCGTTCTTCGTTTTCGAACGTTTTCTGTCAAGTGACAAAAAAACAACAACCTAAAACTTGATCTATTCACGAAATCATCATTTTACAACTGTGTCCAAAATTTGAGATTCTTTTTGATGGACAAGATTTTAATTGAATAGGCGGCGTCAAAATGAAGCCTGTGACGGTGCTTCGGGTCTTGGGTTAATTAGACAGTGTCATGTGCAACAGAGGCCCCAGCCTGACACTTAATAAACCCTCCTGTTTTATCACCCGGAGCCGGGTCCCTGCCGGCGAGAGCGCGCCCAGAAATTCCAGATCACTATGACAATTAATCTTCCAGATTAGCTTGTTTTTATTAAACTATCTGAATAAAACATGAACCTCCGTCTAAAATTAAACAACACAGCACATTTCCTTCCATTATACAAAAACAAAACAGAAGGGGCTGGGGGGGGGGGGGGGGTTACTGTAATCCCTCGCCAACTGTTGGGGAGTTTTTGAAATCGATAGTGTTGGAATCCGGCTGGAAGGACGCGTGATATCTATTTCAGACCGTTTTTAGTGTGCACGCGGTTTTTCCTCGACTCTAAACTTTCAGATTCTGCTCTGCAGAGGTCGGAAGGAAAAGCGGTGCCACCGCCGCCGCCCTGTAAGTGGATTAAACACAGGTCTGCGAACATCAGGGAGGCTGTGGGGGAGAGAAGATGCAACGGGGGTGAGAAGTGTGACCTGGCGGTAGAAGAGACGCTTGTAACCAAAAAGAAGGTCAAGAGTTTGATCCTTGTAACAGCTGTGGAGCAAGATAATGAAATGCCGCGTCTCCCCCGCGCTCCAAACGAGCAGAACGCATGTGAAAATGTAAAATGGAAATGAGGAAGCCGCTAATTGCCAGAGCGGGAACCGGCGCGGTGGAAGTGACAGAGTGTTGCTGTGCCTCTTCGTCAAAGCGGCAAAGAAGAGGGAGAGCGTTTCTTCTCTTCCCTTTGGGCTGGAGCGCCGAGGTTCGCCGCTTAATGCCACCCTCGGCACGGAATAGCGGCACGTTGATGTGCAGCTGTGGTGAGCCGCCTCATTTGTTTCCTGACATCCATTTACCTCCAGATGAAAGGAGAAACAGCATGAAAAGGATGGTCGTGTGAATGCGTAATGAACGTGCTGTCAGTTGGAGACAAAAAAAAGGTGCGGCGAGGGCTTGGCGGCCCACCCCCGACTTGGAAGTGACAGCCAGGACACAATGAAGGGCCAGATGCAGATTCTCAGGGAGCCTTTAGAGCCGAGACGGTACAGTCAAGAAGCCAACAATGGGACGTGTTCGTCTTCTGGTGCCTTACCGCGCCCCTCTAGGTGGGTTTGGCACTGAAGGAGTTTCCACTTGCGGGGGGAGGGGGTGCTGGGGTTATTTTCAATTAGAGCGCTCCGCGGCTCTGTGTAGCTGACGTGTGGAAATTGTAATTTCCTCGACATGATTGATGGCAGTAATAGAGGCCGTCGTGTGTGTGCAGCCGACGCTGTGGGAATAACACCGCCCTGTGGTCATGGAGCTCAATGCTGACTGGCTGGAACAGATTCACCTGGGGTGGGTGGGTGCGTGTGTGTGTGCTCGCGAGTGTGTGTGGAAGCACGGCAGGAGTTGTGCAGATTGGTGTGTAATTGAGAACATTAGATGGGGGGTGGGAGTGCCTGCAGGTATGGTGCAAAAGAAAGGTTGACTTAGCAAAGTAATGGCAGCTGGAGCTCTGTCGGTTTGGTTTTTGATGATTGGCGTTTCCAGGGCGCAATCGGGTAGTTAATCAAAGCCGTCAGAGAAAAAGGTGTTTATAGAGCATCACAGGCTTATCTGCTACACCGTAATGGCATTAAATTATTAGTGCATTTAAGGTCAGTGCTTTTCAAATCACAATGAAGAGACTTTGGCTTTAAAAACAGAACACAAGTGTATCATCTGCGTAAATAGGTTCCACAAGGAAAATTTAATTATTTATAAAAAGCTTCAGATGGGTCCAAATAAATTGCAACTTAAAAAGAAATAGGTTTGTAAGACATCAGTGCTTTGAAAACCAGAACATGAGAGCATCATCTGCATAAAGGAGTTTTTAAACACAACAAAAAAATATTTAGAATTGGGTTCTAAAAGAATAAGTAAATAAATTAAGTTTTAAATAAAGGGGTTGAAAGACAGTTTAAGGTCAGTGCTTTTAAAGAAAATGAACGGTCTTCAAGAACAAACAATGAGTGCATCGTCTGCATAAATGAGTTCCAAAAGAAAGAAAGAAGCATACAAAAATATTTCAAAAGATCTTCAGAAATGGGCTCAAACAATAAGTACATGAAATGTAACTAAGAATTGAAGAATACTTCTTCAAAGTAAATAGTTTGCTAAACAATGACTTCAAATCAGTTGAAAAAAAAATCATGAATGTCTTTTAGATTTTGAAGCATTACGCCAGATAATAAAGATGTTAGCTTTGGAGCAATTGATAGTTAAGGAGACTAAAAAAGACAAATATCTGGAAATGTATGACATTATTGAAGCTATGATGGGTTTAAGGAGTTATATCTGCAACAATAAGATTAGTTATGAAACAAATACTTAGGAAATAATATTTCTACCGCTAGCGAAGCGAAATTTGCACCAGCCTTCATAATCTGGGAGTATAATAACTTGTGAGAGCGACAGTGTATTTGACCAAATACAGATGAGAGAAATGAACGGTACTTGTGAAAATAAAGAAGTGCTCAAAATTTAAAGCAAAAAAACTCTAAGGTTTGCAATAAACTCTTTGTTTTGTCGTTGATTAAAAAAAAAATCTTGTAATTATAGGAGGAGAATAAGTTTTGGATTTTTTTGTATGATATTTAATAATGTGTTTCTCATTAAACAAGGCCTCAATGTCAACACTACGTTTGGGAAATAACAGATAAAAGCAAAACATATAAATAATCAAAAAAAAAACAGATTTGTCAATTGAATATTTGAAGAACAGGACAAGATCGCTGCCAGAATCCTGAACAACTTTAGCATCCATTACTTATTATCCATTAATTATTATTTTTCAAAATCAAACTTTTTTTGGCTATAAATACAGGTCTCCCCTAACTTAGAAGAAACTAAATAAAACGTCTAGTAATATATGGAATTACTACAATAAAAACTGAAGGAAAGCTTCAAGCTAATCTTTAAAATTTCAAGAATGCATTTAAAAACTTTTTTTTTTTAACAGTTAAACTTGCAATCAAAAGTCTGAATAAAGAAGCTCTCTTAAGATTTTTGGCAGGTTTCTGTTTCTGTAGACTTGGCTTCTCATCAGAACCTCCATAGTAACCAGCTTAGTAGTGTTTGAGCACAGATTATGGGATGCCACGCTTGCATTAATGCAAAATTAGAGCTCAATAACAGAAGGAAGAACAGCCCAATTAAAGCCCCACCCCTTCTGATTATAATAACTTTCCGTGCACTGATTGTAATGCTCGGATGGAATTGGTTTCCACCAGCAGGTTTAGCACAACACAAGGTCAAAAAACACTCAGGCTGTGGGCGGGGAGCGTTACCTGCGGTGCTGCCGGAGGCTCGGGAATGGGGCAGGGCAAGGATTCTTCGCACACTGCCAAACTCCGCACGAGCTTTAGCCTGGTGCTGGACTAATGTGGGGGGGGAGGATGCAGGTAGGTGGGCACAGTTAGAAACCATGCACACACACTCGGACAAAATGCTTCAACATCACAGCGACAAGCCGGAGTGAGACAGGAAAAGAAAAAGCAGCCGGGGAGCACGACCCATTCCTGCAGGCAAATGTTTCCCTTCTCGGCTGGCGCTTTCCAGCGACTGGGCCGTTTAAAAGCTTCAGACATTTCATAAAACTGACAAGTACAATTTCTAATGTTTTTGTTAATAAAATATCAGCGGCGGCGTGCACACCGACGCTGCTGCACCAAACTTCCCATCTCAGCTCCAGATAAGAGACAAGTCTGAGGATCTGTGTGCAGCATGCAGGTCGAGCAAACCGTACCTTAGAGTGCTTCACCGGCTGGACAGGGGAGATGGGGTTGGGTGGGAAAGGTGGAGAAGCATTTTGAATTATTGTGCATAAGCTTAAGTGACTCTGAATTCGCGAGAACAGAAATGAACTCCAAATGTCCAACAAAACAAATCCGAAAGAACAGAACGTGTCACTTCCCAGGAGGAGGGACTTGTTTCTGCAGAGCTGCACAGGATTCTGCAGCGTCCTCCCACAAACAGGCTTCAAAACAAACGGAATGAAAGAAACAAGGTGGCACAGATTTGGATTGGGGGGGGGGGGTGTTCTGCTTCCTTCTGATCCATTTAGCTGTCATGTGAAGCAGGCTCTTAAGGTGATGTTGCAGGAAGCCGGGAGAGGCTGATCAACCATCCGTGCGCTTTATGCACCAGTGCATGTGTGTGTGTGTGTGTGTGTGTGTGTGCGTGTAAACAGAAGGTTTCTCAGCAGCAGAGGAGGGGGGGAAAGCAGGGCGGGATACGGCCGGGCGGGCGGGGGGGGTTATCTGGCAGCAGCCTGAATTGTACCGGTGCCCAGCTCTCTGCTTCCTGATTCCCGACATGAACCAACACACGTGTGTGCACACACACACACACACACACACACGGACACAGCTCTGTCCTTCCTACCTGTCCTCTAAAATAAAAAAATAATAAAATCAAAGTGAGCCTGCCCCCCCACCCCCCACCTCTCCATTGCGGAGCTCCAGGCCAAATAACACCTATAAAAAATTGAAGAGGGCTTCTGTTTGCCTGCCTGTGACACGCTGCGCCCCGTTCTGTTTCAGGGTAATGTGGACGTAGAGGAGAGGGCGAGGGCGGCCAGGGACCGTGTGCGCACCGCTACACCGGCTAATTGAACGGCGTGGGGGCCGGAGGGGAGCGAACAATGCCGGCAGGAGATAGAGGAACAGTGGGGAAAAGGAAAGGGCTGAAGTCAGCAGAAGTAGGGCGGCCAGCGGCCACATGTCCTGCTGCAGAGGACACCGCTCCACTCTGGAGGCAGATGGTGCCAAAGTCATTCCGACTTTCCTCTGCCGGAATGCTTTGCCGCATCCCAGCAGATTCTGCCCCAAACGGACGCTAACAAATAAGAATCAACTAGAATAGTGTCATAGAAAAGGGGGAATTAACCAAAGGAGGTAGGTCCCCACTGTTGCTAGGTGGTTGCCAGGTAACACCTTACCCCTAATTTTTTTGGGTAAAATTCCAAGATATCTGTCAGCCTTCATTGTTCAGACAGATAGACATGATATCAAAGGACTTTTCTGTGAATCATCCAAACGAATCGATCAATAGGTTATCAGTGTTTCCTTTTTCTAGTTTTATTTTGTCAACAGTCACTTTTTTAGTGAATCTGGAGACCCGTAGGCCCTTATTTTAACTCTCCTCATGCAACGTCCCCCCCATGCTGGTGTCCCTCTGCTCGTCAGAGTAACTCAGATGAAGAAGTTGGTAGATAAGCCAGGATTTGAGCTCAGATTATCTGCCTGCCCTACTCGCCGGCGATCCCCGCCTCCAATCACAAGGCCAGATTGGCCTGAATGTTATTTTTAGTTCTTCACGTTTCCAAACTAAACTTCAACTCCTCCATTCAGCACCAGTTTTAGAGAAAATCTCCATTTTCTCACTAACGTTTTTTTTAGTTGTTGATTGATCTGAACTGAATCCTCCACTTTATTGCCTCAGAATATGGAAATCTTTGCAGGGTTTTCATGGAGGGGGGGGGGGTTGAGCTGAAGCACCTGGGAGACTCCTCTTCAGTGTCACGGGTGACAGGAGATCCCGAGGCGGTTGCTGTTTGACGTTTGCTGTCACCGAATTTTCATGGAAATGAGTGCAGAAAAGAGTCAAAATGTTTGCCGAGGCTGTCAGGCGTCTTCCGCTCCTTCTGGGTCCAGTCAGGTCATTAACCCACTTAGCCCCGAGGCACCCTGTAACCATGGCAACTGCGCCACTCGTGTAGGGAATCAAGTCTGAGCGGGTTAAAACACTGCTTGCAACTGACACTTCATGCTACTGGAGAGCACGGCTAGCTATTGTCTAAGTGTAAGTCTAGTGTCTTGGTAACAGAAAACGGCTCTTTTACCTGCTTGTTGCTGCTGCCATCGTGTTCGTCCCTGCAGCTTTGGCTCGGCTCTGACGCCTCAGAGTTGCTGCCGTTGTCTTTCGCAGATGTCAGCCTTTCAGCAGCCTCGGAAACCTTCATCGTTTCAGTATTTGCAATGTCGGACATTCTCATTGCAAAGTCTCAAAGGAAGACGACGGCAAACTAGAAGAACCTAAGAGACAAAAGGGCATCTTAAGAACAAAATACAAAAAAAATGCACTAAATTTTACCCCATTACAGTCAGTAATAACCCAAATAAAAGTATAGATTTGATCAGGTTGTAGCAGTTTTTTTTAAAGCCTCTCTATTGGCACCAGTAGTGTAGGTTTCATGCGAGCTTGTTGAGAGGATTTGCATCATTAGCTCCTCTCCCAGCGAGCCGCACAGTGAAGTTCGGGTCAGAATAGCACAGTTTGGCCCATTAAGCCTTTGCTTTCCTTCTTGCCAAGAGTGTTGGCCAGATTGCAAAGCCGTGTAAGTGACATGACAGGAGAAACAGACCAGTGCACCAAGGTGGCTTCTCAATAAATCACTGTAGGGTGTAGCACTTTGAGTCCAAACACCAGACACTTTGAAACCTTGAATATTTTTGGTTAAAAGGCCTGCGGTAAAAATTCGAATCAGCCAATCCGTGGGTTTAGATGTAGATTTAGTCCAACTTTACCAGTTTCCGTTGATCTCGGAATGCTTTCCACAGGTTTAGAGCTGTTGAGGGATGTTTGACCAGCTTCTACAAGATCTAAGACCTAATACCTCACGGCGGAGCTGCTGTTGTGGCCAAAGGCTTCCACTTTATCTCATCACAGAGTGTTGTTGGTGTTTAAAGACATTAAGTTGAAGTATTTCTTTATTCAAATAGTAAATCAGAAGCAGATTTAAAAAATAAAATGCAATTTGACAAAGATTGTATATGTGAAAATACAATCGGCGGGCAACAAGCTCTCTTCTGACGCATCCACTTCAGACAAATAGATCCATGTTCGTCTTCATTTTCCTCGTCTGAGCTGGCTCAAAACTGTATGTCTGCATGGCTCCAATATTGATCGCCATTTCTGTTGCGCCAGTAATGTTAGGTTGGGGGTTTGAGGAAGTGTAAGCTAGCAGAGAACGTGTGAAAGAGGGCTTTCATCAATGTGAAGTGAGTCTCGCCCAACTCAGAAGCAAATTTTTTAATCAACTACTGTTGCTCTGCAGAGACTACATCCTAGAAAACAAATGTTTTTTGTTCATTAAACATCAAAATAATAATTAAAAGAAGAATACATCAAAAGATGATCAGAGTGGGTCCTTAAGTGGTTGAATGTATACACCTGTGTCCAAGAGACATTGAAACAGCAGGATTGCAGTGCATTTCTTTGTTGCAGGACTGCAAAAAACTATCCTTAAAATCTACCACCTGCTTGTTTTCCAGCTATTCCCGTCCCACTTGCTGTTCATTACCTGGATCAGGTGTGTGTAGTCAATCAGAACCTGGAATCACCTGATCCAAGTCATCAGCAGCGAGTCGAGTATGGATTTCTGAAAGCCCTGACAAAAAAATCTTAGGGATGCTTTTCCTCACAGCCTCCATTGCCAATTTGCCCTCAAAAGCTTTCTAGTCAGAAGCTGCTGTCACAACAATAAAAGACCCAGACTGTCTACAGGCGGCTCTAATTGTTTGGAAAAATTAGTCAAGCACAACTTGGCCAAGGAACAAGATGCAGAAACATCAGGTATTCCCTAAAGGAAGCTGGACTTGTAAGACGTTGGTGATCACAAGAGAATCCCTGCTACAAACATGCTCATTATAGGGGATTACACCAGAAATAATGTGCTCTATTGGTCGCTGAGATGCACTTTTTTTTAGCACACAGTTAAGGTAATTTGGTTTTACTGGAATTATTTGGACTGAAATTGGGTTAAAAGTTTTTTTTATGTTTTTGCATTCCTTGACGGGTCCCAAGAAAACTTCAAAATTAATAAAAATAAAAAAAACATTAAAAAAAATGTATGTTCACTTGCATGCAGATGTTAAGACCGGAATGAGCTCAGTTCTGCTAAGCGATGTCCTGGATGTGCCTGTGACTGTTAAACTGAAGGAAACATGAAACTCATCTAAAAGCAGAAACGTGCTTCTTTAACCGGAGGATGACTCAACAAAAACATTTCCCAAATTTGTAACTTACAGTAAAATAGGGCTGGGTTGATACAATCGATTAATTAATCTCAATAGGTTAATTTTCTGATCTTTTAGGTCTTTCCTTTTCTGGTGACCTAACGCAAAACAGCAGTAAAGCCAAAGTCTGTTAGCTCGATGCTAACGTATAATAGAATTTCACATAGGACAGCTAATGCTAATGCTCGGGTGACCTAAACATCCATTGCTGACTAAGTGAACAGCTTTATACACTCACAGACATGGAAACTTTTTCAACAAAGTAACCATTTGTGGTCTAAAGCATCGCTTTTTTGCTAAATCTTCAGGAATAAATTGTAATGCTATGGCGCCGGCGCCACCTAGTGGCTCAACTGAAACGCCCTCCATGAGAGGCAGAACATGATGATCTGCACATTTTGCCGGAGCTTCTCCTTTTGAGAAATCATGTAACACTGTATGGTTTTAATCTCATTGGTTTATTCCTTCACTAATAAATTTTACAGTATGTGACCTGTATCAGATTAATAAGAATATCTTCAAAACACATGTAGGTTATTATTGTATTTTGATACAAATATGTCTAAACATGTAAACCATGTAAATTCAAAATCGAACCGAGTGGTTCGAAACAATAGAAAATAAAAATTTGGAAATCAAATCGATCCAGGCTCTGGTCAATCGTATCAAATCAGGTTATTGGCGATAATCTATTCAGCCCTACTGTAAAATACTTTATGAAGTAAAAACAATTACCCGGAGAGTGTCCTGGAGAGCAGCCTGAGTCGTTATCACAGCATAAACACACGTTACCAACATTATTATTAATGGCTCTTGGTCTGAATGGATTCTTCCAAAATTAGCGCCGCCCGTGTCTGACAACGGCGAGAGCCTCTGATGTCAAAAGTCGGTGCATTTAAAGCGGGACAAAGAGAAGAGGAGACGACGCAGCCCCGCGGTAATCAGTCACCGCTTTTCCGCGGCTCTGCCTCGTAGCTTTGCAGCTGTTCAGCTCCAGACAAAAGGCCCGACTGGACAGAACGCAGCGGGGTGCAGCTCGCTTCTGTGAGAAAACAGGTTGGGACTGCAGCCTCTCTTCTGCTGCTAAAGGGTTTCAAAATGGCTGGAGGGAAAACATTTGCCGTTTCTATCAACTGTCAGCCAAGACACGGAACAATAGGCACTTAAATTCCAACAGGAACCGTTTTTTTTTTTGTGCTTAAATAACATTACCGTCTGTGATCATGGAGCAGAAGTTATGGACTATGGTCACGTCCGTGTAGTGCCACGACCTTCCTTTGCAGAAGTCATAGTGCGAGTTCCTCCCGGTGACTGACTGTTATTATGCAGCTCCACGAGCAGATGAAACAAAAGGGAGGGCAGACATCTGCTACAGGAAAGCCATGATTAATAGGTTAATTAGGAATCCTTAAATTTACTCTGCAGATCCGAACTGGATCCGCATGTGCCGGCGCTGATGGGACTGGTGGTCCAGTGCCTTGGCGTCGTTGGCCGACACCAATCGGCACCATGTCCTCTTTGATCTTTGGCAGCACGGTTGGTCCAAAGAGGTGGAGCGGCTCTCCACATCATCCTGCTAACCCAACGCTGTGAGGCTACAGGGTTAGCTAAAACCTGACGTAGCACTTGCCCGCTTGGACTCTGAATTTCAATGACCTGTCAGAGGTTTTGACAAAAGCAACACTGGTATATATATATATTTTTTTTTACAATCTGAAGGAAAACAGCTTAATACTCCAGAGTGCCGTGCTCGTCTCTGAATATTTAGTGTCTGTTGTTGACATTTTGATGAGTGAAGTCTCCCGAGTCGCTCAGCTGAAGATTTACAATATTAGACGGATATTTTCCAGAGCCGGGCTCTTGTGATGGATGGCTATTTTGTCTCTCACCAGATCATTCATCCTCCCAAACACATTTTTATCATGGGACATGAGTATTGCTCTAAAATGTGGCTCCAGGACTTTGATGTATTCGTACTTCCCCGTCTGGTCCCTTGCGGCTGAAGTAATTGCAGCTCGAGCCTGCTCAGAATCCGTGATGTTCTGACTGCATAAGTAACGCGGATCATCATTTGGTCTTTGGTGTTGTGTTAAGAATCTGGTGAGTCGCGAGGTGGTTCCTTTTAAGTCTGACAGTGTGTATGTTTAAGACTTCTTTAACTTCAGAAAACCGTTCTGGGTTCAAGATTCTGCCAGAAAGGGACAGAGATGTAAAGAGACGATGTTCCTCATCACAAAGTTTGACAGTGTCTTATTAAAAAAAAAAGTTAAAGAGAACTACACTTTACTACTGCACAGTTAACATTTACTGCAACAACTAACACTTAACTACGGTAAAGTGTTGCATATTGGTGCAAACTGGCTTTTTTCAGCTTCAGCATCCGTACGATTTGTATGTTAAAACGTAAACAGTTGAAGACTAACGATAGTTCAAAAAAACGTCAGCTATGTTCACGCTGCCGTCGGTAAAGCAAGTTAAAGCATCCACTTTCAATGAAAAGTCTATGTAAACGCGTGAAAGCCGCATTTCGGGCTCCTGTGTTAAAAACTCTCGCGCTCACGGTCGCTACGCAAGTTTCTGTGTCCATTTTCGGGCTTTATGTACAAAGCATGGGGCCAACAAACACACGTTTAAAGTTAAACCAGACTGGACTTTGACCAATCTGAGAATTGGATTTGGTATTGACGAATGAATGACGTCCCTTTTTAATGAATGGAAGTAACAGCCGTTTGATAATTGACCATGGAGGAGAAATGAATAATTGCTGTTTGTTCCCAGCTGGAATTATAGGACACCAATTACTTCATATATCGGAATGGAGCTGTGAAAGTAAAAGCCTGGAACAAATTCCTGAGATTTGCATCACTTCGACATTTCACACCAAGCCTCTTCCAACTGTAAGTGCTAGTAAATAGAAGAAAAAGAAAAAGAAGCCCCTCCCTGCTTGTCTAGTGTGAACAACATATCCCAATGTGTGTCACATGCCCAGTGTGTGTGTAGCATTAAAGGGTTACTTGAAATAGCTTTAAAACTTTATAAACAAATAGGCTTTAAGAAAAGAAAATCTATATTCAGTTATAAAACAAAATGTGCACACATGACCAAATCTGCTCTGCCACAAATAGTTGGCTTTCTGTTCTTCGGTGTGTGGAACTGACAGTGGGATAGTTCTGTGGACTCTCTTTGAATTTTAAACCTTTATCCGGTTTGGTTGACGGTAGAATTTCAACCAAACCAACTGGTAATGCATGAGTTCTAAAAGTTCCTCGCTTGGGGGAGTTTTTTCCAAAAGTGAACACCATCACGGAATTAAAAAATAAATAAAAAAGCAAGAAGATGACAAAAAAAATGGTCTGACAATTATATCTTCATCACCACCCTCAATTCCACCAAACGCCATGGTTCTAATTGGGACAGTTTTCAACCTTTTAGTGATTTACACTTCCTCAACTTTTGAGTGATATTAGTTTTGTCTCTCTTTGCTGAGCTTAAATTCTTACCAGGGTTCACAGACTCCCAAAGGGAAAGTACATTTTTTTTTATTTTACAAAGAGCAAGATTTATCCAGTTGAGTAAAAATGAAAACAACACACATTTCATTTGTTTTTTTGTATGGCTAGCCTAGTGTGAGATGAATATAGGTATTGGTCAACATTTCTAATATATTTCTAGTATGATTGATCAGATTTGTGAAGAAAACTACAACAATAAACAGCATTTGCTATAATTCGTATTAACACGTTCAACAGATGGTTTTCAAGTTGAAGTGACTGTACACTATTCACATTTACAATAAAGTACTTCCTTGGTTGTGTGTCATATAGCATTATCACGTTATTTAAGTCATCAAACACATTTTAATTGCATTCTTACACACTAAATTTGCATCATCTGGGGATCACAACAATAAAGGTTTTTGCCATAACAACGAAATAAACATTCTACACCAAAAAAATACAGACTGTTATTTTTAAAAGTGGTCTTTAATTTGTGTAAATCTCAGTTTATGCGCATTTTTTAACTAAGAATTCAGTGAGCGACTAACAGGAGACGTACTTGTTGCGTAGCCAGTGGTGGTTGTGGCCGGTGATGTCAGAGAGGCGGAGCCTGATGATGCCATCCAAAACGTTGCCCATGCCTGCTTCAGCTGCTCTGCACAGCCAGCGGGGCCCCTGAGACCCTCATGACCCCTGGCGACCTGCGATGGGGAGAGGCGGTGTGTTAGCGCTTGCTGTGCTGGGAGAGGGGACAGGTCAGAGGTCGGCTGCGGCGCGCCGCAGAGTTCACGCAGACTGACAGGATGTCAGCGAGTCCAAAGTTTTTTTGACTTGGAGGTAGAGGGCGAGGATTCTGTGCGGAGAGTGTTTATTTCTGGGTCTGTGCGTGCCTTCGCACCATAAATAATGGATGAGCCCTGAGACTGGGAGTGAGGCTGAGGCAGCAGGAGAAGGCGCCCCTGCAAGCCTGGTAAAAACCCAAGCAGGAATTAGGAATTCGCAGAGCGGCGGGGAAAGACTGCATTTTTCCGCTCAGAAACACTCCGCCACTTGGCGGCACACACATACCGTCGCCAGGCATGCTCTGGCAAATTTCTAATAATCTAAACAACACACTAAATCCAGCATTTAGTGGTCAGAAAACTGCCCAAAAATGGGAGCAATTGTGAGTGAATTACCTATTATCTATACTTCTGCTTTAGTGTAAAAATAAAACTACCTAAAAGGATTTAAACAATGACAGAAATGTAAATGAAGGAAAACATTGTCTGACTGGCGGCTTCATCTGAAAGGTAATCAGCTGATGATGATGTAACAGACTGATAGGTGACTCAAAAGTGATTCAACGACCGATCTGCTCATCACATCAACAGGCAATTTCTATCATGCCATTTTGCACGGATTCTTTTTTTTCTAGCTCCTGCAATCTCCATCTTGATGTTTACCCAAAGTGCATGTGGTTCTGCTCCTATAAAATACAGAAATATATTTATTTTCAGCTTGAACCCATCGACTTTCACGATGGGAAGCTGGATGTCGTGTAAGGATGCATCATAAATGTTTATGTCTTCTCTTTGCTGAATCTCTTAGATGGTGTACATTGTAAGGAATCATAATGCTCGTTCTCCTATCTGGCAGCAGAAATTAAGTTCCAACCACAGGAGCTCCTGGCCAACATCTGAAGTTCACTGGAGGTGGAAGTGGCGCCCGCGGAGTCCGACCGCCGCTCTAATGAGGGAATGACAGAGCAGACGGTCTGCAGTGACTGTCCCCCAAACGCCTGAAAAGATCAGCATCTCCTCGCAAGCTCCAGCCCTGCGGGAGACGCACACCATCCAGTGCAGAGGGGAACTTATGATGGGGAGTGGTTCGTTGGAGGTGAAATGATCGCATAGCATCCTCTTATCTATTCTGCTCATCAACGCTCAAAATGCATACATCCTTAATAAAGCAAAACACTTCACGATACTTCATGACAGAATTCTCCACACATCCATTCTTGATAGAAATGGCCTCTTAAATAAAAACCCACTAAAGCACCATCGACTGGACTGCAGCCCTTAAACGGCTCTCCAGTTCAAACCAATGACAAAACGTTCAATCACTCCGAAGCATTAAAGCGCCGGGGCGATGGCGGCGCGAGCGCACACCTGTCTTGCTCCCAGAGCCTGACCTTTCCCCTCCCACACCTTCGCTGTGCTCAGCTGGACGTGGATCGGGGCTCTTGTCCGGGTTATAACCAGCTCAAATAGAGGTGAGGGACCCTCAGTCGCTAAGATCTGCCACTCTAGCCGCCGCTCGATTCTCGGCCGAGCGTGAAGTGTCAGGGCGGGGAGCGGGAAAAGAACAAGCTGTCACCTTTGCTCGTTTCCTGCAATCGCGGTGGGGCGAAAAAAAAACAGCCGCCATTGATGGAAGAGCAGCACCTTTCTGCGTGGAGTCAATGAACAAATAAAAGAACCATGCTGATGCGCTTCTGAGAGGGTCAGGAAAAAGAAAAAACAGAAAACTTGCGCTAAGCGATGGAAGATCCTCCACTTAGAGGATCTAAATCTGGGACACATTTTCAAAGGAAACGACATGTTCTGTCACATGCACCTTTTATGATTTCATTATAAAGCATTAGGAAACAAGCAGCCACATGTTTTTTCAGCGCTAGCATCAATTTCAGACACCCACACAAAGCCACAGACACATTTGGAGGAAGGACGCTGGCTCCTTCAGACTGCATGACACGCGCCCTGATGAACAAAACTAGTCGTCTATTGCAGTAAATGAGGTCACCAAGCTCCTTCACTGCGATGGTGCCCCTTTCAAAATTGATTTTAGGGGTTTTGCTTAACTAGGCAACTAATGTCCCCGTTTTTTAGAACCGTTTTCTGCCAACTGAAAGCGAATAAGAGCCCCTGACTGGGGTGGGATCTAATTAGAGCAAAAGAACGATTAGGGTCTAGCTGATAAAATTACAGCGCTTTCATCCTCCGCTTGCCTCAATTTCAGAGCAACCGAGGTGGCGTCAGTATAAAGAAGTGCATGTAACAGCTCCGACTGATTTAGCAGAGAAAACAGGCATAAATGAGCCCCTAATTGCGCTGCTCGCTCTGCCTTGCGGGTTGCAGACGGCGGTGCGGCGCAGCAGAGGTACAGCCAGCCTTAATAAATTAAATCCACAGCAGATCATGTAGGTAATCCATTATCTATCCCACAAGAGAGCTTCAAGGGAATATCAATCTAGGCAATTAGAGCGGAAAATAATAAACACAGAAAGCAGAATAAAAGCAAGGCGTTCTGATTGTCTAGAAACCACAGAGAGGAACACGTTAAAGTCCATTTGGAAGAATCACCTGCAGAACAAACGGGGGAGAACGTGGGGGAGAACAACAGACACAGAAGCCGCTTATTGGACGATCTTAGTTAATTACCCAGAGAAACTCGCCAGGAGATTTCAGAAGCCATTAACGCAGCCCAACGAGATTTTAGGTTTTCTTACTTTGAGGCAGCAAAGGTGACGGATAAAACGCACAAATAAGAAAACAAAAACAGAATTATTTCTCATCTATTACCAGCTTTTGAAAACAACAACTATTAACAGCACTGAAAATAGATTAAAGTTTCTGAACCAAACAAAAAAAGAAGAAGGAAGAAACGATGAAAGGAACGGAAGATGGACGTCTGCTCACAGGACGTACCTGTGCGCCTGGCGGCTCTGCCCCCCATCCCTTCTGCTGAGCCACTGTTTAGCGTCCATCGTACAGGAGGCACAATCTGCTGGAGAGCAGGCTGGAGTTCCAGCTCGCTCCTCGGCAGCTGCCTGCCGCTTCCTGTACTCGTGCTCGACTGAGTGCGAGTGGAAGTCGGCGAGAGGGGGAGTGTAAAGGGAGAGGGGGGGGAGTGGGTGTCACAAAGAGAGATAGAGAGGGGTGGAGAGAGAGCCGGCGCGAACACGAGTCTACCTGCCACAGCCCATCAAGCCAGCCAAGCCTTGGAGACAGCGCCAAATCAACAGCTGCCCCCCGCGTGATGTCAGAGCCTCAACAGCCAGTCGCTGCACTCCAGGCCGGCTGGCACTACAGAGCGCCGACTGAACCAAAGTCACTGGCTAAATGGGGCTCTTCATTAGCTACTCTGCTTTAGGATGGAGGTGGGGGCAGCCCAGTGATGGATTGAAGAAAAGGAAGAGGAGAAACGGGCGGGTGGAAGTGGCAAGGAAGAAACGGGCAGTGAGGAGGTGAAAAGAAAGCAGGGGGAGCGCTGCGACGCGTCTGTGGCCAGATAGGTACTCAGAGAGCAGGTGGAGAGTCGATGGGGAGGCGGTGGCTGCTGTGCGGCTGAGCTGGTAACTGGGCCACCTTCCCGATGAAGCTGGCACCCCGCTTCCCACACAAACAGAAAGCGGCTTCTCCGCCTCAGATTTCACCTTTCAGCCCAACAAAAAAGACGAAATACTGCAATCGTGTGTATTGTTTTGATCCACTCTCTGCATGAGTGTGTGACCAGCCAACACTTTTCCCACCTTGACCACATTTGCATTGCTCCACTTGGTGGATTTAACGGGAAAATCAATGCAGAAAGCCTCATCAATTTCTAATCTGAACTCCAACCTTCATTTAAAGGCAGAGGGTTGTGTAACTGTACCGACATCACCGCGGAAACAACCGACTTCAAAATTTGCGACCGATGCACCGGCCGCAAACCGCTCCCAGCCCAAGTCTAGCCTGCCATAATGCGATTGTTTTCCTTTATTCAGCCATTCAGACTTTCGCAGCAGACACAGTGGGTGGAAAAGTTCCTGCTGTCACTTAGCAACCGATGCCAGGCTGCGACAAACCACCAGATCCAATCCTGCCTCATAATTGTTCCATTCGTTATGCCAGGTCTCTGTAGAAATTATTTTTGTGCTTTTCTTAATCCCATGAAAAGGTCACCGATTGAACAAACAATTTGTGGACAGGCAGATGAATTATTTAATGGACAAATATTACAGGAACGAGAGAGAGACCCCCCCCCCCCACCACCACCACCACCGCCCGCCTGGACGCCGATGAATAATTTAGTCCACTGGGCCACATCTTTGGTGAAAGCTATTACACCACAACCTCAGTGTGTGATAATGTCATGAGCTGTAAGTACGACCTAACCTGCATAATGAACGGTCAAAAGAGCACAAGTTGCAACGAGCTGAAACGCTGCCGGGGTGAAAACGTTGGGGCAAGCAAATTATTAGGACCTATTTTGAGCCCTGAAAGGCTTGAAAAATAAAGTGTAAAGCGCACAGCATGTTGCTTCTCAATAGCACTGCAGACATTAACCCATTAGACCCCCGATAAAGCATATGGACAATGCAGCGTGCATGCACAGAGGCCACTTAAGGCCTAAATGGGTTAACGCATAATCACCAGCTAGAGGGAGCAAAACCGAGATCCACTCTTCACCTGCCAGGCTCCACTAGCCTCGTAATGAAAATTATACAGTGGTGATGCCCGGCCTCATTGGTGGCTCGTCGCCGGCTCTCCCCGCCATAAGTGTCAATTTCTGTAAAGTCAATGAGGCGATCCTTGTCTGAGCCAGTGCATCAGTGATAGTGGTTATGGCTCCCTTATTATACTGTTTGAGTTATTGGGTTGTTGATTTATGGCGTTTGACAAGGACAAATATTGGCCAAGGCAGATTTTAGAGCCCACTTTAAAAACTGAGTTAGTTACTGACTTGGAAGCAAACAAACAAAAAGATCTGATATTTTTCATAAATAACGATTAGATATTTGTTCAGGGAAAAAGCGGGTACCACTGCTTTATTAATGACTGCAGTTTGAATTCCTTCATTTACTCTCATACATCCTGCCTGCTCCAGCCTCTGCTGTGGTACCTTCAGGTAAACTGCGCAACGAAACAAGCCATTTATTCCCACAGCAGCAGCTTGTTTTTTATTTTTATTTTTTATTTCATGTTCTCAGGATACTTGGGGCTTAAATAACCCCAACATTAAAAAAAATCGTATACACAGACGTTTACTGAAGTGCCAAAAATGTGTTTTTAGGGCATGTTTTGTTCGCTATTCCATTGCGCCAATCTCCCTTTACGAACGTGGTAGTTTCACTTTGTCTTTGTTTCGTCGACTCTACAAACCCAAATTACAAATTATAACACATCGACACTCTAGTATATCGATTTATCTTAGATTCGGCTTATGAAAAATAGGATTTGCACTGCAATTGAACACTAAAAAACGACACTTATAAGGCCGGTGGAGTTGCATACATTAGCATACTTTCCGCTGCAGCTCAAGACAGTCGAAGCAGGCCTAAAAATATTAATTAATTAAGTCCTGTTTATATGAAAAGGTTGTTTTTTTTCGTCAAAACGCCGAATTAAGCTACGACTTTTCAGAGTTTAAATGCGCCTTTGATTGAGGTTTGTATTTGAAAAGGCAACTTAAATAAGTCGGAGAGCGAGGTAGTCGGTCGGTGCTAAGCTAACGACTCTTACCTGGCTAACGACCTAAAGCGGCCGGCAAAGGGTGCCGTGACAGCCGCAAAGTCAGGTTTGTCTGCCGACCCAGTGGGTAAAACTGACCGTTTATTATTTTCTTTTTTTTCGTGACGGTTGTGCGGGGTTTTCTGACGTGGGCTTACCGCTTTGTTATAGGTGAACAGCCGTTGATCTGACGGAGGGTGAAGCAGCCGCTGTTTGCGGCGGAGTGAAGGAGAGACAGCGGGGCTGCTCGTGCGTCAGCGCCTCACGCTCGGCACGCGGGCTGTTAAAAATATGTCACGTCTGGACGTAAATTTCTTTTGGCGGCTTCTGACCGGTGTCGTCATTTGTTTCGCATCGTCCCAGGGCGAGATGAAAGTTATTCTGTTGGTACTTTAGGACATGTTAGTGCAAAGGTAGCTCAGAAATTATAAAACGCCGAGGGAAAACGACGGAAACTTGAAGTCCCAGGCAGCTTTTTTGATGTTTCACCGGGTAGGAACCTGTTCGTTTTTACAAACATACCCTCTTCGTGTTAAAACATGGCCGTCATCATAACATTGGCCCTTTAGACTAAAACAATTTTAACAAATCAACCCTTTTGTTATAACTTTACTCATTAAGAGCATTTTTAGTTCAAGCATGTGTCTTCTTTAACATTGAACACCAAATGTATGAACTTTAACCTCATAGTTTCCTCCTCTTAACTTCTAACTAGTTACTAAGCGGTATGTTTTTTTTTTGTTTGTTTTTGCACTTAATTTCATTGTAGTTGTTAAAATGTAACCGTTTTTCTCCTAATTTTGGTCTCTTCTGCTTTCCGTCAGCCATACAACTTCTTTTGGATGACGTCAAAACTTGTTCTGGGTTTCAAATTTTTGCGGCATAATCTGATTTCTTTTCTCCGAGTATCTCAATAATCTCAATCTTTTTTTTTTTTTTTTTAACATATCAATGCATACATATTTAAGATTGTTTTTGACCATGCTAGCAGATATTTAAACTGAGAAAAACTGGCCTGGTTTTGCAAAGTATTGCCTAGAAGGTAAGTTTTAACACAGAAAACCTGGACTTTTAAATATTTTTTTAAATTGCATTTTTATGTCTTTGTTTTCAGTCATTTATTTGGCTTCACAATGGACATTAAGAACACTTATTTAAAAAATCTGATTTAAGTATTCATATTTAGAGAGCTTATTTCTTTACATTCAACTATTTTTAATCTACAGCAAGATTCCAAACTTTCTAAAAATGACTTTGCGCTTCTCATAAAATCACTGGACAAAGACAAATAACCCTAGCCTCCAACTAATTACACTGATTGATGATAGGATTGAGAAAAGGTGGCCTTTATTTAAGTTGCCGCTTGATTTTGTGAGATTATACTTTAAGGATTTATTTTGTTTTCTTTCTTGGCACCCCTTAACCTTTTTTTTGTTTTACATTTAATTGTCAAATACAGCTGAAATTTTTACACTTTTTCAGCTGTCATCTGCATATCTGTATAATTTAAGTATTTTTCTGGAATAAGTTGATTCCGATTTATATTTTAGTTTATTGTTGGTGTGCACATATGTGCAAAAATATTTTTAAATATGTAAAATTAGTTCAAAATGGCTTTCTCAAGAAAATGCAACGACATAGTGAAAATTTAATATGAATAAAAAAACATAAGTAGTACAGGTTGAAGATGATAAAGGAAATATTTAGATATATTTATTTTTTGTGGTTCTGGAATTTTGACTCATTGCAGTAAAACTATCAACCCTACAAGGAAAAAGTTAAAATGATTTAAACTTTTCTGATGGATCTGTGGTGTGCTTTTTGCGATCTAAGACTGAAGACTGAATGAAGGATGTTGTCTTCAGTATGGATAACAGCTGATAGCAGTGTTTACATCCGACATTTCTCTGATGGAAGTTCAGACGCTTCAAGGCCGCTTCGGAGTCGCACGCCTTGTTCCACATTGAGTCAGACTGTTAGTTAATGTTGCATGTACATATTAATACCCTTAAAGACCCACTCTGATAAAAGTTTTTAACATGTTCTTGTGACATTTCTCTGATGATGGATGACATATTAATAGAATATTAAGCTTTACATTTCATTTCTGAGTATTTTTTTAATCAAAATTGCTGTGAATCAGGAACAGACGATAAAACGATGTTTGAAAAAGCTTGTAGTAGTTATGTACAAACTTCAATTCGCTCCCTTCTGATGCATCCATAGCAAATGTTTGTAACATTAGGTTGGGGGGTGTGAGGGGCTGTTAGCTAGTGGGTAAGTGCGTAAACAGAGAGCTCATAGTTCTGGTTGAAGGGGAGAGGGAGTGGGGCTGCTTCTTCGTGTTAACAGTCCACAACTCGGAGGGGAATTTTTAATAAACTCCTGCTCTGCAGTAACTATGTCCTAAAAATTGACGGATTTTTGGCTAAAAACGACATTATCATAAATAAAAAACATTTTGAAAATAGATGAAAGGATGATCAGAGTGAGACTTTAAGAAGCTGGAAAAACGGTCACTCGCTAATAAAAATGTTATTTTTAGGGCAGCAACATCAGTAAAACATGCAGGATGTTTATGTTTGAGTGCATGAATAAAGTCAATAATGAATAAAGTTTGATATATTTAACAGGACATCTTTTAATAATACTTCAGAGGGCCAGCCCTCTTGCTGCTTTACATTTTTTCTTGTATGTGTTGGGTTTTTATGAGGTTTATGTATTTATTTTTATTATTTTTACTATTGTTGCTATTTTGTTGGCTTTGTAGCAAAGGAGAAGTGCATACAAATAAGGTTGAATTAAAATTACAATTTTAAACGCTAGAATTTGGATTTAAGGTGGAAATTTTTCTTCCCCTTCTTAGAAATAACCCCCCCCCCCCCCCCCGTTTTATTGTTAATTCTGTCTGTACCCAATTATAAGGATTACTTTGGGAACATTTATTAATGAGGTTTACCTTATTTTCCATTTAAAAGTCCGATCCGCCCGAGGACCACTCACCGGTGGAGATGGCGGATGATGGTGGACCGAGCTCCTGCCGGGCTGGAAGATGGTCACAGCAACTGTCAGGACTTCCTAACAAGCTCCTGCAGCGTCTGATGCCCTTCCAAAGAGAGGGTGTGGAGTTCGCCTTGTCTCTGAACGGACGGTGAGCATCTCTGCAGCTCAGACGCTCTTTGGAACGGGGTTCAGTTGGAAAACTGTTGTTTGTTTTGTGTCCTTGAAGAGACTTTGTCAGGCTGCCAAACATAAAAATGTATGTTTTGAAGGCTATTTTTACAAACCTTATGTATTTTTTTTAACATTTAAGTGCAGTGAAGGCATATTTCACAAACCCAATCATGTTCTCCCTAAGATTTTCAATCTTTTCAGATGTGTGCTTTAGCTGTTTCCCTTAAAACACGATTTTGGCTTTTTAGAGCAAATCTGCAGTAAAGTACATTTAACACAGCACACAACAACAGAATTGAAAGATTCTCAGTTCCTCTTTAGCTTAGTAGACATCTGAACCGATAACCCCCAGCTGTACTTCACATTTGGATGGTATGAATTTGAATGACAATCAATGACTTATACCTCTTTTTTTTGACACTTTTCTTCCCGCTTGAGCTAAATGTGAACACAGGAAGAGCTTCATATTTGTTTGCAGTGTGGATGTTTGTGCGTTTGGAAGGAATTCTGTAGCCTGGTAACAGTCATGTATGCCGTTATATGTGTGGGAGGGAAAAAACATGAGCAAAACATGCAAACCAAGACCGAGAAGCTCTCGCATGCATGCCGATGGAGGTCCAAACCTTAACCCTTTCTGAGACGTTCCATATTTTTACATGAAATCCGTATCAAATCAAGCTTTATTCATACAGAACGTTTCAAACAGCTCAAATGGTTAGCCATAGCAGGAAAAACTTGCCACAATAGCCATTTAAAGAAAATGTAAAAGAGGAAAACATAGATTGACAAAAAATAATTATGGGTTTTAAAAAACAAAAGCAAAAACTGACTGTTTTAACCAAAAATTAAGATCAAGTCAAATCAAATCAAACTTTATTTATAAAGCACTTTTCATATAAAAATAAAAATATAACACAAAGTGCTTTACATTAAAACACAACAAAATGTAAAGACAAGCATGACGATTAAAAATAAACAAGCACGAAAATTAAAAAATAGGGCCTCCCCTCCCCATACCTAGCCCCCCACTCCTTTCACACCTCCCACCCCCTAACTGATGGGAAAAGACAATGAGAAACAGAAGCCATGAGCTACTTTGTTTTTTTTTTTAGTTTAGTATTTTATTAACAGTTTGCACACATCCAGAGATGTTAAAATGAGAGAAATGCGGCCGGTTTTTATGGTTACTCCCACATTATTTAAGCGTTTTCGACATTTCTTATCAACAAAGGACAGTGGGGGTGACCTAATGGCTTATTTCTTTCACAACCAAAGACGAAGAGTTGCTCTGGAAGTTCCCTCTTCTTCACTCTGGATCAGGTTAAGGAGTTAAAGCAAACTGTGAAACCACGACCCAGCAGTAAAGTTCCAGTCCATGATGGCTTTGCTTCAGATCCTGGGCTGCAAATACTTTCTGGTTTGCTTTCTTTAAGTGCTTTGGTCCAACGGTTTCACCTTTACGTAATAAAGTCCCACTCTGGTGATCTTTTGGCCTATTTTCAAATTGTTCCCAGTAGTTTTTAAATTATGATTATCACGTTTTTAGCCAAAACCAAATAACCTGTGCTGTTTTCTTGGACATAGTTTCTGCAGAGCATCAAGAGTTCATTAGAACTTCGCCTCTGAGTTGTGGGCGGGACTGTTGACCAGGAGTAAACCATCATCCATCTGTTTAGGCTCTCTCCTGCTGGCCTCACAACCCCAACCTACACTCTAAAAAGATAACAGTTGATCCAACTTAATTGAATCACTTCAATTTGTAACACGTAATTGAATTAAGTTTATTCAACGTAATTTTTTATGTTGATCTAACTTAAATTATTGTTTTTGTTTTCCAATTTTGTTTATACAAAAGTTTCAACCAATGGGCCTTGTAATTTCCATATCATCCATATCAAAGGATTGAATGACCCAGCAATGTCTCGCATTACAAGGCAAGAACTCACATGAACTCTGTCTTTAATATTGGGACATACGGTGTTTTACCGCACAGGGGGGTTGGTCATCATCCTCTCCCAAACTCTAACTCATGGTGCAGAAAGAAATTAATATAATAGTTTAAATTACTAGTTAAAATGGATTAAAACAGACAGCAAAACACATGGACGAAAATTCAAACTTAAACCCCAATCTGCCCAGACAGGCAAAGAAAATGGTATCCCACAATTCCTGATGCATTGACAGCTTCACACCAAAGTAGGGTTGTGCCGATGGACGATATCATCGTCCATCGTGATGGGTGACTGACATCCCGATGGAGAGACCACCATCGTGATGCCACGCCCCCGCAACGTTGCGCGTCGACATCATAAGCCGCGGTTACATGTACAAAATATCTTGATGGGATCAATGGTCGGATTAGAATCCAACCGTGTAGATGGGCCCAGAAAAATGTTTTCAGAATATAAAAACGTTCACTAAGGTCACAATTTCGGTCGGAATAAATCATTCGCACATGCGCAGTATTCGCACATGCGCAGTTTGAAAACCGGAAGAGGATACAACTTCCGCCGAGCGGCTTTTTTCCAAACTTTATTGAAGGTAACAATTCAATACAAAACGATACCAGCGCCGAGCAGCTATATACATTGACATGTCAGCTCGGTAAAATACGAGATGATCTTCTAAACGTGCTTTTAATAATGTTACGGTTATTATGAAACACCTGTTCGTTCATCATTTGAATTTTAATCCGTGTGGTCAGTGCTTTTTCTGAACGAAGCCAGGATTAGCAGTATGCTAACACGGGCTAACAACATTAGCTTTGGGTGGCGCTGCATGCTGTGAATAACATCAGCCTTTATTTAGTCGGGACACGACTGGAAACACAAATCCACGTGATTGCTTGAATGTTTTCTAAGGACTGAGCGACATTTCTGCTTTGATGCTCAAACCGCTGTGTGTGTGCTGACGATCCGAGCTGTGCTCAGACACACACTTTAGACCGGTTCTGAGTTTGATAGCTCGTACGCCTAGAGCTGCGGGACGGATCGCAGTCTTAAATCTCCCACACATACCGCTCATGTACCCCCCCCCCCCCTTCCCATCAAACACAAAGCTGTAAATCCGCGATCCGCCGGTCCACTTCGCTAGTTAAGTGCGGGAGCGGACTACTTCTTTTCTATCTTGCTTGTTACTTTTTCTGTTAAAGTCACTTCCCTCAGTTTATCCTGGATCATCGCGGATTAACCATTAGTTGGGAAATAAAATGAAAAAAGCAAAATAACGAATAGCAGTTATATAAGAACGAAAAATGTAAAAATACCCCCCCCCCCACGATGTCATCGTCCATCCCGATGGTTGACAGCAAACATCGTCAACGGCCAAATTAGGGGACATCGCCCAACCCTACACCAAAGTTACACCAACTTAATTGAAAATAGTTGATTGAAAGTAAAATAACACTGTCAGACAACTAAATGTTATTCTTAAGTTAAATGAACTCAAAAAAATAATTTATTTTTTACCAAGCTTAATAGTTAAGTTAGATCAATGTAAAAAAAGTTTATCTTTCCAACTACAGCCCAAATACTCTTTTTAGAGTGTAACATCAGCAGTGCAACAAAAATGGCGACAAAAATTGAAGCTGTCCGGTTGTTATGCTCGGCGTCAGATGCCAGCCTGGACCAAGAAATACGTGGATCTATTTCTCTACAAGTGGATGAGCAGGGAGCTTGTATTCCGAAGTAGTAGTTAGTAAGTAACTACTACAGCCTAAATAAAGAAATACTCATAAATGCATTTTTAAAGTTCTTTATATATGACCTCCATCATCAGAAAAATGCCATAAGAACATGTTCACAACACCAAAAACGCGATTCTAATGGCACATCTAAAATTACACAGTTTTCCACAATTCAAAAGCAAGAAAAGTTTTACTATCAGCCATAGAATATAACAGACAACAATCAAGGACCTCCAAACAGAAGAACCTTAGCCCACATCTCTATACATTTCATAACTCGTGGTCATTTTTTTTTTTTTTTTTTTTTGCTGCACTGCCAGAGTTTCCCTTCAGGCAACAATAAAGTCTTATTGAACCACATTGACAAGGTTAGAAGGAGACTGGACTGGTTCTATTAAAACAATCACCAGTTTGTCAGGAATTTCTTTTGGCTGCGTTCAGCAAAGAAAACCCGGCAGAACCATACCCGAACCGGGTTCCTGTCCTTCGCCAGTCGACTTCTCGAGAAGGTCAACACAGTGGGGAATGCCGGTCTGCAGGGAGCTAGAGCGCTGCAGAGGGACCGTATTGATCCAGGAGCGCTTTCCCTGTTCCACCAGGTCAGAAGTCAATTGGTTCTCGCTGCAGCGTGGGGAAAGCTACCTCGCTCCATTTGCTGCTGAGCTCAGCCCCGGGACGACTTCTGTCTGGAATAAGCAGAAATGTTAATAGCAGGTCTACTTCCTGGACCAGAAAGTTTTTTTATGTAATTTGCAGCTTTCGTCTGTTGCAGCTTTATCTTGAAAAGCAGTTCCTCAAAGAGGCTGTTTAACACCACTTAGGCTGCATTTACACTGCAGGTCTTGATGCACAAATCGGATTTTCTGACTATATCCGATTTTTTTTTTTGACAACCCGCCTACATCATCTTTTAAAAGTGACCCGTATCCGATTTTTGCATTCACACTATACAATGCTGAAACTATCAAATGTAGACGTTCTGAGGACTACGTAGCAGCATTTCCGCCTTCCGCGGACCTCCTTCGGACTTTTGTGTGACTGCGGTTGTCATGAAGGCAACGCAGCGATGGAAGGAGGTGTTGCCTTGGGCACTCCAGGATGAAGCAGGAGAGAGGTTGCACGGGAGAGGAAAAAGAAGGGCTGCTCGGCCGGCTTATGTGCTCTCTCTGAGTTTTGAATGAGGAAGTGTTTGCAGACGTTGCGCTGTACTAACAGTTTGATCCAAGCAAAGAAATAAACGGCTTCTAGCCCGTTCCAGAGCAACGTATCCCGCCTGATTAGTTACCGTTTGCGTCCTGACCGGGACCGGAAATAACAGCGGTTTCCGACTACGGTCTGAAGCCTTAGGCTGAAAGGTAAGACACTGATGGGGCTCCAGCTGTCCTCGAACAGCAAAATCAGCAGACAAAAGCACCTTTATAAGTCATGTGATCTCAGTTGGTGGTCTCCTGAGTTGACGTCACTGACGTACGACTCGCATTTGCTGGGGAATATCCGATTTGTATGCTTACATGGCACACTCAAATAGAGCTGTGACGGTGTCGAATTTTTGGGCGCGGTGTCACGGTTAACCGCAGCCCCCCCCCAAAAAAAACACAAAATCCCCCGGCGGCCGCATCGGAAATAAATACAATTACAATGTACTATTCTTTGTTAACAAATAACAGTAACAACTAACAACTACATATATAACTTGTGAACCAACTATAGGGGTTGTAGATTGACAATGTGTGTGAGCGCGGAGCGTCGTGTGTAGTAATAGTAGGAAGGTGTGCACAGGTGTGTTGGGGGGGGGGGTGTTGATTCTTCTGCAGCGGACCGCTCTGGAGCTGCAGGCAAGTTTCACCTGTGCTCTCTGGTACAGACATCTTCTCAAAATATTATGTATTGCCCAGTAATAAGCAGACTGCAGACACTGTCACCTTTCCGGTAGCCGTGAAGCCTGACACCCATGAAGAACGCGGGGCAGGAGGCTCCGCCTTTGGTTATACAGACAGGTTAGTAACGCTGCAAAAAATAGTTCCCAAACAAAACATGTAGTGATTTTCATGGAAATCTAACAGCGCGCGTTCATGTTTGGTGTTACGGATTGAAGGAGGACAGTAATACCCCCCCCAACACAAAATCCTCCGGTGGGCGGCCGCGTCGCGCACTTAAGAACGCACGCAGCTTGTAATGGAAATGAATACAATGGAAATTAATAATTAGAAAGCAGTAAATTTGGCGTATTTCCTTGAAGTTTCCTTGCGAGACGGAAACTTCATTATTTCTTCGCTGCAGTGTAGACGCTACTTGGCATCTATCTTCTTCGCTGGTATGTGTGCTCAGAAAGGCAGTTTTGTGTTTGAGCGCCCCCACGTTGTGTTTTACTGTAACCTCAGAAGCTCCAGACACGTGTGCAAAAGCGCCATTCTCATTGGTCGTATAGTTTTTGATGCGGAGCGTCAAACCCAAAGAACGAACCCGAGGCGTTTTTAAAAAAACGACGCTTTTACGCGTGGCGTTTTTCGCGTGGGTACGCACACTCACATTGGTGCCCTTTGTTTAGTCACGAGGCGTTAAACGTCAGCGAATATCGTGCGCCCAATTCGTCCCGGTGTGTACGGGCCTTTTAGTCATCCATTCAACCTTTGTCACAAACATTTGTGGTTAATTTACCCTTTTACAACTCAGAATTCTGCTGATTGGCATAAACTTGGACTGAATGTTTTGAAGGATCTGTATATTGATGGTTGATTTTCATCATTTGAAAGACAAATATAACTTGCCTAACTCTCACTTTAACATTTTTGCAAGCAAGAGGTTTGTTAGACGCAACTCTTCAAATTTCCCACAACTCCCAGAAGAATCTGTCACCGATTCATTATTTTTGAAAGATCCCACGACTAGAGGCGGAATCTCATATTTGTACAATAAAGTGAGCCCCCTCAATGGTCATAGCACCTTGTAGCACCTGAGGGAGGCCTGGCAGGACAAGCTCGAAGTAAACATTTCAGAAGAGCAATGGGACCAAGCTGTCAGCTCCACACACACAACCTCCATCTGTGCCAGGCATGGCTTAAGTCAGTACACAGACTCCACTCAGGCTGAGGTCGGTTTCCTGACGTTGACCCTCTGTGTATACGTTGTGGACAGGCTCCAGCATAATTTCCACATGTTTTGGGGTTGCTCTAAACCAGGGGTCCCCCAAATCCAGACACCTTGCCTTATTTGCTGCTGGGTACCTGAATCAGGTGTGTTTAGCCAATAAGGAGCTTCAACGGCAGGTTGGCTGGAAAACATGCAGGACACTGGCCCTCGAGGCCTGGATTTGGGGACCCATGCTCTAAGCCACATGTGTCAAACTAAAGGCCCAGGGGGCCAAATGCGGCCCGCGAGAGCATAAAAGTTTTAATTTCTTAAAATAAAAAATAGAAATTGGTGTGAATCCACAAACTTTTAAAAAGAAATCGGATTGTAGGGTAATTCAGTTCACAGGCTTAGTTTTATGCAGAGTCATTCTTTTAAATTTGAAGCAAACACAGCCCCCCCCCCACACACACACACATCCAGTGAGTTTGCAAAAGACATTTACATTTTCTTTTCTTTTTTTTGTAATTTCCACAAATTGTTCTTTTAATCTGTTATTGTTGTCTTTTTTGAAAAAAATGTTGAAAACTCAATAAAAAGAAGTTGGAAAAAATAGAATAAATAAAACTAAATAATTCACAAATGCTACGTTTTGGTGACAATTTTCCAACTCCAGGTTGCTTCTGATTTTCTTCAAAGTACTTTGACACATCCAAGTTGGGGTTCACCCTCCAGGGGGGGTTGGTTACACTTAAGTCACTTCAGCAGATGCTTTTATCCAAAGCAATTAACAAGACAGGGAGATAACAAGCAAACAGGAAGTCAACACATTCTAGGTTAAGCAGTGTGAGAAAAACGTGAAGGATGTCGAGGGCTTTGTGGTTATGATTGGAGGTGAGGCTGCTGTGGGTGAAGAGTTCACTCCACCATTATTGGATCACAAAGATGGAAACATGCTCTTACAGAGGCTGTTTCACGCAAAGAAAACCACATTTTTGCCACAAAATGGGATCTTCTTTGCATTGGTGTGATGAAAAAACCTGACAGTTCTTCCTTTTTGACTTTTTTTCCCCTTTAAAATATATATATGTTTTGGACTTCTAGATCCTAAATTCAGACAGCAGGAAGAGCGCCTCTGTCAGTTTCTTTAATTTCTCTTCAAAATCAATGGCAGAGAGAGTCTCACTGACTTCTTTTAACGTTCAGCCATGCTCAACATTCTTTTTGTGTCCGTTCAACAGGTAAAAGGAACCTTGATGTATTTTTCTTGCTGTGTAGCAGAACATCTCGGAACTAACGCTCATAGATTTTCTCTTCAGGTTCTTTTGTTTCCTTTCGGATAAACTATAAAGCTAAAACCTTTTAGAGCTGACCAAACCACCTGGAAAAGAGGCGTTTTTGACTGCCAGGAGGAAAAGAGAGCACAAATAAATGCAATGGTCCTCTGACCGTCGAGTATTAACGCTCGCCTTCACCTTGTCGTCCACCACATCTACCCGTGTCTGTGACTTGTGTTTACTTCGTGTTTGAGCTTTTTTTTCAAATCTCTTGTTGATGCACCAAGCACATCTGGTAATTGTTGAGGGTATTGCAAAGCTCACAGATGGCCTGTCATGTGTTAATCAAATGGCCACGCCCACAATCTTCACACAATAAAGTAAAGTAAAATTCCCCCATAAACACTAGCAGCTAATGTGTAAGAGGTTGATTTCTGTTTTAGTATTAGACAGATGACTGTCTTGATTACTTGGTTATAAGCAGTGGTTGTTCTGTGCAGTGCTTGGGCTCCACTTTTTCTCTTTTAGTTTAAAAATAGCCTCAAGCGAGTAAGAGTGTTGCTGCTCTGTCTACACCACAGTTCAGTTTATTTTATGCTCTTAAACAAGAGCTAAGATCTAAGAGGAAACAAACTCTTGTGCAGATCAAATCAGCAAAGTGTGAACTCACACTTAAGCTGTTCGTAGTGGAACCATGAAGTCTTTAGGACGTATCTCTACTAAACATTTGTTTAGGGGACTGCAAGCTTGGGCCCCTGAGCCTCATGTGGCTGGTTTTCCCCTGTGTTTTGGCTGTTTGGCTGAAGGAAAAAAAAGAGTGTTAGTTTTTTAGCACTGATTTATTTTCCAAACCACAATAAAATTAAGGATGCGTCTTATTTGTGTATTCTGATTGCGTTTGCTGACCTAGAACCGATTTTCTGTTGTTTATGCCGCTCTAAAATCTGTCAAGTTTTTAATACGACTGGTAAACTGTGAAGTCGTACTGCTTGATGGATTTCTGGAGCATTTTGGGTACTGTAGTCAGATTGATATGTGCTGTGGTTCAACATAATTAATTAAAAAAGTGAGAGTATTGTGGGTTTTTTGTTGTTATTTTGAGTAAAGCTTGATTTATCTGTTGTGTTCTCTCTGCAAAAGCTGATTATTGCAGATCAAAGAGACAAACATGAAAAACAGCAGTTTGCTATTAAGATTTCCCATTAAGTTGTTGACCAGTTGTTGGACTTTTGGCTCCTCAAGGAATTCTGGGTAGTGTAGTGACAACACATTAAATGTTATTTTTGTATAGCCTAATGCGCCATATAACCCTTTGCACCTTATGGTTAAAAAAATGCAATATTTGAGCCTCTGTCAAAAGTTAAAACCATTTATTTATATTTAGGAAAAAAAATCTCTTTTTGTATTTATACATTTATAGTCTGTAGTTCCTTTTTTATTTATCATAACTGTAACAATGACATAAACACAAAGCAGTGTGGTGTTTTCTGAAGGACGATGTGAGGCTTTGTGGCTCTTCCTGGATTTTGGTCCCTGAGAAACGGGCCTGAACGGCTATTTTATTGCCGGTGGTTGAAGATCCCCGATCTAGTCCATCAACCACCATTTCCGTGGGAACGTCTGAGTTAGACTTAGAATAATAATGCTAAAGAAATATATACATTCTCCACTTTCTTTCTCTTGTGTGTAAAGGGCTGTTCCTGGAAACAGTCATCACTAAATGGGACCTTTTAAAACTGCAGTTCACACATCTGCAAGTCTATTATACTCATATAAGTGTAGGAAGAAAATTGGCTGCCTTCTTTAAGCTTTTGCTCTTGAGGGATTCAGAAACATTCCTCTGGATGTCGGGTCAGCTGCAAACATAGCCGGTGCCTCTTAATCTGTCTTTGCGGTTTAAATAATGTAATCCAATCGTATTTTTTAAATGTTCCATGTAAACTTCTTTAGTTTTGTTTCAACCATGCAGCAATAAAATCTGATAGTCTGGTGCTATTTTGTGGAAACAGCTGAACTCTGCCCAAGCAGACACTGTGATTCAATACAACCTTAGACTTACTGGAGTTTTGGGGAGAAACGCAACATCTCTAGAAAATGTAGGATATCCTTGTCTACAAAGGAGCTATAGAAATAAAATAAAAAAAACAGGCTGACAGCCGGAAGGTAAATGGCAGCCTGTCGTTATAAAACAACTCCCGAGACGCAGCGAACATCATAGACGGATGTTAGATATCTCTGGGCGTAGGAGCATCCGTGGGCGGATTTTTCCCCTTAAATCTTGCAGTGGTTGTGCTTTTCAACATGCAGAATACGAGGAGCACCAAGCTAAATCATCAAATGCTGCTGCAATTCAAATACTTATGGAGGCTGCTGTATCGGCTTGTGTGGGAGGGTGAGCGAATGTTATGGAGTTAAATGGGGAGTGATGTGGGAATGTTGTGGCGCAGTGCCACAATAAAACCCTGTGAATTGTGGTTGATTGAACTACTGAGAAAGTTGAACGGAAGTTTCTTCTGGGTGCACAGTATCAGGGGGTTGTCTAATCATTTGCAGATGAAAGAAATGAGTTTGTGTCCTGCATTACTATCACTTTTGTGGCTGACAGTTAGCATTTCCTCTAATGTAGATGCTACACATGGGTTGACCAAATATTATTGGACTTTTGTTTAGTAAAAAAATGAACACAGTAATCCCCCGCCCAATCACGGTTTAATATTCGCGCCCTGCCCATTCACGGGTGGCCGCAGATGACGTGATGTCACAAGCGTGAGACGCAGAACAGCGCTCGTTCCGTGAATTTTGAAAAACGATTTACTCTGTACTTTACTGTAAAGTATTGTTTACACGTTTAAGATGCCATCCAAACGCCCTGCATCATCTCCAGCTTCTGGAAATGAACCCAAACGGCAGATAAAGGTTCTGACTCTGCATGAAAAGATAGAACTGTTAGATAAATTAAAAGATGGGAAAAGTTACGCTGCAGTTGGGCGTTATTACGGACTGAATGAGAGCAGCGTGCGTTACATTAAAATAAATGAGAAGGAGATCAGATCCAGTGTAGCTCCGGCTTTTTGTAGAAGTGCTAAGATGGTGAATGTTGTAAGAGACAAGACAATTGTCAGGATGGAGTCTGCCTTAGCGTTCTGGATCCAGGACTTATGGAAAAAAAATATCCCATTGGATATAAATTCCGTGCCTTTGATTTGTACAAAGGCACGGAATTTATATTCGCAATTCAGTGGAGACAACAAAAAAAGAACCACAACCAGGACCATCAACAGCAACAGATGCAGACGAATTTCGAGCCAGCAAGGGTTGGTTTGATCGTTTCGTGAGACGTTACCAAATACGAAGTGCAAATTTCCACGGAGAAGCCTGGATACAGACGCTGCAGCGTATTATCCAGAGACGTTTAAGCAACTCATCATGGAGAACGTATACAAGCCAGAGCAGGTGTTTAACATGGATGAAACAGCGTTGTTTTGGAAAAAAATGCCATCCAGAACCTTCCTCATGGAGGACGAAATGAAAGCTCCAGGATTCAAAGCACAAAAGGACAGATTCACACTTATGTGCGGCAACGCTGCTGGTAGGATGATGAAACCTGGTCTCATTTATAAATCTGCGAATCCCAGGGCTCTCAAAAGTCAAAACACTTTACCTGTGTTCTGGATGCACAATTCAAAGGCCTGGATTACGAAGGTCCTGACATCCAACTGGTTTTATCAGAGCTTTATCCCCCAAGCGCGAGAATACCTCCATGAAAAAGGAATGGCTTTTCAGGTGTTGCTGCTCAAGGATAACACTGGCGATCACGCTGTGGATTTGCACCATGAGGGTGTCCGGATCGAGTTTCTCCCTCCCAACACCACATCGCTACTCCAGCCCATGGATCAAGGGCAACTGTCTTCAACAGCTAGTTGATGCAATTGATGGGGACGAGAACTTCCAGTTGAAGGTTTACTGGCGCAACTTCACAATTGCGTCAAGCCTGACGGTCATACACAAGGCACTTCAAGATATGAAAGAAGAAACGCTAAATGCATGTTGGAAAAAACTGATTGGATAAAACAACTGATTGGCGGTGACGGCTTCGATGACGTCACCCACGAAGAGTTCAATGAACTGGTTGACGCCCACTCGCAGCCTCTGACTGATCAAGATTTGGCAGAGCTGATGCAGTCCGCCAGTGAAAACGGAACAGAGGACCAGGAAGACCCATCACAAGAGGATGAAGAGGATGAAGGTTTAATTCTTGAACGGTTGGCTGATCTCATGCAAGCAGCAAAACAACTGCAGGAAACCGTTAAATCGTGGGACCCTTACATGGTTCGTGCGGTACAGTTCGCAAATGCAATTGATTCTGCCATGTCAATGTACAAAACCCTCTTCACCAGTATGAAAAAACAACGGGCCAGCTGCCGATAACTATGTTCATAACGAACATAAAAAAAAAACGTCTAACATGCCCGGAGAAGATACAACACCATTTCCTGACTCCTGAAGTGCGAAGAGTGGAGCAATGGCAATAGACGGCAGTTAATAATACTGTAATACATGTACAGTAATCATTTCCATATTACTATATTTCACAGAATTTTTTTATTACTGTTAATAAACCTTACTTTGTAAAAAATTAAAATGTACTTTGTCATTACTATACATTACAAGATTCTTACTGTATTAATGAGTAAGGCTCACATAAGGCTCTGGGAGTTTTAAAACAGCGTCAATTATTCGCGGATTTTCGTTATTCGCGGGGGGTGAGTAACGTAACCCCTGCGAGTACGGGGGGATTACTGTATACTTGACTCTTAGGTTTAAAGACAATTTCTCTTTTTGAGTAATTAACAAATGATAATTTTATCCAATCACCGATTTGAATTACTTATAGGTTTAATCTGTGTCCTTGGATACCTTGCTTCATTTCATCGGTGTTCCCTTGGATAGTGCACTTCAATTGTCAGACGTTTCCTTGGATAGTCCACTTCTATTGTCAGGTGTTTCCTTGGACAGTCGACTTCAATTGTCAGGTGTTTCCTTGGACAGTACAATTCAATTGTCAAGTGTTTCCTTGGACAATCCACTTCAATTGTCAGGTGTTTCCTTGGACAGTCCACTTTAATTGTCAGGTATTTGCTTGGATAGTCCACTTATATTGTCAGGCGTTTCCTTGGACAGTCCACTTCAATTGACAAGTGTTTCCTTGGACAGCCCACTTTAATTGTCAGGTGTTTGCTTGGTTAGTCCACTTCAGTTGTCAGACATTTCCTTGGACAGTCCACTTTGTCAGGTGTTTCCTTGGACAGTCCAGTTCAGTTGTCAGGTGTTTCCTTGGACAGTCCAGTTCAGTTGTCAGGTGTTTCCTTCTATAGTCCACTTCAATTGTCAGGTGTTTCTTTGGACAGCCCACTTCAGTTAGCAAGGCATTCAGTGGATGGTCTACTTCAATTGGCACGTGTTGCCTTGGATAGTATACTTCAACTAGAGGTGCAACGGATTGCATGATTTAAAGTTTGGATTGAGTCATGGTTCAGATCATTTTTCGGATGAGTTAAATGGGATAAAGTCTACAACAATACATTTTTTGTAATGCCTCAAAACATAGATTTAATGAAGGATATATGAAGTACTTCAAAATAGGGGTGTGTGTAAAAATCGATTTGGCGATTTATATGTATCTATTCAAAATGCTGCCAGGACGATATTTATTTAATTATTTATGAGGGTCCTTCAGCGTCTGACTCTTGTTTTCCACTTAAACTTCCGACCACTAGTTGGCAGCAGAGCACACTGAGCCTCTTTGAGCAGCTCTACACCACATAAAACAACAACAAGATCTCAGCGAGAAGCAGCTTGTTTGTTGTTATGAGACATGCTCTACTTAGTTTAACTTAGGATGGTACTTAACCAAGCCAGTATCATATAAAAGATATGTGTCGTATCGTGGGACGCGTATCTGGTTAGGTATCGTTTCGCCAGACTCTTGCTGGCACACACACATACTTCAAAACGGTTTGAAAAAGGTTTTGTCAAAATCTGGAAAATATTTACAGACACTTAAAATTGTTCCAACGTCTTGCTTCCATTGAAGAATCATGCTTATACTGAATGCCATTCACAAGCAGAAACAGAAAATCTTTTCACAAATTGAGAAGAATTTCGTTTTTTCTCATAATGCATAACAACAAAATTCAAAATAAATGTAGGATTTTTGGTGTTTAAAGGACTTTTTTTCCCCCTCCAGTTTCTTGCGTTATTGTAGGTCCTGTTAAACAGTCTGCATCCATACACAACTGAAATTTGCAGCATTGGTTGCCAGTGGTTGGTTTTCCATGACATTTTTGGGGTTTGTATTTGTGGCCATGTTGTAGCTAAAATGTCATTGTTGTTGCTTATTTGGTGGGTTGTCTTAACTTTTTGATAGTGGAATTATGTTTTTTTCCGGTTGAAGCTTAAGTTAACTGCTGTGAAACGTTCTGGTGCATTCACTTGTGAGAACTTCAAGCTTCTTGATGTTTGTTAGGAGGAGGCTTTTGTGTTATATTTTGGCTTCAGATCCTACAGTCTGGTTTAGTACATATTACTTTTTCTATATTGTCAAACAATGGATGATTTGACACCTACAGAGTCTTGATTAAACATTTCTTGCCGTTGCAAGGTTGTTTCACAGCAATCGGAGATGAGCTAGAGAACTTTAGAAACTTGTCGTTTTGTTTTTGGTAGAACAAGACAGAAGGTAAGTAGTACCTCAATTATGTGATTTGACTATTCCTGTTGTTTTCTAATCAATATGTTGGGTTCAGGGTCACACATTTAAAATGTCATCTGCATTGTAAGTGACGCTTTACTCTAATAACAAAACCAAAAAAGATGACATTGGTGTACCCCTGAAATTATAGGCCTTTTAAATTCTTTAGATACTGCTGTTGGAGCAGGTTAACATGCTGAAGGAAGACTATGGCTGAAGCTCAGCTGACATGATCTGAAGCTGAAAAAGAGGACGCAGCAGACAGGGTGAGAGACAAAGCGGTGAAAGAGCAATATGTCTTAAAGAACAGTGATGATTCATTTTGAGAACCTGGACACGAGCTGGACTGGACAGTAGCGAGTAGCAAATTGAGCATGAAATGAGTTTGACAGTCTGGGGGAAAACCAGAATGATGAAGAGCAGTAATAGACCACATTCTCAGGGATGAAGGCAGCTATGGGCGAGCAGATCTTTAATGAACTTGCACAAAAGCTTCATGCAGTCTATAAATAGTTGTTTAACTACCCTGGGCATACTATTGCATATCTGTGCAAAGATGTAGAATCTGCAATATATTATTTTGGAACTAAAACTTTGTTTTGTAGGCAATTGTTAATAAAATGAGTATAATAGGAATAGATGTACAGTTTCCCTCGTTTATCTCAGGAGTTGTGTTCTTTCCAGTGTTTCCATGTGCCTGTCCCTAGTCTGGTCCAATGCAGAGGATTGCGTCTGGAAAGGTTTCCGCCATAAAATTGATGCCAAAATGAGGTTTTGATCTCAGGATGATTTGTTGCAGCAACTCTTGAATGGAATAGAAGAACGGAAAAAACAAGTAACTTTAATCTGTTTCATTTTAAACGGCTGTAAAACCAAAAGCCAAAACTGTATGAATTAGCAGCAGATTTGCTGTTGTCACATTCAAATAATTTTGCAGGACTGCAAGGGGGAGGAGGCTCTATTTTAATTTGCGGGCTTGTTTTTAAGTTATTTTAAGTTATTCATGTTATTTTATTTATTTAGTTTAAGCGTAAAGCAATTTGTTTTATGTTTTAATAGGAAAAGTGCTATATAAGCAAAGTCTGTTTTGATACGATTTGAACACAGTAACACTCAAGCAAAGTTCTGTATAAACACGCTTACACACGGGTTTCGGGCTTCCACATTCAAAACTCTCGCTCATCTCATTGCTATGCAACCTTTTAAGACCATTTTCGGGCTCTACTTCCCAAAACACGTGTCCACTAAAAACGCATTGAAAGTTAACTAAGTTGAACTTTGACCAATCAGGGATTCTCATTTGATATTGACCTATGGAGGGCGCCCTTTTCATTCACGGAAATGCCACCTGTTTGTAAATTGATAATAATTACAGTTTGTGCTCAGCCGGAATTGTATAACAGCAAGTTTTTCACATATTGGAATGAAGCTGAGACAGAAAAAGCCTGAAGCAAAATTCACAATATTTGCCCCGCTTTAACATTTCCCACCAAGCCTGCCCTAGTACTGGCTAGTGACAGACCAGTGTGAACATCATAGCTGAAAGCTTTAGGTGTGTTCAAGAATACGCATTTGACACATTCAAATATGTGCATCACAATGCCTATGTGAATGTAGCATTGGGCACCAATTCTGCCCACAAATTTAGTACATTTTCCCTATTTGTGCATCTGACATATCAGATTTTCATTTTTGTCTCCAAACAGTCCCAATTAAATTTCCCAAATCACCAACAACTTACTAACGCGCTACACATTTGTCCCATTTTCAGAAAAGAAACCTTAATTGAGAATAGTTTATAATGGGTTTGCTACACTCCTGAGGGGAATTAAGGAACAGTTTGAACATATTAGGAATACTAGCAAAATATTACAGAGAAACTCACGGACTCTTGTAAGAATTGCTAACCTCTTATATAAATATTGTTTGCAGTGTTCTGCTGATTGTTGGAGCAGAGTGAGATGAGGCTGGTGAGACCATTCCGACTTACCGAGTTGCTTTTAAAAAATCTATCAGAAATAAAGAGTGATAAAATCAAGTTCTGACTTTGATTCCTGGAAGTGGACCGAAACGCCAGGTTTCATCTTAATGTGTTTTAGCAGTAATATAAAAGAGGACAGTTTTTCCTTTTGTCTTTTTGAATATGAACACTTTCTCCTACATTTTTAAGGCTTCTCACTTTTCCTATTTCCCTTATATGTTACTACCCTAGATTAGGGCTTGAAGATTGTAATGGATTTTTAATTATGGAAGGCTATTAGGTGTTTGGTGTCTCATAATTATTTATCCAGAGCTTTAATAGGTAACTGGCACTTTTATACACCATCTATCCTGTACACCTATGAAATACATGTTTATAAAGAAGTTCTAAGGCTAGACATTATAAATGAATGTTTAACAGAGGAATCATATTTTTGTTTAATTGTTTGAAGTAACAGTTTTTGTTGTTGTACATAATGTTTCTTGGTAAGTGGCATTCTGGTACATTTAAATCCTTTTTATGTACTGTAGAAGACATAGATCCCCTGCAGACACAGAGTGAAGCAAAAATACATTAATGAGGCCATTATGTTCCAGTTTAGTTACACCTACAGCTATATACAATTAATCAGAAAGTGCAGCTCTCCAACACTGCTTAGTGGAGGTTTATTTGTTAGAAATGAGCTTTGGTAATTCATTTGAAATCCTGCATGTGTCTGTCCCTAAAAACTTAACGCATGCAATGAAAAGCCGACATCAGCAAATATAAAAAAGTACAGCTTGCTTCACTGGGGAATCACTCTACAATTAAAAATACAAGTAAAGAAACAAATATAATTGTTGCTGCTTCGAATATTGTCACTATTTTTTATGGTTTCTCATTGTAGTGTTTAACGGATGAAAAATTATTCAATGATTGTTATTGTTTGAAGATTTCCACAAAAGATCCCATCAGGAAAACAGCAGACTTTAATAAATATTGCATTTAATTTATATTTAAAGGTGTTTCCAGACTTACCCTGGATCCATCAAATAACTGCAACAGGTTCTTATTTAGTGGTATTGCCTGAAACAAGCACTAACCAGAAAAAGGGAAACATCCTAAGCCCTCATTACAAACACAGGGTACGTATGGTGCGGGTTTTTGGGTTCATTCAGGCCCTTTGAGGATTGTAGAGAGGAGCAGCTGCCTCATAGGGGAACGCGTGTGTGTCTTGCAGTTCCCTTGAGGCTTTTATGGCCATCTCAAGGGACGTCATTGAAAATGGAAGATATGCTTGTCAAGTGTATGCTGACATATATGTAAGGATAATAATGTAAGCTGCAGGCACTTATGACATAGGGGTGATGCTATCGTAGGGTCCCTTTAAACCCCACTCTAGTCATTAGTAAGGTGCGAGTACTTGCCCCTTACTGACCACACGTGAATGCACTGGGTGTGTATGTCACACAGAAGTGCCTGTTGGTCGCCGTAGCATGTCCACACAAACTCCACTGTGATTGTCTAATGTTCTGATTTCTAAGAGTCAGACTGCAAGCAAGGAACTTGCAAGGACCACACACTTTGCATGTGTACAGCACATTGTATGGTGCCCTCTATTTGGGGGAGGTTGAGAACATGGATAATCTGTGTGACACGCCTGCGTCTTTCTTATCCTTGAATGTAGTGTGTTTGCTACAACCTTTCACTTGCAGCATGCCCGTAGATGAAAATGTTTTTGCTCTACAGACTCCAAAAGCGGTCTACCACATTGATATTTGGTACCCTGTATAGGGTTGCCCATCTTTTTGCCCGCAAACTGCTCATATCTAGCCGTAATGGGAAGTTGTGACTAAGTGTGTATTCTGACTGGACACATTTGTTTCTCTGAAAGAGTTTGTTTCCCCCGATAATCCAGAACAAATTTTCAGTCTAAATGGACCCTGGTCCAGGAAAAGGAACCGCTCTCTGACCCATCTTTGTCGGTGGTCTCAATTCGTTTCCAATCGGACTGAGCTTTAGTTTGCTCTGAGTTTCTTGAATCTAAATAGGCTTTGTGCTCGGAGCGGAACAACCAGACTAAAACTGCCACCGTAGGATGGTAGACAGGATCATAGACAGGATCTACGAATCCCGCATCTAAAAAGGAGCACGTGTGTCTTGCGGTTCCCTTAAAACTTGAACGGACTCATGCAAAGTTTGAAAACTTGCCAGTGACTTTTAGCATCAGTTCAACCTAAAATTAACTAACCCTGCAAAACACGACAACTTTAATCATAAAATAAGTATGTGGTTTCAGTTTTTAGTCAGAAATTTCCTCTGTAAATTTGAACAAAAAGAATATTCCTTACTAGCTGACAGGAAGCAAAAAAGAAAAAAAAATGAGAAAAAATGAAGTGTAAAAGTTCAACAACAAAGTTTGTATTCATCTCTGATCAACACTTTTTGATGCCATTAGTTGAGATTTGAAACTGGAACTGACAAAGTCTTTAAGACATGTTAACCATGAATACCGGGAAAATAGGGTATGGCGTCATGTGACTCATTGGTTTTATCCGATTACCGTATTTTCCGGACTATAAGTCGCCCTTTTTTTCATAGTTTGGCAAGGGGTGCGACTTATACTCCGCAGCGACTTATATAAGAACTAAATTGAAATAAATACATTGTTAACCCTCCTGTTATGTTAATTTGTGAGGAACAGAGATGATGTTCCTGGGTCAATTTGATGTATGAAGTATGTTAAGTGTTAAGAGTATGTTAACTGACTCAGAGAATCAGCAAACTTTTTTCACAGTAAGATCTTGAAGGCTAACAACATAATATTCTATTTTCCAATGATTTCATAGATTCAGAAATGCAATAAAAATGACAACTGTTTCTACAAATACAGGATGAAAACAGAGTATTAGTTGGCCAATGATGCTTCATGAAAAGAATAAATAAAGAAGTATGAGAAAGAATTACTGTGAAATTATGAGATAAACAGTCTGCTATGATTGTGTCATATGAGGTTGTGCAAGTTATTAGTTCTTGGTCTCAGATTTTGTCAAATAAATTTCCCGTCAAAATGCGACTTATAGTCCAGTGCGACTTATCTGTGTTTATTTCTACTTTTTAATGCATTTTTGGGCTGGTGCGACTTATACTCCGGAGCGACTTATAGTCGGGAAAATACGGTAATCGGAGGTGGCGCTATATCTAAATAGTTGTGGTCTTAACAGGATGTGATGTCACTGAAAACGGGTAATAAGCAGGGTCCAAAGCTAGACGGTTGTGTGATCTTTGTTAGTTGTGTCATAAGGTCAGCTGTCAATCAAAAACCATGAACTCTTTTTATTTTTTATTTTGAGGTCCAGTATAAGAAAAAGAGACATGAAAGGGTTGAAAGATTAACCCAGAACAATTAAGAACCAACGGGGAAAAATCATTTCATTTTTAAAATTGGAATTTGGGGTGAATTGGAACTGTCTAGTGGTTACTTGATGTACTGCAGCTGGTCCATATTGGGTGTTAAATTTGAGGCATTGCTTCTTGGACCAAACATTTTTTTTGAGAAATAGAACTCTGACTAGACCACCCCCTACGATTGAAACCCAACCATGCATTTGACATCAAGGTTTTTACCCAAACAAAAATATTTGTTTTTCCCAGGTGCAATGAACCACTTAAGTCATGATATTCTAACATTAATAATTAAAAAATCATTCTTTTTCATGTAGCAAATGGACTGTACTCAGAAAGGTATTTGACTCATTGATCTTTGCTATAGAATCTACATTTACACTTTTTTTTTTAATCTAAAACTGTAAATTGCTGGTATTTGCTGATTAAATGTTCTTTGACAGTAATAATTAAATAATGGCTAAGCTTTCTTTAATTTTTTTTAAATATATACATTTATATTTTTCATAGTGGCTGCACGGTGGCGCAGTGGTTAGCGCTCTTGCCTCACAGCAAGAAGGCCCCTGGTTCAAGTCCCGGCTGGGGGACATGAAAAATACATCAATGGGGGACCTTTCTGTGTGGAGTTTGCATGTTCTCCCCGTGCATGCGTGGGTTTTCTCCGGGATCTCCGGCTTCCTCCCACTGTCCAAAAAACATGCTTCATAGGTTAATTGGCAACTCTAAAATTGTCCCTAGGTGTGAGTGTGAGAGTAAATGGGTGTGTGATTGTGGAAGTTCTACCCTGCGACAGACTGGCGACCTGTCCAGGGCATCCCCTGCCTACGCCCAAGTAGCCGGGATAGGCTCCGGCAGCCCCGTGACCCCGAAAGGGACAAAGCGGTACAGAAAATGGATGGATGGATTTTTCATAGTGTGTGTCATTTGGCGACATAATCGCCAGCTAGCTTGACCCTTTATTAATGCCAATTCTGCCTTTTTAAGAGTGCTGCTGGAGATGAAATAAAATAAACAAGTTTGGCATTTTTAAGGAAAATAACACTATGAAACACTTAGCTGGACATTCAAAACAAATGACACCAAGAAAATCACATCATAATTTGTAAATATTAAGTATTTTTATGCCTTTGGATCTCTCAATAAACAAATACATTTAAAGTTAGATGCTTCACACCTTTATTATTGCGAAAGGGACTATTTATGTAAAATGATAATCTCTGTCTGCTTCCTGTTTATTCAGTGAATGCGTTTAAAAACCTAATTAAAAAATGCAGTTGATACACAAAGGTGAAGCATCATTATAAATACCCAAAAGGAATAAATCACTTTAGCAAATAATGCTTTAAAGCTGCAAGGAAAACAGAAAGAAAACATGCCACTGAAGAGCAAAAAGAGGGAGGAAGTGCTGAGCAAGTACTAAAGTTTTTTTTTTTTTTTGCATTGAACTAAAAGAAGCAAAAGTCGGATTTTCTCCAATTTAATTTCAAAAACGTTAAAGGTGTTTTCCACTGGTTTGAAAAAAATGAACAGCAGCCGTCTTAAGCGATGAATGTTTCTGAAAGTCCCATGCATCTGGCGTGCCATGCTGGAGCCTGCCTTCAGCCCGCCTTTTGTCCAGCATCCCACGCCGAGCGCAGAGCATCACAGGTCTGGTCCTCAGGCAAAAGCCCTCAGCTTGGCTGGAGATTGAGGTTAGACACGGGTCCCTGTTACACATCACCATGCAGAGGTCAGAGCCATTAAATCAATGCAGGAAGCTCTAGGGAGAAGAGGGGGGCAGTGGAGCCCACTGCCTGACACCCCGGGACTCGTGTGCTTCAGAGATAACATTAAGAGATGCGGCAGTGGCGTGCGTGCCGTCGTCAGGCAACAGCACTGCAGCACGCTCGCAGTTTCAACCCGTCAAGACGACACTCGGGTTATTTAAAGTAGGATGATTAATGTGTTGAGAAATGGCAAGCACCTGCCCCAGCCGCACCGCCTCCTGGGGTTGTGTGTGGGCGTGTGCGTGGGCAGGTGTAGCGTGAGCTCACATATGTACTCTCACATGCGCTTGCGATGGTGCGTGCACTTTCTTTTCTTATAGCGTGTGGGTATTCTTGCATGTCTTTTGTGTACCCTCTTTTTTTTTGACACACATGGAAGTCCGATGTGCGCGTTTATGCAATGCGCTGACTGGGCTGGTGTGCTGGCAATTAGAAAAACCACCAGTGGCAAGGTGCACATTAATCATGTTCCTATGCTGAAATAGAGAAATGGGGCGGAGATGAGGGGTTGAGGAGGAGGAGGAGGAGGAAGAATAATGAGAGACTTTGTCTGAGGTATTCAGAGCATCTTTGTAGCACTGTGTGCTTTGACGGGATGTTGGAAGCCTTTGTAAAGAAGCAAGGTCATAAAAGCAAGTCCAAGCCTACCGGACAGAGACTCAAAGGTGGATCTCTGCATGTTTCCCACAGGGACAACCTCAGCTGAGGACCACTTCATTCATTTCATTGTCCCCTGGTGTTCAGTGCTCAAGCAGCATTTAAATACCATACTTTTCACAAGATAGGGTGCAGCTGTTAATAAATGGTATCTTCATTCAATCATCTTTTTCCGTTTATCCCTTTCGGGGTCACAGGGCTGCTGGAGCCTATCCCGGCCACTTATGGGGGAAGGCAGGGGACACCCTGGACAGGTCGCCAGTCTGTCGCACATATCACACACCCATGCAGTCTCACATTCACACCTATGTACAATTTAGAGTAACCAATTAACCTATGAAGCGTGTTTTTGGACGTGGGAGGAAGCCGGAGTCCCTCGGAGAAAACCCACGCATGCACGGGGAGAACATGCAAACTCCACACAGAAAGGGCCCCCATTGATGTTTTGTTTCAGGTCCCCCAGCCGGGACTTGAACCAGGGGCCTTCTTGCTGTGAAGCAAGGGCGCCATCGTGCAGTATTTTTATATTTGTGTCATATATATAAGGTGCACTGAACTATGAGGTGCAGTGAGCAAGGTTAAAGAGTCAGCGATGTATCCGTCAGTCAGAGTTCGACCTGGTTTAGCTGGAAACACACGTGCAATGCACAAAGAGCCTGAAAACGGTCATAAAAAGTGGCGTAGCTAGCCATAAACATGAGAGTTTTAAACGCGGAAATCCGGAAAGCTCGTTCACGTGCGTTTGCATAGATTTTTTTATTGAAAGTGGCTGCTTGAGTGCACGTTGCCGAGGGCTGTGTGTACACATCTTAAAGCGCATAAAGTGAAACAGAAGTATCAAAGATATGTTGGTCAAACTTTATTAACTACATTGATACTAACTCTAGAAGTTGTTTGTGACTGTCCACACGTTAACTTGTTCTTTTCCGTCCGGTCCAACAAAAAACTGTTGCATATATAATTAATATAAATACAGTTTAGTCTAAATTACAAAAGGGGTTTATCCAAATATACATCTGGTGTGTCAGAAGACTCATAACCCCATGTTGTAAATGTAATATATGTCCAACACAAGAGGCCTTCAGCTCTTATCTGTTTGCTCAGCTGTTGGACAAGTTAAAAATTAAAAATCAAAATAAAAAACATTAGCATATTCACAATAACTGCAATTCCCAACCTTGTTTGCAACTGGTAAAAAAAAGTAACTGACATTACATTATGACAGAGCGTTGTGTACCTCTCAAAATCGCTTTAACATCTCTAAAAGCAATCAAAATGAGTCATATATAAGGTGGGCTGTCGTTTTTTGAAAAAAAAAAAAGCTTTAAGTGTGCCTCACTGTGCGGAAAATACTGTATATAAGTTACATATTCAGCTCTGAATTGACTAGGTATAGCCGTGTACGTTGTCCGTATATATTTGTATATCTGTTTTCGTTTGGAAAAAATCTCTAAACATATGTGTTAAAAATCAGTTTCAAAACAATATCACAAAAATGATTGCAGTAGATAATTGTTTAATACATAGATTTATGCAGAAAGTGGGTAGATCTCGTAATGGTTCAATAAAATATTAATGCTTTACTGCTGCAGGCCAAACAATGTTCCAAACACTGAGGAGAGAAGTCAACATCCCTGTTTGAAATTTTAAATGCTCATTTTTTATCAGCAGTCCTTTCATTGATAAAAAAAAAAAACAGTTTTATCAGAGAACAGCACTTTGTGAATCAAAATTTAGAAAAGGTCAACTGGTTTTGAATCAGTAGTTTAGCATTCCTGAAGTGTTTGTTCGTACCAAACTCCCACCTTCCGCTTTTGAATTTGCCCAAATCAAGGACCACAAGTTCCACCAAAGACCACTGAAAGGCTGGTTTGAGAAGGGAGGAATTTGTACATTGTAAATTGAATTGGATGGAACTGCATTTGTAATTGGAACAAGTATGTGTACAACAAAATTGCTCTTTTTTTTAAGCTCTTTTTTTACATGAATAGAACAGTGAAGGAGAAAAAAAAAGACCCCACTAGTTAGGCCTGCACAATAAAATGCAAATTTATCATTATCACAATATCAAGCTGTGCAATACGCATATTGCAAAAGACGGCGAAAATCGCAATAAATGGTTACCTTAAATGTGCTAAAACAATCTTATGGCAGCTTGAAGTATTTAACGAATCAAATAAATCCATTTATTCATTTGACCAATCGGATGGAACCCTTTGATGTTAGACGTTCGCCTCCTATGTAGACGAGCGTCATTTGGAGTGACATTTAAGTTATGTTGACTCTTATTTAAATCAAACTGTAGCAGTGAAATTCATGGTTGCAGTGATGTTTTTGGTTGTTTTGCTATATGTTCATGTATCGTAACTTATAACCTTATCACAATATTGATCACTAATATCACAATATTTTCCCTCATATCGTGCAATTAGTACAGAAATGTAGAAACAGGTAGACATTACATGGGATGGGGGGGGGTGTGTGAAGCAATGGATTATTTTCTTTGCTTCAAAATTCGTTGGAGTTGCGCTAATTGTGTAAACACCTGAAGAGTTACGGTATTTTGAAATAACGCGCATGGAGTAGGTGGGTTTTGAGGCGTATCGAAAGTGAGATATTTTGCAAAACTACCATGGAAACACTTTTTTAATTAAATGACCAACAACCGGAATGCAATGCGCCTGTTGATAGCACCTGGCTGCCTTGGACACTCTACAGCACGCACAGTTCATCAAACGTTGAGCGTGTCATGTAGAATTGTTGGATCCACAGCTCCTCTGTAAAATCACCAACCACAATTTCTCTAAAATGGCTTCAACCGTAGCCGCTTTCGCGTGTAAGGATATCGCTGCTCCATGGCCTGAACTCTGACATCTCCTATGATAGATGATGATGAGCGCTAGTGCAGCGGCAGAAACTTGAATGCATCTGCTGTAAATCAAGTATTGTTCACATTTGTTGCCATGTTTTTAAATGACTTATTGTTTAAGTTGGTTTGTGTTTATGTGCACAATGATGATTTAATAATGGATACAGTGTAACTGCAAAATTGTGTTTTTTGGACATTTCTAGAACCTAGAATAGTTTTGTGCTAATGTGTAATGGAAACATAGCTATTGACATCATAGATGTTTATTTAACTTAAAAATGACATTTCCCAAAATGAAACACAGTTGTTAGAGTTTTTGCTTTCACCAGGCAAAAGAATAAAACTTGTTCTTGTACACTGGGTCAAAGACGTAAGTTTGAACCTGATAATTTAAGGTCTAATGTAAAGAAATCTGCAGGGAGTGGATTTTTTCTTCTTCAATGACATCATTGCATCTTCCAGCAAGGTAATGACCCAAAACGAATGTTTAAAATGGTCCAAAGCCTTTTGAAGGACATCAAAGCGAAAGTCCTACAGTGACCTAACCGAATCTCAAATCTGTTGAGAGACTCAAGGTTAATGTGTGTACTCTGATACCACAGTTCAAATACATTTGAATGAACGTTCATGGAAGAGTGGTCTAAGATCTGTCAAGAGACGCGTTCCAGATTAGGTAGGCATATAGACCACAGGCCATTTGAGAGTGTCCAGTGTTGGAGGGGAAAAAAAAGGCAAATTTTAGCTTAGTAGGCATTTCTTGTTTCTCCTTTTGGATTGTAAGCTTTAAACCTTTTTATTCATTTCCAAGGAAGGTCCTTAGTTTTTTTGGATTAAAAAAAAAGGATAATAATTTTTACCTTAATTTATTCGTTCCTGATGCGCCAACACATTTTTTTTCTTTTATTATTCCACTCCTTTTTTTAAGATAGTTTTCACTAATTTACATTTTTGCCCATTTATCTCATTACTATTAATGGTCTCTTAAACATATATACCGGGTAAATAACAGTTTTACATTGTCTACAGCTAATTAGCAATCAATTTAACATTTAACTTTTAGCTACTTTCAGTTATTGTGCCCTGTTTTTACCCTCTTTAGTAATTAATTAGCCTTTAGTTTTGCCTTGTTCCTCATTACCCAGCTGCTTTTTGCTCTGGTTTAGTGATTTTCTGTGTTGTTAGCTTGTGCTTTACTCACACTTAGTTATTAGGCCAATTTTGGATTTTTTACATAAACAAAATTTGCTTTTGGTAGAGGTGTAACGATTGTTTTAACGATTCAATTCATATCATAACTTGTGGTTGCCAATCCAATTTATAGTCCATTTTGGTTTATTTTGAATGATCCAACTCGAGTCATTGACCTAAAATGGGTCCAGGACATCTTTAGCCAATATTTCAACCAGTGTGACTCAGAGATAAACACCTGGGTACTGAAAAGCGCAGGGGAAGTTTTCCAGATTGCTTGTATATCTCACAAGATAATCAAGTTTAAATTAAATGGTAACTTGTGTACAAACAAGAACGTAAACATCCTTTAACATTTTAGTTTCATAAAGTTAAGCCCACTGTTGTTTTTCCATGTCAAAATAATACAAACTGAACAATTTTAGAACTTAGTCTTCGCACAATTCAAAGTGTTTCCACACGTTGGACTGAAATGATTTTTTTTTTTTTGCTGCCATCATGTGTGTTGTCCGCATTGATGCACTTGGTCGTTTTTATATTATAGTAAAATAAACCTGCTGTGTCCCAGTCCAAATGGTATTTTCCAAGATTGATTATCAACTTATTTAATTATAGAAACATTTTTTAATGCGTAGGTTTATTCTATTAAATTCTGCCTCAGACAGATCTTTATGGTTGGATTGTAGGAATAGACATTGATTTATCGATTCATCGTTACACCCCTAGCATTTAGCCTTGCTTCCCATTAGTATTGTTCCTAATCTTGAATTTGATATTAGCTTTCCTATGCTTGTCTTGGCTATGTTGGTATGTTGTTGACCTCCGTCGGTCAGTGTTGAGTATGGATGCCATATCCTAGCTCTCGTCTTGGTATTTTACTATCTAGCCTTAATATTGGCATCGTTTAGGATAATTTTTCTTCGCAAGGCAAGACCATGTTATTAATAATCAATTAATTATTTCAATAAACTTTTGGCACAAAGAAGATTCAAATTCCTTTTTGTATTTGTTGAACGTATTTAGCAGTTTTAGGCTTTATATTAGCACAGTTAGTGCTGTTTGGCTAATTTCAGGAATTCTACAGTTTTTAAGGTAATTCACAATTTAGCCTCAGTGTCAGCAGTTTTACAATAATGCTTAGCTAAATTTTTGTTTGTTTTTAAATCTGAGGCTTACCTGGCAACTTCGGCTTTCCTTTACTTTGTTCATGTTAAGATAAGACAAAGAATAATTAGAAATGTTTTAACTCTTTGAAAAATTTTAGCAGTCTACATTTTTTATACTACATTTGCATCTAGTCTTTATTTTGTCTTTTTAATAATTTTCCAGCTGACAAGCTTTTCTTTAGTTTGTTTAACTTTGTTCTTTTTTTTTAGTCCTGAAAACACTATTTAGCTAATATTTATTTATATTACTTTGTTTTGCTGATTCCATAAATACCTTTTTATTTAGCAGTTTATTCTGCTAATTTAGCCGTTTGTTTTTATTTTACATCCAATCCTAATTAAGTGACCTACTATATTTAGCATCTGCAGTTTCTTTAGCCAACACTCCAACGTTTCACTACACAAGGTATGAAACATCTTCTGTCAAGAAAGTAGCCATTTGTCTGCTCTACCTAATTCATCATTACGAATTAAATGAAATTTCTACAAAAAAATAAGCAAATTTATATAGTCAAAAATGAGATTGTACTATCTCTTTTTGAATTGTAATGTTATCCACAGTATAGAAGCAAAATTACAGAGCTTGTGACCTGACATGGGTAAAAAAAAAAAGAAATTCGTTCCCACGAAATATTTTATTTTTCATGGGAACAAATTAATTATTTTTTACCCACCAGGTCATGGGCTCTGTACAAAAGATTTAGCTGCTGAGGATAAACGTTTGAATAAAAATCTGTGTTTAACGTGTTTTTTCATTAGTTGTTTTAGCCGTGTCATGACTGACGAGTAATAGCGGCTTTGATTATGTGTTTTGGAGCACTGCAATAACCACTGTTATATCTTTATATCTAAAATTGAATAACAACAATTCCTAAAGTCTAAGTTATTCTTTTAGATTTAAAGATAAGGGATCCTGTATGTTGAACAATGTCGAATCTGGTATCATAACTTTGGCGTCACCTTTCACGCTCCACTTATTTTGAGGAAGTGGATGGAGCGCAGCTCATAAATATCATGGTCTCCAAAGATGAGATCTGCTGCATCAGACAGAGATATTCAGCATAAATATTGAAAGGCGTGAACAGCACTCACACTGAAGGGAAGTACTGGTGCAGAGCTAAATTACTCATGACAGATTTGCCGTTTGTCCAAGAGCTGGCGCGCAGAAACTGGGTGTGAGATGTGACAGAAGGGGTTCTTTGGACTAAATCCACTCCCGAAACCCTTATGCCCGAGAGTCTGTCTTTATCTGGAAGTCAACGAGCCCCTCTTTGGATAGGAACACCTGGCTGTTGGTTGCCTGAACCCATCTAATGTGTCTCTATTCTCTGTGTTTTACAGATGCATGATTGCTGATGAGGTAAACACACACTGCACTCACTCCTGAAATCTATTTCCCCTGCCAAAAAAGAAAAAAAAAATCCATGAACCTGAGACTTCTCTGCATGCCTTCCAAATGAATTTGTCAGCTCTCCGCTGCACTCCCATGTGCCTAATCGCTTCTGACACTGGAATCATTCTGAGACCTTATTACTTTGGAGCCGCACATCAGCTCCGCCGTCATGTGTAATTTGCCACAGAGTCGCCGTGCAGTTGACTTGTTTTTCCACCCCTTTGCCGTGTGCTGATATTGCTGGGCCCAGATGGGTCTCGGGAAGACGGTGCAGGCCATCGCGGTGGCATATGCCTACAGGCAGGAGTGGCCTCTGCTGGTGGTGGTGCCATCCTCCCTCAAATACCCCTGGATCGAGGAGCTGGAGAGGTGGATCCCGGAGCTGCAGCCTGGAGACATCAATTTGGTGGAGAACAAGAGCCACACCGCGTAGGTCATCACACCCACAACAGAAGCAGTTTTTTATTTATTTTCTGTTATCCATTTAGAGATTTCTCCCATCTTCCAAACTGCATGATTCCATCTTTACCAAAAGATATTAGGACATAGAGTCTAAAACACTTTGCCAGGATATCTTTGCTTTTTAAGCTTTCATGTTGACAAACAGTTAAAAACTCCACTGAGCACCCCATTAATGATTCCACAAAAGAACATATTCATGTTATTATTAATCAATATTGGTCATTCATTTAATTAAATATAGATTCAGGTTTTTTTAGAAGTTTTATTTAACCATCAAATAGTAAGAAAACCAATTATGCTCAAAGGTTTCACATGCTTATTCCAAATATTAAAATTTAAATAAACCTGGGAAAATTCCACATATTGGCATATGTATTGAAATATGCATAAAAAATGAGAATCTCTCAATATATACAAATTTATGGTTATCGCGACATCAAGCTGTACAATATGCATACCGCAAAAGACGGCGAAAATCGCAATAAATGGTTACCTTAAATGTGCTAAAACAATCTTATAGCAGCTTGTAGTATTTAACGAATCAAATAAATCCATTTATGCGTTTAACCAATCGGAAGGACCCATTAACGATGTTGACCAATCAGATGAGCCCTTTTATGTTTGATGTTTGCCTCCTACGTCGACAAGGGTCATTTGGAGTATAATTTTTAAACTGTTGCAGTGAAATGGAAATGATTTTTTTGGTTGTTTTGCTATTTGTTTATATACTGCAAATTATATCGTTATCGCAATATTAATCAATAATATCGCATATTGCGAGTTTTCCTCATATCGTGCAGCCCTAACCTTATGTAACAAAATAATAATAGTTTCGAGCTACATGACATTCTTTTGCAATTAATGTTCTTTCATCCAAATATACTGTAGTAAAAGTAAAATTTGAATTGATTTTCTACATTTTTTAGTTTAATGCTCAAATTCAGACATTTTTTTTAAATTTTAGGTTAATTTTCTTATTTTTAAACTAACAAAAAAGCCGGGAGTTTCTTATTTTCTCTTGTGACAAGTTTCTTTTTATTAATCGTTCTTACTTTATAGATTTTGAAAGACAGAAGGAATTCATTTAAAAGATAAAGACTCTTAAAAATCCCGTAAAGCTTTTATTGAGAATCTTGACTTTAAGTCAAAATTTGTCTTTGTTTGTCTTTCCATGTCTTTTTGTTTGTTTTTTAGAGTTCTGACAACTTTTTTTCAGTTACAGTAAACCCTTGTTTCTCGCGGGGGTTACGTTCCAAAAACAACCCGTGATAGGCAAAATCCGTGAAGTAGAAACCTCTATTTTTTTTTTACAATTATTATACAATTAAATAGTCTATTATACATTGAAAAGAAAGAACAAACCATTTTACAGGCTCAAGCATTTGTTTCACAAATCAAAGTAAAAAAGTTTTTTTCAACAAATAACTTCTGTACTGTACTGTCAAATAATGATTTTAATCATCAAAGGGAACAGAAGACTTCAACTTGTGGAGTTTAGCCCCGCCCACCGCGACCCGAGAGTAATTGGATTAAACGGGAGAAAATTTAAAATGATTATGAAAGAAATTCAAAGTACAGTCGGACAAATAGTGACTCAGGTGTATTTCACTGCTCTTCAGACTGAGCCGCTGCATCCTGACTTCGCTCTGCAGTGTTTTCTTCTTTTGAAGCCCGCGGTGCAGCTGTGTTTGTTCAGGAGAAGAACATAGTGATTGACAGTTGTTGTTGCTCTTTTTTCTATGGGTTTTAGAGAAACTCAAAATTACAAGAGAATTTGCACGTACGTGTTGTAAATTTGGCAAGCTGTTTTACGTACGTGTACATATTAAACTGCAACGTTATTGACGCACAGGTAGAGAAGAAGCGGAGTGACTTTTTAGCCAATCAGAATGCAGAACACAATGCAAATCCGTGAAGTAGGGAAACCGTGAAAAGTAAACCGTGTTATAGCGAGGGATCACTTTCCAATAAATTCAGACTGATTTTTTTCTAAATTTCAACTGATTCTAACTTTTGACTAAGCCAAAATTGTGGTTTTAATCCTAGAAGTCTTCGCTTTTTCTCAATATGAGAAAAATCTAAAAATTTCGGACTTTTGTTTTCAAACTCCAACTTTGTCCTCGAAATTTTACATAGACATCAAAGAAATCACTTTCTTTTCTTTACGTCAGTAACAGCCAAAAACAGATTTTTAAGTAAAAAAGCTGAATGGAAATGAATTTCCATTGGCGTGTACTTATATATAAGCGGTCACTTTGAAGCTGCTCTCACACTGGCTGAGTTGACTCAAATTCAAACGACCACTTTTACTGAAAGGTCGATGTAAACACACGTTAAACCAAATTTCGGGCTTCTGCATCCAGAACGCTTGCAGAACCGGCATTCATTGATCCCACGCTGGGAGTTCTACATGTTAAACTTCTTTGCTGCTAAAACGTGACAACGCTCAAAGGTGACCAGTCAGGTAGTGATTTGTACCTTGGAAGTTCCAGCTGTAGAAAAATGATCACGATGGCAAAAATTAAAAATTGTGCTTTTTCTGCCCATACGGAATTATATGACACTAAGACTTTCATATATCGGAACAGAGCTGTGAAAGAAAAAGCCTGGAGCAAAATCTGCGGGACTTGCACTGCTTCAACATTATACATCACTCCTCCTCCAACTGTAGTTGGTGGACAAGCGCAAGTAAACCTAAACAATAAAAAAACAAAAGTAGAAAAAGTCCCCTCCCTGCCGCTTCCTCTGTGTCCGGTCATGAAGCCGCGTACAGGGCATTCTTGCAGGCACCACGTTTACATGGACTTTTCATTGAAAGGGGCCGCCAAACACTTAAACCGAAGACGACGCAGCGAGCGTCATAACCGGCCTTTTCGGTGTCTACAGGCAAAAAGTGGGCAAACCTGTATGGGGAATGCATTAGGTTGTAGAACAATTGGTGAGGCCTCAGAGTGAAAATGTTAATGTACTTTTTTTTGTGTGTGCGTGATTGCTGCTTGTGAAAGGTCATCAAAAACAATTACACAACATGTAAGAGCAAATAAGGGTGAAGTAGGGGAGACTCAGGCGTTTCATGCAGATTTTTTATTTATTCTACCCTTTTCAAAAATATGTGCACTGCAAAGGGGGCCTGTTCGTGATGTTTAGTAACATGATGTTCTTTGCGAGCAGCCTGACTGTTAAAAATGACAAATTAAACAATCAGCGCGTAGTTTGTGTGGGAATCCATCGTATACTTGCGTATCACGTGCACACTACGTGCCACAGTCAGTAAGAGGCCAATACTCACACCTTACTAATGACTAGAGTATGGGGTACCATGCAGCAGCATCACCCGCACGTCTAAATGCCTGGAACTTTTACTAGCCTTACAAATACTTTACAGTACACTTAACTACACGTATGACAGTCGTATGTTTCATTTCCAACGATGTCTAGTGAGGTGGCTTTATGAGCCACACCTGTGACCCATTTTATAAAGTGGCCACGCCTCTCTTTGACCCCCATGGGCCCGGACAACCCAAAAACCCTCAGCACCCCCATGAGGGTGCATGTTATCAGTGCTTACAGTGGGGGAAAAAGTATTTAGTCAGCTACCAGTTGTGCAAGTTCTCCTACTTAAAAAGATGAAATAGGCCTGGATGACATCATAGGTATACCTCAACTATGAGACGTAATAAGAAAAGTATCCTGAAAATCACTTTGTCTGATTTTTATTTATTTGCAAATTATAGTGGAAAATAAGTATTTGGTCATCTGCAAACATGTATGATTTCTGTCTCTCACAGTCCTGTAACTTCTTCTGTTCTCCACTCCTTATGTGTATTAATAGCACCTGTTTGAACTGGTTATCTCTATAAATGTCACCTGTCCACAACCTCAAACAGTCACACTCCAAACTCCACTATGGCCAAGACCAAAGAGCTGTCTAAGGACTCCAGAAACCAAATTGTTGACCTGCACCAGGCTGGGAAGACTGAATCTGCAATAGATGAGCAGCTTGGTGAGAAGAAATCAACTGTGGAAGCAATTATTAGGAAATGGAAGACATACAAGACCACCGATAATCTCCCTCTATCTCGCAAGATCTCACCCTGTGGGGTCAAAATGATCACAAGAACGGTGAGCAAAAATCTTAGAACCACACGGGGGGGCCTAGTGAATGACCTGCACAGAGCTGGGTCCAAAGGAACCAAGACTACCATCAGTAAGACACTACACCACCAGGGACTCAACCCTTCCAGTGCCAGACGTGTCACCCTGCAAGTGTCACCCAGCAAGGGCATTGAAGATAAAACGTGGCTGGGTCTTTCAGCATAAAAACGATCCCAAACACATCGCCTGGGAAACAAAGGAGTGGCTTCATTAGAAGCATTTCAAGGTCCTGGAGTGGCCTAGCCAGTCTCCAGATCTAAACCCCATAGAATATGTTTGGAGGGTTGCCCAGTGACAACCCTAAAACATTACTGCTCTAGAGGAGATCTGCATGGAGGAATGGACCGAAATACCAGCCACAGTTTGTGAAAACATTGTGAAGACTTACAGAAAATATTTGACTGCCGTCATTTTCAACAAAGGATATATAACAAAGTACTGAGTTGAACTTTGTTATTAAACAAATAATTATTTTCCACCATAATTTACAAATACATTCTTTAAAAATCAGATTTTCAGGATTTCTTTTCTCATTTTGTCTCTTACAGTTGAGGTACACCTATGATGGAAATTTCAGGCCTTTCTCTTTTTTTTAAGTGGGACAACTTACTTTTTCGCCCCGTTGTACATGACAAGATAGTAGCCTCAGTAACTCTGTTGCTCAAGTGTAGCGCCAACATATACTTAAATAGTGAATCAACTCTGATACCCTAATTTGATGTTACACAACAGCCCAAAATGTTTTGATTGATTATTTGTATGATTAGTGCCACATAGATGTATTCCCAGACGTCCACTTCAGCTGGTCCACACATGTTCCAAACATCTCATTGCAAAAGTGAAAGGTTGCCACCGTCCCATCAAGCCCAAGTGGACGTTTTCCCTGATTAACGAGCCGCCGCCTGGCAGCACGCGATACGGCCCGCTCCTGTTTGTGCAGGCAGCAATAATTTGCCCTTAAAGAGATGTAATGAAAACGTGAAAGTGCTCGATGAGGCGCCGAGGAAGGCGGGGGTCGACACATTAATCTGAAAGCGCCCCCTCTGTGTCAGCAGCCAGCAGGGACGGACGTTTGACGGGACTGACAGACGAATCATGTCAAAGCGACGTGTGAGATATTGAACAAGAAAGGACATTTTTCAGGAAAAGAACGTCCTTGAGAGATGCGGCTCATTTCCGCTCTTGTTTGTCATTTGGGATTGAAGTGGATTTTTTTTCTATTTTTTTTTTGTGCATCATGGAGTAAAACAGCCATTATCTCAACTTTCCTTTAGTTGTGCTCTTTTTTTTCTTTTTCTTTTTTTGAGTGATGCAAACTTCTATATTTGTGACTTGAAGAAAAAAGGGGGGGGGGGGGGGGGGCTCCCCATCTCACATCACAGAGGAGGTGCAAAGAGGTTGTGAACGCCTTGGGGGGAAACGTGTCCTTGAACTGGATGTGTTAATGACTGAATGCAGAGGCAAGAAAAAAAATTATGCAGCTCTCCATCTCAGTATTTTCGTCTTGCTTGTGCTTTTCTGGAACATGAATGACACCTGATTTCAGCGTTTCTCCTCAGAAGTGTGTGTGTGTGTGTGTGTGTGTGTGAGGGAATTAAGCCTGAGAGATGCTGAGAAGTGTTTTGATTTCTCCCAGATCCTGAAAGTCGCCGGTGTGTTTGTTTGTTTATCTGTAACCTGCGTGTTTGTGTTACGGCGGCACACAGCCGAGCTGAAAAACAGGGAAATTGGGAGGCAGCCAAGGAATTCTTTTGAAGGTGCGAGGAAGAAACGAGCATGAAAACTTGTTTTTTATTACTAAAAAAAAAATAAAAATAAATGCTTGGCTTGCTCGGCTGTCAGACCTCAGTCAGAGGTCAAGTAAACACAGGTTAGGTGGCATTTTTTGCATTCTGTCATTAATTTGCATAACTAACCCAAAAATATTCTAATTGAAAGTTATTTTTGCCCAAATAAATAATCTGCATTTGGTCTGACAAAGTATTAGTAACTTTAAATAGATGTTAGCAACTGGATTGTGGCAACTATGTTAAAAGAAAAAAAATAAATTATGTCTCACTCCGATTTACTTTTGAACTATTTTCAAAGCGTTCCCAGTGTTTTTTTTAATTAAGATAATGATTTTTTTTAGCCTAAATAAAAAAAACTGTCGACATAGTTTGTGCAGAGCTACAGTAGTTTTCCTCCTTCCCATTGCTGAGAGCTCTCTGTTTACACGCGCTGTCCTGCTAGCTTACAGCCCTTCACACCCCTAACCTAACATCACGGGTGCAATATGGTTTTTTTTTCTGAGCACCAGATCTCCCAATCCACGAAAACGATTGGGTTCCACATTGTTATGTAGATAAGTGAGGAACAGCCCCTTCCAGGAATAGTCTGTTCTGCCAGCCCCGCCCCCAGGCTAACAGACACACCCACTTTCTCAGCAGAGCTAGCGGTGTTTGGCAAAAACCCTTTCCTTTCATATGCACAACATCTTTGCAAAAGTTCTGATGTTGTTTGTTTTCACGGGCGAACACAGACACGCTGCCGAGGCCGCATCTAGGTTGACGTCATCAAATGAGCGGCACCCACACAGAGCGAAAGGCGGGGCCTCACATATCGAGTTGTCTTACTTCCGGGTAGTAAAATGAACTGCAAAAATAACTCGTATTTCATTAAAAATTGTTCTTTATTGTGACGAAGGTACTATATTACAATAAGTTTGAGTTATCCAAACGTATAGTTTTGAGCCAGATGCCCACTGGAACAATTAAAACAAAGGCGTGCATGGATCTATTTGTCTACAAGTGGATGCATCAGAATGGAGCAGAGCAGAGAGCTTGTAACTCTCCCAGCTTATTTTTGACGTCATAAATATGATCTTTTTCAAAGGGCATGTTTTCATCTGCTCCTGATTCACAACAATTTGAATAAAAAATACTCAGACATGCAATTTTCTGCTTATTTTTCTTAATATATGTCCTCCATCATCAAAAGAAATCCAAAAGAATGTGTTAAAAATAACAAAAACCCATTTTGATAGGAGCGTGTCTTTGGGTAAAACTTAAAAAGGGTGGGATTATATTAATTCACTTCCTTCCACTCCCTTCCAAGCAATTAATCAAACTTTTCTTTTGTCAATCATTATATTTAATGGAGTTATGTGTCATGTGTGTAAATATGTATAAGTGCAAACATGGCTATAAATGACAGGAAGCAATAATATTGTAAATAGTGTCAGTTTCTTATATTTTTCAAATCATTTCATGAATAAATAAACTATTTTGAACATTTGATTTCAATAAACCAATTAATGAATTTCACATCACTTCTTTATTTAAAACTGTTTTAGTCAAATACAACCGTAAATGGAGTAAGATTGCAGATACCAAAGGAAAATATTGGAAAAGATTTCATTTTTATGGTGATTACTGGTTTACAAAGTTAAAAATGGTTCGAAACTAAGGAAATGTTGTGGAAAAACTACTGGTCTGATCTAAGAGGAAGACGGACCAAATTTTACATGTGGTGGATTGACAAGAATCTCAGTTTCTTGTTTTTTTTATTTGTTTTTCTCAGGGGGATCTGCAGCTCAAAGGTGACGGTACTGGGTTACGGCCTGCTCACAACAGATGCGCGCCCCCTAGTGGAGGCTCTTACCAGACAGCGCTTCTCCGTGGTGGTGGTGGACGAGTCGCATTACCTCAAATCCCGCAACGCAGCTCGAACAAAAATCCTGGTACCTCTAATTCAGAGTGCAAAACGAGCCATTCTGTTGACCGGAACTCCAGCCCTGGGCCGACCCGAAGAGGTATTATATCCGACAATCTTTGACAGCAAAGAAAAGTTCAAATCATACACAATGTTGCCTTCCTTACAGACCCCCCCCCCCCCATTTCTCCTGTCACATTTTTGTTTTTTGTTTTTTCCTTTTTCCGACTTCTACTGGACGTATTTATATATGCAGCTTGAAAATACAATACAGCAACATTAAAATATCTTTTCAAATCTTTCAAAGATGCGTCGGTCTAAAATAATGGTCAGTCCAATGTTCTAACACCTGTCAGAGTTTTAAGAAAGTCTTTAAAACTTTAGAAACTTGAAGAACTTTTGCTTGAGACAACTTAAAAAAAATAACAAGAAGTTCTGGCTCCTTGGAGACAAAAAAAAGGAAAAAAATATGACAATTGGCTCAAGATTTCCTCACTGTACTGTTTAAGGATCTGCCTTCATTATAATGCACAGGTTTAGGAAGAGGACATTAGCGAGTAGATATCCGAAGAAGGTGTTCCAGTCTGCAGAACAGGTAGAGATCTCCATGGTAACTTGCTCCAGAGCCGAGTGCGCTCAGATCCAACATCCAAAAAGCCAATTAACTCTCCCCGGCGTCAGTCATCCCCAGGAATTCAGCGGTTTTATTTCAATAACCTTTGTAGGAAGAAAAAAAAAACTTAATTTGCACAACCGTTATATGAACACACACTGTCTGCAATAAATGAGACAAGTAATATAGAAGCGCACGGCGGCGGGAGATCCATTGAATTTAGAAACAATAAGAAGGAGGTTTCACAGGACAACCACGTTAGCAGCTGAGCCATTCCTCCTATAATGATTTATTACAGCATTGTTCTATATTTTATAATGCACAGTCAGCTAAAGATTACTGCCATGTCCCATCACTATTGAAAGATACTACCGAAAGGCACAAAAACCCCGTTAACCATTTACTTCCTTACTTTTACATTAGTAAAATACTTTTTCTCTTTTAATTGTAGAAAAGTTTAACTTATTTTGGCATTTCAGGTCATAAATATTTGTCTTGAACCATCAAACGTATGTTTTCATAGTAAATATTTGCCATTTTTCAATGAATCTGACTAGAAATGCACAAAAAATATCTTTGCAAAATTAAAATAATAGCAGAACATTGCCCCTACACATATCCGTGCGGGTCATTTAAATATTTAAATATATTTAATAAAAGCATCAAAGCCACAACTATTCATTTTTGTAACAACCTGATCACTTCTATGCAAAGATATGTCACTGCATGAGGCGAATGCTGGTCACACACAGTAAAACATTACCTTTCAACATAAAAATATGAGTTAAAGGGCTGCCTTTAAATTTAAAGCCAAGATAAAAAACGTGATTTGTTGTGTTAACAAAACCTTTTGCTGTATTAAATAGAAATATCTTGTTGAAACAAGGTACTGGTGTTTTATCCTGATATTGATTTGAAAGTCATGTAAGCTTCTTTTGGTTTTGTTATAACTTAAACTCATTTAAAAACTTAAATTGTGTTGAGAAAGGGGTTTCAATCAAATTAAGTTTCACATAAACCTAAAGAAGACTATAAAAGAATTAAAAATTAGAAATACAATAGATGAACACTAAGATTCCTCCATCCATTTTCTGAACCCTAAGCTGGTTGAAGGCAGGGTTCACCTCGGACAGGTTACAAGTTTGTTGCAGGGCCGCACAATCACACACACGCAATCCTAGGGGCAATTTAGACAAATCAGTCGACTTCTAAAGTGTGGGATGCAACACAGGTGGAATGAACAAACAAACTCCACACAGGATGGTGTGGATTTGGGATTTGAACCAAAGCCTTATCAAAGTAAGTTGAGAGTGCTAGCCGCTGCGCCACTGTCCAGCCCACGGAGTCTGAACTCTTCTTCGTCTGAGCAAAAAGGGAACATTTTCCCACTTAGCGCCATCTAATGGCGGCAAATTGGAAGGGCCAAAAGAAGATTTGTTAAAAAGATTTTAAATCAAGTGAACGTAAAAGCTCATATTAAAACCCTTGTGCTATCTTAGATGACCCCACCCTTACATTGAGGTGTTCTCCCTACCATGACAAAGGTGGAAAGATTTCATGTAATCCATGGACACCAGTGAAGATCACAAATCATTGAAGAAAAAAGGTTCAGAGCACTGTCTAGTGGGTCTAGATGACCCAACTCCCAACGTTAAAGTGCCTAGGATAGCACAAGGGTTACGAAGTTTTGTTTAGTTGAGGCATAGTTGGCTTAAAAATGTAAATTACAATTAAGATTTGAATTTCAACATTACATTAAAACAACAGAAATATGAAAATGCGATTTACAGAGCACCAGAGACTGACCGGTTTTCAGACTCGCCCAATAAAACAAAGAAAGCGTCTATTCTTACGCAATTTTCCAAATATGTGCGGCCAGTGCTGAACTTTTTCCTGGCCTGCACGGACCAAGAGGGAAGGGTTAAGGTTAGGATTACGGGTTACGGTTATGGTTAAACCACCAAATGGTTCCGTAGCACGGGTGTTGTGTGCAGCTCGCCTCTCCTCCAGAGGATGGATCAAATGTGGAGAAGCCGTTTCATATACCCAGGAGTGTGACAGCTCACTGGACTCTGACTTTAAGTATATGTGAGGGTAATGCAGCAGTGTGCATCTTGGCTGCACGTATTACATGTGGCCAACATGAATTTCCATCCCTTTTTTTTTGTGCTGGCCGTAATTACATGTGAATAGCATCAGCACGTCTCATAGATGCCTTTGGCTGTGGCCAGTCTAAGGCACACCTGTGCACTAATTATGCTTTCTAATCCGCATCTTGATACGTCACACCTGTGAAGTGGGTTAGATTATCTCAGGAAAGGTGGCATGCTCACTATCACAGATTTAGGCTCTGTCTGAATTCCTTCACTACTCACTATATAGTGCACTCTATAGTAATGCCGTCCAAATCTACAATTCCAAAACCAGTGCCCTAGAAATTTCCCAGAAGTCTCTGCAAAAGACTGTTTTTTTTCTGTTTCTTTGTTTAGTTTTGTTTTGTTTTGTTGCTCTGTGAACTAAGTCCTTGTAATTTAATTTACTTACGACACTTTTATGTTTTAACTTTGTGATATCGACTAACCCCTACTCGAACCCCTTATCCCCCATCTCTGACATCCCACTCTGTTTCTTTCTCTCCTCTTTCGTTACATTTTTTCCGTCCGGTCAAAAAAGGAATGCATACAAATATAATTTTCATAAATGAAGCTTAGCCTCAAATACAAAAGGGGTTTATACAAATATACACTCAGTCTGTCTGAAGATGCATAAACCCCCAATTGTAACAATAAATCTGTCCAATACAAGAGGCACTCAGCTCTGATCTGCTTGCTAAGCTGTTGGACAAGACAAGTTAAAAAAAAGAAACAAAAAGTCTGCATAAAACCAGTGTGCATCGGTGCTCACTAGACCGGCGAAAATGGACCACAATGCATTGCGTCGGAACAATTTTTGCAGAAAAAAATTGATTTAAATGTGTTTTTTTGATAAACCATCAATGTTTTTATCTTCAGAAGACAATGGACTCATAAATAATCGTCAGAAAACGCTCATATCAATGAGATTTTAACTTTGTGAAATCGATGACATCACATCCGCCGTTAAAAAGAAAAAAGAAAGAAAAAATTATTGAGCAAGGTGTCGGAATTGCTTTTAAAATTCAGGGCACTACATAGCGCCACACTATATAGTTTTATAGTAGTTAGGGGTTAGGGTGGGAATTCAGACAAAGCCTTAGACGGATTTGTGAATGTTTGAGAGAAACTGTTATTTTTAAAAAGTAGAAAATGTTTCAGATGTTTGAGTTCATGTCATGACAGATGGGAGCAAAAACAAAAGTGTTGCCTTTATATTTTTGTTCTGTCTATGGACATATATTTGGGTGTGTAAAGAATGGCATCCTGTCTCGGTGAGTACCTGAGGAATGGTGGGTTATTTTTTATTTGTTTTTAGATTTTGCTGTCGGTGCAGGTTGCAGCTGAATCTGAAAGGATCGAAGGTTTCATCGTCTGCAGCATAAACCCAATAAGCTCTGTCTCTGCCTCATTGCCAGCCTCATGCTGCCATCATCACTCACCGGGGCTTTAACACCGCGCTTGCTCAACCCTCGGTGTGCACTCTGTTTCTTTTCACTTACAAAAGCACCAGTGGGAGGGGCCAAAACCCAAACCTGCTGTTCAACAGATGCTACATTTTTCTTTTGATGCTTTTCTTTTTACTCAAAAAAAAGAAGGTCACCAGAAAGTGGAGTTGGACTACCTGAGTGTTTCTTGACTTGCAAAAATGGTTTTCATTGGATAAATATCTGCAAAATCATGCGATTAAAAAAGAAAAGAAAAAATCCTTTTTAATTATGCATCATTTTAATAATAATAATGATAATAATAATTTTAGTTCGCAGTCCGTGGTAATGAACTTTCAAATCAATTTGTTTCTCCCATTTTTTTGGGGGCAGAGTTTGACCTGCTTAACCCTTGTGCTATCTTAGATGACCCCACCCTTACTTTGACGTGTTCTCCCTACCATGACAAAGGTGGATAAAGGTGGAAAGATTTCATGTAATCCATGGACACCAGTGAAGATCACAAATCATTGAAGAAAAAAGGTTCAGAGCACTGTCTAGTGGGTCTAGATGACCCAACTCCCAATGTGAAAGTGCCTAGGATAGCACAAGAGTTAATTGCTGATGACACAAATTGCTACACAGTACTACAACACAGGACAAATAAACTAGGCGAAGGACAGCGGGACCTTCAATAAACTGTAAACATGATGGAAGAGTAATCAAAAGCTCCTGCAAGGTTTTTTTTTGTTTTGTTTTTTTTAAGGACCAGAGAGACAAACAAACGATTTTTGCAGTTTCGTGCGGCTTTCACACCTAAGAAGGTGAGAGTTTTGGGAATCGAGACAATATGCAGTCACATTTTCACTTGTCCAACCCAAAGTATGGGCCAGGCAGATCAGTTGAGTGTTCTGAGAGTCCTGTCATAAATGTGGCACACACAACAGTCCTTAAACAAGCTCACATAAACGGACGATGATCAGTGTTATTGTTGAAATAATGAATACTGCGGTTGTTTTTCTTCCATAATTAGGAGATTATTTGAATATTCAGGAAGGGAGCTGGTTTAGCCCGTGCTGGTTTGCGGCGCCTTCCGTCCGTGAAACCAGGGTTCGAATCCGGGCTGCTCCCTGTTCCCTTCTCTACCTCTGTGCCGGTCCCAAGCCGAAAGAGAAAGAAGAAGATTTGAATATTCAGGAAGCGTAATAAAGTAACACTCAGAAAATGATTTTCTCATAATTTATACTAGATAAAAAATGCTATTTAAAAGATACCAGACTATGTGGTCTTTCTATTTAATGTACTAAAATGTGACCTCATCTGATTATGCTGCACCAAAACTTCCTTTTCGAACATCCCCATAAGCCTCGGTCACATGCACTCGTGTGGGGGTTGGCCCGTAGTGCTGCTGCGAGTTTTTTGGGCCGTCCTGGGCCATGGAAGGTCACACTTCCCTTGAGGCCCCTATGGCAACCTCAAGGGACATCGTGAAAATGGATCTTAACATTGTTGTGTGTGTGTGGTAAGTGTATTGTCAAGCACTTGTAAGGTTAATGTAAGTTACACAAAGTGATGCTGTCGATTGGTGCCCTTATACCACACTTGTTAATGAGGTGCGTGTACTGGCTCCATTATGACTGCATGCACAGAGTGTGCACGTGATACTTAAGTGTCAGGAGGACACTTGCAGGATGCCCACACACAAAAAAAGAAAAATCCATACAACCCGCCTGCGCTTTACTTACGTCACACTTACCTACCCTTGCTTGTTGTATAAGTCTTCACTATGACCTCCCGCCTGCATGCACTAACATTTTCACCCTACGGGCTTGCTGAGTGGTCTATGGCCTTGATATTTGGTTCGGGCCGCCTTCGTGCCCTGTACAGGTTTGCTCATTATTTTCTCCCCAGACAACCCATATCTACCTGTAACTATAACTCATTTATTTATTTATTCATTATAACGTTTTAAAGTGACAATTACAGTTACATAGAAAACATTTGCTTGTTACTCCAGGATAAATCCTTTTACATTTGATTCTGTCAGGTTAGGTTATATTGACAGTGTTTAAGTCCTAATGTATAGTTGTCCAATCCGATATTTCAAGTCCAAATCCCCCTAGATATGAATAACAATTTAAAATTTTTATTTTAAGAAATTTAAAACTTTTATGCCACATAAAATGCCATGGAGGGCCACATTTGACCCGCGGGCCTTGAGTTTGACACGTGTCTTATCACTTGCTTGTGTTTCCTACAGCTTTTTATGCAGATCGACGCCCTCAATCCCAGGAGGTTTGGGACCTGGACAGACTATGCCAAGAAATACTGCAATGCCCATTACAGGTGACCTTTTCTAACAGTTTTCCAACTATGAAGTTTATGTGTCGTGTTTTTCTAATCCTCCATCTATTTCAAATGTAACCCATTGGAAATTTGATTGGATTTACAGTCAGTGGCACAGAACCCTCCTATGGAGAGTAAAATAAAATATTATACTTTTACAAGATCAAATAGTAAAAAAGAAGTAAAAACATTTTTAGACTTCAGTTCTTGCCGTATTAGTTGTTTACCACCGATATTCGTCTTAATGCTAGGATAAGCTAATAATGTTTAGCTACTTTAATTTTGGTTAAAATAGCTTACTAGCATCACTTCTTTCATTGATGCCTACAGATGTCCCCCAGTTTTGTTTTTGTTGTCAGCATGGCAGCTGCAGAACCTTGTGTCAAGGTTATTTCTGCAAACACAAGACAGTATTAACAAAGGAAACAGAAGCCAAGAGTCAGGTACGATTTCTCACGAGGAGAGCTGGAAACAGACATCCCTTCTTCTCCAAACCGCTCTTCCTAAGGGTGACTGTTCCAGCCTTGCACTTTTTTTCAGTTCTCCCTAGTTACATGGTGAGTTATTTATCTATACATCACAAGGTGGTTGCCAATAAATTTCTGCTGTAATCACAGGAAGTTCTGTCTTTCATGATCAAATTATCTCACATTCCAGACACTTCTTTCATTGATGCTGAAGTGATCATTTTTCTGAAATGGCACACGGAAAGATTCTAACACAAACAAATTTAATTATGTAAGAAAAACAGAATATACAAACTATCTTAAAAACACCTTGTTACATTTGGAAATAAAAAAACAGAAGCACATACCCTGATCGTGACCTCAACCCTCACTTTTGGCCAGTATAGATGCTAATATTCACAATTTTCCTAGATGCTAACATGATTATCAGGACTGTAATGCACAAGTACTTTATTACCTTTGCAAAAAACTCATAACAATATGAGAAATTTAGTACTTTTTCTTGCAGAGGTTTTTGGGAAAAGAAAGTTTGTCAATGGTGTGATTATTAATACTCCTTATTCATGGGCCCTGTCCTTGTGAAAGTGGCCTAGTTTCTGTCGATCTAACCTACGATTTAATTGTGTCTGTTGGGATGGAGGTGGGGGGGGGTCTGTACCTGAGATCGGAGTGGCTTGAGTGAGAGGAGAGTTTGTTGTGAGAGCCAGACCACAACCTAAGCCAAGCGTGAAGTGCCAGCTGGCTGCCACTTGCCAGTGACTCTCAGTTACATGTGAGAACAAACACATCAAATGCATTGTTTTGGATGTCTATCAAAGTTGGCAGCGCAGTCAGGGATGAGATTGGCTCCATAAGTGGTAGCACTTTGAATATGATAGCTCCTATCGTGGCTGGGGAATGCCGTTCAGAGCTGCAAACAGACACCAAAAGATGCCGTCCACGGAGAGAAACACCAGACAGCGCCATCTGAGCACAGACTTCCCCACAGCCTCTTTTTATTAAAGTGGAGTTTTGGAAACAGCTGACAAGAAAGGAACAATCTGAAAAGAGGGTTTGTTTTGTTCAAAGTTTAGAATTTAAAAGAAGAAGTTCTTGTTCAAACTTAGGTGTGAAACAACAGATTTCTGGCGATGCCATGAGAAGTTATTTCACACTTTTGGCCAATATGGCAGATGACCAGCCTTTGTAAAGAGGGCCAGTTCTATTCTAACAATCCATTTGGCTGATAAATTGCTAAAGTTGCTGCTTAGTTTTTGGATGTATTCGCTATCTTGGCCCGTGGACAGAATAGTTTTCTTCTCAGCATCGTACCTCGAAGCTAAACGCAGATTTCTAACCTGCTCCAACATTTCTGCTGCTGTAATGCTCTGAATACAAAAAAACTGATGGGAAGTAAAGATGTTTCAAGCGATCCTTCAGGGCATTTCGACAAGTAAATATGTGGATTTTTCATCTGGAGGCTCGGTTGTCTATGTGCGGGAAAAATTGATAAACAAAGCGACGCGTCAGCAGGCTCAGTTGCCTTTATTTATTTCATTGCAGGTACTTTGGGCCTCGCAGGCAGTGGGACTGCCGCGGGGCGTCCAACCTGGAGGAGCTGCACCGCCGGCTGAGTCAGATTATGATCAGGCGGCTCAAAGCTGACGTCCTCACTCAGCTGCCCCCTAAAATCCGGCAGCGCATCCCTTTTGACCTGCCCAAGGAGGCAGCAAAGGTAAATGTGACAAACAAGCTGTTTTCTTTACTGTAGCTGCAGACAATGGATTTTCAGTTCTTTTTACTATTTATAAGCTCTTATGCCCTTAAAAAAAATCCTTAAAAAAAAACACCCAACTTAACCCTTAACTTAATCAGAGCTTTAGCTCAAAGGTTGAGGTTCTTTGAATTATCGTAACCCTTTGACAATTTATGCAAATAACGTAATTCAAACAGATTCTGAGGCTGAGATAAGCAGCTTTGCACTGCTATGCAACACTTTACAGCAGAGAAGTGTTAGGGAATGAACGTAACCCATGCTGATGCAGAGAAAAGCAGCCTTTGGGTGATATGCAACCCTTTGCTAAAAGTGTGTGCGTCAGAGTCCGTTGGAATGAAATCATGAAAAGATTCAAAGACGGTAGTTCAAATACTGTTTGTCATTTGCCGTCACCAACGGCAGCTCACCGATTAAAGATCCACTTCAATGAATATTGTGTTTTTGGTGTTATATACCTGTTCTTGTAGCATTTTTTCTGATAACGAAGGACAGATCTTAAGAAAACTAAGCTTAAAATGCATCTCTGTGAGTATTTATTCATTCAAATCATTGTAAATTAGGAAAAGCTGAAAAAATCATTGGAAAAAGAGCTTGTGACTTTTAAATATAGGGAAGGCCAAAAGGTCCCTGTTCTGACCACAGAGCAATGGGGAGGAGAAGGGGGGCGGGGTTGCTCCGTGCCAGCAACCCCTCCCCACACACACACACACAACTTAGAGGCGAATATCTAATGAGCTCCTGCCACTCTGCAGAAACTATCCTAGAAAACAACCCAGGTTTTGTGAGTGGTTATAAACAGCAAAATCATTAAAAGACCAGTGAGAACGCTTTGAAAATAGATCAGAAGATGATCGGAGTGGAATTTGTTTTTTTTTAATGTGTTTCATGATGAAACAAAATAAACTGTGATTTTTTTTTTTTAACCACAAATAATGTGTTTCAAAAAGGTTTGCTTTACCAAAAAGAGAAAAATGTTGTTCAAATAACTAATAAATTAAGTAATTCTACTTGAATAAAGGCAATTGTTAAGTTTTTATGCTACATAGTCTAGCAATTTCCTAAATGTTTAATGAAATTATTATTATTTTTATTTTATTTTTTTCACTAAAAACTCGTTTAATCAAATAGTTCCTGTTGGCTTATTCTTTTATATTGTCTTACAATTAGACCACAGTTTTTGTTTATTTCACTATAGTTTACCTCAGAACACCTTTGGCCTTAAAAGTGACTTTTCACTTAATTGATTAAACTCAAAAATTTCAAAGTTTTAACCTGGAAAATAATTATTTGTGTCAATTTTACTGTCTTGATAAAACTTTTGTACCATTAAAGTAGCCAATAGATCAAAAACCTTCCTCAATAAATAAACTTTTGCTACAATAATAACAATCATCAATAAGAATTGGCAACATTTAAGAGATTTCTGTCATTTCAGTCCTGAACCAGTTTTATTCTGAAAAGGTTTTTCATTTCTTCTTTTTAGGCATCTAAATTTTCTAACACCTTGTAGAAACATTGCTGGCAGCTTTAGCGTCTTTCTAATCCATCCAACTGTTGGCACTGTTCTGCCTTCAAAGTGCTGTTGAGCTTTTTCCTTCACATTTCTGTTTCTTTGGACTCAAAAAACACCAAAAAAAAAGAAGAGTTGCCAACGGAAAAGAAAAACACTTCAGATGCTTCAGAAGTCAAAAAGGTCAGGGAAGATGTTCTGTGCTCTTTCTAGTCTTATATCAGGGAGAAAAGAAAGAGATCTTTAGAAGTTTCATAAATCTTTGCATCCTTCCAGATTTATTTTTGGGGAATTCCAGACTTCCTTTTGTAGACCTACTTCCGTTACGTCTGAGGTTTTGAAAACATTACAGTCAATGAAATTAAGTGTTTTGACCTCAAAGGATCAGGTCAGATTAGAAAAAACTGTCACTCAAGTATTTGGGTAAACCTTGGTTGTTGGCCATTTAACTAGCCATTATTTAATAGCTTTAATATTTACCACGGACCACTTTTTGGAATTATTGGGTCGTTCAATACAGAATGTACCATTGTCGTGTGGATGGTAAGTGTTCTGTAAAGTGTTGCACGCAGTTCTGATGTATGGATGCTGCCTGTACGGGGCACACAACAAACACGCACTGACCATGTGTACAGCGCTTACGGTCTCCTTGCAACGTCCGCAGGATCTGTGTGTGTTCTTGGCTCAATGTGTGATCTACAGCCTTATTTTGTGCCGTACACCTGCAGGCCCCATACAGGTTTGCTCGTTTTTTGCCCCCAACTGTAGGGGTAACCATGCAAGTGATCCAGATTGATCTTGTTTGGTTGCTTCAGAGATCAAATGAGTTTCCCAACTTTGACAACTTGTTTGATCCAAGCGGTTTCACCCGGCTAAGAAGTATTGGATCATAGGGTGACAACCTTGAAACCTCAGCCTGGCCAGCACTCAACTTACCCATAAGAATTCATTGAGTGTGGATTCCATTGTTATGTACTCTAAAACAGTAGATGACGGTATTGTTTTTGTTAGTTTACAAACCTCCAATAATCAAAAGGATGTTGGAGTTGCTGTCAAGTAGATCAAATACAAAATTTCCTCTACAGCCCATCTTGTAGAGCGGTATTTCCAAACTATAATTCTGTGTTCATCCCTGCCCTGCATGATCTGGTTTTTGCCTGTGTGACCCATAGGACCAGAGAAAGAAGGAAAAAGTGCAGGAGTGGTAATTAGAACCAGGGTTGGGAAACATTGTTAAATAACACAATGCTACTTGCAGCAATATTTATGCTATGGTTTTACACCATGACACTCTGAGTAGTTACCATATCAATCAATTATTTTTTAAATATTGGTTATGATCATATTCAGTCCAGAACCTTCAATAAAACTAGATTGTCTTTATTATATTCCAACAGTGGCCTTTAAAAAAGACCAGCAGACTACATTTTTCGTTGAAACCCCAACACTGACCAAGCATAGGACAATGGGATAGGAAAATACTTTCTTCCTATTAAAAGAATAGGAAGAAACCTTTGTAGAGCCACACTCAAAGAGGCGACCATCTGGCACCGTTGTTGGTGTCTGCTTAACGGTTTTTCCTGACCTTTCACTGGTCCACCTGCAAATGATCTCAGACACTGTACATATTAGCTGTAGGTGAATTTAGGATTATAAGGAGGTGCGTCAAAACAATGAGATATTGGTAGCCATACTTCTTAAATGTATGGGTGATATTGCCCACACCCAATTGATACTCCAGTCGGTCTCCTTCTTTGGATGGTTGGATCTTTGGCTTTGTTCCCAGTGGAATCCACCAATACAATACACACTCACCCATGAGAGGCTTTTGTTGAATTTTCTATCATCTCAGCAGATGTGGAAAAAACAGCCAAGGCACTTTTTTTTTCCAGCATTAATTACAAGCCCGGCCTCCTGAATGACACAACAATGAGGGTGTTCCTCCAAAAAAATGATGATCCCTGGTTTTTTTTTTTTTGCCCCGTCCCTCTAAATGTTAAAAGACGTTTTAATTGGGAGTTAAATACGCTTGGTGTTTCCTCACAGCACCAATTAGTTCAGGAAGAGTTCATGTCATGTCTTGCAGTTGGCTGAAACAGCAGCTTCCATTTGTCTTTGCTCAAAAAACGCCTGCAGCTGATGCACCTTACAGGTTCTCCTTTTATTGCGGTTTGAAAGCATGAGGTGTTCATGAGAGGAATAGATGGGCAATACATTCTCACTGTTTAAACAGGCGTATTGTAAGCGATGGGAAGGAGGTGTGTGTAGGGGGGGGGCACTCACCCGCATCCATAGCTATTGTGCTTCCCACTGGCAGGAAAACAGGACAAAAATAGAGCTTTAGAGGCTGGATGGACAGCATATTCAGCTACACACACCATCCTTTGAAACATATTTTAGGTAACTGACAATATATACTGAAGACCAGGACCACTCACCACCAGTTTATTCCTCCTATCTCATTTTACTCCCTAATGACGGCTTTTATCTTCCACCGCCAGACACTTTTTATGCCCCTCCTGCCCTTTACGTTGCCAGCCCTGGCTTTTTGTTGCTCGGCTGAATATCATCGGGAACGACGAGCTCGGCCAATCAAGCTTTTCGACGATTAAGAATGTGTGTGAGTCCTGCGATGTACAGTTTTGTTTTTAATTAGAAGAAAAGAAGATTTGACAGACCGCCTCATCGCAGTAACTCTGTTTATGCCGGTGCCGCTTAGCAAAACATCTAAAGTAAAACATGAAGGAAACTCCTCTTTGTGCTCCTGCAGGACGATACTATTTATTCATTCAACCGCCCTTGACTTTGACGAGGTGTGAAGCCGCTGAAATGCAAATTTTTTTTCACTAAATGCTTCGAAGCTTTCATGTTCCGCCAAAAATCTTTTCATTCTACCTTTTTCGTCAACACAGAATGCAGTCGGTGGTAAAAGAAGCCGCTGGTAATAACAAGGCTTCTGGTTTTTCCCGGCCATTTCTCTACTTTTCTCTTCCCCTTTTGGCCCTCCTCCCTCCTTTCATGTATGTGCTTAATCAGGCATGGCCCACCTTCTGTCAGCCCGCCATATGGTTCACAGTTTTGCATCCGTTTCTATGCAGCACTTGAAGAAAGTGTGGGATTCTAACACAATTTGTGCTGTCAGGTGTTGCAGGATCAAACTGAGGGGGTGTTCGACTGCAAAATGATCTCCAGTGACAAAGATGATAGCAGGGTTCAGAGCTCCTGTAAAGGCCTTCGCGTGACATATTACTGTGATGGTTTACACAAGATGAGCACAATTATATCAGGCGCTACATCTACACTCCCTGCCCCCCTTTTTTGCTGTTGCTATTCAGACACTATGGATTTTGATGTGGCGAAAACAGTTTGCTTTACGTGGAACCAATCACAAAATGATAAAGAAAAAAGGAAAATATTAGATGACTTCAAAGGCTTTAAGCTATTGATCAATTGATATTTTCGATATTGATCATCAACAAATTACTGTTTATTTTCTAGCAGTGCCACCATCTCCTATTGACGTTCCAATGTCCAATGAATGTCGAGTTTGAAGATATGTTGTGGTAAATGAACGCAGAATTCCTTTCACTCTTTGAAGACCCACTCCAATAAAAATTGTGTTTTTGATGTTCTTGTGGCCTTTTTCTCATGATGGAGGATATATAAATTTGTTTAGTCTCGTTGATCTTGACATTGCAGCGGTACATTTAATACAAATCAACCGGCATGTGTCCCTCCACAGTGTTCAGCCCTTTGAAAAATGATCTGTTGAAAGTTTAAATAAAGGTTTACGTCAGACACAGTGACACCAATGATGAGGTCACTGACACGCACATTAGCTAGATATACAATAATAAAATGGAATGCCAAAACTCAGTGTTTCTTTATATAGTGACTTTTTTATACCCTACAGGGACTCTTCCTGAACTCAAATACTAGCTGCAAATTTTCCAACTTTTTCTGCCCAATTGAAAACTTTTGGCGACTTTGACAGGAAGCTTGCTTACTTTTCTCACCGGTGCTCGCCTCCAGCTCATGTATTGCAGAGGCCATGGCATTTGTACAGTGGTTTAATCATTACCGTCTTTATGCAAGAAAATGTCCCAGTTATAGTTTTATCGGAGTTTTATCTGTCTCAAAGTTCTAAATGCATATTAAAATTTCCTTTCACTGCAAGTGCAGCATGCTGTTGCAGCGTTCAAGCCAATAGCAGTTTTACTTTAGGATCCAAAGTTTGGCTCAATATGGCCAGAAAACCCAATTGCAGAGGATCAGGATCCATCTGGTTCATCATCATCTACCAGATTTTAAATTGTTAAATGAAAATGAATTCAATAAAATGGATTAAGAGAGAAAATCCAGAAATTTACCACAAAAAAGGATCATAAATAAATCATAATAGAGAAAAAAAATGTAATTGTGTGATTCTTTTTGTTTCACTTCCAATATTACGCTGTATTCACAGTGGATGTGATTCGCGTCCTACATTTGCCTGATGTGCCTCCCTTCTGGCGTGCTATGCTGCTGGACGCTGGTCTAAAAATGTGTTCCTAGACTTGATGCTTCAGAGACGGAGGGAAGTCTTTCACCACATAGAAGCATTGAACTTTTTTAGAAAAGGCTTTGTGACATGTTACATGCACAGCAAAATTTCAAAAAGTGTCATTTCAGTCGCGTATTAAAAGGCCGCCTTCACACTGCAGGTCTTGATGCTCATATCCGATTTTCTGACTATATCCGATTTTCTTGACGACCCGCTTATATCATCTTTTAAAAGTGACCCGTATCTGATTTTTACATTTACACTATACAATGCTGAAACTATCAAACGTAGACGTTCTGAGGACTACGTAGCAGCATTTCCGCCCTCCGCGGACCTCTTTCGGACTTTTGTGACTGCGGTTGTCATGGAAGCAAGGCGGCGACTGAAGGAGGCGTTGCCTTGGGCGCTCCTGAGGGGATGCACGGGAGAGGAAAAATGAGGGCTACTCGACTCTCTCTGAATTCTGAATTTTGAATGAGGAAGTGTTTGCAGACGTGCTGTAATAACAGTTTGATCCAAGTGTTGAACCTTTCCTGCGCGATGACTTCTCTTTTCCGACCGTAGTCAGAAACACACGGGAGATTTCCTCGGGGTTCTCGTTTCCGTTCTGAACCTTCAGCCTCCAGAGTGGGTTAAGAAAGAGTCCAAAACTTTTGGGCGAGACACCTTATTTTTAATTTATGGTTCTCCCACAGTCCCCCGCTCCGCGCTCACACCCCCCTCACTCCTTACACACACACACACACACGCGCGCTCACACACACACACACGGTCCCCATTATACACGCCCCCCAAAGAAATAAACGGCTTCTAGCCTGGTCCATTGCAACGGTGTCACGCTTCATTAGTTACCGTTTGCGTGCGGACCGGACATAACAGCAGTTTCCAACTACGGTCTGAAGCCTGAGGCTGAAAGGTAACACGCTGACAGCAAAATCAGCGGACATAAAGCGCCTTAATAAGTCATGTGATCTCAGTTGGTGGTGTCCTGAATTGACGTCACTGAGGTATGACTCGCATTTACTGGGGAATATCCGATTTGTCTGCTTAAGTGGCACACGCAAATGCACGTATCCGATTCGTTTCCGATTTATTTCCACATATGAGAGAGGCCTGTATCCGATCTGAGAAAAACGGAATCCATGCGCTTTTGTCCTGCTTACACGCTCACCGATCATATCCGATCTGTGTCAAATGAGAGGAAAAAATCGGAATTGGGTCACTTGAACCATGCAGTGTAAAGGCGGCCAAAGTAAACAACATAACACAATGTTACAGTCAATTAAAGCCAAGTTTAAACGCAACACAGAAAAATAGGAAACAAAAACATACCCTCATACTAGTCCACTTATTGCACAACTAGTCCATTTATTTCGCATTTACCGTAGTTCACTTATTGCACAACTAGTCCATTTATTTCGCATTTAGTCCACTTATTGCACAGCTAGTCCACTTATTGCACAGCTAGTCCACTTATTTCACATTTAGTCCACTTATTGCACATTTAGTCCACTTATTGCACAGTTAGTCCACTTATTGCACATTTAGTCCATCTATTTCACATCTAGTTTACTTATTGCACAACTAGTCCACTTATTGCACAGCTAGTCCACTTATTGCACATTTAGTCCACTTATTGCACAACTAGTCCATCTATTTCACATCTAGTTCACTTATTGCACAACTAGTCCATCTATTTCACATCTAGTTCACTTATTGCACAACTAGTCCATCTATTTCACATCTAGTTCACGTATTGCACAACTAATCCATTTATTTCACATCGTATCCACTTATTGCACATTTAGTCCATTTCAGCAACCTTTCTTGTGTGTGCATTTATGTTTGTTGAGTGTGGTGATCTCATTTACAATGCGTGGATGACACAGATGGCGTCAAAAGATCAAGTAATTTATTTTGATGAGCTCTACAAAAGTGTCGGTAATCACGTCTCCATGTCTGGGTTCATGATATCATAGACTCTCAAAGTATAGTGAGCTTCACTACATACTGCAGGAGCTGCGTCTGAAAGACGAACACTTTCAGCGTTACTCTTGTCTCTCTGTGACCTAGTTTGATGATTTGCTGTCCACTGATAATCTGAGGAGAAATAGAAGAAACTAATTAAAGCATCTTTTTATTGTTTTCTCAAGTGCAGGAGGAGATTATTCCGCTTCCATGTTGGTTTTGGACTCGGCCCGTTGATCGCATCATGACGGTGCCAAAGGCCAAAGCTAGTTGACGCGCCACATCACACAATGCCACGACATCCTAAATGCGCTCCTGCCAGACTGTCATACATGCCCCTTAAGTTACACTTGAGATTAGTTAGGTGGGTGTAGGACTGTCATGTAGGGTTTGCTTTCCTGGGTGTGAAAATTAGCTAAAAATCCAGTGTGGGTCCTTAAAACCCTACGCCCTATGCCTTGAACGAATGTGTCTGAGATTTTCAATATGCTAAATAATCCTTGCCAGTAGTGATGTTGATAAAAACACATTCTAAGGTTTGGGATTCTCTTGTAGCTATAAAAAAAGTCTGCAAAAGGAGACCGAACTCTGCTTTATCGTTGGTTTCCTTTGAGCTCAGCTGTTGCAGAACAGCGCAAACCTGAAACTCACTGTCTCCCCTTTTTTTTTTGTTTATGGGCAGAGCCTCGACTTTGCTGCTCTTCGTCATCCCCACTGCGATCTCGCACCCGCCTTAAATACTTCTCGCCAATCACCTTGAGAGCACGCAAGGTGCCTTTGATTTATTGTACCGACCGAGCAGCTTCTCCATCTTCGACCCCGGCTTGTCACTAGGCGGCTATAATTGGGACTCGCTCATGACCCACCTAGCACAGCAGCTCAGTGGAAAGGGGGGAGCATCCTTGGGAATACTCCATCTCTTCAATTTTTGTACATATTTATTTATTTTCTTTTTCTAGTCTCTTTCCTCAGTTCCAATCCAAGAAAAAAAAAAGTAGGACACTCAGCAGCTCCATTAATTGTTTTGCCCTTTACATCTCAATAACACAAGATGAGAGAAGGGGCGGATGAAGAACAAACGCATCACCGTCTCCCTCCCTCCCCTTCTGCTTGCAGGAAGCGGCGGCCAGCTTTGCCGAGTGGGAGAGGCTGATGAAGGGCCTGGGATCGGGGGTCGCAGACAACCCCTTCACAGAGGTCATGAGCCTGGTGACTCAGATGTACAAGCAAACCGCCATCGCCAAGGTAATGGGACACCAGGTGGAGTTATGTCTTCCTTTCCCCCAAGGTGTATCATTATACAGTAAAGTACAGCTTTGAAAGATGAGGCAGGAGTTCAAGTATGAGTCTTTCATGTGTTTTGCAGGTAAATACCACTCATTATACATGGTTGAGCAGATTTATACTCAATATACTGAGTTGTGTTCAGCCCCGGATGAAACACTTCTAGAAAAGATCAAAGACTTCCTGTTTTCTGATCTGTTCAATCAAATCCTACTCTATTTAAAACTAGAATCCACACAATTAACATCAATCAACAAAGTTTACATTTCCTTCTGATTTTTGCAGAGGCAAAATCTTCAGGATTTCTATTAATTTTAACAATTTTAGATCTTTTTTGGGGGGTTTTTAAGCCACTTAGCACAGACTTAACATTCAAACCATTCAGAGACATAAAATGCATCAAATCCAGTTACTGAGATTTGTCCTTAGTGGTAACTCGAATGCCAATTTTCCTTCTGTAAACTGTTTTTAATTGACATTTTTATAATGGAAAAAGGAACAGACTTTCAGCCCTTTAACACCAGAGTTTTAGCTCCAGTGCTCTTTGAATAACTAATTCTTCAACTCTTCAAAATATTATTCTGAGGTGTAGAAATGTATCTTTGCGCTGATATATGCAACACTTTATATTAGTGATGTGTTTATGCAGATGTTATTCCAAATGCTCAAAAAACTGAACAATGTTGGTCAAAACTACCCTTACAGTCAGATGCGGGCAAAAAATGGGCAATCTTGTATGGATCATGCAGGTGGCCTGCACGAATTTTTATGGTTATATCCCCACTGAGCGAAAAATGTTTACGCACATTTTTTGTATGGCCATGCTGCAGGCAATGGGTCATAGTAAACACTTGAAATACTTACTGTATACAATGTGCAAGCGCAAGTAACTAGAAGTAGGTGAGACAGAGGCGTGTCATAGGAATTTTTCCTTTTTCCCCAACTTTCCCGAACCCTGCACAGTTAGTTCTGTGATGTTTGCTCGTTAAATGAAAGCTGCCTTTTACAAATTAGGACATTAGATAGTCGGAACGTAGTTTGTGTTGGTATTCTACAGGCGTCCTACAGGCCCTGATGTATCACATGCTTACCCCATACATGTGGCATTCGGGCGAGGTCAGTAAGGGGTCGGTAGTCGCACCGTATGTTATAAGTCCATGCAGCCTTAAGAATACTTCACCATACAGCTACTACATGCACAACAATCATGTATTTACATGACGTCTCTTGAGGTTGCCATTCAAGACACGCGTGCACTCCCCTTAAGATGCAACCACTCCTTTCTACAACCCTCCACCGGCCCAGATCACCCAAAAACCCACGGCAACTATACAGGTCCAACCCCCGTATGGGTGCATTTGACAAAGACTTTACATCGGAGTCTTTGTCAAAAAATCGGATGCCTTATGAGCTGAAAAAACATGTGGACGACTATGCTAAAAATGGCACCAGATAACAATGACAGTTATTCCAATAAAGGGTGGAGCATCAACACTATAGCTACAGATCTTATATTTCTATGATAGAACTGCTATTTTTGAAGAAATTAACTAAAGTGACTCTAAAAAATGTATTTTAGATTTTTTTCTGTCATGATAATCCCAGATATATTTGCAGCTGGATAAAGAAAAAAAATAACTAAAGAAAAACTTATAATGATACACCTTGGGGGGAAAACTGGTTTTAACCATCAATTCTTTATAATCATTCCTTTACATTGTGTGAAATTATTCTGGGAAGATGTTTTAACCTTTTTTTTATTTTTGTTTAGAGTTTGTTGTTTTTGATATTGTAATTTCAATCAAGGCTATTTCAGTTTTATTGGCTTGAATCTTCTTTTTATCTTTTCAGCATTAATACCTATTATCTCAGAGAGTTTCATCTTATCAGCACTCTTTCTTTCCTTTTCATAGACTTTCAAACGGCTGCCTTTTTTCTTTCCTTTTTTACTAAAGAAAGATGTAAAACTATTAAAGACTCTTCAAAATAATACAATGAAAAGCCTAATCATATAATTGCAGTATAAAGGAACAGACAGAACAATGGTAATTCCAATGATTCCCATTACATTTAATTAGTTTTCAACATAAACGAATGCTTTTGACTAAGAAAAAGAACAATGAGAGTGTGGATTGTTGCTCAAGGGCAGTCTTACATTGTCAAGGAATCTAACCAAGTCTGCTTCCTCCTTAAAAGTTTGGATTCAACAGTCGTAAAAATCCCGATTTGTTTCTATTTGAGTGTAACTTTGACCCAAAATCTATTGGCTTTATATAAAATGCTAATTTAAAGATTTAGTTCCAATGATGGATGAACATTAGAAAAAATGGCCATTTCAGGTTTTCAAAGAACAGAGGCAACATTTCGACTTTCCCCTCCATGAATACATCACCATGTCTCAGTGGAAGTCCCCACTGTTCACAGATTCAACAGACATGCATTAAACGTGACCTCTTTGCTTCCCTTTCATTTATTTAACCATAAGAATACTTTATATCTTAACCACTACAGTTGACACAAGGCCGTCAATTCTGGTCCGTGTTTAACTATTTCAGTTGAAATGACATGTAAATAAAGCCAGATTGCAAAATAAAAGTACCAGCTGGATGTTGGTTTTTCAAAATAAGACAAACATGAGACAGAGAATTAGATCTGAAAGCCGTTTTCAAGTTTCTTTGTTCTACTATTATAACTTTAAGCAGATAAGTGAATGTTTTCATTCTTTCTGCTTTTAGTAAAGCGGTAAAATAAATAAACATAGACTCTTTTTGCTATCTTTTTATGAGCTCAGACTTCGTCTTTGCTCGGCTATTTCAATTAAGGGGTTCTTATAATATAAAGACACGTTTTGTCACGTTTAAAGAATTATTTAGTCGTGCAAAGCAGTGACTCAAAGCTGCTAATTTCAAAACTAAATACAAGACCAGAGGGACTCTCTTTAATTTCTAGAGATTCATTCAGACGTAAATGTAGATGCTAAGTCAGCAGACTGGAATTTAACAACAAAAATAAAAGGTGCTGTGGGAAATTAGGAGAATAATCCACCATGCCACACACAACAAGTTTAGTCAATTTTACAAACTTTATATTGGTTTTTGTTAAGGTTTTTTCTTTCTTTTTAAATACAAAAGAGAAGTGACACAACCCAGCAGCCCGTTTGATCCCATTTGCTGTTTCTTACCATCTTTCGTGACCCATGATAGGTTGACAGACCTGTCATTCTTCACATTTGAGCCACAAAAAGCTAGCGAGTTTGGCAGGACACGAACAATTAAAGGTCCAATGAAATGTGTGAATGTAAACGTTTGTCCAAAACTTTCAGAGCTCATCTAACAAACCACTTTTTCATGAATCTTCTTTTTCACAGTTGCTCATCACAACTAATTTTATTAATTCATTGAATATTTTGACATATACCACTATAAAGGTCTATTTTGTCTATTTTCAAACAAAAGGTTAACTGGATAATAGGGCTCATTACATAAATAAAACATTCAGGTAAAGAGTTGTGACTACACTTCCCAGAATTCATAGATGGGTCAAGAGGCAGACGATTGGTCAGAGGAGTTGATGGAAAGTTTTTCCAACAAACTGCAAAAAGTAACAATTTCACTTTTCCCGTTCATTATGTCAAAGCGCAGGATCACTCTGCTAGGCTCCTGACTACCCATAATGCTCCAACACGCCACCTTGTGGTGCAGCTTTGTAGTTTACAAGGTTGTGCTAAAATATTTTGACAGATTTTTGAGCGCTGTGCACTGCAAAAAATGTAAGGCCAGTAAACACAATCAGAATTCCCAAATAAGGTGCTCCAGAATTTTAAGACGCACTATCAATTTTTCATACATTCATTCAATGGTTGATTGGTTTCGTTTGCCACAGCAGTCAAACTCAGTTGTTACCATGACAAGGTGTCGCAGCACTTTAAGTATTTAGCATAAATGACTAAAAATTGATTAAATATTTCTTTCTTTCGTAAATGACCTTTATCAGAAGTTAACAGACTTTGCGGAGGACAGTTCAGGCTTTATCTCTTACACAGAATGTGTGTCACCAGTAACTCTTACCTTCACACTAAGCTACACTTCAGGGCACTTTCCGAGTGGTGTGTTTCCCTCCCACAAATTTTTCTTTTTGTTGTGTGACAAAAATGGGGTTTAATAGCATCATATCCATGGAAAATGGCAACAGCTATGAAGCTGAAGAATTGGCGTCAAGTTATTGCAAAACAAGTCAATGAACGTATGAGCACTATACTTCTGCACTCTGCTAGTTCAGTTCATTACAGTCATTTGACAGGGACAGTGAAGTAAACACAGGGTTAAGACACTCAGTTTTAGACTGTAGAGTACTAACTAGTCTACATCTGCAGTCTCTAAAATAGGGAAGAAAAAGTTACAAAAGCTAGTATATTAAAATGTAAAAAAAAAAAAAAAAGTCATGTATATGCAACCGGCAAAAAAATCATTAAAAACAATTGTACATTTATACAGTGAAAGTCAATTTTATAGACTGTTCTTTTTTTCCCTGTTGTTCTGTGGAAGTCTTAATGGTTTGACAAGGTCTTCAGGGCGAAAGGAAGCTTGTTGGCCTTTTTTTATTGTTTAGGAAGAGAAGGCCGATCATTCTGGAGCAGGTTGACATCAGAGAATATGTCCTCACCACAATTACAGAAGTGCAGCTGGTGTTAGATGTGGACGTGAGTTTACAATCTCTCACTTTTCACACACTATTTACAAACCCTTGGTTTCTATAGAAACAAAAGCAGATCGCCTCTCAGGGACATTCAAAGCCATTAAACGAGCTCGGGAATTGCCTAAAATTGCAAAGTCTTGGTAAATTTTTATGTCTCAGGAAATGTCGAGCTGACGGCACGGCATCATTTTGAGACTGCTTTCGCCAGACGCTGACTGGGATCTCGCGGGAAAGCGTTGCCACAGCAACAGGGCCTAATGGTCACCAACGAAAGCACTTAGACAAAGTAGGGAGTTAAAACTGAGGCATTATTTAGTTGCGTCCAGCCTGCCATGATTACACCTCATATCAAAGTTACACGCCGCACTAAAATAGCATCTCTGTGATGCTGTTGCCATGGAAACTTGGGTTGCTCTCTCTCTCTCTCTCAGTTTGAAGAGGTGGTTTATTTAATGAGAGAAATAAGTAGTGTGGGAAGGTGGCTGCAGGCATACAGTACGAAAAAAGCGCCGGGGTCAGAGCCGCTAGAATCCGTACATTTACATTCCCAGTCCGTGAGCGATCCATCCCCCCCTCCCCCTCTGATCCTGACTCTGAGAACAGGCGGTTTCTGTCTTTCTTGTGTTTATAAATGAGCAAACAGTTCCTCCAATTAAAGCACCCCCACCACCACCACCACCACCATCATCTTGGTTGTTCGAAGGCGGCCGTTCCTCTCAATTAGTCAAACGCCTTCAGCCATGAGGAGCGCGGCCCCGGGGTTAACAGAGACCGGAGATAACCTCGGAACGCAATCATTGACATGCTGCTCGCTCAACCTGCCTCCGTGATTGGATCTCTTTTGCAATCGGTGTTGTTTGCTGATTGGATTTCTGCTCGGTGTAGCCCAACACCGGACCTCCTTTCATTACAAACTCCCCCCACCCCCCGCCCTCCCTCATGCACCTCAGCGGTGATATCGCCGGGCCAGTCTCATTTCCTGTCCAATCGGTTTTTACAGTTTCTCTACTTCAGAAAAAAAAGCTGCTTGCTTTCTTCTTTTTTAGATCATGGAGATGGTCGGGGGGGGGGGGGGGGGGTTATAGATTCACAAATCTATGTCACTCTGAGGAGCGTGGCCGGCCCTGCCTGCCTGCTCACTCGACGGGCCTCCTGACGACAGAGCTGCCAAAAGCCTTTGGGGTATTTTTGTTGCTTTACCCACCAAGCATCTGCTCCCAATTACCCAGAGAGGACAGCTCTGATGCTGGACTTTAAAGCGAGATAACGGGGCGCTTCAGACAGCCGAGAAGTTTGTGCACTAATTAAACTCAGCGGAAGGAAGCCGGCGAAGCCAAGCCGTCAGTAATGAGGACCTCTCAGATCAGAACAGGGTCGGCGGGCCTGCAGGATAGATTCATTATCAGGCGCAGCGGCTAATTATCAGCAAGGCAAAGCAGAGGTTCTCCCACCAGAGCAGGTGTGATGGCTGCAGAGGTTGTCAGGTCGTTGGGGGGTGTGGTGGATATTAGCGGTTGGATTCACACCACATAGAATGGACTGTGTCCAAAAGAGCCTCGTAAGAGTTGCATTTCTCTGCAAGCAGACCTCAGTGTTTCCCTCGAGTTGGGGGCTATTCTCGGCTGCTTTGTGTCCTGGGGCGCCGAAATGAGCCCAATCTCCATCCTCAATGACACGCTCATGCAGCACTTCCACTCTGAAGCGGGTCAGCAGCAACCACACACGGCGAAACGACAGATATCTACAGGGTAAACTTAACTCACAAGCTGCAAGGCTGCCTTGCTTTTTTAAAGATCTTTTCTCTGTCAATCAGGGTCAAAGTCTCAGCAGAGCAAGCAGGAGGCTGTTGAATATGGGCTCTGCTGTTTTGAAGGCATTGTTACCACTCCACTTTATAAATAAAACAAGAACAATGGAGAAAAAGGCCAGGCGTGGATTAAAAAGAACAGTAGGACACCAAATAACTCCAGTATGAAAGCACTGCATTTATTTAGGGAACTTGGGAAAGAGGCTGAAATAGTTTAGAATAACCTTTCCTTAGTTGGATTAGTCTATAGTTGGAATTTGGTTAGACAGTAGTTACTGGTTTATCATGGGATTTACGCTAAAGTCCTCACTACACACTTAATGCCCTTTTTTTTCCAGACAGACATGAACACTTTCACACGTTTCTCTCATTTTTAATCTAAGGTTCCAACCATCAAACAAAAAGAAGTCCAGTATTATAGAATGAAAACAAATATCTGTCAGCAATGGAAGATTTATGTAAGTTTTGGTAAGATGCTACATATTCTGTACTGGAGATTCGGCACGGAGAAGATTGATTGACAGTGCTCTACAACCAATCAGCACGCAGAAACAGTGCGCTATTAAAAGTAAAGAGCGCAAAAAATCTGCAAAACAGCAAGACCCCAAAAGGTAAAGCGCATGATAGAAATTAAAAAAGGAAAACGTATTTTTATCCCCGTCTATCAACACAAACTTGACATTTTTGCCACCGGTCCATAAATAATAACTCTTGTCTTGTAAAGACACTTTAGATATTCAATAAAAGTCTTTACACACTTTAAAGCAGTACGTAAATCCAAAATCAAGAATTTATTGTTGTTGTTTTTTCAAGAATTAAAAGGTGTTTCTTAAACGCCTGAACAGTCTGAAAATGGAACAACTTCAATCTGAATCAGCTCAAGTTCTTAGTCATGAAATTCCACCATTTTGATAGCCTTTTTATTGTTAGTGGCTAATTTCACAGCAATGTGGATATTTTTACAACTTTAAATGTTTACAACATTAATAAAGTGTATTATTGTATTTTATGGAGCATTACTACAAACATCTTGCACTTGTGGTTTTTGCTAATGGAAAAAAAAGGAATTAAAAAAAAAAACTACCGGTATACGAATTTCTTTAAATTTTTATTGTTCAAAAGTATTGGTAGTTTGAATACATTTTTTGTTATTATACCCAATATTTGTATTTTTGTGATTAAAAATGCCACACAACAATCCAAAAGTCAATATCCGGAGCTCTTTACTGTTAACTGTTTTATGTTGGTATTTTTCATTGTTTTTCTACTATCTTCCTAACATTATATCTTAAACAATGAGCAAAAAAACTCCTTAAATGTTCTGAAACGCCTCATTCTGGTGGTTCAGGGTTTCAGAGATTGACCTTTTTTGTTTGTGCTGTCACCAAATCAAATGAGCCCTCCCACCAGTCATATGGGTAAGTTGTGAGTTATTGATTTGCTTTGGCTATCTGTGAGCTGACAAATGCGCCCCGGCCGTTGTGTGTGCTCTCTCTTTTCAAAGTCTTGATCCCTGGCATTCAATAGTGATCGATCACCCAGGAAGAATGTTGCGGTGATTAATTGACTTCTTCACCGATCTTGCCGCTCTCTCTGTATGTGGCCGACCAGTGAAGTGATGGATTCAGTGGCTGTCTGTCATCTGCTCCCCCCGTCTGTGTTTTCTGTGTGGCCAGGCGGGAGCTGTGAAGGACTACATTAAGATGATGCTGGAGGCGGAGCAGCTGAAGTTCCTGGTGTTCGGGCACCACCTCACCATGCTGCAGGCCTGCACTGAGGCTGCCATCGAGGCCAAGGTAACCGTGGGGAAATCAGCAAGAAAGGGAGCCGTAACAGAACCGTGCTTTGCCTTTTGATGCCGCCAACCAATATTAAGTGTCACCGGTCAACTAAAACCAGAAATCCAGGTTCTCCAAACCTGGGGAAAACAGGCAGAGTGGTAGATCTGTAGGAACAGGTATGAGCAGCTCTGCTCTATAAGCTATTCTTCATGCTCATACCCTGTCCTCGCTCATACCTAAGGAGCAAACTGTATTCCACCCATGTCGCCTCCCTCCAACCATTTTTATCCTCTTCTAATCCCAGCACTTCTAATGGATGCTAAGGCACGACCCACCTCCTCAGCCATAGCTGTTTAAACACAATACTGGCTTGATTGCATCGACACACCTACAGCTTTGTTTGGACGTCTCACTGTCAGACGAGGAATGACAAAGTGAAACAGCACAGAGCGCTCCTCTTTGGGAATAATTGGAAAATGGAGTTTCTACTCCATATGTTGGGCCTATTATAAAGGAAAGCTCCCAAATGGAAATGCAGGTAACGTGTGAGAGTTTACCCAAGTCAAGAGGTGGTAAAACGAATAATTTATGACAAGGTTTAGTTTCAAACGTCTCCCTTTGTTGTGTAAAATGTTGTTGCAGGTGTGGACTGACGTTCTCACAGCTACTTAACAGTTTAGTACAGTTGTGACTAGGCCTGCACAATAAATCGCAAATTTATCATTATCTCAATATCAAGCAGTGCAATACGCATATCGCAAAAGTCAGCGAAAATTGCGAAAAATGGTAACCTTAAATGTGCTTAAACAATCTTATGGCAGCTTGAAGTATTTAACGAATCAAATAAACCCATTTATGCATTTGACCAATCAGATGGAGCCCTTTGATGTTAGATGCTCACCTGCCGTGTCGAAGAGGGTCATTTGGAGTGTAATATAAGATATGTTGACTCTTATTTAAACTGTTGCATTGAAATGCAACAGTTTAAATATCCAACGGATTCTGAAACAGAGAAAAAGCAGCTTTGGGATTATCAACACTTTATGTTTGTAATGGTTGATGTAAAAAGCTTCTTTTCTCCGCATCACATTCAGTTGATTGTTGTTGATCACATAAATGATTACGGTTTGTCAAAGAGCGTGTGTCATTTAGGCTTTCACCGGCGACATCTCGGACGTTACAGGGTTAAAACTGAAGCTGTCGGATGGTGGGAACGTCGCTTAAGGGTGACGTTGACTCCAAAGACTCCATATTTGTATTAGGTTTAAAAAAAAATGTATGCATTATATAAAGATCATATTTTGGGGGTTTATTTAAATGTTTCTTCTGGCTGCTGTACTGAATTTAAACATCATACAGCTGATTTTACAACTCAATTTCTGTGCTTTGTGTTTGCTTCAGTTCCTCATTTTAAATTCTGTCGGATTCTGATGAAAGCTTTAATAGAAAGTTTCCCTCTAGTTTTGCAGAAAGCTCCACAGAGACCTTTAAAATGACAAAGGACTTTTATTCTGACGCCACCAATCACTTTGCAACAAGACCTGCTTTTTGTGACCGATATTACGTTCCCCTCTTTTCAATTCCAGTTAGCATTTAAAAAAAAAGTCTCACTCCAGAGACTTTTGTTGCTTTTTAGAGGTAACCTAGAAATGGTGAATTCGTGCTTCACTCCTCCTTCCTGGCTCAGCAAAGGTAATTGGTCCCATGTTTTGTGTTTTTAAGTCAAATCCCAGTCGCAGCAGTGATTAACTTTGACAGAGTAATGATGTCTGCGCTCACAAGTTTTGCTTGTACTTTGCAGCAGATGTTAGCTGTCATAAATTATTGGTGTCTTTCACTCCTGAGACAAATTTAGGTTTACGATCAGCTCTGATATTTAAATATTAAGAGAAATAAACCTCATCTGAAAAGGACCCCTGACTTCAAGAAAACTCTTTTTCCCTCACTCAGAAAGTAAACTTTACACACCCTGTTTCTCTCTTTTTTCCTTCTCTAACTCATTACAAGAAAATTAATTCTGTTAGCTTGATGCCAGACCTGTGAAACACTTCAAGTGTGTGTTTGTGCGCGTTGCAGTGGTGGAGAAGTTGTCATGTGAATGCAACGTGACGGCCCAACGTGTGATAACACATCTTTCTCGGAGACACTCGCTTTTTCGATGCGCTCACCAATTAACAGAGATAAGCTATAAAAGGAACGACAGGCAACGTGTGGAGATGACAAGTTACTCTGCTACAATCCCAGCTTTATCAATGTTTCCAAGCCCGTGTCTCACCTGGTGTTAATTTGGCTGAAAGGATTTTTTAATGAGATTTTCCAAGGTTTAAACAAATAATCAAGAGATAAACTTTTCTATTAGAGTGTCTGGTTGATTTGTGATTATTTTTTTAGCGCAGTTTGGCCTCCCCTCAACGCTGTGAACATATTTATTTTTTTCAAACTTTTATGTTTTTTTTCTGGAAAAGTCAGACGAGCGTCTGTGTTGTCTCTCAGCAAGCTTCTCCTTCTACTTTCATGCAGCTACGGTTGATGTGGGAGCGGCACAGTGTGAACACGGTGGTCCTACTGACGGCCACTGTGCTGCTCCGCAGGACTGATGGACACGGATCAAAAGAGTGCGGTCGCTGCTGTGCATTAGCGGCTCGGCGAATGTCACGTTGAAGTTCGGTTTTAATGAACACCCAACCACCGCTGTCTTTGTTTGCTTTCCCATTGTTGCGAAATGCTTTATCAGTCGTTTGAGTGCCCAATTCCTGTTTTCTACAGGGTGGAGACTCAGATATATCAAAAACAGGGCACGCAAGCTAATGAAATGCTTTTAAAAGCAGGAAAATAACCCCTCTTTTGTAATATGACGCTTTATTGTAATCCATGGAAGATGTAGCCATCAAGCTACCAAATATTATCCACTCGTTTGCTTAACCCTTTTTTGAAAAATGGAATAAATGAGTTTTAGGTAATAATACATCAGACCTCTTGCTCCAACCTTCATTCATAGTCAGCATTCACCTAAATTCAAAAGGGTTTGAAATGGGTTTGGGGTCCCTGTTCTGCTTCTGTTAGTAACTAGTTACTTCAGCTTCTCATTTGTGGAACACACCTGATCCAGGTAGACGGGCTTGGGATATTTAGCAAACGAGCATAACTGTTACGGCGGGGAATGAGGTAAGCACCCAGGCGGAGAGAGGAGGAGGAGGAGGAGGCAGAATGGTCCAGGAACAGGAGCTTTATTAACCAAAGAGTCCAAAAAACTAAAGTAAACCACTGCAGCTTGCAGGCAAACTCCAAACGCAAAATACTAGACACCCTGGAAACAGGGGAACATTAAGACAGACAGGACTTAAATACACACAGAACAGATGGGACACATGTGGAAACAATGAGGGCAGATGGGGACCAAAAGTAAAACTCGAAAACATGACACAACACCGGAACCTTTCAAAATAAAACAGGAAATGAACTCAAAACCAGACAGAACAAAAAGAGAACCCAAACACTAAAGCAACGAAACTAAAACCATAACAGCAACAGTGGCCCACAAGGCCTGGACACTGCTAGTAAGAAAGGGACAGACAGAGTCTGACCTAGCCGTCCTGCCACAGCGCCCCCAGTCCCGACTGAGGGATCTGAGCCCACTCAGGCAGCAGTGTTGTCCTGAAGCATACCCTTCTAGAGTGCTGCCCACAGAGCCCACTTTAGAAATCTCATGCTCACCCCATTTCCCGGTTTCCAACAGACCCTGAACCGCGATCGCCATTGCTTTCTGTTTTTATAAGAAAACACCAGTTCTAATTACTAAAACAATAGTTATAATACACACAACAAAGCTTTCTCCTCAAAAAGATTTGTGTACTCTTACTGTGTAGTTTTTGAGTTATTAGTACTTAAACATAGTAATTTTGACTGAATATATATTAGAACTTTTCAGCTTTGAAGTTGAATAAAGTTTTGTGCATATTTCCAGGCATTGTATAGTAGTATATCCTTGTACTACACATTTGTCACAGTCACCTCTCAGAGAGTTGTGTACTTTTACTGTGTAGTTTTTGAATCATTACTGCATAAAGAAAAATAGTTTGCCATCTCTTGGTGGGTGGAGTGTCCCTGCCCCAGTTGGAGGAGTTTAAATTTCTTGGGGTCGTGTTCACGAGTGAGAGAAGATTGGAGCGTAAGATTGACAGGCAGTTCAGAGCAGCGTCCGTAGTTATGCGGTCGCTGTACTGGTTCATTGTTTTGAAGAGAGAGCTGAGCCAGAAAGCAAAGCTCTCAATTTACCGGTCGATCTTCGTTCCTAGACCCAGGACACACTGGAGAGACTACGTCTCTCGGCTGGCCTGGGAACGTCTCAGGGTCCCCCCAGAGGAGCTGGAGGAAGTGGCCGGGGTGAGGGAAGTCTGGGCATCTTTGCTTAAACTGCTGCCCCCGTGACCTGGTCCCGAATAAGCGAAGGAAGATGGATGGACTACATAAAGATATCAATTTATACGTAAATTACTGTATAAGTTGTCAACTTTGAAGTTGAATTGGGTTATGGTGCATAAATATCAAACTCTATAAATATATATATATTTTTGTAGAATATTTAAATGGAAAACCTGTTAAAGCTTATTAAAACACCCTGTTTTTTTTATTTATTTAACCTTTATTTACCCAGGAATGTCCCATTGAGATTTAGAATCTCTTTTTCAAGGCAGTCCTGGCTAGGAGGAAACAATAAATTACATTTACAGTAAAAATGTCAACATTAAAAACATAAAATAAATAAAAATGAGAGCTTCTGTAAAACAGGGACAGTTAAAAATGACTTTAACCCAGATAATTAGAAAACTAAAAAGGGAACATAGAACTGCAGACCACCAGTGGTGGAAATTCACGCTAACCATCCACCACAATATCCCTCAAACAAAACAAATGAACGTGTACAATAAAGCTGTCACAAAGAAAAAAAAATTCTAAAGGATTATTTTGAGTGATTAATTTTCTTAGAAAACAAGTTTTATTTCCTAACGATACGTTAACTGATTGAGGAACTTGGAATTTACACCATTCATAAAATAGACACTAAAAGAACTAGTGTCTGTCATTATTCTGTGGAAGAAAGACTTCATTTCCAGGATGAGAGAGGAAGCTGAAGAGTTTTGCGCTGGTTAATGCTGCAATGCTTAAGAAAGTAATAGTTGAACTAAATTCCATTTCAACCTCTCTTTTAATAAGCATTTATGGCTTTTGTTAGGAACGTTATGAAATGCTCTTTTCAGACTGGAATGTTCACAGCGTCCTTGTAGACAGCTTCAGTAAAACTCACTCTGAAGATGGGCAATTTAAGATGTTTCACTTTTTAATGACTACAGACCAGTGTCCAATCTGTTCTTTTTAAGATATATATATATATTTTTTTTTTACCAACTAGATGATTTTATAATTATTTACCCATATTTTTCAAACTTCCAGTCAGGTTTTAAGTTGTACAGTTAAGAGACGGTCAAAGTTGTAAATTACTTTAGGTGAATTACAGACAGGAAAAAGCTGTCTGCCTTAGTTTTGGTTGACCATAATTGCAGCCCTTAACACTTAGTAACTCCAATTTTTTTTTACCAGACTACATGACATAGATGGTCTTTCTGGCACTGTTTTTGGCTGGAATAAATCCTATCTTAAGCATAGAAATGTTTTTTTTCTTTCTCTTCAGATGACTAAAGTCGTAAAATGATGTGGTGTACCACAAGTCTTTATTTTAGGTCCCACTCTTTTTAATTAGCATATGCTTCCACTGAATCATGACATCAAGAGACAAGACATGAAGTTGTTCTGCTGTGGATGTAGTTTTATATACATATATATGACCGTCTCTCCTTTTTGAGATAGAGCCTGTGGAAGCCCTCAATGGAATCTGGGAGACTGGTACGGATTAGCAAGATTAAAGTATGGATGTCCCAGAACTTCTTGCACATAAACCAGGACAAGAAGCGATAATTTAATTGGTAGTTCTCAAGCATTTCACAATAACATTTTTTGACTCGGCAATGAACCTCAGATTGTATTTGGACACTAATCTTGGTTTTTCTGCCACATGTTCACATCACCAAAATGGCTTTTTATTGCCTTAGAAACATTGCCAGAGTCAGACAAACTTCAGTTAGTTCCGAACTCAGCTACTTGTCTTTTAAGATGCACCAGAAGGAGAGCTCACATCCCTCTGGTTTTAAGTTCCTCAGCTGCCTGTCAGCTCCAGCCTTATGTATCTTTTAGATAGAAGCTGAATTTCACTGAAATGCTGCTCACTTCTAAAAACCATCTTAAAGCTTCTGCTGAGATTTTAAACACAAGATAATCGTTTTCTTATACCTGTTAGCTAATGTTGAAGGTGCTCTTAAAGATTTTAGTAATTCTACTGAGTACTATTTTTAAAGCTTAACATTTTTATGTAGGGTTTTTAAACATTAAATTCTATCCAATGCATTATTTGTTTCATTGAAGGAACTGACTTGATCTTTTTATTACAATAGGTATTTATTTATAAATTTTAGTTTGTATCCTTAACTTATTTTCTTGCACTTTTATGTATTTAGTTTTTGAACTTCTTTGATTTTTATTAATTCTAATTCCTTACATCTGCATGAGGGGGGAAGGGTGGAGCTGTGGTTGTGTCGTGATCTTTGGGCTGCATGGGTCGGGCCCTCTTGGTCCTGGCCCCGTCCTTGGCCCGCGCCCAACGATCCTGATGGCTGCCGCCCGGTACGGTGAAGCACGCCTGTCCTGTGGCCTGGGGGCCCTGAGGTCAGGATCGCCCATGCTCGCCGGTGCGGGATGGGACCCATAGGGGGGCCTGCTCTGCACATGGCTGTGGGTAGGCTCCTGGTCCGAGGGGTCTCCTGCCCCGTCTGGCTGGTCAGGCTGGGGAGGATCTGGTTCCCCAGATGGACACGTGGTTCCTTTTGGCGGCGATCTTGCATCTCCACCCCAACGTGCACAATGACAAGAAGAACTTTGATAACCTACTCTGATTGTCTTTAGATGTATCATTAAAAGCATTCCCAGTGGTTTCTTAGTTACAATTATGCCGTTTTTAGCCCAAATTGTATTCTAGGACATAGTTTCTGCAGAGCCGCATTAGTTCATTAGAAATTTCCCTTTAAGCTGTGGACGTGACCGGTGGTGTGGAGCCACCCCCCCATCCCGTTACCCATAACTTAGAGTTCTCTGTTTACATAATTTCCTCTTACCTCACAGCCCCTCAAATTCGCAGCCTAACATCACCGGTGCACCAAAAAAGTGCTGAGCCAGATTCCATCTCGGATGTTAAAAACAAAGACGTACATGGATCTAGTTGTCTACAAGTGGATGCTTGTGGCCCACCCAGTGTAGATTATACATCACAAACACCATTTTACTTCTGCTCATGATTCAAAACAATTTGAATAAAGAAATACTCAGAAATGTTATTTTTAGGTTAAATTTCTGTGTATATATAGGTCTTCCAGCATCAGATAAATGCTACAAGAACAGATTAAAAATACCAAAAATCCAATTTTCCTGGCAGTGGGTTTTTAATAGCTGATATTTTGGGCCTTTCTTTTATTAAACTGATTATCTTTTTCTGCTTTTCGTCTTAATTTGACAGGCTGGTTACATTCGAATCGATGGCAGTGTACCAGCATCTGAGCGAAACCAGTTGGTCCACAAGTTCCAGAATGACCCAGAAATCCGCGTGGCCATTCTGAGCATCCAAGCCGCTGGACAGGTGCTGCATGAAGTCACGTGAATTCAAAAACTATCATCTGAAAGTAAAAAGAAAAAAGAGAACAAAAATGTAGACGCTCTGAAGTGCTTTTAATTCCAAAAAGCATAATGTTTCAGTTTTCTTTTCTGAGTGATAAACAGATGCAGAAATGTGATCTAGTCAGTACAGTCTCCAAATGTTCAAACATGTTTTCCTGGGCTGAAATGTTTTGCTGCAGAGTACGAGTTTTGTTTTTGATGCTAATGTGTGTCCTCTCCAGGGTTTGACCTTCACCGCCGCCAGCCATGTGGTGTTTGCCGAACTCTACTGGAACCCCGGTCACATCAAGCAGGCGGAGGATCGCGCCCACCGCATCGGACAGACGTCCTCCGTCAACGTGCACTACCTGATCGCCAAGGGCACCTTTGACACCGTCATGTGGTCCATGCTCAACAGGAAGGTACGGCAGGTGACATTGAAGCAGTGTGGCGCTGGTGATTTATGCAAAGAAGAATCACCTTTGATTCGTGTCCAACCTGCTGTGATTGATACATCAGTGAGGCTACAAATCCAGAAATTTTTGAAATGAAATCTATAAAATCGTTTATTGATATGTTGAGTCAGTTTTGCTAAGGAACTTGTGCATCGTGTTCAAACGAACTGTCCTTTGACCTCCAGGAAACTGTGACTGGCAGCACTCTAAATGGGAGGAAGGAATACCTGAAGGCCGACGAGGGGGACAAGGACAAGTGGGAATTCCTCAACTTTGCTGACTTATGGAAGCCAACAGAGATGGTGCTGCCACTGGAGGGAAACTCGGGAAAAGCCAATGATGATATTTTCTTCAGTCATGTGAGTTATAATTGTTGGTTGTGATCAGTTTGGCTTCAAAAATTTGTCGAATTTGTCGACGGGACGGATCGCAGTCCGAGGTCTCGCACACGTAACAAAACAACAAAATGCACACGTAACAAAGCATCCTCCCTTTCCCCCAAACACAAAGTTCGAAATCTGGCTGCTCTGCTCAAAGACACGGTTCGCTCGGTCCACCGGCACCCGAGCCCGCAGGGTCCAGACGTCACGGGGCACGAACCCCCCCCTCGTGAGGGGTGTAAGAAAGGGGAGAGGCAAGGAGCCAGCGGGACGTGGGCGGGGTGAGGGCGGAGCGGTGCTTTGCACCGGGCGTCCGCAGAGCAGCCGTTCGGTCCTGTTTGAGCTCCAAAGCTTTTTCTGGAGCGAAACATCATTTATGCATGACGTTAAAACAGAGCAGAAGTGACACACGATCAGAATGAACCGTTTACATCAACAACGATCGGATCAACAATCTGCATAACCCACCTATCTCGATCAGAAGGAAATTTTGATCCGAACTAATTTGATCGGGGCAGAGTATTCCGAACGGCGTGTTTACATGACGCATTTTTCTTCCGATCAGGCGTTCTTTCCGATAACTTTTGTCCATGTAAACGCAGCTAGTGGCTAAAATATGTTAAGAAGAATGCTCATGTGTCAAACTCAAGGCCCGCGGACCAAATGTGGCACTCCATGTTATTTTATTTGTTTTTTAATTTCTTAAATAAAAATAAAAATTGATGTGTATTTATTCATATCTAGGGGGAATTGGACTTGAAATATCGGATTGGGCAACCATACATTAGGACTTAAACACTGTCCATATACCCTAACCTGACAGAAATTTAAATTTTAAATGTAAAAGGATTTATGCTAGAGCAGGGGTGCTCACACTTTTTTGGCGTGTGAGCTACTTTTGAATCGACAATGTATTGAAGATCTACCGTGCTTGTCTTCCTAAGATGTGTATAAGAGACAGATATATATATATATATATATTAAATACTAATAGTAAATGTTTGTTAGTTATGTTAGTTACATGTTTATTTGAATATTTTTGTTTATATACTGATGATTAAGAACTACACAGTAAGATTACACAAAGATACTTTTGTATTAACAGATGAGGCGTTTTATTACAAAGACAGAAAGCAGCAACGACTGTATGTCATGCTCTTCTGTAAACCGTGCAATAGGGGGAGCATCATGGCATTTCAAAGGCACTGCTGGCTCCATAAGAAGCGCGTGCCTCTGACAAAACAGCTTTCTTAATGAGCTTGTATTTATCGGGCGAGAACTGCAGAGGCGATAGCGGGAAGAGACACACGGGCGGCTTCAATAAACACTCCAGTTGTCCGGAGTGGTGTTCTGCCCGGGACATGATGTGCCGCGGGGCAGAAAACGACTTTCTAATGACAGTTTGCGCTCAGTGAATTTAAACACGCGTCTGGAGTGACGTATGTATCAGAGGATGTCCGATTGGCTGTTCTGCATGTCAATCAAAAACATTTTTTTTCTAATCTTCTCTGTCCTTGAAGATCGACCAGTCGATCGCGATCGACGTAATGAGCACCCCTGTGCTAGATTAACAAGCAAACATATGTTTTCTATGCAGCTGTAATTGCCTCTTTAAAAAGTTATAATGAATAAATAAATGTGTTACTTAACATTAAGGAGTAGTGACATATATTTTTCATTACATTTAATTACATGTATAAGTTATATCTGGCCCTTTGAAGACATATGCTCATGTGGACCTCATTGAAAATGAGTTTGACACCCCTGCTCTAATAGCTGTGGTTATCTGGGCTCTGCAAAGCTTGACGAGCTAAATCAGGTATTTCTTTAGCAGCAATCCTGAAACAGATGAGACACAGAGTATTGACGGTTGTTGGAACATGCCCAATAAGGCGGGAATTGAGCGGGGAATTTGAGAGTCAAATTAGGGATTTTTGAAATCCTAACAAATCACCTAATAATGCAAAATAAAATACACTGAAACCAGAAGAAAAAGAAAGAAGAAAGTGCTACTTTTTGTCACACACCTAGGTGTGCAAAATTTGTTCTACGCATTTGACCCATCCATCCCCTGGGGGAGCGGTGAGCTGCAGACTAGCCACGCCCTGGAGTCGGTAGCGTTAAGGGTCTTGCCCAAGAACCCTCACTGGGTCATGTGAATTGCTCGCCATTGATATGGTAATTGCCCCCCAGTACCATTCTTTATTCCTCTCCGGGAATTGAACCCTGGATTCCTGCGTTGTAGCCCTTTTACCTTACCAACCGTGCTAACCAACCACCAAACCAAGCCCTAATGCTACGCTCAGACTGGAAATCAGACGCCTAAAATCTTCACGTTTAGCATGTGGAGTTCACACTGGACTGTTGCTATCCGATTCCAGTGCCTGTCTGCCACCTGAGGCTGAAGAAGTTCTGGTGCAAGATGTTGTAGCGGTGCAAATCACATGAAATGTAGTCCAGGCTTTTTCTTTCACAGCTCTGTTCCAACTTAGGAATGAATCATTTCTCTTTCATGATCATTTTTCACATGGTTGTTACTTCTGGGTTTTAAGAAGAACGCTACTCGTTCGTCAAACTTCAGCTGTTTGGCGTTCAAGCAGTCAAAGGTTCAACTGTTTAAAGGCTATACAAACATTGCAGATATAGACCATGCATTGTGTTCTAACGCAATGCATTGTGGTCTATATCTGCCAATAGAAAGGGGGGTTTACGAGAGTTTGAATACAATTTATTGAAGGCGATCACTCAAACGCCAGTTGCTGTGTTCGTAGCCTAACTTTTGAGATAAAATTATAGGAAAATGAAGTTGAGATTTTCCATTTGTTATTTTCCCACTGAAGTGTGCTCCATTTTGTTTTTAGTGAGCCAACTGAAGGAAGCAAACATGATCCGACTTTATTAGTAACATTTCCTCATTTCGCTTTAATTTTATAGGTCCTGCAACCTTTAAATATTTATTTATTTTTAGTTATTTTGTTTATTTTCTTAACATAGTTTTTTTTTATTCTTTTGAGTTTAAACAAAAATTAAGTTCAGATGTTTCAAATCTACTCTTTATCTACTGATTGCGCAAAAAGTTTGGTTTATCATGTTCTCAGTGGAATTGTCTTGCCTTATTTTTTCATTATTTTCTTTTAATATGAAAGATTTTGGAAGTGGAAATATTGCAACTTTATTGGTAATATTTCCTCATTTCTCCCCCCTTTGAGGGCTTTCTGCTTTCCAAATTATTGTTATTTTTTATTTCTGTTGTGCAAATCTGCTTGATATAGATTGTAAAAATTGTTAGTCTAAAAAACCATCTTGTGAACAAAAGAAAAAACATTTTTATTTAGCTGTTTTATCATTTTTGTGCAATGAAAAAGAGGAACATACGGTGAAGTACGATGGACAGATTTGACCATAAACTGTTTTTTTTCTGTCTCGTAAAATATAAATGATTTCAATTTCAATTTAAGGAAGTTTAAATTGATATAAAATTGGGAAATGACTTTTTCCTGCTACTTTTCCAAAGAAAATTGCCTTTGATTTCTCATTCCGAACAAAAGATTCTGACTGTTTTGTTGAGTGGAGGTTGATGGGTTGTGCCCGCGGGGGTAAAACTGCAGCAGCATTTATTTTTAGAAGAATTTGTGGCTGCGTCATCAGATCTGTGATTGTTTGCAGGAATCTGGAAGATTTCTGTGGTGCTGTCAATGGTTTCAAGCTGATTAAAAACGGGTACATCATTTTTTGAAAGTTAGCTGCTGACCCTTTTGAGGTTTTACTGTCTTCACATGAAGGTTTCAGTCAGAAGATTTTTTATGGTTTCTTGTGTTGTTGGTCGGTTTTGTTGTGTGTGTGTGTGTGTGTGTGTGTTTTTTTCTTTCTTCAGAGTTGCCAGGAAACATCCTCCTCAGAAAACATTGCTATATCTGCTGGCAGATCGGAGTGGTTGGGTTGTAAAGTGACAACAAATGGAAATGTTTTTTTTTATTTTTTTTGTCATGGGTGCTCTTCCTCTTGACAGATGGACCAACTAATTCTCTGTTTTTTCGCAGTTTGAGAAAGAGAAGCAGCATGACATTCGTTCCTTCTTCTCGCCGAGCGCCAACAAGGATAAGAAGAGGAGGAGAAGGGAGGACGGAGAGATGTCTTCCATACCCTCAGAGGTGAACTGTGACAACGAGGACAGAAACTCTTTACCCCTCGACCAAGACTTTTCCCCACAGTTAAAAAGACTGCGAACGCCCCGACCCAGAGCGAGTCCTCTGTCACGGACGGGATTAAGGAGTCCTGCGGTCTCAATCGTGGCCCCTCGGAAGCCGTCAGAAACTGACGTGGTGTTGACGTGGAACTGTGGGGCCTGCACCTACTCCAACAGCAGCCTGCTGCCTTATTGCGAGATGTGCGAATTCCCACGCTCGGCTCCGGCTCCCAGAACAGGTAAAACGATTCGTCCTCCTCTGTAATTTTTCCTTTCTGGATTCCTGTCTTTGGAATAAATTACCTCTTTATTTTGACCCCCCCTTTTTTGAAAAAAAAATAGGCAGTAATTGACAAAACAAAATCTAAGGCTATACAGCGGGGAAAATAAGTATTGAACACGTCAACATTTCTCTCAAAAAACATAATTCTAATCGAGCTATTGACACGAAATTTTCACCATCAACCCAAGTAATGCACACATAGAAAGAAATCCAAACATTTATGTCCATAAATGAAGTTCTGTGTAATAAAGTGAAATGGCACAGGGAATAAGTATTGAACACGCTTACTGAAATGTATTTAATACTTAGTGCAAAAACCTTTGTTGGTGATTTCAGCCTCAAGACGCCTCCTGTATGGAGAAACCAGTCGAATACATTGCTCAGGTTTGATTTTGGCCCCTTCATCCACACAAACTGCCTTCAAATCTTCAAGGTTCCGGGGGTCTCTTTTGTGAACCCGGATCTTCAGTTTTTCCCAAAGATTTTCAATTTTCTGGTGATTGACTGGGCCATTCTAGCAGCTTTATTTTCTTTTTCTTCAACCAGTTGAGTGTTACCTTGGCTGTGTGCTTGGGATCGTTGTCTTGCTGAAAGATCCACCCTCTTTTCATCTTCAGCAGCCTGGCAGATGACAGCAGATTCTGATCAAGAATGTCTCCATACTTTTCTCCAGTCATTATTCCTTCAATGATATGAAGTCTACCAGTACCACATGCTGAAAAACAGCCCCACGCCATGATGCTCCCACCTCCAAACTTGACTGTTGGTATGGTGTTTTGGGGGTGATGTGCGGTGCCATTTGTCCTCCAAACATGTTGTGTCTTATGACATCCGAAGAGTTCAATTTTGGTCTCATCTGACCAGAGTATCTTCTCCCAGAATTTCATGGGTTTATCCAAATGTTGTGTCGAAAACTCCAAACGAGCTTCAACATGCTTCTTCTTCAAGTCTTGCGTGGTGTGCGTGCATGGGGGCCATGGCGGTTGAGTGCATTACTTATTGTTTCTTTGAAACAACGGTACCTGCTGATTCCAGGTCTTTCTGAAGCTCTCCACATGTGGTCCTGGGCTGTTGGAGAACCCTTCTGATGATTGTTCTGAATCCTCTGTCTGAAATCTTGCGAGGAGCACCTGGCCGTGGCAGGTTTATGGTAATGCCGTGTTCTTTCCATTTCCGGATGATGGCCCCAATGGTACTCACTGGAACTTTCAGAAGTTTAGAAATACGCCTGTAACCAATGCCTTCAGTGTGTTTTGCAACAATAAGGTTGCGTAGGTCTTTGGACAGCTCTTTGCTTTTACCCATCATGCAATGCTTCTTGCTGGTGAGAAACCTTTTTAAAAGGCATCAATCAGGACTATACCAGCTGATATTACTTTGCACTAATAGGGGGCAGGTTAACCTTCTGAATAGTGACAAACTCCAGCTGCTTTCTTGGCTTGCCAGACATTTTTACCCCTCCTTTTCTTCATGTGTTCAATACTTATTCCCTGTGCCATTTCACTTTATTACACATAACTTCATTTATGGACATAAATGTTTGGATTTCTTTCTATGTGTGCATTACTTGGGTTGGTGCCGACATCTGGTGAAAATTTCGTTTCTATAGCTCGATTAGAAATATGTTTTTTGAGAGAAATGTTGACGTGTTCAATACTTATTTTCCCCGCTGTATATGTCCAAATATCCTCACTACTTTCTATCTCCTAAATTGACATTTTGGGCGGGAATATAACACTACTTCTATTTTCAAATGGCAAATGTGACGTCAACCTTTTGCCGAAGTTAAAATCTATCAAATCTGAACATTTTATGGAGATTATTTATCATTACACTGTATTCTGGTGATGAAACTTAAAGGATTTTTAGAAAGAAAAAAAAATTTACATACATTTATTTTAAATGTTAAATAGTTCAAACACAATAAGTCTCCAGCCACCAATCTAGTGAACGTTGATGCTCACTGGAGACTTCTGGGAAACATCTAGGGCACTGCATTTTGAAATTGTAGATTAAGACACGAGGACTAAATGACAAATGCTCCATGTAGTGCACTAAATAGTGAGTGGTGAGGGACTTTGGACACAACCTTAGTGTCAAATTATTAAGACGGTTTTGATGGTAAAAGACTTTTTCCATCCTCCCTTTCCATCCTCAATGGTCAAAAAGTTTTTCTTATGTGGATGTTACGCCCACTAATAATCACAAATATTCACAAACTACAATATTTCTCCGTTGCATTATATATATGATATATATATATATATAAATGATAAAAGAAACAATGAAATATTATATTTGAAATATAAGGTTTAATTTTCAAACTTAAAAGTATTGTTTTTAAAACAATGTTTCGGGATCTAATACAGCTCCTTGTAGAACACCAAAATCATTTTTTACACAGAATAAAGATTATTTGAAATATAAGGTTTATTTTCCAAATGTAAAAATACTCTCATTTTAAAGTAGAGACATAAAAGAAAATGCAGAAAGTGCTGTTTGCCCTTTTTACGAACAAATTTGAAATCTAAAACCTTTTAATACCAGGGAAAATAACACGTTCTTTGAAATATTGTAACTCTTCCATCGTTGACTCAATTAACGTAATTCCAACATATTCTGACGAGGAAAAAAAAAGCATCTTTGTGTCAATATGCCTAAATATTGGCGCAAAGCTGTTATTTCCTGATTCAGAATCTATTGGAATTATGTTAGTCTTGTTTCCAGTTGCGGTAATTCAAAAAACGTCAGCTCCACTGTTGTATTTGTTTGCAGGCCCTTATGAAACAGATTTTTTTAATTTTTAAAATTATTTTTTGTACAATCTTCCTTTTAGTACCGCTTACTATACAGTACTCTATTAGTACTTAAAGTACTGGTAAAATGCTTTGTTTGTGTAACCTCTCTTATCCTACACTACTTTTTTTTTTCCATTTTTGTGATCAGTTTTGTTTTTCAAAATTTCCTTTTAAGATCCATAAATATTTTCCTGATTGCAGGTTGGATTTAATCAAGACCGGCCCTTATCCGAGACTCACTTGAAATGAAGAACATGAAGCTCTAAATCCATCCGTTGCTTCATTTTCCTTCCTGTCAATATCAATCGCAGACGTCTGTTGACAATACTTTTCAACGGCGTTACAGAACCCAGCAGATGAAGATAGGGAAAGAATGAGGCAGGCCTCGCCAGAGCCTGAAATAGCTCCGCTGGGAGAATATTGTCCCTCTCTCTCCCTGTAGATGACAAGGACACAGTATAATTCTCACCTGTCAAGCTGGGAGAGCGCGAGCAGGCGCCTGCTGTTGCTGCAAACGTCTCCTGGAAAGTTGGGAAAAGTTGAGCTGGCTCGAGGTGATATCTCTGACAGCCTATGATTGTATCTCGCAAAAGAGTAGGGGAGGGAAGTCGTAATGACCCGGCAGACTGCAGGTCCACGCTCCTTAAATGTCTGAGATGCATCAAATCTGTTGAGAGATGACTGGGGAGGAGGAAAAAAAAAAGTCCCTCAGCTCGGCTGTTGTTCAAAATATAATTTCTACCACTATTAATGCAGGTCAGGACACAAACTGCAACCGGGGTTTTATCAGCCGACTGAAACGAGACGTGAAAATCAGCCATTAAATTCCAAAAAACAAGCTGCAAAAGGAAGAAAGACTTATTGTAATTACGTCTCGGTTATGATGGCCTCAGAAACAGAACAACTGTTGAGGCTAAATGTACAAAAATCTTTTTTCTAATAATTAGGTCATGGCTTATTCTTCTATGTTTCATGTTGAGATTAAACCTGCTTACAGCAAATCAAGAAAGACTTTTTTTCTTTAAACGAGAGAAAAGAAATGATAATTTAGCTTGTTTTGTTCATTAAAATTTACAGAATGGGTATTTGGTAAAACAAAAATAAATAATTAATTCTTATATTATTGGAATAAAGTTGTTTTTGTAATAACTGATAAAGATCTGAACTATTTTGTTCAGTGATTAAAACGAATACAGACTTTGGCAGCTGCTTTTATTTTGATTATAAATTCCAAAAAAATGTAACGAAAAGTGCTCCGAAAACTTCTGTCATGAAGCGTGTTCGTTCAAAGACAAAAACTATCAGACGCAGTTCATTAGGCAACCACCGGAGGTTGTTTGTTTCGCTCGTTGGCTTAAATTCACAAAACAGGAAAGTAAAAATACTTGATTAAAAATAATGGTCGTGTGTGGTTTCATCAGAAAATTGGTTTCATCAGAAATTTCCCTCTGAGTTGTGGGTGGGGCCGTTGGTGCGGAGTAAGCCCGCCCCCACTTCCCATTATCCCTTTGTTAACACTCTCTCCTGCTAGCTCAGAGCCCGTCACAGCCATTAAGTATACATTATAACTGGACAAATCGTGTGTGACGTCACCCATAGAAAATGCCTTGCTTCTGGTTCCGACCAAATGAAGTCAATTTAGTCGACATTTTTCATCGCCATGTTGGAACCTGATGTCTTCAGTAAGCTGCGATTGGTCCGTCTTCACTTCTATAGCAACCACTCTCTCCAATAAGGAGCTAGCATTTTAGAAGGCCACACCCTTTCCACTAGACTCTATCAATCAAACGCTTCGAACTTTCGACACAAGGCCACCCACTTTTATTGAGGGATCTGATTGTTTCATTTAAAACTTATACATATAGATATACGGCCGAATATATTGAATACCAAATTGTTGTTGATTTCTCTATAAACGTCTATGGGTACAATGGTAGGGCGGTCGACCTCTGATCGGAACATTGCAGGTTCGATTCCCGCCTTGAACGCCCATGTGTTGAAGTGTCCTTGGGCAAGACACTGAACTCCACCTTGCCTCTGGTGGAAGGTTGGCGCCAAAGTTTGGCAGCGGAGCCGCCATCAGTGTGTGAATGTGTGTGTGAATGGGTCTGTGACTGTAAAGCCCTTTGGTAAAAAGTGCTCTACAATTATACACCATTTACCATTCACTACAGCTTTTTCAAATGGCATTTTTTTCGTCTTTTCCCAATTGATTTGAATAAAAAATACACATAAACGCAATTTAAATCCAAATAGTCTTTACATGTGTCATCCACCATAAGAAAAATGGTACAAGGACAGGTTAAAAACACAGTTTTCATTGGAGTGGGTCTTTCAAGTAATGCTGTCGATGCCTTGTAAAGGCATTTCAGAAAAATACTAGTTCTATCTTTTTCTGCCTGCAGCTAACAGACTATAATAAGAAATGGTCTTTTACACAGCAAACACTGAATCGTAAAAAAGTAAAACAATTTTTTCTAAAAAAAAAAAAAAAGTTGTATTTTCTGTCGTACAAGAAAAATAATCTGTTATCTTCATTAAAAAACATTTATTAGTGAATAGAATTTATTTCTCCAAATTATATATCATGGTTACGGTAGATTGTTTTTCTTACCTCATTGGCAGACTTTTTGCTTTTTTTCATGTATTAAGAACTTTTACTTATCTTTTATTTTTTACTTCTATTTACAGATGAAGTCCTTATTCTGTATTAAAAGTGTTCTTAGTAATATCAGAGTAATACTTGAATTATCTTGTATTGCAGCTTTTGCAGTTTACAAAACTATTGATTTGTTTCAATTATTCTTTCAACTACAGCGACCAGAAAATCCCCCAAATCCACTTCTAAGCGTCTCCACTCTTAACCTAATACATTTTTTTTTGTAGAATTATTTTTGCAGGATATTCATAGTATTTTGCAAAAGTTTGGTATTTGTTGTGTAAACACGTCGCATGGCCACTTCCAGAGATATCATGGAATCCACAAGGCAATTATAGAAATGACTCCAGGGCTTTCTTGACATTTTTGTAACAATGGAGCATTGATTAAAAAAATAACAGCAGAGAAAGAAGGGATATCAAGGCTTATTACAACACAAACGTCTGATTCTTCTGCTTCACTCACATTTTATCATCTAGCAGTTTTTTGGTTTTTGTTTTTTATTATAAGAGCCAGTGTCTAACAAAGGCTTGTTAAATAATATTAACAAAAAATTTAAGAGAAATAAAAAAATAAAATAGCATTTATCGTTTGTCACAGTCATGTTTTTAAGCAGTCAACCAAACACGACTAATTATCTAAATGCCAGATGTCTCAGACATTTACATGCTTACTGCTGAATTAGCTTTGTTTAGATTTAAAATGATTGCTCATAATGCAGCGGTTTTCTCTTTCTGTCTTTCATTAATGACGGAGCTTACATATACAGCAAATAGTACATGTGCTAAAGGTTTGTTTACAGCTGCGTCCGCTGAATGTGAAGCTAATGCACTTCAAATGCGCTCAATACTAACGGCCTGTATTTCAGCTTTAGCTCAGCTCCAAAACACACACCCACACACTTTAGGAAGTAAAAAAAAAAAATCTGAATTCACACGCACCACTGTGTTTCATGTTCAGCTGCAGCAGATGCTTGATGACTGCTCAGCAATCACACTCTGTTCTTTGTCGCCTCTCTGCATTCACAGCAGCAGCCCGTGTCAGCTCGCGAGACAGCAAATTTAACAACCTGCTAAATTTGTAAATGACAGACTGTGCTGAGAAATAAAAACTGTATTTATAGAGATATCTCTCAGCTTGCCACCGCTATCTTCAGCTCGTGGGAATGTAAGGAAGTAGTCAGGTGGAGCCTAATTGTGTGACATGAAAAGTGGTGTCCCTTCAAGGGCAACGAGTTTTCAGAGTGACGAGATCGAAGTAAGGGAAGAATCCTTCCCTTACTCATGCATGTGCTGTTAAAGAACAGCACATGCATGGAAATACATATTAATCTGTTTTCAGGATAAAATAGTTTATTAGCATCTTTAAATGCTTTAACAATAAACAAATAATTGACTTGTAATTTAAGGACAAATGCGTTTTAATACAAAATCCTCCAGCGCCGTTATATCAAGGGTAAGCTACATGCTAACGGAAGCAATCTTGAAAAAAACCACTGTATAGAAAAATAAACGACGTGTTTAAGACGAACCATGAAGGACAACAGGAAGTTGGAGTTGTCCTTAACATTCAATTTAGTTTTGATATTCCTCTCCCCCATAGTATGATCGGTGTTATTATATATTTTATACTTATTTGAATGTTTTGTAATGTATGTAGCCTTTTTTTAATCAATTGGTATTTTAAATTATTTTGATTGATCACTGAACTACAAAAACCATCAGGGCACATTTCCCATAATGCATTGTTTTGTAGTCTGTAGGGCAGCTTTCAGTCAGTGCAGTACTAAATTTCCAGCTGCGTTCGCTCAGGTTGGGGCCTTGCTTCCATCCCTTTCTCGCGATATTTTTGTTTTGATTGACAGGTGACGTTAGAGCAAAAACAAAAATATGTCTCACACCAGGTGATCTGTGCAGTGTTGAGTCCACTTGGGTGATCTCAAACACACTTATTGTGCATCTTGGCTGCACTTATTTGGTGTCACCAACATACATTTCCATCCGTTTTCTTTACTATTTGTACTTTCATGACAGCGTTTTTTTTGTCAGTTTACCTTCTTGTTGCATCTTCAAAAGTGCAGATTAAAATGTGACACTGAATTAGAAACAGCACATTGTAATTTTTGCATCTATTATTAAAGTATTTATTAGTAATACAGTGGAAATTAGTAGATTTAGTTAGCATGTTGATTTACGGTATGTGCCCCTAAAATTTTCAGTTGGGGGCCTAGTGAAAAAAGTTAGTCTGGAGCCCTGCACAAATCAACCTGGTTGAACAAATTCATTCATCAATTAATCAATTACTCATTACACCCCTATTATTTACACAATAATACATACATGTATAAAAATAAAATTATAGATGCATAATAATAATAGATAAATGCATGCATTGGAAGCATTGCAACCATAGTGGCACTACCACAAGAGCTGTCAACTTGTGTTTGACTCACAAATGAAAAGCAAAATAAATTTGACTAAGTTTGCCAAAGGTAAAATATTTAAAGTTAGACATTAAATATTGACTTATTCCGCATTATGTTGCATCTGTAAAACTTGTGATCTCATGAGTCTCAGCACACTCTTGTGTTCTTTCTTTCAACACGTAAACAAAACATGATAGGGCTTTTAGTACATTTGTAACTCCTATGAGCCCAGCTGACACAAATTTAAAGTAGTTCCACTTAAGCAGTTATACTCAGTCTGTGTTTTGACCTTATCAACCCAATAAAATGGTAAGCATTGCACCATTTTTCTCTCTTTTTGTTACGTCAACCTTAACAGTAAAGCACAGTAATAACTGTTGAAAAATAAGGCTTTGGCTTTAAAATGTGTTTTAGTAGAACTTGTTTCCTAAATTCCGCCCATTTGCTTTGAATTATACTACCAATGTGTATTTTTCTCCAGCAAACCCACTTTTTTTCCCCCTCCAATTTTCACGTCAGAATAAAATGAGTGTTGTGTGAAGGACTTTCTTCTGGTCTGTCACAGTAATGCAGAGCCTTCCCAACTTCTTTTACCTTTTTGCCTGGTTTCTGTTACCCTACATTTTACCTTTGGGTTTGAGCTCAAATGCATTCATAAGCATGTCTCCTTTTTACGCCCATATTTGGATGACGTTAAAACCCTTGATGTCACATTTTACTGGTTTGCAAGATTGGATATTACTCCGGGACCAAAACTAAAGAACCTGTACCTTGACGTGCTTTACTTCTCCTAGTTACAGCTGTTTCTACTTTTTCTATTTCTTTTTATGTATATTCTATGTCAACATAGTTTAAAATCCTAAGTTTTGTTATTTTTTTAAACTGCCAATATTACAGTGTAGCAGAAATGGTGACATGTTAACCTGGAGTTGACCTGCATGGATGCAGTTTCTCTGCTATATTACCGCTTCTGGATCAGCATGTTGACTTCTAGAAAATGTAGCCAATCTTAAGGAAAACAAAGGAGAAATAACAGCATACAAGTTTCTCCACTACTGTTGTCTTTTATATTACTGAAATTATATTTAAAAGTACCAATTTCTGTATTTATTTAATGGAATCCTTTGTTGGATTCTTTGGCCACATTAGAAAGTGGCTCCATGATTACATTTTCTAAAACAAGTATATGAATTTTCGTGTCTGGATCATGTTAAGTCTTAATTCAAGGGTCCAAACATTTTTTTATTTTTTTTTACAAGTGCCAATTCAACCAGTTAATTCAAAACATTGTTTTAACATTATCTATTGGGGAAAAAAATAATGGTGCATTTCCTCAACAAAAAGGTAAAAAAAAAAGAAAACAAATGGGTAAGAAAATTTTTCAAGTCTCACTGTCTTTTTTTGTAGTAAAAAAAACATTGTAGTTTGTGGATGTTGCTCTTTAAAATGCCATAGTTTCTTGTCATTGTCACATTTGACATTTCCAGTCTTTGCATCCCCAGTTGTCTGGCTGCAAATCAAACATAAAGGCCTTGGGTGGATTGGTGTTGGCTGTCTTAAAGTAAAGTGTTTTGTCTTTGGGGTTAGGTTATATATTTATGTCATCGGTATTGAGGGAGAATTTCTGTCACTCTTTTCCTTTTATTGTATATTTAATCTCTGTCAGTCTTGTTTATTCCGTCAAACAGGATTAATTTAAAAACCAAAGTGTTCAAGGTCAGGTGCAGTTCACCAATGAACCACAAGGGTTGGTAACACAAACGAGTCAGTCCTCTTGTAAATAATGTTGTTGTTTGACAGCTCAGTTAGCTAGGTTAAGCAGTTTCTTGCTCGTTTGGTCTAGAAACCACATTAATGTGATTAGTTTTGTCAAGAACGGCAGGATTACATTTTTTTTCTGGAGCCAGATCAGTTTACAAGACAACCACTATGCTGATTTTAGACAAGCAAGTCTAAGAAGTCTAAGAAATGGGCTGATATCCAACTGAGGTGAACACCCTCCTTTTTAGGATTTCACAAAAAAAGTTAAAATCTTTTTCCAACTGAGGGACCACAGTGAACAAGAGGAAAAGCCCACAAAAAACACAATTAAATACAAGATCCATCCATCCAACATTCCATCCATCTATCCATCCATGTAACCCTCCATCCAACTATACATTAATGCATTTAACCCTTCATCTAACTGTACAATAAACCATTTAAACCTCCATCCATCCATTTAACCATCTATCCATCTTATCATCCTACCATCAATTTTTCCATTTAACCATAGATCTAACTAAACATCCATCCATTCATCCATCTATCAGTTCTGCTATCAATCTATTTCACCATCTATCCATCCATCCATCCATCCATCCATCCATCCATCCATCCATCCATCCATCCATCCATCCATCCAAAAGGACTATCGGTCAATGCATCTAAACATCCATCACCATCAAAACAATAGGGTTGGTTACATAAAAAAGTCAGTCCTCATCTAAATATTTTTGTTGTTTTGTGGCTCATTAAGGTAAAATAAAAAGTTTCTAGTTTCACTTAGTTACCACATTAATTTGGTAAGTTATGACTTTATCTTCCAAAAAGATTATAATGGTAATGCCATGTGACCACTTTTTTGCTTTTTTTATCCAATAGAGAAAACCGAGTAGTTTGATCTTATTACCTAGCAATTGTGATTTCCCAGATTGTTTTCATCAAATGAGGAAAATTTTGGGACTACTTTCCAAGCCAATCAAAGCATCTCACTTTGAGGAGCACCGATCAGTTTATACTGGGATTAATAACTGCTGGAGTGGGATTGATTGATCCCCTGTGAAACTGGAACGCAGTCCAGGTCCAGGTGTTAAACAATAACATCACATGTTAACTATGTACAGATTGAATCACCGTAGGGCTATATTGTAATTACTCCAGGCCTGTTTTTAATCAAACTGTCATGGGTTATTACTGCGCTTCCTTCAGCTGAAAGAGTTTGGCATCCGAGTCAGGTTGGTCCAAACTGTGTCTGCTGTTAACTCAGCCCGGCAGCATTAATGCAAGTGGTGAGTCTGTTGAGTTTTTGTGTTTGCTGCTTTCTTTTTTGGGGGGTGAAAGCGTGGGTGCGCTTCCATCTTTCAACTCTTTTACAGGCAATTTATCTTACAGCACCTACTGTGAGAGATGGATGGGTAATTTGCTTATCTCTTGGCTCTTTTCTTCACACTTTTCATATTGACTTTTAACAGAAGTCAAGTTCAGGAGATTCATAGTGCAAAGAAGATGAGAAACACCAGCTTTCATTTTTACGTCTTTGCCACATTAATGTAGATGTTTGACCACCTACAAAATCCTTTACTGTTTCAAGATCCTCGTTAAATCTCAAACCTAAGGTTTTTTTTTTTTTTTTTTGAGTTTGCTCATGTTGGTTTGAGTTGTTTCCTCCCTCTTCTCAAACCAGATGTAGTGAAGTCCTGATGGTCGGGACAACAGTGGGTTGCCTTCTAAAGTCCAGGCTTGTCCCTGCAGGATTTTTTTCCCGTTAACATCTTCCTCGGCAGGGACCACTTAACACAAATTGAGCTGTCTCACTTTGGCCTTGCTTTGCTTGTTAGCTAAGGGGGCCAGCAGCGGACCAGGAGCCCGGAGACTCGCGTGACATTTGAGGAAGCCGACTCGAGCTGGCCTTTTAAAGAAACAAGCCTCAGAAAGGCGGGGTCGCTAATTAGCCCTCTGCGTCGTTGAGTTTCACAACTTCCTGTCTTGTTAGATTTGCTCCTCAGTTTTGACAAATAATGTGAAAGGATGCGACTCTGATGAAACCAGGAGAGAACTTAGAGGAAGCCGTGGCCTTTGTTTTTAGATTCTTTGAAAAAAAGACCACATCTATGCAAACAACAAAATATGATTTTAAACTAGTCTAAAAGGATTGATGAATATAACAGCAGTCAAGACAAATGGATTCTAGTTTCAGCAGATGTTAGCATTTGGAAAATAAAACCACAAATAACGTTTTCAAAGCTTTTAATAATACAAATTTTCCGCAAAAAGGACACAAAAAGTAAAAAGCATACATTGACAATTCTAAGTATCTCCTTATTCCCTTTGTAGCTGCTCGTTGTCAATTTGGTAATCATCAATTACTGGTAACTGATTTTCAACCATTTAGAAAACAAAATCATTTTTGTAATTGATCCTAAATAAAAACAAATTTAGTTCCAGATAAAGGCTGGATTGAAAACTCATTTCACTAACGCCAAATCCGTTTCCAAGGCAATCACTAGGCAAATGTTAAACAATGAAGTCACTTTGGAGCAGAAGCAAAAAACCAACTAAAGGATATGTCAAAAATATTGAAACTGCTTTTGAACTGAGGGATCACAGTAAAAAAGAGGTAAAGCCCCCAAAACATAAAATTAAATACAAGATCCATCCATCCAGCACTTCATCTATATATTATACATCTAAAACTATACATTAATCCATTTAACCATTCAACCATCAATCTTTCCATCCAACCAAGCAACAGACCAAATACCCATCCATTTATCTAACCATTCATCCATCCAACCATACCATCAATCCATTTTTTCATCTCGTATCTGTAAATGTTTTTAAACATCCATCCAACCAATCATCTATCCACCCAAACGACTGTCTATTCATCCAATCATCTAACCATCCATTTATCCATTGAACCATCCCTTACTTAATCTAAATATTCACCTAACCATATATCACTCCATTTTTCTATCTACCAATTCATTTTACTATCGGCAAATTAATATAACCATTCGACCCCACCCGCCATGTTTATAGTGTTTAGTCTATTGGGAAATTTTTGGCTTTACTCAATTCTATTTAATTTTATTTGTATAGCCCAAATTCACAACAACAGTCGTCTTGATGGGCTTCGTATCTGTAATTAAAAAAGTTAAACATAAAATCAAAAAGGATCATAAATGCATAGAATTCAATAGGAAAATACTAAAACTTTAACTGAACAAACTAAACTAAACTGGCATCCCTGCACTTAGACCCCCCTTTGCAGTAAGGAAAAACTCCTAAAAAAAAACGGATTCCGGAAAAAAACGAAGAAACCTCAGGGGTGCCTACATGAAGGAGGGATCCTCCCCCAGGACAGACAGGCGATTACCAGAACTCATAGAGAAGAATTAACTTATCTAAATCTACAACTACATATTTAAAGTCCAGCAGACAAGCTTCATCCAGACGGAGTTGGGTGGACAATCAGGCGCACGAGTCTACGAGACGAGGTACTCAGCCAGGTAAAGAGCAGAGACGAGCCAGGGGCAGGAACCACAGCCAGGTGTAGGAGCAGTAGTAGAGGCGAGCCAGAAACGAGGTACACGGTCAGGTACAGGAGCACGGATGAGCCAACTGGAATCTGGAAGCACTCCCATTCCCCAGGAGGGGAGAGGGAAAGAGGGACAATACATGCACTACACCAAACAGAGGGAACTAAATGATGAATAATGATCAAGACTAGAAGAGAGAAGGAGGGTAGAAGTAGATAAGAAAAGAGGACAAAACCCCAGTGCACCATAGCTACCCCAGCTAGCAGCCTACCTACAACTAGTTGTTATTGTTATTAAGTTTAATTTAAAAACATTAAAATTAAGTTAAATAATATCTGAATACTAGCTAGTCTGACAATAAGCCTGTCCAAAGAGGAATGTTCTCAGTCTAACTTTGAATGTAGAAACTGTGTCTGTCCCTCTTACATGAGCTGGGAGTTTATTCCATAAAACAGGGGCTTGGTGGCTAAATGCTCTACCTTCAACTGTAATTTTACACCCATAAAATTGTACAGAAAAAGCATGAATGTGTTGCTGGATCATGTGTTAAATCATCCTCCTTTTGGCTTCTCTGTTTGTTCAACACAAAAGCACATTTTCAGGTAGGATTTCTCTAATGTGTCTGGATTTAAAAGGGGGGTGTTTACTTTAGCCTCCCCATAGAGAGTGGTGCATAAATAAAGAATCTCAGAAACAATTGCACAGTGGGCCTGCAAACAAGTCCCCTTCCTTCAAAGCGCTGTACGCTGATGCTTCAGAGTCCACCATTGGCTTTCGGCCATTATGAGCTGTGGGAATACCGTCGGCTGCTCACTGCCGGGTCCTGCAGCAATCCCAGGCAATTATTCTGCTAAAGTTCCACTACATGTGATGTTGGTGAGCAATTACCACAACAAAAGGACACAATGATCCTTTTCATCAGGTTAATATCAGAGGGTTGGCAGATGTTCGTCATGCTCATCGAGCCAACGTGCTGCATAGGAAGCATCTTTTGGCCTAACAGTCCACTGGAGGTTTATAGCTGGTGTTTGCAGCACAATCTATTCTTGCTGTCTTTATATCACAGTCTTCTTAAAAGGAGAACTGAAAAGGTTCCTGCCTGTCTCTTCCTTCTGCACGTCCTTTGAACTTGTCAGAGAAAGACATATGATTCCTCCTGTAATAACATCACTAATGAGCCGTATTGAGTTTTACTCTCATGTCAGCAGTCATTTTCTCACACTCTCTGGATGATGGATCTCTCGCCGGGGAATTAAATTCTTCAAAGTCTGATTGCATCGTGCCACTCAGCCCGAAGAGTCATCCTCCTCTGTCTCTGCCTCCCCAGATCCGCCACCACCCGCAGCGACCGATCCAGGTCCGGACCGCCCGCCCGGCTCCGGCCAGGAGCGGCAGGGAAAAGTCAAACAGGAGGAGGAGGGATCTCCCAAAGACAAACAGAAAGTAGGAGAAGCGGAGGAAGAGGGCGAGCAGAGGCTCAAAGGCAAACATTCATCTGGAGAGAGAGTTGACGGCAGTGGGGACCTCCCCCCTGACCACACACACGGTAATCCCACCTGCAATCTCTGCCTTTTCATATCTAGGGAAATTGGCTGCTGCTGCACTGTCACCTGCCCACATAATGCTGTTTAATATCATCATTTCATCCAATAAGGGACTATATCTCCTCCATATGGGGCTTGACATTATTATTTTTATTTTCTTAGTATCTTGAAGTAATTGCCTTTTTCTTCACTTTGCATTAGAAGACTTAGGGGGATATTGAACCCCACCCCACCCTCCACCCTCCTGCCCAATATCTGCTGACCTGCTTTGAGGTTTCTATCATTGTCCAGCCGCCTCTGATTAGCTTCTTTTTTTCATTTCATTTGGCCCCGTTGCGTAAGACACACAAGTTTGCAGCTGCTCATCCTTGAGGCGCGACCCGCTTTGTCTGTCCACGCCAGCTTCATACCCGCGACTCTCATAGGGGAGAGGAAACAAATTCCCAATTACACAGCGGGTAATATTGCAAATTAAGACCTCTGCGTTTGAGTACCGCTGTCTCACAGGGATAGCAATAAATTGCACTAATTACAAAGAACTAATTACTGCATCTGCAATATGAAGACCTTAAAAAAATATGCCAGATTTGCAGAGTCTAAGAAAAGACCAGGTTGTTGCCCTGGATAGCCTGCCGATGTCATCCAACGATGAAGGACCATGCTGGGCTTCGTTTAGGTCAGAAAAGGAAAACTATTGAGCCGGATAACGATGCGGCGTGCGCCCCCTTATGGCCCACGCTTGAAATGCACCAAGCCCCCCCCGGCCCTAACCCTCCTACTTCTAGACAAAAAGCACAAAAGGTGAGGAAAAAAACTCACTTTTGTTGAAAAAGAAACGGCACTATACTCTAGGGGAGAGATAAAAGCTTCACTGTCGATCAGAAATGGCAGCACTAAAGAGGCGCTGCAGGATGTTAGCTTTGCCCCCCCCCCCCCCCCCACTTGCCCTTTAGACTTGCACTTGTCCGCTAATATCTATCCATAGTTCTGTGTTAAAAGAAGAAGAAAAAAAATTCAACATTTGTCAAGGAGCATCTTCATTGACACAAACGACTGTTGCAACAGATGGTGAGGTTCCCACAGAGCTCTGATCTCATTAAGGCACTGACTCAGATGAACTGGATTCTCCTCTGAAACGGTCAACCTCCTCAGTTTTCAGGAAACCATCTATAATTTGTTCCTTAAGCCTTTAACACCAGAGATGTTGCTGTTGACGCCTTTACAACACACGGCCTTTGAACTACCGTTCCTCCGATCATTTCCCCAATCAACAGGAATGAGCGGATTCTGATGCAGAGAAAAGCAGCTTTTCATATCAGCTTTGCACCGGTAAACTAATGTAAAGTGTTGCACAATGGCGCAAAGCCATTGTCTACGACAAAAGCAGCTGGAATTACGCGAATTTGCGTTAACAGCGGATTAGTTCCTGTAAGCGAAAGAATGTCCTGAAAGTAAGGTAAGGTAAGTGTAAATGGAAGAAAAATGATTGGAAATATATCAAAGCACCAACAATAATAAATGGAAAAATAAACTAAAACATGCCTATGTAATGGAAAAACTGACAGTTTCCCTTCATATAGAGTTAGATGTTTTTAATGACAAATGCAGTGGCATAATGAATATCAAAACTATAAATGAATAATAAAGAACATAATGAATGGCTTAGTACAGGTATGTATCCATATGACTGGACGTATACCTGAATGTGACAATACATGAATAAATGAATGAATGGAAGATAGAAGCTGAGTTCAAATCTGACCCCTTTTGTTCTCCTCTCCTCTTTTTGCCTCTAGTCTTCATCCTTTTTTGTCTATTGTTGAACATATGTGTTGATACATGCCATGATCGTTTTTTAAGATTTTATATCTTTTTGTTTTGTTACATGTTTTATAGTTTTTGCTTTAAATTCTTGGTTTTGTTTGTACCACTACACCTAAAATAAGAAGTTAAGAAAAGAAAAAGTGTGCGGCGTCTTGTCATGGTAACGTCATAAGGCACAGCACCACCGCTGCAGTCAAGATTCGGCGATATATATATGCTGATCGTCACGATTGGTTGAAAAAAGAATCGGTTCAGAGAGAAAGTTCACCTCTTAGCGCTTGTTTTTGTCCAGATGATGAAGCTAAAGGTTGTCTTAAAGAAGCCGGCGCAGTGATACAGAAGATTTAAGATATGTGACCGGAACTTCTTTTTGGGGCGTGCGGTTAACACTGTGCGTTATCACTTTTTATCGCACACCCAGCAACCAATCAGAATCGAGTATTTACCCAGTCCATGGTATAAAAGGTGATAATGGACAGGGATAATGTATACCTTAAAAAAGAAGTTCCAATGTGTTGTATTAAGATATGTTTCCTCTGCCAGAATTTGTTTCTCCTGTCTCTGGCATTGTTAATTTGTTACGTAGCACTCATATTTTGCCCCAAAAAGTGTGAAAAGAAGGTGGACGTTTATGATATACTTTATTCTGCTTCTTCTGGGAGTTTATTGTTATATTTGCATTGTTTTCCACATATTCTACATAAAACGACAGTTTTTTGTGTAAGAAAAGAATAACTTTTGTTACGAAACACGATTTATGAAAGTGACTTTGTTATGTAAGTATTTAACAACAGACAGTTAATAAATAGTTATTGCTTTTACTGCAAATTTTTGGGGGGCATAGATTCTGGCAGTCTGGATCATCTGCCTGACAGAATCTGTGCCCCTTGTCGTTGATTTACGTCAAATATGTAGGGAAAACTATGTCCAAAATAACAATAAACTCCCTCAAGCCCCAGAATAAATGATATGGTAAACATCCACCTTTTTTTTAACACCTTCTGTGAAAAAATATTAGTACGACGAAACAAATCAACCGTAACTTTCCATAGCATTTCAATCAAAATTACTTTTTCTTCTTCTTCTCGTTACCATAAAAATCTGTATTCCAAAACCATAGAGAAATGTTTCCAGGCCAGACGCTTTCAGTTGTTTGGGTGGGACATAAATATAAAAAATATAGTTGCCCACTTACCCTTATGGATCATCATTTATCTTCTAGCCAACTCTGATCCACCAGAGGACTGGAAGCCTCACATCTCTCTTCTGAAGTCAACAGATCTTGTTTTGCTGAACTCTCTCATCCACCAACCCCCAAACATTCACAGTTTTGGGGCTACAGCCCCAAATACCCTTTACCTCGGAGAGAAAGTTTTCTTTCATCTTTCAGACCTTTTACAGCTGTTTTACCAGCCCTTGGTGTTTTTTGAGCTTCTTGATCCTGTAATTGATAAGGATCTCTTAGACCTACTTCAGCTCCCCTCCTCTTCCTCGTTCTTGCTGGTTTGAACCTGAAAGCCCCAGAGGATCCCGCCATCTTTACTCTTTTCAACACCTTTTGGGTTGCTTCCCGCCTTCACTTTGGGACCTTCAACCTGTGTAGACTGTCAGCACTGGGTCATGGTCAAAAGGGAGTTACATTTTTAAAAAGTGTTATTTATATATTAGATATTTTTTTCATTTATATACATCAATACAATGTAAAAAATAGTAAAATTGTATAAATAATGAGGAGCAGAAAGGGAGCCGGTTTAGCTCGTGCTGGTTTGCGGCGCCTTCCGTCCGTGAAACCAGGGTTCGAATCCGGGCTGCTCCCTGTTCCCTTCTCTGCTGCTGTGCCGGTCCCAAGCCCGGTTGCTTTGAGAGGGTTGCGTCAGGAAGGGCATCCGGCGTAAAAACATTGCCAAGTTTAGCATGCGACTTGTTCGCTGTGGCGACCTTTGATGGGTAAAGCCGAAAGAGAAAGAAGAATGAGGAGCAGAAAAAGAAAAAACATATTTATTCTGTCCCTGTCGTTTAATTCTTTGAAACAATAAATAACAGGTTTAATTTATAAAAAAATAATCTTAACAAAAGAACCAGCATTCCCACATTTGATTAAATTATTAAACAGAATGGTTAGTAATGCAAAAAAAAATTTACGATTTTTAAGGCTTCTCATAAATGCATCACACATTCAAGTATTTTTTAACATACGAACCAATATTCTTTGTAAAGTTATGGTAAACTAAAGGCCCTCAAAAAATCCTAGAATTGAAGATATAGAAAATGAACATGTTTAATAACCCACAAAGCGTTTCACCTGAAGACCTTTGCTTGAGAAAAAGGCAACCAGGATTGGCGTTAGCATCAACATTTAGCATTGACTGAAAAAATGTTCATCCGGTTTCAGAATTTTTGTTTATGCAGTGCTTTGTGTCCTAAAACATGTTACAGTTGTTTAATATTTTATATTTGTCGCACAATTTTCTTTTAAATTTGACATAATTTTTTTCAAATCAACATAAAAAAAGTTCAAATGCTGCTTTTTTTAGTTCTTATTTTTTATTTATTTATTTTTTATTGCTTATCTTAAGTCAAAGTCAAGTCCAAAGTCTTGTCCTTTTATTTCAACTTAAGTCTTAGTGCATGTAGTAAAACATAATATTTCATTGTCACAAATTCTTATTGAATTACTTTTAAATAACTTGTGGAGATATAAAGACAGGTAATTTAGTGTCTCAACTAAAATAAGAATAAACAAGTCTCAAGTCATAAGTCTGCTTGTCCTAAAGCAGTAAGTTAACGCATGACAGATTTAAACAGTTTAGGTTGAAATAATAGAACATAATCAGTAGGGTGAAATATGAGCTTAGCTAATTTAAATCATCAATGTAACTGATTATTTGACTTTCTTCTTACAGTAGAACAGTGATTTAAAAACATGCCTTAGTTTGTGGACTATAGGGCGAACTTCAAAATCAGCTGTTCGTCTTAAGCATTCTGGTTGTGCTTACTATCCTGGAACTGATTTTTGGAGGTATGCGGTGCTAGAAAATCTGTCCAAATGTTTCAGTACAGTTTTTTTCAACTTCACATCAATCCCCCCTGACCAATTGCCTCCTTCTTTCTGAGCATTCTGAGTAGTGTAGACATATCTCATTACAAGACTTTTACCTAATATTCTTTTTTTATTTGATGCAGCTTTAGGTCTAGAAAATATTAAACTGTTTTTTGCTTAACTACTGCAATGTTGTCCCTAGCAGTGAAATGACCTTGAATCATATCCTCCTACTATGTGATTGACAGTGGGTATTGAGTTTAAATACTTTTTTTTTAATAACATGGTCTTCGAAACTGAGGCCATACCACCTCTGTTTCCTCTTTGTGTCTGTCCATTGCATGCTTTCCCAGACATCCAGACATCTAGTGGATTTTTTTTATTTTTAGAGGATTTTCTGAACTCTTGTGATCTTTCATGTTTTTAAAAACAGGAATGGCCTTTTCTTTGCATGCAATCATCCATCCATCCATTTTCCAAACCTGCCCAATTCCTTCAAGGTCAGGGGTTGCTGGAGCCTATCGTAGCTACGGTTGGGCGGAGGTTAGATACACCCTGAATGGTTCAGTGCCGAATGAATTAATAAGAATACAGAATTAATAAGAATACAGAATTAAGTCTGCATTCAGACTTCCGTCAAGCAGACTTTTGTGTTCTGGCCAACAGCTTTTAAAGTAAGCCATGTGACTAAAGATCTCTTAAGTCATTGGCCAGGAATTACAAGGTTGGGGCAAAGCAATGAGGCAAAAAATAAAGAAAGCCCTACGCTTTGCAGCCCTTTCTATTTCACCAACCAGTTTTGAACGTCTATATCAACGTAACGCTGTTACTGAAGAGTTGGCGATCGGTACGCTGATAAGTGTTTATGACATATACAGTATATCTGATGCAAATTGTTTCACGTTAAAAGTTGAAATTTAATTAATATTCATCCAACCACATTTTAATGAGTTGTTGGGTCTCGTCATCTCTCGGCTGTTCTGTTTACATGTCTTAATGGCCGGCTACAGTGGCTGTCTTGGTTCAGGTGTTCTGCTCCAAGCACAGACCCTATTCAGATTGAGGAAACTCAGAGCGAACCGAAGCTCAGCCTGATTAGCGATGAACCGAGACTACCACGAAAGATGGGTCCAAGAGTGGTTCCTGGTCATGGACCAGAGGCTAATTGGGTCTGTTCAGACTGAAAATTTGTGCCAGAATATCTAGGGAGACAAATTCTGGTTCACTCTAGGAAAACCAAATGTAAAGAAATAAGTTAAAAATATTTTGGAAAGGTTTTAAATTTCTCAGATTTGCTTCCTTGAGATTATTGCTGATGCATTTCCATCTATGTAATGGGGCAGTTATGCCTACCGGCTGGTGAGTCATTCAGGTCCCAAAATAGAAGGGATTAGGTGGTAATTTGTATTAAATGCAACATTAGTAATAATGCTTTTCATTGGATTATTTCTAAGAAACATTGACCTAGCCTTACCTTACGGCTAATGTGGAAGAGCACCTGCTGGGATGACTTTGTGTCATAAAAAAATGTCTACCCAGTCAGTTATTGGTTGTTGGTTTGGTGCTTTTGCCAGTCAGTCCTCACCAGCGTGGGTATAATACCAGTCACAGTGGTTGTCCAATAAAAGTGACCTATGGGGTCAGGAGCGGTGCCTAATGATTTTTCTCTACCTGCCTGTTGTTTCCAGAAGGCAAACTGCAGCGCTGTCGGCCGCCCCCGCCTCTTGATTGCTCTGAGATTACTTTCAACGCAGCACCGACAGGCAATCACTCCTCCTCCACCTCTCCGTCTTCCTCCTTCCTCACTGTCTGTCGCTCCATCCATCTGCATGGTGTGATCGTTTTCGCCCGTTTGCGTCGTTTTTTTTTTTAGCTCCAGCACCGCAGCTCCATATGTCCTTGCAGTTGAAGAGAGAATCATTTTCTCTTTTCCATATCTTTTTTTTTTCTTTCTTTTCTCGACGCTGCAGATGAGATGACTCAGTCCAATTAGGCATTGTTTTCTCCTCCTTGCAGTAAAATAACAGATAAATCCCTTGGGGTGTTTTGAAGCCACTGTTCATACTGTGTAAGTGACAGTCTAATAAGACGGCTTTGTAAGATGAATTGCCCCCATCGTATAAATGGCCCATTTAATGCAGCTGGCGCATTCCGCTAGTGTGAACAGAGGAAGGGGGGCAGGAAAAAAAAAATGCTTACGGCAAATATAGGGTGCGCATTGCAGAGCTTCATTACAGATGTGGAAGGACAGAAGGATAAATGGGATTTGGCGAGATGTCCTAAAAACATTTTTATCCCAGGTTTCTAGCTCTGCGTACCGCCCCCTCTCCGTCTTCCTCTTTGGGTATTTTCAGACACAAAGTGGCTAAAGTCAGGCCTAGATCGGAACACGGCGTGCCCGCTTTGGTGAAATTGCACCGACAAGGGCGGAAAATATGACAGAGACGGATGCCGACTTTGCACAAGACGGGGTCAAGGAGAGGAAACTGGTCGTTAGGATAATATCATCTGAAAGCAAACCAAAAAAACATTTAGGTTGTGTCGCAAATTTCGTCAAAACTTTATTAGTACCGCGCTCAAACAAAACAACAAGGCAAGCGACAATCACTTTGTATGTGACTGATACATCATTATAGAAGTAGTGTTGCACAGCTGTGACAGTTTTTATGGAATGGCACAACCTTGATGACAATTTAAATGACTTCAAAGCATTTTCTCTTTTTTTTTTTCCTTCTTATGCTCCAGTGATTTGAAGGAAAAAGTGAGGAGGCAACGTCTTTGTGGCACTTATCTTTCAGTTAACCCTCTTAGTCTTTCAGTGTACAAGCTGATGCTGTCTAATAACCACCTGAGATCGGCGGCAGATACTTATTCAGTGGCTGTTGTCACACACATCAGCCTGTGTCGGCATTTTTCCCCATTAGCGGGCGGGTTGACTGCGCACACACATGCACAGCCCGCCACGGCAGACAACTGGCCATGCAAAGTGATTTAAGACGAGTATTATCAGAGTGTTATAGGTCATTGTCTAAATGAAGCGTGGTCGAACGGCGGCGGTCTCATTTCCACTGCCTGACCTTTTCTTGGTAGATGCTGGCAGGATGGGCGAGCTACACAGCTGACATTAATGACCTGCTCTCTTTCTTGTCTTCCTGTGTTTCTCTCCATCCCAGTCTGTCATTTTATCACTCATTTTTCCTCCTCTCTATCTCTCTTTTCATCTATTTTTTGCTCAACAAATCCTTGAGTGGACTAGAGAAAAATAAATTGGACAGTTTCTTTTTTGTAACGGCAAAGCAATTCGCTTTGATAAAACACTCCTTTTGCTTTAGCTACTAAGATTTTTGTTTAAAATTGAAAAAAAAATAGAAAAAGAAAGGCATAGAGATAAAAAAGTTCATTCATTTTAAGGTAAGGTTTAATATTGAACCTCTCCCTAAATATCACTGGCAATGTACAAATATGTTGATCTTTTTCTAGATGCTAACAAATCTGTTAACCCTTTAATACCTGATGAACTCATGACAACACGCTCTTTGAAGTGTCGTAACTCTTTGACCGTTTACGCAATTAAGCTTTGGTTGTGTCCAAATTCTTTCCCCACTATATAATGCATTCGCCATTTTGTAGTGCTGTCCGAATCTACAATTCCAAAATCCAGTGCCCTAAAAATTTCCCAGAAGTCTCTGCGAAGAACCACCGTGCATCGATGCTCACTAGATCAGCGAACATAGCCCACAATGCATTGCGTCGGGACATTTTTTTCCAAAAAAATTATTTAAATGTATCTTTTTTATTTGAACCATCAATGTTTTTATCTTCAGAAGACAGTGGATTCATAAATAACCATTGCATTTGTTGTATTGGTAATGTTAGTTTGAAGGGTTGTGGGGGCTGTAAGCTAGTGGGAGACCATGTAAACAAAAGGGATGATGGGAAATGAAGGGAGGCTTACTCTGCACTGACAGTCCCGCCCACAACTTAGAGGTGAATTTCTAAAGATCTACTTCCACTCTGCAAAAAATTATGTAATAGATTTTTGATTTGATTTTTGGCTAAAATTGGCATAACGATCAAATAAAAGACCACTGGGAACACTTGTAGAATAGATCAAAGGATGATCGGAATGTGACTTAAACAAAACAAAATATTTTTTACAGAATAAATAAACTAAAAAATTTCAAAATAGAAGAGAACTTTAAAACTGCTGACAGATGAGGCCTTTGATTGGAAATAGGAAAGACTAGTTTGCCATCCTGTTACATTTGACGAATGTAGTTTAGACCACAAAAGTTGGTGCGCAATTGTAACTAAAATATTGGTCAAAATAAATTAGAATTTAGTGATATTGTAATTACTCAGAACAAATAAATAGTGAACATTAATTGAATTGAGGAATAAACATGTCCTGCCCTTTTATACAATCATAAACTGCAAGTGCTTTGGGATGTGGGAGGGTCGAACAGCAGCACCCACTGCTTTTTGAAATAAAAAAATAAAAACATGACCACAATATGTGCTGCACATCACAGTCGCTAAAAGTCTTTGGGAATAGAAAACGTTTCTGAAAATATTACTGGTGCTTGAAAATGAAAGGTGCAGTAGGAATAGCTTGCTGATAGTTTTTCAAAAAAAATCAGCAAGTTAGCAGCAGTACTATAATTGTAAAAGACTTAGATCGTCAACATTAGTGATGCTTTTTTTGTAATGAAAACCAAACGGTGAAGCAGTGCTTAGACCTATAGACTTTGGTTTGTCACGTCCACTGATGTTGATTTTCCTTTGTATGAAAAAAAAAAATTAGCTGACTGGAATGTCCTATTCCATCTTTTCTTTTTCAAATGCAATAAAAATATGGTGGTGTCTCCAAATATCTTCAAGCAAATGTAACATTTTCTCAATAATCTGGTCGGTGTAATAAATAATAAAAGCTGCGAGAGTTGAATGTTTCTGCTATTCATTGAATTACTAAAGAGCAAACAGAGCAGAGAGGATGCAGGGAAAGTCAATAATGAGCCAATAATATATGCTCAGTGAGATATTAGTCAGTCTCTTCTTCTCTCCCTGCAGACTGCAGAGCCGTGGCGTGTTTGTTTTCTGCTTCTGATGCTAATGGCGATGATGAGGGCAGGGGTGGAGATGACGCCAGCACCACCCAACCCGTCTACCCAGGCCTTCGGTTCTGCGCCAGCCAGCACACAGACCGAATATATCTATACTCTAAGGTACCGACTCTCGTCTGTTTGTTTGATTTTGCATATTGAGTTTTAGCTCATAAAGGGGCTGGAGATGATTCACAGAATCATTTTCCCTGACATTTGTTTTCTGCATAGGTTGTGCATGGAAAGTGTGATCATTGTGTGCTTGCTGCCTACAGTTCACATTAAAAGTTTTCAGATTCTCCAAGACTAGAAAGCATTTCAGTCTAAAAAAGAAAACAATCTCCCTACAAGTTCTACAAGTTTACAAGTTCCCACATCAAATCTACTAGCTGGTCCATTTGGACACATTTTGACCTTGATACAGAGCCCATGGAGCTGCAGCGATCGAGCCCGCTAAGTCAGCCCGCCATCCAGGCTGACCGTGCCTGGGCAGGTGGAGCTCGCTATGCTGGCCCGCCGGCATTCGACTGCCCTGCAGACGGTGAGCCGCCGCTGGTGTCAGTGTAGTTGGCAGGATCACTCCAGCTCCATGGGCTTATGATGTTTTTCTTATTTTCATCAATAATAAAAAGATCTCCAGTATTTTTATTTTTCCCCTCCAAATGCTCAAAATGGGCCACAGACAGACAGAAGGAATGTTTATATTGGCCTTCAGGCACAGCTCCGGCACCGGGAGAGACTCTGAAGAAACACTTGTTTGTCCTTTGGACAACATGCCAACGCTGTTGAGAAAAAAGAAACAACAATGTCTCCATCTGCTGAGGATGTTTTAACATCAAGCAGTCCATTGAATGCACAAATCACTCATCGCATCTAATTTGGCCGAAAACATCTCATGTTGCTTCATCTCCGAAGACAAAGTAAAAATCTCCAGAATAATAAATCAGGTCAGAAAAAGACCTGAATGAACTTAAATGTCTTTGTCTGAAGTCCTCAAGGAAAGCCGCCTTCATCACAGAGGGCTCAACCGCTCTAATCTAACATAACAGTATAAAGAAAATAAAAACCCTTAAGGGTGAATTCACTTTTGTATTACTTTTTCCTGAGATGGATTTAGCCTCTTTAGTAAAGGATAAATTATTCTGTTAAGCATTTTGTGTCTAGTACAAATGTATATTTAAATAAAATCTTTGCAATTACTCTTTTTTTTTAATTAATTTGCTTTTTTTGGTTTTAAGCTGCTTCTTGAAAAATTCTTGCAATTTATGTACATCAGGACTCCTCATTACCATAAATAGACAAATGTGAAACTCTTAAATAAAAACAACCATTTTTGACAGAAAGCCTCACAAAAAACGTATAAATGCATTTATTAATTTTCGCTTGCATTAGTTTTAAAGTATTTATTCTTTATCATAAATTTCTCTTTTTTTTTTTTGTAATAACATAGAAGCTATGGGACTACAACAGCCCCTCCCACATCCCAAAGCTTAGCCTGAGTAGTTAGACTCCCAAACTTCCTTGGTGCATATTTGGAAACCTTCAAAATGAATCCATATTTCTTTCCTACTTTATTATTTATCATTACAATTAAGAATAAGGAGGTTACCGTTGAAGTCAATAAAATCCTTGTTTTTTTTATCTAAACAATGAAGCAAACACACACATCCTGGATGAATTTTCTCCTTTGAATGTTGTTTATGTGTAGCAAAAGTGCTGTGACATAAATAGGCTCAAAGTTTTTCACATCCCCAAAGAATGCACCTGCTACACATTAATTAACACAAAACCTTTGTCAGATACTTTAATGATATCACACTTGGAAAAGCTGTTTACACCTCTTCTTTCTCTCCTTCCCATCCTTCCTCGACTGCAACAGCTGTTGTTTTTTAGCTTCCTATTAATATACATCGTCTGATTTTAGGACTACAATTTGTTGCTCTTCTCCTATTGAATCGAATGTAAAAACAATCCATCTATTGCATCTTCAAGGTTGTATGAGTGGTCAAACCAGAGGACCTGGAAGGACTCCAGTTAGGTTGAGCTTTTTTTGTAGCACTAGCGTAAAAGGAAAAATTGATGACTTTGTAAAAACGGCCACCGTGTTCCACCATGGGTGGATTTTACAAATTTGAACGATGTTTAAAACACTGAAGTCTATTTCAGCTCAAATATCCAATTTAATTGAATCAATGTCCCTTTTGCATGATCATGATTCTGTTCTGCTCTATTTGACTTCACATGGAGAGAAATATAAGAAAATTATGCAGGATATGGTAGACTCTTATTTCTTCAAAGAAAATTTGTCTAAATCAATGGATTGCCTCTTCGATAGTACCGGTACCTTTGCCGTTGACTGTTAATCTCCATCCCCACCTCCATTAGCAACGCGCTCAAGGCCACTTCCAATGAAAAGTCTGCAACACTTATATGCGGGTTTCGAGCTTCCACATTCAATCTCTCACGTTCACAAGTTCCTACCCAAGTTTCTATGATCATTTTCGGCCTCTACATACACAACAGGCGGCCGTTGAGCACTGGAAGTTGCAACCAGGTTGAATATTGATCAAACAGGAACTCGGATTTGGCAGTTGACGACCTTTTTAATTCAAAGAAGTGAAATCAATGTTTGCGGTTTGTGCCCGCCCGGAATTCTATGACACCAAGTCTCTCATATATCGGAATTAAGATGTGAAAGAAAAAGCCTGGAGCAAAATTCATGAGATTTGCACCACGCTGACATTTTGACTCTTATAACTTCGGTGGCAGACATGCACTAGTAAACTTTAGAAAGGGAAAAAGAAGCCCCTCCCTGCTTGTTTAGTGTGAAGACCATGGGTTAAACGTACGTCACATGCCTGGTGTATTTGTATCTTTCTGTGCTCGAGAAAGGAAGCAGCAGGGGCTTAGATGTTTGTCAAATCGGCAATAAATGCATCTTTTGGGACCTCCTGATCTGTCTGTGCTTCAGAAATCAAGCTTTTATTGTGGAAGTGTTTCCTGTGAGTTCAGAGACTGGAAACACATTTCTTTTTGGATTCTGACACCCTTTACATTCAGAAAACGTGTCATTAAAATAACAGTTCAATCTTCATAAAGTCTTTGCTGGATCAAACTTTCCAAACCATGTTGAACCTGGACCAGAGTCCTCTGCGAGTATCATTAGACGCACAACCGTTCACACCCTTGCAGCATTTGCGCGATTGCCTGGCTCACCTCAATCACCTCAGTATTTAAACCGCTCATTGTGTGGCAAAGAGAGGTCGTGAGTGTCATCTCCTCCCAGGCGGGGCACGCAGCCTGGATTACCATATTCATTGAAGAAGGGGGAGCGGGGGGGGGGGGGGGAAGTCATTCCTGAAATAATTTGAAGATTTTTTCTTTGTGGTAAAAACTTTCAAATGTCCAGTTTTTCAGCGCCACAAATGAGCAGTTAGCTGCTGGAGTGGGGCTTTGAAGCGCTGGAAGGCAGTCACCCATAATGGCAATTATGTCCAGAGCTGAGGTTTCCCATTCTGTGAGTAAAAATGTTCTATTAGCTTCGTTCATAATGGAACCTTCCAGTGCTGCCTGCGTTCATCAGATTAACCCAAAGCAGGGCTTAACCCCAGTGTGGCTCTGGTGGTTCTCCTGAACCATTCTTGACTCTACAGACATGAACACGGACCTCAGTATTAATCGCGTTGTGAGACTTGACACCCTTTTGTTTCATTCATGAGGGATCAAACTCTTTCCCCTCAAAAGCATCTATGAGACAAGAGGGTTTTACATCGCGGCGGGAAAAGTCCTCAAGCGAGTCGCAGATGGAATATTTCCCTGACGGCAATAGACAAGTGTCATGTACGAGTGGCTGAGGCGATAAGCCATGGAGATAAATGTCCCCCGTTGTCGTTTAAATGATAAACTGGAGGAATTCTGCCTGGGAAGCTGTCACATTGGGATAATCCTATACCAGGCGTAAAATTCACTCAGGGGGCCACTCGTGACTCTATCAGATGGATATTTGTCACTGGGGCTTAAATGAGAAATATTGAGCGTATTAGGAATTTTATGTCCATTTTCTGCACATCAAAGTGTTGTTTTATTCAAGGATTCACCGTCTCTGCTCTTCAGTGAGCGGGTGCTTTGTCTCCTGTCAACCTGGCGGTTTTCTGAGCTAAGCAGACTTTCCTGCATTTTGTCACATGTGACAGTCTCACAATTTGGTCCAGATAAAGCATGTGGATTTTTGACAGCGCAGAGATGCATACTGCCTCATTTGGACAGACAAATGAGTCACCTCAGTCTCTGTAAGCATAAATTAGCTGACATCATTCTGACTGATAATACTGTAAACACAGTAGGTATGAAATATTTTATTTGCAGCACAGCTTGGTGGTTTGATATTGATGCGACTCGAAGCTAAAACTTGACGAGACAGTGGCTTTGAAAGGCGAGAATAAGTGTATGCTGACAAATAAATATATTTATAAAAGTACTTTAACTAAACGACTGAAAAACTTTCACCTGTATGCTTTGCTGAAAAAAATCTTTACGCATAGACTCCAATGGCTGCCAAACATCTCCAACATACCTGAAAAAAGCATACATACTGCAGTTTTACTGTGGTTGAGTTGTTTTTTTAAATGGGGCGGGGCAGCTGTGGCACTTGACCTGATAAGTGATTTGGTTCCTGCTCTACCTGCACATGTTCTTGGGCAAGACACTTCCCCCACTAGCCTGGCTAGCACCGGTATATGTTAGCGTCACTGTATAAATATGTAAATGGATGAATAGAACTATGATTTTAAAGCTTTTTGGGGGGCTTATGAAGGGTAGAAAAGCATTACAAAACACAAAAAAGGGTTATTTACTATATTTTCCTGACTATACAGCTCAATAAAACAAAACATTAAAAACCATAGCATTCCATGAGGCTCTTCAATTCACAAATCAAATGACAAATTTATCGTTATCGCGATATCAAGTTGTGCAAAACGCATATGTCAAAAGTCTGCGAAAAATTGCAATAAATGGTTACCTTAAATGTGCTAATAAAATTATGCTTTTGACAAATCAGACGGAGCCCTTTTATTTTAGATAGTTCACCTCCTATGTAGACGAGGGAGATTTGGAGTATAATTTAAGTTATGTCGACCCTTATTTAGATTAAACTGTTGGTTGCCATAGTGATCCCAATGATAACTATGGAGCTTATTAGTGGTTTAATTGTGAAATGGAAATGATGTTTTTGGTTGTTTCACTATTTGTTTGTGTATTGCAAGTTATATCACCTTCGCAACATTGACCACTAATATCACATATTGCAAGTTTTCCTCATATCGTGTAGCCCTAGTACCCATAATGCTCCAACAATCTATCAAGCATTGTGGCTTATGCCCCCCCGGCGCAGAAAGACATAGGTGAACTCGGCGTCTGGGCCCCCATGCCACAGGACAGGCGTGCTTAGCCGTACCAGGCGGCAGCCATGGGGGCCACCGGGCACCGGCCACTGGGCGCCGGACACGAGACGCGGGCCAAGGACGAACCCATGAGCCGCCCACCACCCAGCCGGAGCCCCGTCTCCGCAACCCAGCCCTGGCACCCAACCCAAGCAACCCAGAGATCCCTGCGCAACCACAGCTACCCCCCCCCCCCCACACACTACTCTACCCTTTACAACCCTCCTCATCTGCCATATTATCCGACCCCTCCTCCCATACACCTCCAATGCCCTCCCCACTCTGCAATGGGGAGGGAGAGCCCCAGAGAATATTAGTGTTTCTTTAAAGGGCCTAAACTATGCTATTGTTCAGCCTTTTATAGTAAACAACAACCATCCATATCATAATATAGGACCTTTGGCACGCAAAGAACACATTTTTTAATAATGGGCCTATACCATGCAAAATCATTTTTTGGGGTTGTTGGTGTATTTTAATATTCATTCCTCATGAAAATAAACCCCAAAGCTGTATTTTGATCCATGCCTTTCTGATGATTCCTCTAAAAACCTGCTCTCCAAGCACCAGCCCCTCCCAATGCACAAAAACGAGCACATTCTTATTCGCTGACGTACATAAGCGAGGAACAGCCCCTTCCAAGAAAAGTCTGTGCTGCCAGCTCTGCCCCTTGGCTAACACACACACACACACACTTTCTCCGTGGAGCTAGCAGAGTTCGCTTTCATTTTTTTTGTGCACAATAGGTACATTCCTTCATGCAAAAGTTTGGATGTTATTTGTTTTCGTGGGCGAGACGCAGAGACGCTGGAGGCCAGTCCTAGGTCGACGTCATGAAATGGGTGGCCACCACACGAAGTGACAGAGATTGAGTTGCTTTACTTCCGGGTAGGAAGATGACAAACATTTTATCACAAAGTTGTTCTTTAGTGTGCCATGGTAATATATAATCATATACATGGATATTGTTTACCATAAAGACTTGAAAATATTTGAAAATTTTGTATAAAAGGTTGATGGACACCTGCACTAAAAATCCCCAACAGCCCCATGTTTTTAACCTGTTTAGTTTACAAACTTTAACATGTAAAATGTGATTCATTTAAATGTTGCGGAATATCTATGGCCATTTTTTGGAAAAGATGTACCTCTATGTAGCTCATTACACCGTGATAATTAACATTTGCCGTGCAGTATTGAACCGGTAAATAATTCCACTACACTGTTTACCATCACGCATTAGTACATAAGTGCTGTGTTCCACTGAGGCTGTAAGCAGTTGCTTAATTAGTGTAGGTGTCATGTTGGGTGAGGAAAAATTCAGTTACCTCATCATGACCTTAAAGAGCCCATCATCTCGCCAGTGGTGCTAAGTCACCTACATGTCTGGATATAAAGCACCTGCTTTGGGCTAGAGGGCGGAAAAACAAGTGTCAAACGAGGAGACGTACAATGTTGTGTAGATACTTTCAAAATTGTCGTGAAATGTCCACGCAATTTAGAAACAAAAGAATTTAACCTTTACTATTAAATCGATTTATTTGTTTCTCTTGAGCTTGTTAGCAGAGTTGCCACTGCCTTTTTCTCTGTGGCATCTTGTAGAGCTCTAATCCCGCCTCGTGCTGCTACAGCACAACCAGTCACAACTGGCTCTCTGTGATATTTATATACCATAATCCAAATAAACAGGAGGGCCTCCGAGCGTAAAGGGTACAGCACTGTATCTCCAAATCCACGGGTTGGCCGTTTGCACGTATTAACCTTTAGGCTTTAGGCTTTCTTCTGTGCCCCACCGGTTCTCTTCGTACACCACCTCCAAACCTGATGTTCAAGATAAAATCCAAAATGTGATATTTGCAATGGTCAGCCTGGTAAAAGTCCCTGCTTGGCACAATGTGTGCTTGATTGAAGTTAATGCCAAGGATGAGTGGCTTCTCAGACCTTCCGATTTACTGTAGTTGGTGTTAATGAAGCTATAATGACTAGAAAAAGGATTGTTGTTGTGGTTATATTTTTTATGACTACGCTTTTATCTCCAACCATTACAGTTATGGTTACCTATAATTAAAGGAAGGTACAGTCTAGTGGCTGGATGCAAGTTTCTCTCCATATTCCTCATTACTGTTGCTTAAGCGTGCTCAGTGTCACAAAAGAAGTACTATCTCATGCGTATTTAGAGGAAAAAAAACAAGACAAATCACTAATGAGCTCCTTGGTTACCTTGGGATTACCATGGCAACCAATAAAGAAAAAATAGTGCGGCCAGATTAGAGAACTTGAATGTAATTGGATTCAAGTTCTGCAAATGAGTAATTAGAAATCTGATTGCTTGGCTGAAGATATCTGAAATTTTTGTGCAAACTAAAAGTTCACAATAACACTAATTGCCTGTGAACTCTGCCACCCTGGATATTGAGTTTCTAATTACAGAGTAAAGTTCTCAACCCTTCAGTTGCAAGAACAAATCACCACCTGTTGTTGTCGGATTGTACATGATAAACACCCTCAACTGAGGGTTCAAGTAGTTTCTTTTTTTTTTTTTTTTACCATCAACATTACATCACTTTTGCACTTGCTTGAAGTTACTCATGGAAAAACCAAACTGTGAAAATCCAGCCTTCATTTGAAGTTGATATGCTAAGATATGTTAAATTTGTAATGTTTAAAATTCCAGCAAATTGCATAACGGGGCTATAAATTCATCCAGACTTTATGTCAGAATTCTCACAAAATGTAATGTTGAGCTAGACTATAAGTTATTGCTCTTCCAGACCCAACAGAAATGCTAGTCTGAGATATTGGTGCTTTAGAATGTGGGAGGGGTTGATTCACATTGAGCATAAATACAGTTATACACTCTTCGTATCTGTCTGTAATAGAGCTGTGGAACTTTTAAAGGTTGTGAATGGTTCCTAGGCTACAGGAAAGTGGGTATCATAGACATAGCTTTTTCTTTTTTTCTTTTTTGTTTCCTCTGACTATTTGGCTAAGTGTAAGGGGAAAAAAAGGATGGGTAACAATAAACTTAGCAGTATCCCAGGTGTTTGTTACGGAGCCCGCCTCCTGACATGGAAAAAATAAAATATATCTTGTTCCCACAAAATACCATTTTGTTCCCCTCGAAATAATTAATTCGTTTGAAGGCAATAATTATTCACGCCACAAGTCATTCATAAACACGGATATGCTCTCCAACCTGCCGCAAACGCTGCTTTCAGTGGTAACTTTCATGTCTCTGTGACCCTCATTCGTTCAAGAAAGGAAAACGAAGAACAAGAATGATGCATTTATTGTTGTCCCAATGAATATAAGAAAAATCTAATAAGATTTAGATACCTAGGCTTGCTGCTTCGCCATACGATTCACCGGACATACTGTAGCTCCTAGCTCCGCCGCTGAGCTCTTTTGCTTGCCGGCATTCGGGCAGCTGGCTGGCCGGTTGACAGACAGCCAGCAGATATTGTAGTTTAGGGTTGAATAGGATATTTAGGACTTGTCTTTTATTGATATACTCTTTAGCAGTCGCTTTACATCCGAAGGCTAGTAGGCCACATGCTACCTAGCCCATCATTAACCTGTCATTCACGTCCTAATGCATTCATAAACTCAGATGTGAACAATATTTGGATTTACAGGAGATACCTAAACATTTCTGTCTGTGTGTGTCTCATTACATTGCACGGAAGACACAGATGATGTTTAGAGATCAAAAGAGCTCTGCGGCGGAGCTAGGAGCTGGGCCCGGTGAATCACTATGGTATGGCGAAGCAGCAAGCTTGGACATCCTAAATCTTATGATATTTTTCTTATATCCGTTGAGACGATAATAAATTGATCAGTCTTGCTTTTATTTTTCCTCTCTTGAACGAATGTGGTTTACAGAGACACGGAAATTACCGCTGAAAGCGGCTTTTGTGGCAGGACAGAGAGCATATCCGTGTTTATGAATTACTTATGACGTGAATAATTGTTTCGTACGCACAAATTAATTATTTCGGGGGAACGAAATAGTATTTGGTGGGAACAAGGTATTATCTCGTGGGAACAAGACATTAATTTGTGAGAACGAGATTTTATTTTTTTCCATGTCAGGACACGTGCTCAGTAGTTTGTACATTTAAATTCATCTGCATTTGTGTTGAAATAAGTACAACTCCTTTATTCCGATACAAAAAACCCAGAACAGATGAGTTCTTGTGTTTTATGCTACATTCACATCTGACATGTGACGTGCTTTCTTGAACACGGTTTTAGCCCATGAGCAAGCAGGGAGGCCCGTCTTCTTCTTTTTCTACCGTTTGCTAGCCGACCAAACTTCACTATCAAATCCAAGTCCCTGATTGGTCAAAGATAGACCTGTGTTAACTTTCAGTGCACCTTCAACAGCCGAGCCTTTTATATGTAGAGCCCGAAACAGTCCTAGAAAAGTATCTAGCTTTGCTTGAGTGCAAAAGCCCAAAACGCACGTGTACATTCAGTTTTCATTGAAAGTGGTTGCTTGAACACGCGTTGCCAAGAGCGGTGTGAATGTAGGACTATAGGATGCGTAGTCCCACGCACTAGCTTTTTTCTGCTAACTTTGTTTCTCATGCATTGACTGTAAATGTAATTAACGCTCTCTTGTGACTAATAGCAATCGCTCCATTGTTTTTGTCTTTACTGTCTGTCCTCTCAGACCTTAAATGGTCACAGCAGATGGTAACAATTACTGAGTATGTTGTTTTCCCCAATTTATCGTTTTTGAAGGGAGTTTTCTTCTCCGCAGTCAACCAATTATATGCTCAGTGTGGAGGATTACACTTAATATTCTTCTCTTAAATCTGTTGGTCACTTATGAAGGAAAAGTAAAAATAATTTAGGCTTGTTAGAATGATCTGATCGAAATAATTTATGTACTTTCAGACAACATATGTTGTTAATTGGTGCATTTATAAATAGACTAAATGAAATTAACAAAACGACAGTTGTCTTAACAGATGCTTGTTTTAATATTAAAGTTATTTTTCTGCCACTTTAAGGTTTTTTATATTGTTTAAATCTAAACCATGTTCTGTTTTTCAATATAAGGTAATTAAACCAAATGTTTGAGGTAAGTAACACAACATGTTCTTATGTTGTCAGTCACTTAGAGTGACAATCTACAAATAAACAAGTGTTTATGTCTTTTTATGTGGTTGCTGATAAACCAAATGGCAAAATATAGTGTTTTTCCAGGAGAGAAAGGTTAAAGAAAAAGCAAATAATCTAGTTAAAGGATTAGTTGTGGTTTTATTTTTTTCATTGCACAACTCTTCATGTTTTCTCTACAAATTAAACGCATATTTTTAAATTGGTTGCATTTCTCTTGTTATTGTGCTACAAAATATGACGTTTTAAAGACTGAGAAAGAAAAGTCTACTTACAAACTGACAAAAAGTGTGTCTGCAAAATGCGATTTAGAGCTGAACTTTATTACAAAATATTTTATTTATATAAAAATACATTTCACTGGAGTTGGTGTCCAGCTTTTTCTGTGTCCGAACACAAGTTGAGTCTGAATTGACCAAAGAATGATGGATATTTACAAAAAGGGGATTAGCCCTCATTAGTCCTTCATTACAAGTTTATATCATGAAGCATAGCTGGATTAATGGAAAGGTGGACCAAGACTTTTTTCAAAACCACATGGCAAATATATCTGACTATATCAGACTATATCTGATTTCTGACTACCAGCGATGCTAATTTGACCTCTTTAGAGGACATCTTTAAATGTAAATATCTCCCAACCACTGCATTCTTTTGAATGAACTCCTTTTGGTATCTACAGAGGACATTTGGGGCGTTTACGTGATACCAAATTTGAAGGGTTAGGCTCTGAGGAATTGTAATTTTTTTTTGTTAATGGTTTAGCCCAAGAAATTTAGAGGAAAGCTATTTTGACTTGACAGTTTTTTTTCTCTGATAATCAGGAGGATGTTTAATGGATGTAATTCCACAATTTGCTGTTTTTGTACATCTTTTATATGCAGGGATTGATACGTTACCGACTGAGTGAGTGTATTCTTTCATCTTACTACACTGCAGAAAGTCCAGTTTAATTTTCATGTGTGGACTTGCTGTTATCTGGGCTTGAGATGTTGGTGATTAATATTAGCCACGGCTCCTTGGTGATCACTTTGCTTCAGGCTGCCCTCTCTCCGTCTCCTCATCTTTTAGGACGCAGCGCCGCTGAACTTGAGCTTCATCCCTCTGGACATCAGACTAACCAACTGGGACGACCTACCGGAGGCCTTCAGCCAACACCAGGAAAATCGAATCCAGGTCTGCCCTTCCCGCCAGGCGGAGTATTTGTGCATGTGTGTGTGTATGTGTGTGTGTGGTGTTGTTGTCCTTTGATATTTGTGAATGTGCGTGGCTGTTCATGTGGTTTACAAATGCAGATCGTTATTTTGTCATCTGTGAGGAACTTTAGATGGAAGTCTGGGTGAAGTCGGCTCTCAGATTGAAACTTGCTCCAGTATTTATTTATTTGTTTGCTTTTGACTGATGAGAACGACAAGAAATTTAACACCCGAGCACTTCCAAAACGTTTAAGAGCGTTTGAGATTCCTCCTCGACTCAAGAGTGCCGTGGAAAGTTGGCTTCCCGTGGGCTGATTCCAGGATTGCCTTAATTTCAGACTAAGATAATTTAGTTTCATATCGCAGTCAGTGGAGATATCTCCTCAAAGGAAATGTGAAGATGAGGCAGAAGGCAGTTTGGGGGTTATTAAACCTACCAGATATGCGAGTGTCGGGGCCATGTGAAAGTAATGACACCACTGATCATGGGCAGGAAGAGCGGCAAGGTGGGTATTACGAACCTGACAGATAGGTGCAGGGTGGACGCCCACTTACCTCCACTAAGGGGCTGAAGAGCGAGGAAGAGTCGATGATGGTGGGAAGCGGGTGGCGCCTCAGGGAGGGGGGAGGGGTGTGCGCAGCCAAGGAGACGAGCAAAAGAGAACGTGCCGTTTTTATGAGGGTCGTTAAAGGAGACGGATCATCTCCTCAAACGACCTCAACGTATTAAATCCTGCAATCTGCCGCGGCGTTATCAGAGATCCTGACAGACGCCCCACCTGTCGGGTTGTTTATGTTGTTTTGTAAAAAACCCAAGCGTGAGCTGCATCCATCCCCTGACCCATCATTTATGCCCCGCCCTCCCCCATGTGTCCATTGCAATCAATACAGAGCAAAGCAGTATAATGCCAACTGGAGAGGGGAGGCAGCCCTGCGAGCTCTTCCTCCACCACTGCAGAGAGACAAACAAACCAGCAAAGTTTTGGGTTTTGGGACGATAGATCACCAAGTGTCAAATCTAAAACATAAAACCTCATTTCTGAGGCAGATTCATTTAGTTTCTGCAAATTTCAGAAAGAACACATCTTTTGAAAATCACATAAAGATAAAAATGATTTGTGTTTGGGAAGAAAACACTTCAAATTATGTGTTGGTAATTTAAAAAAAGATACGCCACTGTTTATCCATGTTGGTCCTTTTCAACTTTTTACTTCTCTCCAATTATTTACCCCAAGCAGTGAATTCTGAAAGATTTCCCTCTTTTTTTCTTTTTTCTTAATGGTTGGGTCTGCATTTCCACTAAAGCTGACTAAACTATTCATGCTCAAAACCATACTTGAGAAGGACAAACTCTGTGGTCATGTGACTAAGCGACTTATGTCGTTGACCAAAAATTCCTTCATCAAACCATCTGTCTATAAAAATTAGTTGTGATGAACTCCTGTTTTTGGGGATGCATCCTGTAAAACTGTTTAAGACCTGATAAATCAGCAGCTCCAGAACAAAGCCACACCCCCAAATATTTAAAATAAAATTAAAGTCATAAAATTTCACCCCCTTTATTGATGTTTGTCAGAAAACAGAAGGGAAAAATTGTTGAAGTATTTTCCTTGAAAGAGGTTTGAATTGATTCATAAGGACTAAGTAACCCCCCACCCCACCCCCCCACCCCGCAATCCCAACAGGAAGTGCCCACTGGTTGCAAGAAGCCAAAATCCCATTGACTTCTATTGAGAAATAAACCACTATTACTCAGTCATTCAGTTTTCCCATTTTTTAACATGTTCTTGCTAATTCTACTTTTCTTAATTGCAAGTTATTCAAGGTATAAACCGACCAATAAGAGGCCTCGATACAAGTATGTTGGCCCCCATATCGACGGTTTATTGATAGATTTCATGAAGCCCACTTTCAAGGGGTAAGGGCATGGACTCACTCCTGAGCTCACTCTGGTTAGAGTTTAGTGACTGGTTAGAGTGGTTGCCATAGAAACATTGACCCAGACCAATTGTATCTTACTGGCGATTTCTGGCTCCAACATGGCGGCTGCTGCATCGTGTAAAATGTCGACCGAATTGACTTCATTTGGTTGTAAGCCATTTTCTGTGGGTGACGTCACACTCAGTCCGGGTTTCTTCAGTCAGTGGTCACATCTGCTCCTAGTGTGGCGGTCCGGTATTGCCTGACCGGATGCAGATCCATTTTACCGCTAAACAAATGACACTCTATTCCTGTAAAAACAAATCTGTTAAATTTACAAGAGCGTCTGCTTTAAAACGTTCCCCTTTGTAGCTATATTTTAGCTATATTAAAGTAGGTGGGATAACATTTTATAAACCTTCCAACTGTATCTTTAATATGCAAAATTGCATATAAAAGGGTTGTGGCCTATTAACCTTGGGTCTGGTAATAGATTTAGTCTAGGCACGAGGATTAGAATTTATAAGGCATTTACTTCTTCTCACGCCCTTTGGGATATTTATTTTTCATTTTTTTAATCTTGTCCTGTTTTTCCTTTTTGTCTGAAATAAAGTATTATCATATCATACGCCGTTACATCATATTAGGTACGTTCAAACATCTGTCAGGCTTGTTTGCTCCACCGTTTTTTCTCATTTAAAAAGAAAGCAGCAATAGTTGACGTCACAATCTGGCAACATCCAACATTACTTTTTTTTAATGAATCCAACTCTTTAATGGCCACTGCTTGTAATAAATGGGGAGAAAATGCTTTTATGAGTTGACTATTCAGCCTTGCTGATGATTTTCTGCTGTGTTTTTGTGTCGACTCATTTCTAAATAGCAGATAAAGAGCCATCAACGACTGAGATTTTGCCTAATTGGTTTAACAAGTTAAATGCGATTTTTAATCACATAAAGTTGTAAGAATGTTTAATAGACTTTTTCAATCAAAATGCATCCCTCTTTGAAGACGGACTGAAAGGCTAAAATACTTTAATACATTTTCTTTTTACAAGTCGCATCCTTTCACTGTTATTAACGACAGAATAAAAGACAAAAATGGTTAGTGTGCGATAAAAATGACTTTTACAAATGCAATGCACAGTGAAAATGCTCAATATAGCGTTCACGCAATCCATTTTCTATTTCAGGTTGTCACAAAACGCCTGTTTATAATCTTTGAGTTCTCTGTGCTCCTGTCAAGAAGAAAATCCTGAATGTAAAGAGCGTCCTCTCTGATCCAAAAGCACATGATATCCTCCCGCTCTGCTGTCTTCTGAGTCCTGATCTGAATACAAAGCATCGTTTGCTTGCAGCCTTTTAACGCCAATGACACCTTATTACTGCGGTCTGCAGCAAAACATTTAGTAAGAAATGTGTGTGTGTGCATGCGTGTAGTTTGCCTTTTACTTTTTGATATTTCTGCATTTACAAAATTCCTGCGGCAAAAAAGACACATTATAAAGAAAAAATGGTCTTTAGACCCACTAAAAGTTTAGTAAAAAGCCAGATTTTGGGGTGTTTTCCTCTTAAAAAGATATTTTATTCTGTAGCTATAAATTGAAGTTATTATTAATATTAATATTAAACTTTAATTATTCTATAATAGTTTCCTTAAACAGGAAAAATGTGTTACCTTTGAAGAAATCCTGTTTACCTCGAGTGTCAAAAACATCAAGAAATCCAGAAAGATTTTATTTTTGTGATAAAGAGTGAATTTGTCTATAATTAATCTTTGGGTAAAAAATATTAATCATTGATCAGTTGATATTTTTTCCAATAAAGATGTTTTTTTTTTAAGATTTTTAAGTATTTTAAAGACCGACTCCAGTCCTCTTTTGATCTATTTTCAAAGTGTTCCCAGTGGTCTTTTAATTATGGTTATGCAGGTTGTAGCCAAAATCAATGCAACTGTGTCGTTTTCTAGGACATAGTTTCTGCAGGGCAGCAGAAAGTTAGAAAGCCTTAAAAAACAACCCCAAAAAATCTCATAGGAGCCATCTTTATGTGACAGTGAAAATAAATGCGTCTATAAAGAACTATATGGTGGTAAATGGACGATAAGACCCCAGTGCAACCTGCTTTATTGCCTGTGGATTTTCTTTGAATGCCGCTCTGTTGTGTTCATCTATGCCAGGCTGTCTCCTCTTCAATGAGCTATTTTCAGCTTCAAAGTTTAAGAAGCACAGTCATCTGACGTCCAGATTTTCAATTTACAAAAAAGATGGAGGCCCCGGTGGCTGCAGTTTTAAATTGAAATTGAACATCACATCAGCTTTTGTGTCCACCCCCCACCACCTTTTCTCCTTCTCTTCTGCAGGTGTTGAAGTTTGTTCAGGAGTGGAGTGGCCTTCCAGCGATGAAGCAGAAGCTGCTTCGGCGCAGTGGCCTCCTCTTCCACAGCCCCAGCCTGGGCCTGCAGGAGCTGAGTGCCGCACAGCGGCCCCACTCCAGCACCAAGAGGTCAGACGCGCCTAAACATTTGTGCTTCCAAGACAAGATGGAATATCAACCAAAAAGAGCATTTTGAGTTGGTCAAAGGCATAAAAAAGCCCCCCAGAAAATTCAGCTGTATTTCCTGTTAATAGTTTGGTCTCCTCTTCTCATCTGGGTTTGTGTCTAGAACCAAATGAAGCCACTTGGCTCTTAAAGCTGAAAAGAAATCCCTTAGAATCTGGAGTTGAACCCCGTCTCTCATGTAATCCTCGTGTTCTCAGGAGGTCAACAGTTCAGAGAGACTGTGTTTAGCTTGTTTTCCCCCTGAAGACGATGTCTTAATGCCCTCCGTCAGTATTTATGAAGACTGACACCACGCTAAGCGTTAGTGAATTCTCGTTGCACAGGATTTATAAGCACTAATTGGTATTTATGAACTCTTCCACAAATGTCCTCTTATATTTATCGGCACCGCCTGGTGATGATAAAACACCCAAAAGCGTTTATAGTCGCTGCTTCAAAAGGGAATTTTTAGATGGTGTTTTATGAAAAGAACTAGGCAGTTTTCACTTATGCTCACAGGAGATTAACTTTTTTTAATATAATTTCTTTTGAATGTGGTGGAATAGAGGTAGGTTGATCTCCAAGAGTGGCTGTCTGTTTTTTAAAAGGGGAAAGATATCAGAAGACACATTCTGTCCCATAACTCCTTGCGTTAGTACATTAGTTTAAAAGGCCTATCATCTTTTCTTAAGCCTTTCAGAGTAAACTATATCTATATATATGACAATATATAACCTTTGGCACACTAAAGAACATTTTTTTAATGAAATATGAGTTATTTTCCCACCTCGAAGTTGGACGTTTCGATCTCTAAAGCCTTTCGCTCCTTGTCGGTGCCGCCCGATTCATGACGTCTCGTCTCGTCAGCGTGTCTTTGTTTCGCCCAAGAAGACGAGCGACATCCAAACTTTTGCAAAGATGGATGTGCATATTGTGCATAGAAAATGAAAGCGTTTTTGTTGATCACCGCTAGCTCTGTGGAGAAAGTGTGTGTTAGCCTGGGGGGGCGGAGCTGGCAGCGCAGACCCTTCCAGGAAGGGGTGGTTCCTCACATTCATACGCATGAATGTGAGAACTCACCGGTTTTCATGGACTGGGACGGGCTGGTGCTATGGGAAGGGGGTTTTACTCAGAGATGCATAAATGGACCACATGCAGCTTTGGACGAGTCGCCAGTCTGACGCAGGACCACAATCAATTTACTTCTTTTTAGCACAATGAGTGTGGGAAGGGGAGAGGATTATGACACCTGTGCGATGTACAATGTGTCAAAATAAAAGTTCAGATTACGTCTTATCACGTGTCTCTGCCTTTATTGCAGCGTTGCTGCAGCGTGTGTCCGCCACATATAACATACCAGTCCGTGAGAATTTTGCCAGACATAACCGGTCCGTGGTGCACTAAAGGTTGGGGACCGCTGTCTTAGACCATGTGTGCCCATTACCAAGCCTTGGGGAATGCCATCCTGCTTTTTTTTTTCTAAAGCCTGCTGTCTATACATCTTTTATTTGCTATACACATCTGATCAAAGAAACAAGTAGCTGATAGAGTTGGAAAAATTGGAAAACAAGTCGGACGCCATGTCTTAAAGACTGGATTAAACTTTAAAAAACAATTACCCCTCGCTTATAGTATAATATTCTGGAGGTCAACCATTTTAATGCATGTACTCCTTGGGTCCTGCAGCCTCATTTACTGCAGTCTAAAACCTTACATCCAACTTTTCAGAAGAAAATGTTTTGTTCTTTTTGTTTGTTACCATGTTGTGTTCCAGCTAAAGGTCAGCTATGGTCAGCAGATCTTTAATCTGTAGCGAGGGAACAAAAATAAGCCTGCCTCATGAAAAAATCAGTGAGACATCATTTAACGAGGCGCTTCCTGTCTTTCGGTTGTTCTGCATTTTGAGTCGGTGGAAACCGCCAGATGAATTAGTTTCCAGCATTTTGCCAGAAACGAAGTTTTTCGAGACAAAAAGAACGATTTGTAAATGCTAACTGCTCCAGGCATCACAGAAGACTGAATGCTATCTGTGTGTGCACGCTCGCGTGGGCGTATCAAAGGGAGTTAGCCGAATAGAGGACAGGATGAGCGCTGTGTACTTGTGTGTTTTCTGACAAACAAGCATTGTTGCTGGCACACTAATTACAGCTGGCTTGGAGAGAGGCAGGCAGAGTTTGCCAATTACAGGGTAGGGTGGCGCGTGTGAAGGTTTGCATGAGGAAGAGTGTCTCGCAGCTGGGGAACACGTTTGGGTGCATGAACCTAATCAAGGTGTGAGTAGGAGGCAACTGGCTCGACTTGATTTGATACCTGTTTGATTTATCCTATAATCAGAACCAATCAGGCTCCATCCTCTGCTCAGTCATGGGATTGCCGCTCACGTTCCTCGCTTTGAGACTCTCCCTTTTCAAACACTTCAATTTTAATGCGTTTTGCCCACCTTTCAACTGCGCCGGGCGCCACTGTCATGAGCCACTTGGGATTAACAGCGCCCGTAGAACTGTTAGGAGGACTTTAATCCAGTTAGCGTCCTGCCTACTGTAGGCAGCTCTCTGGTGGAATTAACTCAACTTTTGCTGTATTGTATTTCATAATTACTGAATAAGCTCAGCTGATTATGTGCATCACATTCTGAAGAACTTGTTTGAGTGTTTGGAGCCACAGAAATATTCTTGTTTACCCGTTTATGGGGTAATTTAACCACTAGTGAACAACTAAAGGCACAAGGAACCTTTTATATTAAAAAACTTTTATCCCATCAGAGAAAATAACCATTTTAATATGATATGTATCTCTGGTATGTCTACCAGACCATACAAAACCCAAGGTTCAGGTCAGGAGTGTCCAATTCCAGGCCACGAGGGCCCGTGTCCTACATCTTTTCCAACCAACCTGTAATTGAAGCTCCTTATTGGCTAAACATACCTGATTCAGGTACTCAACACCAGATAAGGCAAGGTTTCTGGAAAACGAGATTTGGACACCCCAGGGGTAAGCTCTGCAAAGACCGACCAGCACATAACTGGAAGGTTTAAGATGCTAGCCAGGAAAGCAAATGCACTGGAAACCCCAAAGTCAAAATGGAAAATGCCTCCAGAAGTGGTAGAGAAAGAGAGAGCAAAGATCCATTGGGACAGGATGGTCATGTAGAACCAACCAGACATTGTAGTGGTGGATAAAGAATAAAGAATAGAGGCCCGGCGTTGCTTTCCGGGTGAGCTATTCCCAGTGCTAGTCGTGTGTGACTGCTGTCCTCTTGTTTGGCATTAGCCTGACTACTATTGCTTACTCTAAGGGTTATCTGGGTTAATATTCACATCTAGTACCTTTTATTAGCGAATACACCACTGTTAAACCGCTTGCTGTTCACTTTCTCATTTTGCTAAATAGACCACTTCTCTTTACCTAAACACTGCTAGCCTTAGCTTAGAACCTAGCATGGCCACCACTCTCCGCCTCTCCTCCTTTCTCCTGCCCCATGTGCCATATGTTTAGTGATGACCCTGCCTCCTTTAGTGAAGATAGCGGTAGGTGTGTTAAGTGTAGTCTTGTGTTAGACTTGGAGGCCAGGCTGGAGCAGTTAGAAGCGCGGCTCCGCAAAGTGAAAGCTAAGCCGGCTAGCCAGGTCGTTACTCGTAGCGCGGGCCGCGCTACCAGGGCTAACTTAGTTAGCACCCCAGCGCCCTCCCAACAGCCGGGAGACAGTCAGGGGTTTGTACCGGTTGGGAGGAAACATAGTGCTAAACGCAAAAACTTAAAGCACCCGAGACTCCACGTTAGTAATAGGTTCTCCCCCCTCAGCGACACACCCGCTGAACACTCAACTCTGGTTATAGGCTCTTCTGAAGTTAGAAACGTGGAGCTCCCAGCGGCTACAGTCAGGTGTTATCCGGGGGCCAGAGTTGGTGACATCGAGGGGAACCTTAGGATGTTAGCTCAGAGTAAGTCCAGGTTCCGTCGAGTCGTGATTCACGCAGGCGGTAATGATGCCCGACGGAGACAGTCAGAGGTGGTTAAGTTAAATGTAACTTCTGTGTCTAAACTGGCTAAGACGATGTCCGACACTGTAATTTTCTCTGGTCCCCTGCCGAACTTAGTCAGTGATGAAACGTACAGCTGCTTTTCATCATTTAACCGCTGGCTTTCTAGATGGTGCCAGGAAAACGGCGTTGGTTTTGTGGATAACTGGAGCGCGTTTTGGGGGAAGCCCGGTCTCATGCGGAGAGACGACATCCATCCCACCCGGGATGGTGCCGCTCTTCTTTCTAGAAACATTTCTGCTAGCCTTAGTCTGTCAACCTGACAATCCAGAGACGAGACCCGGGCGCAGAGCAGCAGTGTAAAACGCTCCTCTGAGCCTCCCTTAGGGTTAGTGCCGGTGCAAAACCCATGCAGGGAAAGTCAAGCAGGTTCAAGCTTGAGCTTATGTGCTGAAAGACAAATGGAAGGAGCGCGTCATAGAAACCTTAAAGTGACAGACAGCAGTTCTCACAAGCAGAATTATGATGTAATTAAATGTGGTTTATTAAAAATTCGATCCATTTCCTCCAAGTCCCTCTTAGTCAATGAGTTAATCATTGATAACAACCTGAGTCTTTTAGCCTTAACAGAAACCTGGCTCCAACAGGATGACTATGTTAGATTGAATGAAGCAACCCCCCCCCCACTTATCCTAACTATCAGAAATCCAGGATTTCAGGGAAAGGAGGTGGTTTGGCAGTAATATCACAGTCTAGCTTACTTCTCAACCCTAAAGTTAAAAATGCTTATAACTCCTTTGAAAGCATCATATTGTCTTTAAGTCACTCAAACAGGAAAACTCGAAAACCTGTTTTATTCATAATTATTTATCGCCCCCCCGGCCCATATTCAGAACTTTTAACTGAGTTTTCTGACTTCCTTTCGACTATTGTCTTAGATTCTGATCAAATTATAATATTAGGGGATTTTAATATTCATGTTGATGACCCCAGTGACTGCCTAGGAAAGGCTTTTGCAGCTTTATTAGATGATGTTGGTTTCACCCAAAGTGTGAAGGGTGTGGTCCAGGGTGTGCTTATGACAGTGACTCACTGTCATAAGCACACCCTGGACCTTGTTCTAACCCATGGTATAGAGATCAGCCAGCTGAGTGTCCTTCCTCTTAACCCCATCATTTCTGATCACTTTATGATTACCTTCCAGTTTACACTGGAACATCCTTCTGCCCCAGTGAATAAGAAACAGCCTAGAAGAACCTTAACTGACCGTTCTGTGTCTGAGTTTAAACACACAGTTCAGCCAGTACTTAGTGATATTCTGAGAAAATACTCTGAGACAAGCTCCCATAGCATCAGTCCTAGTATAAATGACCACTTTGTTAATGATGCCTTACAAGCCCTCAGGAGTACACTCGATGTTGTTGCCCCCTTGAAACCTAAGTTCGTCAGAAAAAACCGAGTAGCACCGTGGTTTAACGCTGAAACTCGTTCTCTTAAACAAGAAACCCGTAAGTTGGAAAGAGAATGGCGCCGCTCCGGTTCAGAGCAGTCTCTGGATATCTGGAAACATAGCCTATTAAATTATAAAAAAGCTCTGCGTAGAGCTAGAAGCCAGTACTATTCAACCTTAATATCAGAGAATGGAAACAATCCAAGATTTCTTTTTAGCACTATTGCTAAATTAACTCACAGTCAGAGCTCAGTAGAACCACATGTTCCTGTTTCTCTCAGCTCTGATGATTTTCTTACATTTTTCGATAGTAAAATCTCAAATATTAGACATAAGTTAAATCAAGTTATTCCTACAATCAGCCCAGAACAGGCTGAAGTGGTAGAAATGGAGGCATCCATAGAAACCTCTGTAACATTAGACTGCTTCACTGCTGTGGATCAAACGGAAATAACATCAATTATTACGTCCTCCAAATCCTCAACGTGTCTGTTAGACCCAATTCCCACTAGACTTTTTAAAGAAACTTTTCCCCTAATTAATGATCCCATATTAACAATGATAAATGCCTCTCTGGTAACGGGTTACGTACCACAGTCTTTTAAATATGCAATTGTTAAACCTCTGCTGAAAAAGCCCAGTTTGGATCCTAGCATCTTGGCCAACTATAGACCGATATCAAACCTGCCCTTTATTTCTAAAATCCTAGAAAGAGTTGTAGTTAAGCAGCTTTACTGCCACCTACAGGACAACAGCCACTTTGAAGACCTTCAGTCGGGTTTAGACCTCACCACAGTACGGAAACTGCACTAGTTAGAGTCTGTAATGACTTGTTATTGGCCTCAGAAAAGGGACTACTTTCTATTCTGGTCCTGTTGGACCTCAGTGCAGCCTTTGACACTATCGACCACGGTATTTTACTCCATAGACTAGAGCAGGACATAGGGATCAGAGGATCTGCTCTCCAGTGGTTTAAATCCTATCTGTCCGATAGGTATCAGTTCGTTAATGTAAATGGCCATTCCTCTCAGTGCACTCGAGTCAACTATGGAGTCCCACAGGGCTCAGTCTTGGGACCGATCCTGTTTAGGCTTTATATGCTACCCCTAGGAAACATAATCAGGAAACACAGCATTAATTTTCATTGTTATGCCGACGATACGCAGTTGTATTTATCCATGAAGCCTGACCAGAATGACCAGATAGAGAAACTGAACGCCTGCATCAGTGACATCAAGACCTGGATGACAATTAATTACCTCCTCTTGAACCCAGAAAAAACTGAGGTCATTATACTTGGTCCTAAAAACCTCAGAGATGCTCTGTCTGCTCAGATAGTCTCCCTGGATGGCATAAGTATAGCCCCCAATTCCACAGTTAGAAACCTTGGGCTTTTATTTGACCAGGATTTATCATTTAAGGCTCACATATCTCAGGCGTGTAGAACTGCCTTTTTTACCTGCGGAATATTGCTAAGATCAGAAATATACTTTCTAAGAGTGATGCTGAAAAACTCATCCATGCATTTGTTACATCGAGGCTGGATTACTGTAACTCCTTGTTAGCAGCGTGTCCTAAGAGTTCCTTAAGAAGTCTCCAGCTTGTTCAGAACTCAGCAGCTAGAAGGTTAGCTGGAACACGCAGAAGAGATCACATCACTCCTGTGTTGGTTTCGCTCCATTTGCTCCCAGTTGATTCCAGAATCAAGTTCAAGAGAGAGGCCGACTCAGTTTCTACATTCAAAGTTAGACTGAAAACATTCCTCTTCTACCCTTCCTCTCCTCTATTCTTGATCATAATTTATCATTTAGTTCTCCATGCCTCTGTTTGGTGCAGTTCGATTCATGTATTGTCCCTCTTTTCCTCTCCCTTCCTGGGGAGTGGGAGTGCTTCCAGACTCCAGTTGGCTCATACGTGCTCCTGTTTCTGACCGTTTACCTCGCCTTTGCTCCCGCTCCTACACCTGGCTGTGGTACCTGTCTCTGGCTCATCTCTGGCTCGTCTCTGCTCTGTACCTGACCGAGTACCTCGTCTCTGCTCCTGCTCCTACACCTGGCTGTGGTTCCTGTCTCTGGCTCGACTCGTGCCTTTGACTGTCCCCACAACCACGGCTGGATGAAGCTCGTCTGCTGGACTTTTATATATGTAGTTGTAGATTTAGATAAGTTAATTCTTCTCTAAGAGTTCTGGTAAATCGCCTGTCCGTCCTGGGGGAGGATCCCTCCTTCATGTGGGCACCCCTGAGGTTTCTTCGTTTTTTCCGAAATCCGTTTTTTTGGGGAGTTTTTCCTTACCGCGAAGGGGGGTCTAAGGGCAGGGATGCCAGTATAGCTTAGTCAGTTTGTTAGTTCATTTTACTATATTCCTATTGAACTCTTTGTATTCGTGATCCTTTTGAGTTCATGTTTTACTTCGAAGCCCATCGAGACGACTGCTGTTGTGATTTTGGGCTATACAAATAAAATTGAATTGAATGGAATTGAATCCCTGAGCTTTCTGGCAAGCCCGGAGACCGGGGATCATATTACACCTGGTCCGGGGGTGTCTGTGTCCCTGCAGGGTGGGTTCTGGTACTTGCCGCCGGGTGCTGGGCCTCGCCAATTTCCATCTGTGGCCGAGCCTGGTCGTGCCATGTCTACAACAACCCTTGTGGGCCCCCCTTCTCTCTGGGGTGCCCCTCTCCTGGGCAGGGGCGGCTGGCCCCTGTCTTGCGCCTTTCTGGACCGTCTGTGGCCCTGGTTTGTGGCTGCCTGGAGCGCGGAGCGGGTCTCCCTTGGGGGGTCCTGGCTCGTACCTGGGGTTGGGGCGGGGGGATGCCCGGAACTCCTGGGTGGTGTTGGGGTGCTCGTCTGGGGCTGTGGGTGCCCTTCTCGGGTGGGGCCCTGCGTTGGGCTCTTCCGGCGTGGCGGGGGGGGCTGCTCTCCTGGTTGGGCTGGGGCGGCACTCTCTTTCCCCCCATGCCTCCCTGCTGTCTGGCTCTGGGGGCCTCGCGGCAGTCCTGCTGGCCCTGGCCTGGGTGGCGGGCGTGGGCCCCCGGGGGCGGTTGTTCTCTGCCTGCTTGCTGCCGTGTGGCGTTGGGGGCTTCTGGCTGCCGCGGCTGCTGTGGCGGGGGTCTGGGTGTGGGGGTGGCTGGTTGCTCCCCCTCCTGCTTTCCACATTCCATCATCCATTTTAGAAGAACATAAACACTCAACTGAGCACAGGTGTCAGCTCACCCTTGCACTAACAAATTGCGTGAATGAATGAAATATCTCACACTAGTTGGCTTGTAGGCATAAGTATGCGTGTGTGAACACTATCTGTATTGTGTACATGTTGACATTGGAACATTTTTGCAGCTAACAGGTGTGTTTATAACATTTGAGTGTGTGTGTGTGGACAGACCCCGCCCCTTTGCAACTTGTATTTTATCTGTACCTTACCGTAATGATAAACATCCAGTAGCTTGTTCCTTTATGATGCTTAATGGTTTTACCCCCCTCCCCTCCCTCTTATGATCACCCTCCTATCCCCCTCTTTCTAACATCCCTCTCTCTTCTTCCCTTCTTTCCTTTTCCGTCCGGTCCAACACAAAAGAATTTCAAAAATAATTAAAATGAATAAAGTCTGGCCTCGATTACAAAAGGGGTGTATTCAGACATACCTCTGGTTTGTCAGAAGATTCATAGCCCCTGTTGTAAAAGTAAAATATGTCCAACACAAGAGGCCTTCAGCTCTCATCTGTCTGCTCAGCTGTTGGACAGGACAAGTTAGAAAAAAAAAAGAATAGAGGGAGGCCATAGTGATGGATGTGGCAGTACCAAGCAATGGCTGCAAAAGGAAGAAGGAACACAAGAAACTGGAGAAATACCAGGGAGTTAGTTAGAGAAGAACTGGAGAAAGCCTGGAAGGTGAAGGTGACAGTGGTGCCCTGAGACATACATACACTGATGGCGACTTCCGTTAAAAGGGCAAGTTAGACACTGGTCTATAGTGATGATAAACCATAGGGTCTTGTGTTATTTTTCTTTGATACTGGTTTTACCACAGTTGTTTCAAAGGCAGCAGGGAAAATTTATCTGAAGAGAGTAGCTCATGATATTTAGAATCTCACTCCCGAAGGATCTAAAAAAATAATTTTGAAAGGGATTGTGGGAATTGGATCTATAAATCGTTGGATTAATTTAGGAGAAAAACTCAAACAAGTGTTGGAGCTTTAACCAGGTCAAAACTGTCCAATTCCTTGGATAAAATCCAACCATCATTTCAACAGTTCGAACCTTCAATCAGAAGTATCGGAATCATGACACTATCAAGAACATATAGCGTGGACTACATTTATGGTACTAGTCATGACAACAATAAAAGAAATACAAGTTAACATTAACATTTAATGCCTTTTTCGTGGAGTGTTGTATAGATATGTTTTATGTTTTTACCCCCCACCCCCACCCCATTCTGAGGACTGCGCTGTTTAAGCATTGTTTAAGTCAGTGTTTTTCAACCTTTTTTGAGCCACGGCACACTTTAACCTTGACAAAAAGGTTAAAGCAGGAAGTTGTGGCTGTTTTTTCTAAGAGATGAAATAAAAGTTAAATTAGAAAATTTAGAAACTGTTTGTTTGTTTGTTGTGGTTTCAAGACGTTTCACAAGGACAACTCATTGTGCGCTGGGACACCGGCCCTTTAAGCCAATGCATCATGGGAGATGTAGTGTGAAAACTGCCGAAAAAGGGCAGAAAGACTCGCGTCTCTGAGCTTCATTGTTTTGTTCACTTGTTCCACGATCTGACACCGGACTCTGTGTTTTTTCTTTTTTTTTTTTCTTTTGTATTTTTGTTAGAACTGAGCGACTTTTTGAGCTAAATTGGAACAAGGAAATGAAGACTTTAACCACTTCTGATTGGTCAGACTGATGACGTGTGATTAAGCCTTCAAGAATGATTGGCGGAGACAGTTAAAGGGGCGGGACTTTTACGCAAACTGTTATAGCTGCAGGTAAATCGCGGTACCATCACTCTTATCAAAATGTCTTTAATAGAATTAAATAAACACAAAGAAAAAGTAATTTTAAGATCTTTTATATTCCTAACTACTCAGTGTTTTATCAAGGCCTGTTTAGATGAAGAAAGAGCTGATTTCCAGGAGATGGAAAATGTTTTTAGATCAGTTAATGAGGGTAATTTCCCACGGCACACTTGACCATCCCTCACGGCACACACTTTCAACTAGTTTGCCGCGACACTCTGGTTGAAATACACTGGTTTAAGTGATATGTGACTGTTTCTTAGGCGTCCATTTCTATCACCTGCAGACAGCCCCCATCTGGCCCTAAGGGCAGTCGGGAGTAATGATTTACTTTCAACTAGAATGTGGCGTAAGGCACCATTGGACAGTGTCCCCCATATATCATAAGTGCGTATATCTTACTAATACTTCACGATATACTTACATTTTACTTTCAACAAGGGTCAATGTGTGCTCCCCTTAAGATGCGCAGTGAACTGGTCCCTCCCCTATAAGACCCACCACGTTCTCGGACAACCCAAAAACCCAACAGCACCCAAATGGGTCGACCCCCCCCCCTACAGATGTATGACAATACCTTAAGAAATATTGCACATGCTGTTATGACAGAAAAGAGTGCACTACAGTAATTTAATACTGTTTTGATGGTGTAAAAATGTGTGTTTCATACACTATTATCAAATTAAAATTTTAATTTTGAAAGGTTTTATGCAAATAAGACTAAAGTCTCCCAAACCTTTACATGACTCCTTGTTGATCTTAAAATTCGTTTTTCTTTATATTTTTTTTCTTAGGAGATAAACAGCAATAAATAGATTTTTACTAAACACACAAGAACAGAAAATAGCTCAACAGGTTTGCAAGTCCTGAAGTCATCTGGCTTCTTTTGGTGACAACTGTTCAGCCTCCTTAAACATGTTTTTTTTTACACAGGGAACTTTCACTGCCTAATATCCTAGCTTACCAGAACCTGGAGCATTACATCTTTATTGCAGTCGCCAGAATGATCCCTTGGGTCTAAATGGATAATAAAAGAGACGTAATCTAAAATGAGATACTAAAGGTTGAGCCATCTCCTGGGGTTTTAGGTGGAGATGTTCCCCCAAAAATGGATTTATTCAGACAAAATCTATCTTAGGCTGAGCTTGAGCATCTAAGGAAAAAAGTTGTTTAAAACAATCATAAATTGAACATAAAGAAAATCAATTTTGTGACTGCAAACTTGAGAAGATGCAGCTTTTAAATTAAAGCTGCAAGCTGAGTAAAAAACCCAAACAGAAGACTCCCAAACTTGTGTTTTCTGGGACAGTAAGGAAGTTTACTTGATCTTTTTGTAACTTTCTCTTCTAACCTAAAAAAAGCAAAGGTATGCAAAAATATAATCATGCATGACAGTGCATTTCCTCATACCAGCATACCTTTCCTACAAACATTGCACCTCAGCTCAGACCGATGTGGTTCCTACTGGCAATTACTGAGCAAAAAGCGTATAAAAATGCGGCATGCATTCAAATGAAGTCTAAAAAACAGAGACATCATGAACATCAAACAGATGAGGTGCTTTCAGAGAATTATTAATAATGTGATTTTGTATGCCGTAGAGGTAAAACAATTTACACAGCTGAGACGAACAAAGACTGACCTGTTCTCAAAGTCGACGCTAAACCAAGACATCAGTGAGTGCTGCACGCCTCTGATGTCTGCTTCAGCAGGGAGAGATCCAGCAAAAATGAGGAGCAAATGACTTCATCATCTGAGTATTACACTCTGTAACTTCCTGCCACCACATGCTGGATGACTTTGCTGGCCCAAAAATCAGGTCTTGATTGTCCTTTGGTTTTGCAAGAGTAGCATAAGGGAAAAAAATGTCTGCAAATATGCCACCTGTTGGAAGCAGAAACACAAATAGGAACTTATGATTCAATGACTGTCCAATACATTTTTAAAAAGTAAGATAAAATGTGGAAAAATTCAGGTCATCTCTATGATGCAGCCATCCAAACATTCACAGTTTGCAATATTTTATTTTTGTCTGTTCATCAACAAGACACGATATGTGTATAAACACATTTAATATGCATGAACTGTGTAATTCTCGACCAAAAATTTGGAACAGCTCAAAACTGAATTCACATAAAGAATTGTCATGATCCCAAATACACTACCCGGGTAACAAAGGAGTGGCTTTGAAGGTCCTGGAGGGGTCTGGCCAGTCTCCAGATCTAAATCCCACAGGATATCTTTGGAGGGAGTTGAAAGTCCATGTTGCCCAGCGACAGCCCAAAAACGTTGCTGCTCTAGAGGAGATCTGCATGGAGGAATGGACCAAAATACCAGGAATAGTTTGTGAAAACCTTATGAAGACCTCCAGAAAACGTTTGACTGCTGCCATTACCAACAAAGGGTATATAACAAACTATTAAATAGAACTATTGTTATTGACTAAATACATATGTCCACCATGATTTACCGAAAAAAATCTTTAAAAATCAGACAGTGATTTTCTGAATTTTTTTCTCATTTTGTCTCTCATAGTTGAGATACAGTATACCTATGATGAAAATTACAGTCCTCTTATCTTTACAACTGATTTAAGTGGGAGAACTTGCACAATTGGTGGCTGACCAAAGACTTTTTTGCCCCGCTGTATGAATTATGTATGTCACGCATTTATCACTGAAGACCGAAATGTTATACGTGGGAAATGCACAAAATGTATGTAGTGGCTGTGTGACATTGGCTTTAGGTCTGAGTTATGTGACCCTTTGTGTTTTTTTTTCTTTCTTCATGCGTGCACAAATGTAAAATTTAGAAGTAAATCAAAAAAATGGTAGATGCATGTGGCAAAATATCTTTTCCGGGTAAAAATAGCTTGCTTTAATCTGTGAAATACATTCATCTGTTGAGCTGTCGGCCTTTTGGCTGCCTATCTGATGCTCTCTGGTTGGTGGTCATGAATTTCAAAGTTTCCTCCAGTACATTTGCCACATCTGCTGCAGAAAAAAGGGCTCTTGCTGCACTAACACGGCGACTGCAGAAGAGCAGCAATCAAATCAGCTTCATTTCAGAACAGAAACTCGTTGGATTGATTTCACTCAGCTGAACACGGATTAGCTTCAGTTTCGAACAGGTGGAGCCCAGTTACTAGGTCAGCAACCCAGCAGATGATCTAAATGATCCGGCTCCAACTGCTGCTTCTTTTCAGACCTGCTGAAGTTCAAATGTAGCTTTACAGGGAAAACATGGTCAGACCTCTTTTTTTTAATGCATCCTGTCACAGAATTTGACGTAAACAGAGGTTAAAAACACTCTCTCAACTCTCTTTGCATTTGCATTTGGCTACACAAAACGGACACTAATAATTTTTGGTTATATATATCATTTTTCTTTCAGTTGCCATCTCTCTTGTTCTGCTCATGCTGAAACTGGATCAAAAAGCAGACATGTTAGTCTACAGATATCCTTTCCTTATTACCGTCCTAGCTGCTTAAAAAGTGCAAATAGCCTTCATATGCACACTCCCAGAGGCACAGTTGGACACCAGAATAGTGGAAGGTATCTCTTTTCATCCGTTCTCTGTGGCGAGACTTTTTGAAGCAGAGGAAGCTCTTGTGTTTGATGAAGACTTACCTTCTTCCTCATCTCCCCACTGCTTCCAGAGGAGCATCTTTGATGTGGCTCTCCTTCACTTTCCTTTCGTCCATCTTTCCTCTATTTTTCCTTCTGGCCAGATGGAGGGAGCGAATGTAGCTGCTAAAGCCTGCAGGAGCTTTACTCTACTCTACTTTATATCTCAGGGTGTTTCTGTCTTATTAGAACAGTAAAAATGAACTACAGATCATCTTTCCTGTTGACTGAGATGCCCTGAATCAAGTAGTGCTAAAACCCATCTGCACTTCCTTCATTCATTGATTTCTGTTTGAAAGGTGGCTGGTCCTCTGTTAGTCTGCTGGCTGTAAAGTTTCAGCAAAGTAAGTTCAACAATTGACAAAAGTGTCAGAGCAGACGGCTAGAAAATACATTAATAATTGATCTGCACGGCAATTAGCAAACAGCTTAATCACAGGAGTTGATGGTCCACAAAGTGGTGGCACCACCCAAACGCAGCTCCCTATCTCCCAGTTCATTTCTTTTTGCTCCTAACCGCTCACATTCCTTTATGTTTCATTATACTATGGTCCGGTTGAATACTCGATTCTGATTGGCTGCTTGCTGGGTGTGCATTAAAAACCTGATAACCGCACAAAAAATAGAAGTAGTAGTTCTGGTCACATAGCTTAAATGTTTCGTATCCCTGCACTGGCTTCTTTAAAACAAACTTTTGCTTCATCATTTGGACAAAAAGAATCGGTCAGAGATGAACTTTCTCTCTGAACTGATGCTTTATTCAACCCATCGGGACGAATCTTGACTGGAGCGGTAAAGCTGCATCACGCAGACCATATAGTCCGCTTTTTGTGAGAAAAGCGATCCAAATAGAAAAAAAAACAAGAACTAACTAAGGACTAAAAACTGGTTAATATGTATTGCTTTTGAAAGTGACCATGGTATAAGCGGGTTAATGGCCTTCGAAGTATGCGTTATTACTTTTTAAAGCACTTCGCGTCGGACGGTTCAGGCTTCCACGTCGTGCGTTAAAAAGTAATAACGCACACTTCATCAGCCAGTAAACCTTACTTATCTCACGTTGTGTGACAGCAGATGCAACTGTTGCTAGGGAGGTTTCCTGTTTATTTTTGTTGATTTCTTATTTGTACACTGGAGAGTAGAGTCTAGATCCAATTATAACCAATCCAAAACATGTTATATGCTCTCATAATTTAGGGCACTTTTTGTAACCCAAATAGTACCTAAAAGTTGCTGAATAGTGGCTGTAGCAGTAGTGGGCTGTTGGAGACTGTAAGGTCTTCACTGCTGGCCTCAACTTATTCAGAAAAGTACATACAACATTTTTTCTCCATAAATTTGTAATTAAAAGTATTTTACTTGTTCTAAGGAAGAAAAATAGTTTATCATAATTTCATATTATGAACGTTAAGTCGAGGTGCGTATATTTTGTGCAGTTTGGTTGCTGACGCCTGGTGTAAAGACACATCAGAGTGTGCTTTAGTTATGTTTGGAAGTGGTACAACGCTATGAAAAAAGGTGGCTTTTTTCTGTTGTAATGCATTTGTTGTTCTGTTCACTCTTTGTGTTAATACAAAAGGATTGAGATACTTGCTGTCACATTTGAACGTTTTATCAAAAGAGTTTATTGAGCCCGGAAGTCCGAATCTGTGAATATCTTTCAAACTTTACCGAACTGATATTTTTCTTATTTTCATAGCGACAATAATAATAAAAAAGGTCACCTAATTTTATTTTTGCTTTTATTTTCCCCTCTCAGGCTAATGTGCGACAGTTAGCCTTCAAAGTGGGTCACATAGACACAAAAACACGCGGAAGTGGCTGTCCCTCAGCAAAATCTCAGACAGAGCAGCCGAGAAACTGCCGTTACCGGGAGAATCTTTGAATGATCTTATGAACCCTGAATATAGACCTGATTACCGATGTTTTAGCCCAGTGGAAATTTCAAAATAAAAGCACTTTCGTTGCAGATACATTTGAGTTTTGAGTTATTGTTTTGTGAGTTAAGATAGATGGATGGATGGATGGATGGATAGATGGATAGATGGATAGATGGATAGATAGATAGATAGATAGATAGATACTTTATTAATCCAAAGGCAAAATAAGGTTCCGGTACAACTCGAACAGGAGCGTGTTGTGTTTGAGTTTTCGTCTTGTGAGTTATTGTGTTGTGAGTTAAAGTGTTGGGTTATGAGTTAAAGTGTTGTCTTGCGAGTTAAACAGTTGTGTTGTGAGTAATTGTGTTGTGTTGTGAGTTAAAGTGTTGTGAGTTAAAGTGTTGTGTTGTGAGTCATGGTGTTGTTTTGTGAGTTATTGTGTTGTGAGTTATTGTGTTTTGTTGCGAAATCTGAAGTGTTGTGTTGTGAGTTATTGTGTTGTGTTGAAAGTTATTGTGTTGTGTTTTGAAATAGTGTTCTGTTGTGAGTTATTGTGTTGTGTTTTGGATTAAAATGTTCTGTTGTGAGTTATTGTGTTTCGTTGTGAGTTATTGTGTTGTGTTGTGAGTTATTGTGTTGTGTTGTGAGTTTTTGTCTTGTGTTGTGAGTTTTTGTCTTGTGTTGTAAGTTATTGCGTTGTGTTTTGAGTTTAAGGGTTGTGTCATGAGTTAGTGTTGTGTTGTGAGTCATTGTTTTATTTTGTGAGTTATTGTGTTATGTTGCGAAATCTGAAGTGTTGTGTTGTAAGTTATGGTGTTGTGTTTTGAATTAAAGTGTTGTGTTGTGCGATATTGTTTTGTGTTGTAAGTTATTGTGTTGTGTTTTGAGTTAAAGTGTTGTGTTGTGAGTTATTGTGTTATGTTGTGAGTAATTGTCTTGTGTTGTAAGTTATTGGGTTGTGTTTTGAGTTTAAGGGTTGTGTTGTGAGTTAAAGTGTTGTGTTGTGAGTCATTGTGTTGTTTTGTGAGTTATTGTCTTGTGTTGCGAAATCTGAATTGTTGTGTTGTGTTGTGAGTTATTGTGTTGTGTTGTGCTGTGCGTTATTATTTTATGTTGTTAGTCATGGTGTTGTTTTGTGAGATGTTGTGTTGTGAATTAGTGTTGTGTTTTGAATTAAAGTGTTGTGTTGTGAGTTATTGTGTTGTGTTGAAAGTTATTGTGTTTTATTTTGAAATCAAGTGTTCTGTTGTGAGTTATTGTGTTGTGTTTTGGATTAAAGTGTTCTGTTGTGAGTTGTGTTGTATTTTAAGTTATTGTGTTGTGTCTTAAATAAACTGTTGTGTTGTGAGTTAAAGTGTTGTTAGTTAAAGTGTAGTGAGTCATTGTGTTTTTTGTGAGTTTGTGTTGTGTTGCGAAATCTGAAGTGTTGTGTTGTGACCCTTCTAAGCCACCGTAGTAAACAGTTTATAATCCACATTGAGGACAGAGATGGGTCTAAATGAACTACAGTTAAATGGGTCTTTTCCTTCTTTTGGAATCACTGATATATCAACTCTTTTCCATGAGGTGGTATTTTGTCCTCTAATTGCTTTCTCTAAAATTTGTGTCAGAAAAGGTCATAATTCCATTTTGAATTTTTGTACCATTCTGAAGGAAAACCGTCTCGCCTTTATTTGCCTTTAGATCTGTTATGGTTCTCCTTTGGTTATTTTAGTAGTAACTCATTTTGATCCTCTGTTATAACTGGTACATTAAGCTTTTTTTAATTTATTCTGGATTTAGTGGGGATGTCTTAAGTTTGGTTCTTCTTTTATCTTTTCCTTTATCTCTCTACTTTAAACTCTTGTGTTTATTTTCGTTTTTGTTTGAAAAATTGAATTGAATTGAAATACGCAGGGGGCGTATCCATAGTGAGACATCACACTCATGCAACACAGAGAACTTTAGATGTGCAAGTAATCTAAAGTTTTGCGGCAGGGTGGTGTGTTCCAATATGTTTATGGTTACTGGTTCAAATGTCTCTGTTTAACCCTCAAACACAATATGAGGGTTAAAAGTTTTTTTCTCCATTATCTAATGAAGGGGATAACCGGAGCTCCTGGAGAAAACCCAAAGAAAAGGGGGTTTCAGAACACTGTTCATTTTTTAAACCCATTGGTTCAGTGTTTTTTTTTCTCCATTGAAGCTGTTATGTAGTTCATGGAGTAGAAAACCAGAGCTAAAACTAAAGTAAGGTGGGCCTTACTGTAACCCTAACCCAAATCCTACTTCTAAACCCCAAATATAACCCATACCCCAAGTCCTACTTCTAATATAAACTCGACCCCAAATGCTACTATTAAGCCCCAAACAAACCCCTACCCCAAATCCTGTTATTAACCCACAAAATAATTCCGATTACAACCCCTGATATTTTAGCTAACAAAAAAAAAAGTCCTACAATTGTGGCTTCCTAATCACTTATTGTTTTTGCATTTTTCATAAAAGAAGAGGATGCCGTTAAAATTAATGTCGTATTCATAGCTGTTCTTGCTGACCCTTATATTCTCGTCATTGGCTTTAATGGCTATACCATCTTTGAAAACATAGGTGTAAAAATGATCAGTGAAGGCGGAAACTACTTCGTGGCAAATGACAGAAGCAAGGCTATATTTTTCTTCTCTGTCTTTGACAGGAACATAGATCTGTCTATTTGGTCTCAATGGGCTTCTTGTTTCATTTGTTTCATGCCTTGGCACATACAAGGTAAGTATGTCAGCATCATCAAAACTTATGTCACGTTCCATATCTTTGAAGCAAACGTAACACTTTTGGTTGAGACAGATTTCATTGATGTAGCTGTTAAGAAGTGAGACAAGGCAACTGCTTTGACCAGGAGCTTGTGGAAGGTAAAACATGTTACCCACGTTGTTATTATCAACTGAAGTGTATGTGCAGGAAGGACACTTGTAATTGGATCTTATTTGAATATTTGATTGTACTCCACAGTCATCCAGCCAGAGCAGAAAAGGATTCAGGAAATCAACTATGTCATTTTGAGCTTCAATTTTTAACGATGGGATTTCTTTACCTATCCGTTTTAAAACTGCTTTCAATTGAGATGGAGCAAACCGTTCTCCTGGGTGGTGGACAGCAGTCAAAAACACTTCTGCGCTAGCTGGTATCTGTGATATGGCTACCAACGTTTCTCTGTCCAACGGTTTAATTTTCTTTGTCACAGTTTTTATTTGTGAGACCGCTTGGAGGGAGGAGTTAAACCAACAGTTGTTAAAGCAGTTGGAAAATTTGCAGAAGCCTTTGGTTCTTGTACGTCTCTTAAATGCACGGGAACGATGTTTTCTGGGTAGGTCAGCTGTCGTGCTTTTTACTACTTGAAACTTCTTTTCTGGTCCTTCTCCAGCATTAGTTTGTGTCCTTGTCCAAAACTCATCTTCCATGTAATTCAATGAACTACAATCGGAACTTTCTGTACTTGTCCAGTACTGTGGAATAGTCCAAACTGCCTGATCATCTTCCATGTGATTCAATGAATTGAAATCTGGCCTTGGTGTACTTGTCAAAAGCTCTGAACTATTGCAAGCTGCCTGAGTGTCTTCCGTGTTATTTAACAAATTAGAATCTGTAGTTACATTGGTTGCCATGTTTATCATTGCGATTTCTGGCTCCATCACATTATCTGAAACTACAGTTCCTGATTCTGTTAACGTTTCTGGAGGGTTGAGTTCTTCTTCATCATTAGGCAAGTTGGAATCCAATATTTCTTCAGGTGTCTCTCTCGTCTTGATGATATTAGACTCCATCTCGTTGTCCTCAAGAACCTCCGGGTCATTAGTAATATTTCTATCAGACGTTGGGTCTTCCGTGATAGTTAAATTACAAACTGCAGTTTCCTCAGATGTATCATTAATGTTTGGGGGTTCAGACTCCTCCCTGAGCTGTTGGACAGGTCTGGTGTTCCTCTTCCTCCTTGCACGCCTTCTTTTTCTGGCAGGTTTGGTGTCTTCCACTTCAGAGTCTGTCTGAACCATCTCAGTCACCTCAGATGTCACGTTTGTGTTTGGGGCAACAGACTCTTCCAAAATCAATGTGAAAGTTGTCATGTTCATCTCTGGGGTGATAGACTCTTCCAAGTTTGATGTTAAAGTTTTCACGTCCGTTTCTGGGGTTTTAGATTCCGCCCAAACCTCCTTTACAGGTCTAATTTTGCTTCTCTTTGCAAGCCTTCTTTTACTGGCAGATTTGGTTTCTTTCTTTTCTTCTGGATTACAATCTGCAGTGACTGTAATCACTTCTGCCAGAGTGGTCATGGACGGACTGTGATCTGTGGTTACCTTGGACTTTTTGTTTTTAGACTTGATCTTAAACAGTTGGAAGAGCCTAGTTTTAACATTTTTCTTGCTATGGGCCGGACTGTCGTCTGTTGTTGCAGTGGGCACCACAGTTGAGGCTGTCTGTTCAGGACCCTTTTTTGTCCTTTTCTTGGTCTTAACACAGCTGAAAAGATTGAAAAATCCTTGGCAACTCATTCTCGCAGCGTAATCTTTAGAAAGTCTTCTCAGCTGAAAGGGAGTTTCGATCCAAGATTAGTCTCTTTCCTAGAGACATCTAGTATATATGTATTTTCTGCATTGTGCGTTATGACATCACTGATGTCATAATTATGCATTATTACATCATTGATGATGTAATTACACATCACCGTTTAGTCTCAGCAGTGATGAGCAATATATCATGACTGCTCTGATGACATCATTGATCCGATGACATCATTACGTTTGTCATTGAATGTGATGCTATCTATGTTGAATGTTTTAGCAAGGTTTACATTAACAATGGAGGTGGAGGGGCCTGATCCTTTGTTTTATTTTTATTTCTTTAATTGTACAACTTTTTCTGTCTAGTGGCTGAGTTAACCAATGGAGGAGGACTTTCTACTTTGATCAACAGATTGTACGAAATGGGTATATTTGCACAACTTTTTAATTTTAATTTTTAATTTTGTTTAGGGATTGTGGGGTCGAGAAAACTATTTTATCAATATCGAGGCTCAGATCTAGCGTGTCTATGGCGGCCCTCCACAGATTTCGACAGGTACTTCAGCTGTGATTGGATAAGGATTCTTCTTACCTCTTAAGCTACGTTAGAGGGGATGGGGGGAGGGGTAAGGCCACAAAGAAAGGTAGAAAAAGAGGTTTCATGAATTCCCTCTCCCAAAATGTTGGGCAAATATTTTTTTCTTAGAGCCTGAAATCTGAGACAAACTTTACATGACTCTCCCATTCTGTCTCGTTTTAGATATTTTTTTCTTTCCAAATCTTGTCTTTAACTTGCAATAGAGAGAATAAACTTGAATCTAGATGTACAAAACCAGCCCATCTTTTAACCCAAAGGGTTGGGGTTCTTAAAGGGTTTAATTATTTTGAAAGGTGAAATTGTTTTTAACATATAAATAATGTTTTAACGGAGTAAAATTTGCCACTGAGCCATTGGTTTGTACGTGATTCTCGTTTCAGTAGAGGAGGAGATTCGTCTTTACACTTTTGATCAATTCACATAAAGACTTTACACTTGAACAAATAGGGTTTTAATTGCTGGATTCTTTTACTTCTGAGCTTTATAAGTTAAAAGAGTTACTATGATTAGACTTGTGGTTTAGAAACAGCGTCCAGTTGTTTGAAGCAAAGTGGGGGAATCTGTGTCCACAGTCTCAGTGTCTTATTAATGAGCAGCAGCTGCAGATTCTGCCTCACAGACGCACTGGAGTCACCTTCCTCATTCATTCTTCAACTTTCAGTATTATGCACACATACATCTTTCTGCATTATAACAGATTTATAACTACAACAAGCTTTTTGGATATATTTTTGCATTATATCAAACATTTTGATTACATGATAGGCCAATTTAAATGCAGCTTCCTTGCACACAACGTTTCGCTGATGCAAACTTTTTGGTTTTATTGCTTAGAATTACCTGCAGTTTAGCATCATTTAGTTTCTTTTTGGCAAATTTATAAAGTATCTTGGAGGTTTCAGGATCTTAATTGGTCCTTTCTAGTTCTTTTCACGCTTTTGCCAACTTTAGGGATCTTACTTAAGGAATCCTTCAAACCAGTCAGTTATTTAAGTATCAAGCAAACCGCATCAGCATTTTATCCATCACCACCAGCAATTTCCTACACATTTATTTTACATGTTTTTGACGCTCGTTTTGCAGAGTCTGAACATGGACATAAGAACTTGTGTAGCATGGCGACTTGCGTAGCATGGCGACTTGCGCAGCATGGCGACTTGCGCAGCATGGCGACTTGCGCAGCATGGCGACTTGCGTAGCATGGCGACTTTCGTAGCATGGCGACCTGGTAGCATGGCGACCTGGTAGCATGGCGACCTGGTAGCATGGCGACCTGGTAGCATGGCGACTTGTGCAGCATGGCGACCTGGTAGCATGGCGACTTGCGTAGCATGGCGACCTGGTAGCATGGCGACTTGTGTAGCATGGCGACTTGCGTAGCATGGCGACTTGTGCAGCATGGCGACTTGCGTAGCATGGCGACCTGGTAGCATGGCGACTTGCGTAGCATTGCGACTTGCGTAGCATGGCGACTTGCGTAGCATGGCGACCTGGTAGCATGGCGACTTGCGTAGCATGGCGTGAACGCAAGGTTTTTCAATGGTTGCTCAAACGCCCTTTTCCGAGCCCGGTGTGAACGTAGCATTATTCACATGCATCAAAACAGAGAGTTGAACCATATGGATGCTCTGGGGTTTTGGGTTGTCTGGCCCATAAAGGGAAGAGAGGTAGTGGTAGAGAGGATCCCCCCCACTTGCAACGTGAAAAGCCATACATGAATGTACTTTTAAGTAATAAAGAAGTGGGTTCCAGTAGTTAACTAGAAATGAAAAATTGTTATGTTTAGTTAGTTAAGCCATTTTTTAGGGGATTTAAAGTGCTTTCTGGTAGACTTCCAGTAAATACACACAGCAGGTACAGTATTTTAGCGAAAAAACAAGAGGTTTGTGTCCTTGGGGTTTTTTCTTAGTGAAGCTGTACAAATGGCAAATCCTGCTTTTGCAGTGGAGAGGAGGAGAAGGATAATTGCTCTGTAGAGACGGTTGGAGTGCTACATCATCCCTCTGTGGAAACCCGTCATGTTTCCTGGGGACAACCGGTGATTGGCCATTTCTCTCCCAAGACCTCTTGAATTTTCCCCACCAGAACAAATATCTCTACTGCTGTTTTCCTGTCGCCGCTGAATTCCTGGGGTCGTTTTAATCCTGGCCAGATTGGCGCAAACCGTCCTAATTTTCTGGCTCTCGCTGCTAGTGTCTGTATCGCGATCGCCATAGAATGCAGCGGCGGAGCAGATGGATTAAATGAAATGATTGACAACCCCTGGGAAGGAATCAGACTGCAGGAGCAGCAATAAAAATGGGCTACAGATGAAAACAGAAAATAAGCATAGTGACAGAACTTCAAAAGAGGGATTGGTGCCAAGAAGAAAAGGCCTCCTGCTGGGGTGTCCCAGGATTAAGAGGTCTAGAATGACTCATTTTCCTGATTTGCTACAACGACCACAAATTGCCTATGATATGTACCTGGTGTCATTGCTCCCCAGAGAAGGTTTAACAGCAAATAACTCCACCCTCTACCCCTCCTTCACAAATGCTTTTGCCTGCTTCTCAGGTACCTCAGCAGGGATGAGGTGGCTCTGGCCTCCCTGAGCAAAGCCCAGCAGGAAGGAGGCAGCGTCCGGCTGGTCACCAAGGAGAACTTCTTCACCAAGAGGAAGTCTGCGTGTTGGCGAGCAGCAGCCGCTGCAGAAAGGTTGGTTAAAAGGGAGAACCGTGGGTGGGTGCTGAGGGCGGGAAAGGTCATGCCGCCTGCAAGCTTTTAAAGCCTCAAATAGCATCCTTCGTTGTGAAAGCTCTCCACAACTCTCACACACACACACACACAAAAAAAAAAACAGCAGCTGCTGAAAGGTGTCTGCTTATCTAACATACACTTCTGATCGCTTCTGTTCAGTTTGGTATAAAAGCACCAAATCACAGCTGAGGCTCTACACTAAGGAACAAGAAACATCAAACCGACAAACACTCGTTTTAATTTTTTCCAATTAATCCAAATATTTCAAGATTTGTCAAGTCCAAACAATGAACCGTCTGAACTGTCTCTTGATTCAAGCCCATCCAAGGGAATTTTCTGATACAGTCTTGCTTGTGGCTCGAGATGAGGCGTTCAAGGTCTGCGCTTGATGGTGGTTCGCCTCACTCATCCTATGGTTGGCAGTTTGCAGACTATTTTTACTTCCTCTCCCTCAGCTGTCTCCATGGAGATCTGTATGTGTGCCTGGTGGCTGAGGCAAAAGGGCCCGCTGACTGTGTTAGTACAGTAAATATAGACCATAATACAATCTACCCGTTTAGATGCAACAGCCAATTCACCCCCGAGAGGCTTTATTGCTATGGAAACCTAAACACACACACACACACACACACACACAAACTCAACAACCGCTGTTACACACAGCACAAAGAGAGTGTAAAGTGCCTGGAGGGTAGTTTTCGGGATTTGTGCTTTTGCTCAACCCGTACCGGTTGGCAGATTTAACATGCCTGTGAAAATATGATGAAACGTCGAGCTGCTCTAGTAATGTATCATTTCCTGCAGTTGACTGCACCAGCAACAAAAAAAAACAAAAAAGGAAAATCCATTTTTCGGTCAACTTTACAACAATTATTTTTGTTGTTACAACAAACCTACCTTTAAGTTTTTTAGTTACTTGGTCCTTTTAGATCTTTAGTCTTTACCTCCTCTTCCGTTTAAAGTCCCACCTTAATGAAAATTGTGTTTTTTAACATCTTGTGGAATTTTTCTTATGATAGAGGACATGTATAAAGAAAATTATTCTTAAAATTGCATTTCTTAGCATGTCTTTATTCAAACTGTTATGAATCAGGATACTGTTATAAAAAGTTCGCACTTGTGACGTAGAAAACATGCTGGGCGGTTCATAAGCTCCGCCTCCTTCCGATGCATCCACCTGTAGTCAAATAGATCCGTGTACGTCTTTGTTCTCCTCGTCTGAGCTGGATTCTGGCTCTAAACTGGAAAGCTCCAAAATTGTCTGCCATTTTTGTTGCACTATTAATCTTGGGCGTGGGGTGTGAGGGGCTGTAAGCTAACGGGAGAGAGTGTAAACAGGGAGCTCTCAGCAACATTGAGGAGAAGAGGAAACTGTCCTAAACTGTCCAAATTACATAATTAAAAGGCCTCTGGGAACGCTTTTGAAATTCCTCAAAAAAATAGTCAGAGTGGGACCTTAACACATTTTTTTATTAGAAAAATTATTAGACTAATAAAAATAAGCCTAACTTTTAACAAAATATTTTGGAACACAGAATTTTAGCCTTTTGATGTCATATTTTAAAAACCCTGCAACATAAACACACCAGATGACATAAATAGAGATAATTCCCTTTAGGACGGCTGCTTACATAACTCGAAATGTTGTACTCTGTGTTGTAGAGTGGAAGGGAAGCGCAGGAACACAAAGAATGGAGTTACGTAGACCACAAAAAACCGAGGCCCATCTTTTTTTTAAATGGAGAACATTCCTGAGAAACAGAAATCAGTCATTATTGTTAGGTAAAGCTTATGGAAAGCTCTTATGGAATTGCACCCAAAAAAAATTTCAATTTAAAGTTCCACTTGGATCATCTTTTGGTCTGTTGTAGAAGTGTTGCCAGTGGTCTTTTAATTATGATTTTGCTGTTTTTAACCAAAATAAAAAAATAAAAAAAGTTATTTTCTGGGACATTTTTTTCTGCAGAGAGGCTGTAGAAATTCACCTCTAAGTTGTGGGTGGGACTGTTGGTGTGGAGTAAGCCTGCTCTGATTCACCGTCATACTTTTGTCAACACGCTCACCTTACACCCCCAACCCAGCATTACCGGTGCAACAAAAATAGGGAGCAACATTGGAGCTATGCAGCCGTACAGCTCAGACGAGGAAAACAAAGACGTTCGTGAATTTAGTCGCCTACAAGTGGATGCATCAGAAAGAGGCGGAGCAGGGAGATTGAGCCCAGACAATGGTAGTTTCTACATAACGACTGCAAGCTTTTTCCAAGCCCATTTTTTCATCTGCTCCTGATTCAAAACCCTTTGAATAAATAAATATTTTTTGTGTGTCCCCCATCATCAGAAAAATGCAACAAAAATGTTAAAAAGACCAAAAAATACCATTTCAATTGGGGTAGATCTTTAACACATTAATGAAGAACATTGTTAGATGCATAGTTTGGATTTAGTTGGATACTTTGAAAAAAAACCATTATTACAACAAATAGTTTTCACATTAGCAATGATTTTACGCCTAAAATGTGGTTAAAATATAGTTGTAAAAACGCTAAATTAAAGCCTTTTTTAAAACAAAAAATACAAGGAATTACAAAATTGGTTTAAAAAAATCCAAATAATTCACGATTTGCTAATCTATTTTAGGATTATTAAAAACCAAAAAGGCATTAAAAAGTTTAAGGCTTTTGCATGATTTTCCCCTCTGTCTGCTGAGAACATTATATAAAACACAACCGGTGTTTGGATGAGGCAAAACCTGCACTCTGGCGGTCGACAGCTGGCCTCCGCGGCGCCGTGTCTTTGCTTTCTGCTGGTATGAAGCATCATAGACGAGCCGGGGTGGTAAACACGAGCATGCTGTGCGCTGTTTGCAGACGGCGAGTCACAGGATTTCTGGCGTTTCCAGCACGGAGTATTTTCGAGGGGTGCAGACATGACGACGTGCTTGTTTTACCTTTTTCATGCTCTCAGTTAAACCGAGCTAAATGGAAATTAGAGCTGCAAAGTTGCACTCCCGAAGAAAAGTTTTGCTTTAATAGTGTTTTTTTAAATATAAATGTATTCAAATAGATGTATTTTTGGGCTCACCAATAAATATTCTATTTTCTGCTCTTTTTCATCCTCTTGACTGTGCTGGTGGACGGTTTGTCCCTTGGTACTTCCAATTTTTGGTATCTCCTCTACTTTGAAGCAGTAAGGTTTCTTCTTTTTTTAGATGTTTTCTTTGCTATTTCAATGATTGCATTTCCCTCTGTAGTGCTGTCACCGGCCCTTTGTTCCTCTCCCTGTCTGTCTGAATTGTAAACCAAGGCAAAAAGGAATTTGCTCCATCTGTCCCCTCCGACGGGGCTCTCACACCCTGCTGGGATAACATGGCGAATGCCCAGATCGGCCGTCCTCTGCCAGAAGGACGAGAATGCACAAACACACACTCCCAAATATTCTGGAAATAAATCAATATCAGGAAAAGAAGCAGAATGGGAAGTTATTTCAGGCTCTGAACTGCACAATGCGTCTGCTGCCTCTGCTTCTGCAGTGGCACACAGATTCCGTTTTATTAGATCAGCAATTATATTGTGTTGTTTGCATTTTCACCCATGCAGAAAGGAAGAAATTCACTTGGTTTTGTGCGGACGGAGTTTAAAGTCTGGCACCCTATAAATGGGTCAAGGTTTTTAGGGACTCAAATTCAGTCTGAAGCATTATCAATGGATTAAAAAGAGCACAAATTAATTTTCTGTATGTTGTAGAAACAGGATTTTACTGAGGTTTTTACAGAAAATGTTTCTGCAAGTACATGCTGGACTCAAATCTAATGTCAGTGTGGTACAAATCTCAACAAATGTTTTTTTTTTCACAGCTCTAACCTGATACTTGAAAAACTTGGTGTTATGTAGCTGTAATCCTGTCCGGCCACAAATTGCTACTATTGATTTCTCCCTCCGTGATCAATTTCAAAATAGTAGGCACTTCTGTGAATTAAAAAGGACGCCATCCATACGTCACTACCTAGCAGTCTTAGAAACTTGCATAGCTACACGTGAAAGTGAGAGTTTTGATTAAATTTTCATTGGAAGTGGCCACTTGAATGTGGATTGCAGAGAGTTGTGTGAATGTAGCTTTAAAGTTATTGTTTTTTAAAGACCTTCTTCAAAGAAAATTGTGTTTTTTAGGAGTTCACACGACATTTTTCTTATAATGAGGGACACATATTAAGAAAATTTAGCTTGAAATTGGATTGCTGAGTATTTCTTTGTTTAAATTATTTGTGAATCAGGAGCAAGTGAAAAAAATTAGTATTTATTTACACAAATATAATCTTGGAAAAAGTTGTATTAGTTACGTAGGAAATCGGCTCCCTGCTCTGCTCCATTGCGCTGCTTCCACTTATAGACGACTAGATCCGTGTACGTCGTTGTTTTCCTCGTCTGAGCTGTTATATGGATCAAAACTGGACGGCTGGATAGCTCAGATATCGCTGGCCATTCTTGTCGCACTGCTTATGTTAGGTTGGGGGTGCGAGTGACTGTAAGCTAGCAGGAGAGCGTGTAAACAGAGAGCTCTCTGCAACAGTGGGGGGAAGGGGTGTAGGGTTGCTCTGCTTCAATGTTCCAACCCCCAACTCAGAGGCGAATTTCTAATGAACCTCTGCCGCTCTGCAGAAACTATGTCCTAGAAAACAACCCCATTTTTTTTTATTTTTGTTAAAAATAATCATAATTAAAAGACAACTGGGAACACTTTTACAATAAAATTAAGAGATTATCGGAGTGGGTTTTAGGTGTAAAATGTTTGCTAATGAACATTAACATCATTTGATGGTAACGGAGAAGATTTGGAAGTGGAGTTCAATATCAAAGAAGAAATGATGTCATAATTGTAGACATTGAATGTTTTTGAATGATTTCTAGTTCAAACTGCTGCTTTGAAGGACCCTGTAGGTGGATATAAATATGTTTTTTTTTTACCCAATGACCAGAGAATTGTGTTGATTTAAAATAAAAAGATGTTTTCAAAAAGGATGATAGTTTAATTGGTGACTATTTTTTATTTAAAAGTGTTTTAAAGGAAAGGTTTTTCTAATAATATGATATAAACATATACCATCACGAAGGCTAGCTATGTTGCGTGATTGAAGCTAGCCTCAGTGGAGGAGTTGGCCGAACGACGGACAATATCCAGACGGCGAGCGATCATGGACAATGTGACACACCCTCTGCATGAGGCCTTCAGTTAGAGGAAAAGCAGCTTCAGCAGCAGACTTTCATCCCAACGCTGCGCCACGGACAAACTTAGAAAGTCTTTTGTCCCACAAGCCATCAGACTGCACAACACAGAGAGCTTTTACTCATTTTTTTATTGGATCTGAGACTGAAATGTTCTAGGAAACTTGATTTTAGGTCATAGTTCTTATTTGCTTTTTATCCTTTTATCTGTTTTAGGAATGATTGTATTCCATAGCTGTGGGCAGCTGGCCACTTGAAATTGTCTACGAGATTAATAAAGGATCTATCTATCTATCTATCTATCTATCTATCTATCTATCTATCTATCTATCTATCTATCTATCTATCTATCTATCTATCTATCTATCTATCTATCTATCTACCTATCTACCTATCTACCTATCTACCTATCTACCTATCTATCTATCTATCTATCTATCTATCTATCTATCTATCTATCTACCTATCTACCTATCTACCTACCTACCTACCTACCTACCTACCTACCTACCCACCCCATCTCCCTCCATCCATCCACCTACCCACCCACCTTCCTAAACTGGCTTAAACTTTTGAGGATTAGGAAGCAGCTGTGTCACGCTCAGCTTTTCCTTCTTTTCAGTTCGAATGACGAGCAGCCCACTGCGACGACGGACCGGCCGCCGCCAACAGAGGCCGGATACCTGCAGGCCACAGACAGTTGTGGCGTTCCTCTGTGTCTGTCATGCCAGCAGGCCTGCCTCACCACTGGGGGGCCCTGGGACACTCGCTTTTGTAGCAACAAGTAAAAAAGACACACTGGTTGAGCAGTTTAGCTCAAATAAAACAAAAATTCAATTGATAGGGTTTGTGAATCTTCCCCCCTGCTTTCATAAATTCTTTCATCCATAGCTGTGAGAAGGAGTTCCTGTTGCGCTCGAGCCAAACGTACATGCGGTCCCAGGTCCTGGAGGCGGAAAAAGGAGTTTGTCAACATTGCGGCCTCCACGCCCACGATCTGTTCCTGAAGATCCGTGACGCTCCCCCCTCCCAGAGAAAGGAGATGCTGGAAAACACCTGGCTGGCCCAGCTGCCTCTCAAACAGGTGAACCACACTGTTATAACATCGTAGTCATTCTATTCTAAAACCTGTATGTGAGATTCTACCTGACTCTACACACAGACAAGCCTGTTTATATTGGTAAAATATAAAGAGACAGAAAATCAAAGTCAATTTCAGTCACACTCTGACCCAACTGAAGTGTTTGGCTACTTATGTCACAGTTGAAATGCATCTTTTTGTGATGTCAAATCAACAACGAAACTATTATTTACTTTTTGCTGCCAATTATGACCGGTTTGAATTTGCTGGAAGATGATCTGCAATAAATAAATTACCACTAAATGCAGGTTTTGTTATGTTTATATCCAATAAGTACTAATTGCTGTGATGTCGATGAAAACAAAACATAGTTTAGTTTATGCCTATAACACCAGCGACACATCTTAATAACACACCAAAAACACAAACTTTTTGAGCGTCTTCATAGCCTAAAATGTTACTTCTTCCAAGCAGCACGACCGAACTCTTGAACACTGGAGCTTTAGCTCACGTTGTTTGATTTGACTAACGTAAAGTGTTGCTCATCGGCGCGAAGCCGTTCGATTCCCGTTGATAAACGGTTGAAGAGTTGCTGTAGGTCAAAGAGTGTGCGTTATTGGGATTCTGACCCTCAAACCTTGTCCTATGTGAAAGGTTTAAATCATAACATTGATACCTTTTTTAGGACCACACATGGTTTACGTTTAGTAAATTCACATTATGAAGTTTTATTTTCACCCACATAAGTTTAAATACCAAAGACCATAAAAAAACCATAACATTTCCATGGGGTGTATTGAAGTTCTTGCTTTATCTGTGAACTTTAGTGACATTACCTCATCTGTAACAAATACAGAAAACTTTTAAAGCTTCCTGTTTTCAAGTGAACTAAATTTTATTACGCAATTTAGCAAACATTTAGGTGCTACATGGAGAAATAAATATACCTTTTAAATGTTCATTGTACATAAATAAATGTATGTAAATAAATCCCTTCCATCCCACACACACACACACACACACACACACACACACACACACACACACAGATAAGCACACACTGATGATCTGCACTCCATGGGGCCAGCTCCCACTAAATAGATTGCTGGGCCCATTGATCTTTTTCTTCCTGGTGCCAGGCCTCGACCAGTAAGCCTGTTTGATTTGGTTGGCTGTTATCCTGCAAAGCTACCCCCCCCCCCACACACACACACACACCACACACACACACAGCGTTCTCCCAGTGCCGTCGGCTGCAGCTTCACCGGCGATCGATGCGCTGAGCTTCAGAGGAAACAAACTGAGCCATATGATAAGATGCTGCAGTGAGAAGCTCTGAGATTCTGGACTCGCTCTTTGGTCCAGACTGGGAGTTCTGGTGTGTGTGCTCCCAGGTGTGGGCATACCAGTCTTTTTGTGTGGAACCACAGACATCCCAGTACCTCTGAGTGTCTTCTGTGTGCGTTCAAGCCGTTAGGTGTCTGTGATCTTGAGTGTGAGGACCGGGGTCAGGCGCAGAAAGGTGCACGGCTTTGGCACGAAAGCGGGTTCAACTGACTGAAGTGCGTGTGTGTGAACTCTGCCCCCAAGCGGTCCCGTTCCTTCAATCCGCTGGGATCGATTCCCGCTCGAAGCCTCAACGTCGAGACCGAATTCCTCAAAGCAGAAAAATAGATTTTTAGATGTAAACCCTTCTCTTCCTTCTTTTCCCGTTTCCTTTGTCCTCTCAATGTATGCTGCATCTATTTAACCGCTTAAATTTAAATATTTTCTAACTTTGATTTTACATCTTTGCGCTGCCGTGCAGCAGGTAGTGGAGTGTTAACGGAAACCAGCTGATTCTGGCGTTGAGAAAAGCAACTTTGCGCCGAAATTCATTACCTTACTCTCTGCGTCCGCACACGTCAGAATTACCGTAATTTTTTGGGCTATTAAGTCGCTCCAGAGTCGCAGATGCCAGAAAATGCCTAACAAAGTAGAAAAAATCTAATATAAGTGGCACTTTCGGGAGAAATGTATTCAACAAAATACAGGAACAAGAACAAAAATTTCATTTTCAAAGGCAAATCATAATTACTGAATGGACCAAAAAGAATGGACTCTACAATACAGTAACACAATACCTGCATTTCCATTGACTATGAAATTGCACAAATTGGTTTTGCGATACTAAATTTGCCTACTGGAAACATAATAATTAATAAAAAAAAACTTTTATTTAAAAAAAAAAGGTTTTGGGCTTGGAGAAGGAGGTTTTTGAGGCTCATCAAAGCTGACATATTTAGCAAAACTGCATGAGTATCTCTATCTGACTCATGAGTCAGATAGCGATAGCAATGTGGTTCTTGGTCAGAACCGGCTGCCTTGGGCACTGCACGCCGGGCGCCACAGGAGGTCCCACAGCATCACGCAGCTCATCAGAAGTTGACCGTGTCATGCGGAATTGTTGGATCAACTACTCCTTTGTAAAATCAACCAACCGCAATTTCCCAAAATGACTTCATCCATAGCCGCTCCCAAGTGTAAGGAGCTCGCCGCTACATGGCCTAGATAAAACGCAGACGTCTCCTTTCATAGATGATGATGAGTGTCAGTGCTGTGGCAGAAATTTGAATGTATCCGCTGCAAAACTTTGTTTACATCCATCGCCATGTTTTTGAATGACTTATCGCGTGAGTTGGTTTGTGTTTATTTGCACAATTAGCATTTGATGAAAACAGTGTAATTGTGTTTTTTATATGCGTTTCTAGAATTATGATAGTCTTGCGCATGTGTGTAATGGAAAGACAGCTATTGACGCTTATTTAGCTCCTGAAAAGAGTAGTCTAATGTAAAGTATTCCCCCGAAGAATGTCCGTCACCGATCCTTACTCGTCAAAAACCCTTCTGAAACAATTCTGATGCTTTGGAAAAGATTTATTAAAGAACATTGCTCAACATAAAGAGCAATGGACTGTACCGTAGCGTACTTTATAACCACATTAGGACTGTCTTTGTCGCTTTGTACATTAAAACCAGGAGCCTGTGCTTCCTCCTTAATCAGTTAAGTGCAGTTGCATCAGAAGCATCAGTCCGGCAGCATTTTTTGAGCGTCGCTTATTCCTGAAGAAGCAGATTTCATCCATCATTCATTAATCCAGATGATAACTATTCTCCGCGATTATCTTCCTCAGCATATCAGGATATGTCCGCCCGCCTCTGAGTCAGCTTATGCCTTGGTTGGTAGCGATTCAGGAGCCGGTGGAGCTACCTGTTGCTCGCTGTGAAATATTCTGTTAAATATTCTTTAGCAGCCGGTGGAAAGGCCAACGACGGGTTGGCGTGCTCTTCATCACAGCTCCCCTCCTCAGATATACCCCCAGCACCACCTTTGGATGCAAAAGTCTCGTATAAGCGTCTTGAGTTGTCTGAGCTTTTGGGATGAACCGAAAGCGTCACGTGACTGTTGCTTTGGAACCATTGCACCAAGCCCGGCGCATGAGTGAATGGCACCCGTTCTTCTCCATTGCTGTCAGTAGCAAATACTGATACATACACCTACAGTGCAGTTGCTGCAGTTTACTTATACTCCGAAAAATATGGTAATATTTATAATTAATATAGTTATAGTACTTCAAAGGGCATGTATTATTTGCTGTTGCCCACAACAGCTCTATAAAGTCTTTAAAAAGTCTCTAAAAACAAATATGTTTTATGTGTATTTTCTTACTTCCTGCTCGATTTCTTGTGATTGGTTTTCTTGTTAAAATTGAAATCTAGCGTCTTCTCAGTGTAGAGAAGCAAGTTTGGTTGGGGAAGAATTTGGAAAACGTAAAGAAAAAGATTAGATTTAGAAACGAGTTGAGTCCAAAAATAAAGCATTTGTCACATCTAGGCAAATTTAGCCGCAAATTTATTGTTATCGCAATATCCAGTTCTGCAATATGCATATCGCAAAAGACAGCGAAAATCGCAATAAATCGTAAACCTTAAATGTGTTAAAACAACCTTATGGCAGCTTGAAATCAAATAAATCCCTTTATACATTTGACCAGTCCGATGGACGCCTTAACGTTGTTGACCAATCAGATGGAGGCCTATTATGTTAGATGTTTGTCTCCCATGTCGACGAGGGTCATTTGGAGTATAATTTTTAAACTGTTGCAATGAAATGGGAATGATGTTTTTGGTTATTTTGTTATTTGTTTATATACCGCAAATTATACCGTTATCACAATATTAATCTCTAATATCGCATATCGCGAGTTTTCCTCATATCGTGCAGCCCTAGTCACATCATCAATAGCGTTTTCTGCAGCTATCGCCTATACATTTTTTAAATAAAACACTGCCATAACAAATGTTGACCTTTAAACAATGTTTATTTACTTAAATGAAGACATTTAGCCCAAAAACTGTCATCAAGATAGGCCTCAGCCTCCCTCATTTTTTCTCTTAACACAACTTCTCAACGTATAAACTTCATTTTTAGCTCGACAGGAAAACTAAACCAGCTGTCAGTCTTGTCAGGGACAGAAATGCAGCTGTTCTTCGTCTGCTTAAAGGCCTGATGGCCGTGAGGTTTATGTCACTGGAAGAAGACCCGTTCGGTCCGAAGATCTCCGCGATCTGTCAAACTGTCAGCCGGGTCTTTAGAGTCGCTAAAAGTTTCTTGAGCTGCACAAGTGTAGACATTTTTGACACAATAAAAAAAAAAGAAAATAACATCTTAATTTTACTTTAAGCCATTTTACATTTAATTTAGATGATGCGGTTCAATTTACCAATTCAAATGTCTCCTTTACTCAAACTAATTGGATCTTAAACTTGTAGATTCAACAACAGCTTCCTCACTTGAGATTTTTGAACTCTCAGACAGGAAATGATCTGTTTGCAAAGCTTGTAGCAGTGACGCGTGACAGAATGAATTATTTGTCTACTATTACAGTTCTATTATTCGTTTTAAAGTATCTTTAAGGAGTAAAGAAAGAAAAGCAGTAGTAACGGCTCAAAAAAAATCACATGTTGACTCCCGTTTTTGCAATTCTTGACCTTTATCTTCCTCTTCTTTCAAGTACTTCAACTCAGTGGAAGGTTTTGGCGTAACTTAAGAGATCCGCCTGCTAGAACTGGCACTGGTGCCATGAGAAACTAGCACATCTCTAAAGTTAGATCGATTTCGCTGAACTTGAGATTATATCATCTTTACTAGATGATGTGGAAACAACTCTTGCTAGCTCAGTTTGAAGTGTAACTAAGTGTGAAAAGGCCCGTCCCAGAGGAAGCCACAAAAAGTTGAGTAATTTGGTGATGTATGTCTTTATATTCCCTTTGGTGTTTTTAGCCTCATTTCTGCATTCTCCATCAGGCACACTTGCAAACGCTCGCTTAAGAAGTTTCCCTACAGCTGCCCGTTATGTAGGTCATTTCAGTGATTTATCTATCTTGAAGCTCAGAGTGGCGAGAACAGAGGGGTCAGAGGTCATCGTCACTGATTTAGTGCCTTGTAATCACATGTAAATCTCAGCACTTTAAGACTCAATAAGAAGCTGTTTTTCCTCAACTTTCATCACCCTGGATTTTACAGCGTCTTTCCGAATCTCCTTTTCCTGCGATGCCAAGATTTGTAGTAGTCTCCGCACTCGCCGGCAATGATGTCAGAAGGATTCCAACACGCCGCTGCTATAGTTTTCTTTAAAGAAATGTAACCTGAAGGCTAAAGCAGGCTGAAATTCTTGGCTTGAAACAAACATCACAAGAGTCATGACACATAATTGTGACATCCTTTGTAATACGATTGACTGAAAACTTTGCCCCTGCAGAACACTCCAAAAAAAGTTTGCATGCACCCAGTACCCAATGTAAATACATTTTGGGCTTAGTGAATGACACCCACCCCCACCCCCACCCCACTGAGAGAAACCGTCAAAAAAATGAATGGGGCCAAAACCTCAAAATAGGTTCAAAATCTCGTTAATTTGAAAATGTGTACAAATTTTTCGCATATTCTGACAATATTAAGAAAGCTTTTGTTTGAGCAATCTCTATGAAATTTTACGTTCAAGCTACCAGGTTAAGTCTACAACTACAACCAATGTTTTGTTGACATTTGAGCCCAGGAAGAGGCCGCCAACTTGAATTTTTCGACAACCTCTAGGCATACATACTAATTTAAACTCCTCCTACTCCTAGGATCTTTAATTTATTGCTTCCAAATTCCTTGAGCATCATTGTGAAGCAATTTTGGAGTTAGAAGTTGTAGATTTTTGAATCGTGTTTGCATGGTGAGCTGGTTAAAGTGGCTTTCCCGTGTTGCTTGCACATTTTTTACCGGAATAATGTGAAAATGAAATACATGAATCCTCAGCTCAAGAATGTGGGCGTGGTTAACCAGAAGTCCTCAGTTGCCAAGGAAATCTAAAGGTTTACTTTTGCCAATTCTTCTAAAAGTTACATTGACCTGTTCGTCCACCCCAAGGGACCGAAAAATAAAATAACACCAAAAGAAAAGCCACCATTTTGAAAAAAAAAAGTGTTTTACTCATGAACCTGTCACATGCAGCTCCGAGCAAGGTCAAGCACATAAAATGCCGCTCACGACTGTAATTTTAACTGTATCTATACACTTTGTCATTTTTTTTAAGTTTATCAGTGTGTTTTGATTGTTGCGGTTAAAAAAACAACATTTACGCTGTTTCGGGTTTATCAATGCGTAATAGAATGATAAAATATCAGTTTTTAAGTGCGTCTGGGGTTGAACACAAAAAATGGACATCAAGCATTGCCAAAAAACGGTGTAAAGGTGAAGTTTTAGGGCAAACTGGGAAGTGTCAAGGAGTCTGTGCCTTCACCAGGGAAGTCTCACATGTCCCAGGAATGGGTGGACCAAAAATCAAGTTTTCTAGTAATCATTTTATTATTTTTAGGAATTTTTTGTTCTTAAGTTCCTAATTTTTCAGTAATTTCTGAGCACGTTTTTAAGAACTTCCTATGTTTTTCTTTTTCATTTTGTTACACACACCACAGTTGAAAAGAAAAGAAAACCACTCTAATTTATCATCTTAAAACATGTTTTTTTATGACAAGTACTTTTTGTTGAAAAAAAATAACCAGGCAAAAGTGATGGTGTAACTTTTTATAGAGAAAGTGTTCTAAGGTTAAAGAGAGAAGTGATTTGAATATTGCAAAATATTACGTGTACTATCAGTTAAATAACCACCCGTAGATGAATAGTTTTAAGAAGCAGTGCAGTATTGGTTATAGCCAATCGTAGTAGCAGAAAGGAAGATTTAACGATTGCCCACATGCTCTTCTTTGACTCTTGTCTTCAGCTGAATGAGATGATCCGGGCTCCGGTGGAGGGGGATTTCTGGCAGGTTGACCACATCCGTCCGGTGTACAGCGGAGGAGGACAGTGCTCCCTGGATAACCTGCAGACGCTGTGCACGGTCTGCCACAAATCTGTACGTGCGCTCTCCCTGCACCTGCAGCTGTCGATGTTCAGAGCCGGAGGCCTCGAGGGGCAAAAGCAATTTGTTTCACGTTTAAGGTGCACGGTAGATGGACCTCTTCTTTATCCCCGTGCAAAAAGAAAGTCCCATCGGTCACGTTGAGGATCATACACGGTGGCAGTAATGCGATACACGATCAAACACATTGATCAAAAGTCATGTCAGCCCCCTCAAAGCTATACATTCCCTTTAATAACATGGCAAGATGCAGCTGTATGACACATTGATGAATAGCGTTTGTTGCGTTTCGTTTTTGGGAGCATTTGTCCTTCTTGAGCTCCCAGACTCAATATTTCATGATTACAGAAGATGCAGTTCTCACAAAATAAAAGAAATCAAGCTTTCAATGTGACAAAAACTGTGCTTTTCTTCCACGCCACCCAGTGTTTCAGTCGGAGTGGGTGTTAGTTTGGAAGCAATCCTTCACATGTAGACGAGCATAGACTGGAAGTGGAGCACTGGGCCCACTGATAAGGAGATCCCCTCACTGTCTGTGCTGCTGCTCAGACGCTTTAATCTAGAGATGCTTCATAATTTGATCTGAGCTGCAAATGCAGATTCACCTTCCTAAACCGGTTTTCGTATTTTGTCTCCGCAGCGGACGGCGCAGCAGGCCAGAGAACGCAGCCAGATGAGGAAAAGTGCTGCTGCTTCCAAGGTTGCGTCAGACATCACCCAATTCTTCTTCAAGAAATGAGAAGATGAAGGTCTTTTGTAGTGTAGGTACAGATTAGGGCTTCTTCGCATCATGAAAACATGTATGATGTAATATGTTCCAATACTGGGATGACAAAATAGTCCTGACATTTTTTAAAGAAATTGCTGTTTTGAGAGGAAAGAAGGTCCATCCAACTTATGATATTTGAATATTGTTTATCTCCTCATTTTGCCTATTTTAAAAAAGATAGCCTCTGCTGATGTAATTGGCCATCCTGGTTATGTTTTTTTCTAGCCAGGTTACCCTATGCCGGTCAAGTTGGTCTGTGTTTTTATCAAGTTAGCCTTGGCTACTCAAGTTAATTTATACCAGGCAAAGTTAGCCCATGCTAGCCTTGTTAGCCTGTGTTCATCAACTTAATCTTTGCTGGTCACATTAGTTAAGTTTAGCTGAGTTAAGTCTGCCTACACTATGCAACGTTGACCTGAACTGGTCGAGTTAGCCTGTGTTCAGCAAGTTAGCTTTTGCTGGTCACGTTAGGCTATACAAGTCAAGTTTACCTATGCTTGCCAAGTTAGCCTGAACTGGTCGAGGTAGCCTAAACTTATTATTGTTCATCAAGTTAGCCTTTGGTGGTCATGTTAGCTTAAAAAGTTCATCTATATAATCCACATTAGCCTACACTGATCAAGTTAGCCTGATCTAGTGAAGTTAACTTGTGTTTATCAAGTTAATCTGTGCTGATCGCAGTTGCCTATGCAAGTTAAGCTTGCCTATGCTAGGCACATTAACCTAAACTTGTTGGGTTAACCTTGAAATAGTTAAATTACCCTATGTTTATCAAGTTAGCCTTTTGCTGGTCACGTTACCCTATACCAGCACATTTTGCCTATGTTAGCCACATTAGCCTTTACCAGTCAAGTTAGCCTACGCTATTCAAATTAGCCCATGCTAGTCACCAAGGTTAACTTTTATACAGTCGGTTTCTCAACAAAACACGTCTTTTATTCATGTAGCAGCAAAATAGTTGCCCTCAGATAAACCAGCCTTTATAATGGGCTAAAACATGGTAAATATATTATTATCGGCAATAGTTAGTCATTAAGTAGCTGACCTATATTAACAAAAATTAACTTTTTTTTTTCCTCTTTCTGTTTTGATATTGAAATGGCGAGTATTTTGTGATCAACACCCATAAATAATGTCACTGTCAGACCATAATTCTGCCTTCTTCCATAAACATATATATACAAGTTTTTCAACACTATTAGATCAAGTATTTGTTTATTTGTCTTGTTCCCATGTTTTCTAACTTCAGGCAACCCTAGCGGTTTCATTGTTTTAGGGGAAACTTCTAAACCAAATTGTAGATGCAATAGGGTTTAGTGTCCAGCCACTGGCGTCCAGATTCCTTCCTGTCTTTCAGTCGCTCACGTCACGCTAGTCCTCACAACGGCAAAAAAGTGCAGCTGAGGAGGTTTACCTCAAAGAAAATGTAAATGCAGCCAACTCCCTGTCGTCCCCGAACCGTCACCAGCGAGGTGGGTTTGATTTATGACGACCCCCTTTCCTCGCCTCCGGGCTGAAGTGGAGCAGGTTGCTCGGAGAGACGTGGCTTTTTAAAGGTTTTGCAAACTTGGTAAAAAAGAAGCAGGTGAGATGAATGAAGTTGGCTTGAAGATAAAACCAGGTGTCCTCATTGGTGTTCTCAACATGTGGCGCCTTGTACGTCTTCCTTTTTTTTTTTTTTTTTTGATGGATGCTTGAGAACTCCCTGGTGAAATAAAATGTTTCGTCCCATTGAGCTCTTTTGCTTCTTAAACCACAGTTTGGAATGTAAATACACTGAGATGTTGCTGCTCTCACAGTAGTGCTTCATTTCATTGCCTCAAGTCAGGAACATCATTGTCCACGTGTCTGCGTCCTCTCCAGCTGTGCCTGATGATCTGAGCAGAATGTACCGGCTATGTTTAGAGAGATGGAGAGCCGGGTTACTATGGAAACAAGACTTCGGGTTCAGCCATGTCGGGGATATTGAATGTGTTTCTTTTTGTGTGTGTGCGTGAGGTTACACAATGAGCCAGACATCAGAAGGTCCAATCAATACCGGCAGGCTCCTGTGAAAACGAGGCCTTCGCATTCCTCCACAGCGCAATTCTGCTTCCCCGTTAGGCTCCATCATCGACGCCCCTGTGTCACAATTTGTCCGCCTGTCAGCCGTGTCAAACCCCTAACTCAGCAAATCCCCGCCATTGCCGGGAAAGTTTGAGCTTTTCCCTGACAGCTCCAACTTCCCACAGCCTATCAGCGCAGAGAAGAAGAAGCCACGGCGTCAAACTTTGCGTGAATGCGTAGGTGTGTGTGTATTTCCCCTACGGCTGCTCCAGGTCTCCACTTAATAAGACCGTCGTTCCTCTCCTGTCCAAACCGACAAGCTTTGAGAGTAATGAACATCTCCCATGCAGGCCTCCGACAACAGCAGGTTTCAGTGTCAGTCCCTGTCAGCAGTCAATGACTCTGATCTGCTGCTTTATTGCACCCAAAAGGTGTGCATTAGACGAGAAAATCTAGCTGACTTCGTGTTAGTTATAAATAATCGGTGCGTTTGGATGGGAAGTCATAATGATCCGGTCTGTGGGGCCGTTTGCTTGGGAAAACAGCCCAAAGGACAAATACCACCCCCTTCAGGTGTAATAAAATGGACAAACGCAGCCGGACGGCCACCAGGGGTTTGCGTGTTTGCCGTCTGACACGCATATCCCTCCCCGACTTCTCCTCTAAAGCTATATCACCGGAACAAATCCAAACTCCTTCGTCAGGAGACTTCAACAGAACAGAAACACCTTTTTTTTTAACAGGTTTCATAGCAACAGCACGCGCACGTCTGACAGCTAAAATTAACTGCGCAAATTTTCAGCGGAAATAAGCACACGCAATTAAATAGAATCACAGAAAACTGACAGGGAGAAGAAAGTGGATAAAATGAAAGTGGAATTCGAAGAAAATGGAGCTAACGCCTTAGAAGCTGCAAGGCAGCGCTTGAAATATGAAATTTAGCTCATCAAAACACTGATTTAAATGGTAGAAATCTCCATCATGCCGAGTTTTCATTGAAATGAATCAAATAAACAAAACACACGTGAGAAACCCCCCCATTGTTGGGTCTTAAATGAGGCAAATACAAGCTCAGATTAACAACAATGCGCATTACATCTTGCCAATATTTGCTGAACTAAAACTAAGCCGGCCTGCTTAGCACCCCCATAATGTTCCTGCAGGAATGAAAAACATGCAGGTGGTGGTAATCCCGTGCAGTTGATTGATCTCCATCAGATGGGAGCTCTGCTGTGAACGTTCTGTCAGCTCGGGGCTGTGGGACGTTCTGGTGCCACAAAGAGAAAAGGCGTCAGCAGCAATCTGTAAGAATCAGCTGGAGGTGTCTGTTGAGCTGGGAACGTTGTGAGACGACTCCAACAATGTGGGATCCATCATTCTTTGGTGATGAGGATCGTTCCGAGAGGAAAACATTCAGGGGGTCTGACAGTCTTCACAGGAGTGGACCCGTTGACTGTATATGAGGACTCGACTGAGTGACCCCTGAACCCAACAGGAAGTACCCGCTGTAAATCCCATAGAATTTTATAGAGCAGGCATGTCCAAAGTCCGGGCCTGTGGGCCAAATGCGATCCTGTCATGAAATAAAAACTGTGCGGTGCAACAAAGTTCATAGTGTCTGTAGTTATTAACTGACTTCTTGGTTCTTCTGTTTTGGCACACGGGTTGTGTTTTCACATAACCTGACATGTTCCGACGGACGTCTTACGTCTTTGTCAGAGTCGTCATCAGATGCTTGTGTGACGAATATAAAAGCAGTTGATTGTGATTTGAGGCGGACCGTCAAACTTTGACACTCCTCCCGTTGATGTCTGTTTGCTGCTGGAGGCATGGGAGAGCAGGAAGTGCCCCCTCATCCCGGTTCATGGAAGTGTGGGCTCGCTTTCAGATCTCCACCGCCTCCATGATCCTATCTGCGGTGTCTGTTGTCTAAAGTGCGGAGGACTTTGGCCTTTTCCCACTCCATGACCTGGTTTTCTTGCTTGCAGTCGTCTGTTATTGCTGATTTTACATTTTCTTGAGATACCTGTTGTTGTCGTGCAGCAAACTGACATCAAAGGGTGGAGTCGCTGGTCATAGTTTGTTTTATATACGTCACACGCAACCATCTGATGACGACTCTGACGAAAACAGAGGACGTCCATCAAAACATGTCAGGTATGTGTTAAACACAGGGGCGCAACTACCCAATTTTAAAGGCGAATGCGGCCACATTATTAAACCCCCATCCTCCCACACATACAGACATAAATGCACATTATAATACACCCCATCCACCTCTCCTAAAGCTATCTAAAGACCTGCACAACACTGTTATAGTTTAATGTATAAATCTCATTACTTCTTGTCTGATCATTCATATGGAAATGGCCCAGCATTATATCCATCAAATGTAAGATTACTACTTACGACAAGCATGATGTCACCGATTTCACGAAGTGAAAACCTCGCCAATACAAGCGTTTTATGAAGCCACTGTGTTCTGATGATCAAAATGTTGATGGTTTATTTAAAAAATTAATTTAAACATGTTATTTTGCTAAATTGTTTAAACACAATGCATTGTGGTCTGTCTTTGCCAATCTAGTGAGTCTCGATGCACACTGTTGTTTCGCAAAGACTTATGGGTAATTTGTATGGCACTTGATTTTGGAATTGTTGATTCAGACAGCACTACAAAATAGAGAATGTACTAAATAGTTCACGATGTAGTGAGTAGGCAAAGAATTTGGAAATAGCCTAATGTGCCCTAAATTTAGCGCAATTTTCATTTTGAATATGAAAGAAATAGTGTTTTTCTCCCCGTCATTAAGGCACAAAGCGCCTTAAGTCCCATTCACTCATGCACAAGGTGCTAGCCAGATCACCCTGTGCAATGTGGGGTTCAGTGTCTTGCACAAGCACACTTTAATACAACAATCCTTTGACTTTCAGATCAAAGATCATCCACTCTACCTCTTCACCACCGCTCTATTACAATTCATAGTAACCACAGAAATTGAGAAAAAAACAGTGTTTGATCCAGACCCCCATTTGCCACCAGCCTCTAGTGGTTTTTTGAGGAACTGCAGCATTTGCTCGTCCCTGATTGGCTTCAAATACCGAGTTGAAAGGTGGCAGCTTGGACTTCTTCAGAACTAAAGGAAACTGTGAAGTGGTGCTTTGGGGAATATTGAGTTTACTTTTAAACTGAAGCATCATCGCCAGATGGCCGGCAAAAAGAAAAAATAAAGGGCTTAACCTTAATTGTTTAGCTGTGGACAAAGCCTCCCGTAAGCAACTGTACAACTTAGCACCTCACTACAGAACTCTGCCTAATTAACTTTAAAAATTCACATTGGTGGGAAGACATTAAAGCCTCCATGGACTTGAATCCCTCACTCCTGTGCTTGCTTTTCGTCGTCTTCTTGTATTGTTTTCAAACAAACATTTGTATTTGAACGGCTCAAGTGCATTCTGCTTCTCTGTACATTTCAAAAAGCCCTTAAATTTAGGCTGTTTGCTCCGCAAACGCTTCGTTTTTCTATGAAGTCGTCTCTCAACTGTCTCTACAAAAAAAAGCAAAAGATAAACTGTCACATTTTTTAACAAGAAGTCGAACAGAAACCAAATTTGACCTTAAATAAATGGTCTCAGCCTGGTGTTTGCTCTCCGGTGCTTTGAATGTGTGTTAAAGGTGAGGACGCTCCAAGAACGGAGAAGGAAAAAGAGCAGTAGTTTTCCTCTGCGTCGCTTCTCATGTAGGTCAGGAAACCTCTGGGGCCTGTAACGTGACTTCTGCGGCTCTGCAGTAAATTGAAAATTAGATTAATATTTCTGTTGCTTGGTTCCATGAGAACTACCTCAATTACAGGGTTTACTTTGGTGCTAAAAGCGCTCGTTGCGAGTTTTAATCTGGCATTTCCTCAGAGGTTGGATGTCTCGCAGCACAGAAAAGCCCCAAAATCTGCTGTTTTATCGAGGGGCGACTTTACGGCGTAGTGTTACAGATCATTCATAATTCAATCTTGATTTGCATTCAGACAGCCAGGCGTTATATTTGGCCGCATTCCATCGGCATTCCATTTCAACCTTGCCTGCCCCCATAATCTACTTTGGCCTTTTCAGCTGAAGGAAATGCTTCTACAAACCCAATCTAGTGTGACAGGTGTGATGGAGAAGGGCCAATAAAAGCCTGCGCGCCGCACCGCGTGCGGCCAACGGCTCTCCAATCCGTGGCCGGTATCCCGCCGCGGTTTGATTCCTGGCTGCCACGCTCTCCGCTGTGATCCCTCTGTGTCTGTGACCCTCCCTGCCCTTCAGCCAGGGGACGGGCACGAGGAAAGGCCTCCTCGGTGAATGGGAAGCAGATACTCCCTCGTCTGAAAGAGCAAATGAAGCTTTGTAAGCAACGAGAAGGCTCGTACCTTTCCCCCGTGCGGCCTAATAGCACTCCAGAGTGCTCGCTTAGGAAGCAACTCTTGGCTTTAAACAGCCCCAGCCGATGAGAGGCTTTTGTCTTCATTGTCATATTATCTCTTGGGATGGTGATGAGATGATTAATCATTGCTCACTGCAAAGTCGCGCGTTCTGGAGGCTTGCGTGGCTCGTCGGAGCGCGACGCCCTGGGTGGAGGAAAACAGCATTATGTCCCAGGTAATTGGTGGAGGACCATCGCTCAGAAGCAATTTAATTAATCTCATTAAAACAGCCTCTGTGGCTGCGCAGAGGTGTTTCTCGAGGACCGCCGCGACAAAAGGCATTTTTCCAAAATGGGCTTATCCATCCTGATGAGTGTCATATACACAGATGATCTCCCGCGAGGGGCTGCAGCTGTAGACAGCAACAGAAAAATCGATACAACAATTGCATGAAAACCTCTGCTGGTTATTTTCAAATGTCATTCGTCCTGGTAGAGGGACGCGCGGCTGTAAAAGGATGCTTTCTCATTGCTCAGCTGGAGATGGCTTTTGTCAAAGTCCAAATTCTATTTATACAAGATGGCTCCCCGGTTGCCTCCCGAGATGCATGGCATGCAGCGGATTAAGACCAAAAAACACAATCAATTCCCCCAGCAGGAGGTGAGGGGAAACGGATAAGATTCTGCGCATAATTCATACAGTCCCCCAATCTGGCATGGATTAATGTTTGTCTTTGGCTGCGGCGTGCTCTGATTTGTGTGTTCGGCGCTCGTTTGGGGTTAAATTGACGCTTCATGTGGCCCATTACAATCCGGCTTTGTTTTGGGGAAAACGGCCTGGACCCGACCGCATTGTTTCGCAAAGCCAGTTAAAGCAATTAGATATAATCCCATCTATATTTCAACGCGTCTTTGATGTCTGTAAACACCCCCCCCCCAAAAAAAAAAAACTGTTGAATTCTTCATGAAACAGGACCATTGCGATAAACAATAAAGGATTGTGAAGACAAGGAAAGGAAACATCATGGCGGCACGAAGCAAACAGTTTTAACTTTTAAGATGCTACCTGCAATCACCGAGGAGTCTGAGGAGGAAAGGCACAGTGGGCTGCAGAATTGCCGCTTCCTGCTTTCATGTGTGCCGCGTTGAGGTGACTGAGGTTAAAAAACGGAAAGCTGAACAAAACGCCCTCCAACAAGTTCCCCCTTTCATGAGCCTTAAAAGACATCTTTTCATCTCCCATTTCATTTGGCGCCCATTGATCAGCCATCCTCTCACAGATTGCTTCCAGACATCTATTCAGCTGCGCCGACGCTGCTCAGCATGCCTCTGTTTCAGAGGTCTTAATGGCAAGGTCTGGCTGTTGTGCTGGAATTAAAAAACCTGAATTGCAATCACTTAAGTTACAGGGTATTCACGGGGAATCATCTTTGTTGACATTTCAGAGCACAGCCATGCAGGCAGGTCTTCAAATTTGAGGGCTTATCTTACCTTATGTCATTTTTTTTATTATTTTGGCACATGAGCCAGAAAAAGGTCGTGTCAGTCTTGTGACAAGAGTGACAGGTCCGGGGCATCATTACTGGGACGTGGAAGGTCTGCGTAAGCACCTTTGGTCACCTCAGGAGAAAAGATCCCCGTCGTGCCGCCGCTGGCCTAATGAGCACAGTCAGGCCCGCGTCTAATGAGGAGAGGGCGATCGTCTCCCACCAGCCCTCTGCTCTGTCGGTACAACATCCCATAATACCTTGAACATGTCGCATGAGCAGCCGAACAGCGGTGGATGTCTTGTCACACATCAGTGCAGCCCTGCAGACCCGAGGACAGGAACCTGCCATCAGGCACGAGCCGAGCTGGAATCACTGGGAGCAGGTTTATATTTATCTGCTCTTCCACACAGATGGTGTCAGCCCTGCCGTCAGGGAGTAAATGCAAGCTTTATGTTGGTGGACGGGATGCTCGTGTTCAATTATAAGGTCTCTGTGTGCGTTTGCATGTAAAAAAAAAAGATATCCCCATCTCATTTTAACCCTTAACCCTTGTGCTATTCTAGACACTTTACCATTGGGAGTTGGGTCATCTAGACCCACTAGACAGTGCGCTGAACCATTTTTCTTCAATAATTTATGATCTTCACTGGTGTCCATGGATTACATGAAATCTGTCCACCTTTATCCACCTTTGTCATTGTAGGGAGAACAGGTCAATGTAAGGGTGGGGTCATCTAAGATAGCACAAGTGTTAAACATCTGATCTTCAGCAGCAGTCCTGACGCCGTTGAATAACGCTTCAACCGTTTATGGATGGAATTCCGATGGGATCTGAAGTGGTGCAAACCAAGCAACGCTTCATAGTTGTCAAGTTTTTACACAATCAATGTAACCCCATATTTGTTATCCTGATCTAGATTCCATCGACGCAAAGCCATTTTTCTCTGTGTCTTAATCCGTTGGAATTGCGTCAATTGCGTAAACGGTGAAAGAGTCGGGACGTATCGCGGTTCAAAGAGCATGTGTTGTTTTGCGGCCACTAGGGACAACTCTAGCGTTAACCCTTTGTTCCCACTTTGGAGCAAGTGTTGACGTCCTTGAACCCTCGTAACTCTTCAACTGTTCACGCGATCAACTAATTCTGAAGCAGAGAAAAGTGGCCGGTCATACTGGATTTGAACTGTTACGCAACACATTATGAATGTAAAGTGCTGCATATCACAAAGCACAGAACTGCTTTTCTCCTCTTCAGAATCTGCTGGAATAACATTGATTACGTAAACAGTCACTGTAGCTAAAAGGATGTAGCTAAGACTCCACTGTTAAAGGGTTAAAAAAAACGTAATCTTTTATAACCATGTCTACAATAACCTTGAAAGAAGAACCTTGCAATAACATCAAACAACCCATAGCATAAAACTCAAGCCCCAATGAAAAAAGTAGGAAAATGTCTTCACCTAATCAAATTGTGACACCAATTTTCCAATTATCATGCTAGCCGGAGAATTTGCAGGACAGGTTTTTGTTTTTTTTGTTTTTAACTTTTTGGTCAAAACTCCTTATGATCAAACAAACAGTTCTGATACAAAATACAAAATGTCATATCGGCAAATTTGTTTAGATGTTGATTTTTTTTTAACCTTAAATGCTGAGAACAAGCATAACTCTACATTTTAAATGAATCTTAAAGAAAATTCCGACCTTTTTAATGGCATGAAGGTCACAAGACAAAAACCTCCTGTCAGCATTACGGACTTTTTTCTTGTTTCCCGTAAAAATGTTTTTTTTTTTCAGATGGGAGGTTTTATGTGACATTTCCAGGCTGTTTGGCCTTCTCTCAAAAGTGCAGTGTGTGAACAGATCAAGCCAAATGACGGTGTGAGATTTTTTTGCACAACTGAACCACGACAACCAGTCTATCCTGGTACTTTTCAGTCTCTCAACAGTAGAAAAACTTTGAGTCCTTCTGCGACATGGAATGGTTTCCGTTTGGAAAGGCTTTTGAAGGACCCACATTCAAATTGGTTTTGACTAATCCATTCCAGAACTGTCATTTTTTTACAATTGATTTTAAAGATGTTGATCCAGATTAGTAGCAGAAGTATAGATTATTGTTCAATCCAGGTTCTGTGCGAGCACTTTTCACATGATTTCATCAAAGTCGAGACAAGTTCAGGATTTGATGAGTTGGATCTTCAGAATTCATTCTAAGCATTTTAACATATAAATACTTTTTTTTACAGTAATGGGATATACTCCAGTCGGTGTGGGCCTATGAACTGTATATTTATAGTGTCATTACTGCAAACAAACCATCATCCTCCCGCTGCTGTGCTCTATAATGGGAGGGAAAAGTTCATATTTCATATAATCATATTTACAAAAACATTGTGTTGTGTTTGTGTATACCTCTTTTCATGTGTCTTTGTTTAAAGTAACCTTTCATTTACAAAGAAAAAGCTGTATTTGTCTAACTTAACTGTCTACTAGTTATCCTGTCCTAAAGACTGTTTTAGTGCATTTGAAAAGCCTAGAATGTTTTTAGTAGAACTAGTGACACTTTTTGAAGAGAGCACTTTGACTTGGTCTTTACCTGATGATAAAAACCAAAAGCAGACCCAGGTTGGCTTCAGTTTGCATGCAGCAAAACAGGCTTAACATCTCCCTTGATTAGCTTGACTTATTTTTTCGCATTATAAGGCACACCATAAAGCCTGTTTTTTGTTTTTTCAAAAAAATGAACGCCCGCCTTATAATCCAGAGCACCTTATATATGGATTAATTCTGTTTACTGATGTTGAAGATATTTTGATAGTTACACAGCGCTCTGTCAAAATGTTTGGTTGGGTGTTCTTATGAATATGCTAACATGGTTAAGGTGTAGCGGTGTCGAAATGTGTGGGTTTTTTTTTTGTTACTGACAAGGTTGGGAGTTACAGGTGAATACTCCAATGTGTTACAAACTAGTTCTAGAGTTGGTGTGAATGCCGTAACTTAAGTAAGGGTTAATGGGCGACGAAGTGTGCGGTTATTACTATTTAACGCACGCCGTGGAAGCCTGAACCATCCGACGCGAAGCGTAGTGCGTTAAAATGTAATAAACGCACACTTCGAAGGCCATTAACCCACTTACACCATGGTCACTTACAAAAGCAATACATATTAACCAGTTTTTAGTCCATAATTCTTGTTTTTTTTTTCGATTTGGATCGCTTTTCTCACAAAAAGCGGACTATATGTCACGTAACATATAGTGCGCGTCGCGCAGCACCACCGCTGCAGTCAAGTTTCAGCGATATATATATATATATGCTGATCGTCCTGATGGGTTGAATAAAGCATCAGTTCAGAGAGAAAGTTCACCTCTTACCGCTTGTTTTTGTCCAGATGATGAAGCTAAAGGTTGTTTTAAAGAAGCCAGCGCAGTGATACAAAACATTTAAGCTAGCTGACCGAACTTCTTTTTTCACCGTGCGGTTATCAGGTTTTAATGCATACCCAGCAGCCAATCAGAATCGAGTATTCAACCGGACCATGGTATAAGCCTCACTTACTGAGAACGTGGTTTCGTGAACTCACATTCAGCCGGTGGTGGTCTCACCAGACACGCATGGAGGGGGCTTTTTGTTCTTTTGTTTGTTTACCTTTTACTAGCACCTGTCCGCCACCTACAGTGGAATGAAGCTCTATGTGAAAAACTTGTGTTCCGTACGCATAAACCCCGAAATTCTGTCCATCGGAAGTGGATGCTTGAACAGGTGCCAGTGTGAATGCAGCTCGACTCTTTTTGCCTCGCTTGATGCACCTTAATGCACGAACGAGGGTCAAACTCAGGCCCGTGGGTCAAATTTGCCCTGCAGTGTAATTATAATTGGCCCCCGAGATCATCTCAAATGTCCCCTAGAGCTGGACATGCTGGACTGCTAATACTACAAATCCCACAATGCTTTGCTAGCATGTTGGCGCACAATCAAAATTGGCAAGCGCTCCTTTTATCTGTTGACCCTCACTGACAGCCACGCTCCAGTCACATCGGACAATTCATTTCACCCTCCACAAAAGTGGCCAAACACAAGATGGACAACAGGAGCTTTGAAGGCAGGCGGGAGGCAGATTATCTGTTCACAAATATAAAGGACAGACATGTTTGTCTTGTGTGCGGAGCTGACGTGGCTGTAACGAAAGAATATAACACCAGGGGCCTGTTTCAGAAAGGAGGTTCAACCTACTCTGAGGTTAAACTTGAACTCTGAGTTGGTCAATCGAAAGATTAACAACTCTGAGTTTTCTGTTTCAGAGAAGCTGATCCGAGTTAGGTCAATCAACTCTGAGTGGACTGATTCGGAGGTAAGCGTGCGCACCGCGACTATAAGAAGCCATTATCAATGGAGCGCAGATATCACGAGTCACCATGGCAACAGTAGAAAAAAAGAGGTCTGCGTATTTTTCGCCAGCTGAACTTGACGTGCTGCTGCAGAGTTACAGTGAATATGAGCACATATTACGGAAGAAAAGCAACACCGCTGCATCTGCAAAACAGAGACAGTTAGCGTGGGAAAACATAGCTGCTCAAGTTAATGCCTAAGTTTGCATTTAAATCATTGTTATAAAATATTGGCTGTAATAACTTTTTAAATAGCGTAAGGAGTGAAATAAAAAATGGCGATATTTAGGTGTACTTTTGAAGTGTTATTCCTGGTGTAAATGCATGAAATGCTGCACAGTGTACAGAACCAATCTGGGGGAAAATGCATTTAACGTCGGTAATGTTTAGATGACTTTTTTGTTAACCTTCCCCTCTTGCAAACGTTGGTCAGTTTAATATTAATACATGCAATTGTGTTTTTAAAAGTCAATTCTTGTCTACCCTTGTATTGATCAAGTGGTATAGGTTTATATGGGATTAAGAAAGTAAGCAGTTCTAGCAAATTGTGTTTCCAAAAAGTAATTGTTACATTAATCTAATTCAATGTCCCTGATTTCATTTTCATGTAGATGCAATCCTGCAGGAATTAAAAGAACATGGCAGCAGCTAAAAATGAAGTATAAAAACATAATTCAATCAGGTAAAATGTGAGCATGTCATGGATGTAGGCTTTGTTGACAATATTTGACATATGAAACATCTACATAGCAATAGCTAATGTTGTTTTCATTGTTCACTGTCATTTGATTTATCTTCAGCCAACAGAAAGAAGGCAGAGGCTCGCAAAACAGGGGGAGGCCCTGCACCACCACCTCTGACAAATGCTGAGGAGATGGCCCTGAGTCTGAACAGTGGAAGGCCAGTGGCTGAGGGAATTCCTGCAGGGAGTTCATCAGAGCCAGTCACTCCCCAGGACACAAGTGCCTTCATAAAATGTAAGTGGCTTCCCCCCAAACAAACAAACAAACACACACACACACACACACACACACACACACACACACACATTATATATATTTTCACTTCAAATGTGCAAAATGCTAGCCTCAAGCCACTCAGAAGCACCAGTACTTGGATAAATATATATATAATATTTTAACATTGCATTGGGTTTTGCATTGGTCTCAACAGATTCTGATGGCAATATCTTCCTTTTAGACGCTCCCGTCACAACTTAACCCCAGGCAGTTGTAAGTAGCCTACATAACACACCAGAAATTAGCACAGGTAGTATTATAAAGTGTGCTCAACCAAATGCTCATCTTGTCAGGATGTAGAGCAGGGGTGTCAAACTCATTTTGGTTCGGGGGCCACATTCAGCCCGTCTGATCTCAAGTGGGCCGGACCAGTAACATAAAAGCGAAATAACAGCTTTGTTTTAGTTTTTTTTTTACTCAATTTGAAAAAATGCCTCAACCAACATAGTAGCCTAATCACTTGGGGTCAATGGATCTTGAATAAAATTAATTTCAATTAAAGAAAAGTTGGTCTATTTAATTTTATACAGACTGAATATTTTACATCTGACACTGACGCAATCCAGAAACTTTTCTTTATGGTAAGTCTCTTAGTGGTAATGAATGTTATATTCTTTGAACACTGCAACCTGTTGATGACATACCAAGCATGGGGGTTTTGCATTCAGCTTCATGAAAGAAAGAAAAACTGTCCATTTTTCCTGGAAATCTCTTCACTTCACTTTTTGACAACATTTTGGTCATTAAGGTGTCACTAATGATCATGCTTATAGCAAGATAACAGTGGTGAGGCTCATAGGGAACCAAAGTGTATCTTACCCAGACGCAGAGCTGTTAGGTTTCACTTTTGGCACATGCAGAGGTATGCTGTTTCACCTGTTTTGCCTTTCCTTTGCTGCCCCTAGTGGCGGAATTGCGCATTTCGGTTATTTCTTTAAAAAATCATAACTCGCCACAGGAATGGACTAGAAACTTGCTTTCTTTTTTAACCGTCCTTGTGATTTTTACTCTTCATGTGTGGGCCGGACTTAACCACCTGGCGGGCCGGATACGTCCCGCGGGCCGTATGTTTGACAACCCTGATGTAGAGGATGACACGCTGTCTGCTCATACCGACAGACCTATAGAGGTAGTCTTATGTTTGTACATGTCAAACAATCTTCACAATCACATTCACATTATTGTGTCAACTAACCAATTCTATTCTAATATTGAATTCTTACTGTTGCTTTTCAATTTGTAGGAAATAAGGACGACCAAATAAATTGTGACTTGAATTTATTCATTGTGCGATTCTTTTTTTATTTATCTTTTTTTTTTTCTTGTTGTGGTGGTTGATTCAATCTGAGAATGAATGGTGGCATATAAGGTCTCGGACCACCCTTCCATCCTGGAAATCTGGAGGGTGGTTGGGGTCTTCCTCTGGGTCTTGTATGTATAGGGCAGGGTGTTGTTCCCCTCTAAATATGGCAATATTATGGAGAACTACACATGCCACAATGATGTGGCAGGCCCTCTCAGGGGTGACCCTGACCCTGACTGGAAACGTGCTTTCAACAGGCCTAGGGTCATCTCCACCCTGGCTCTAGTCCTGCTGTGTGCCAAATTAAAGCGCTGCTGTGGGCCTTGTTCAGGTTCTGGGTAAGGAGTTTAGGTTGGCATGGGTAACCTCTATCCCCTAGCAGAAAGCCATCAATCTCTACTGTATAAAAAAAAAAGACAAAAACAAAAATCGTATTATGTGCTACATTTAAGTGCATGTGTAAATGTAGTGCATACATTTACTTACCACATTCCAGTCTGTTGCTTAGGGTAGACTCACGAAATATTCGTGAGTCATGAACAGAGCCGGGCCACTTGGCTTCAACATTGGTGATGATATGTGCAGCATCACATATAATCTTTACAGTGGAAAGAATAAGACATTTCAAGTATAGCATTGCTAGGTTGTTTCACCATCATAAACTGCATGTAACTCCATTTACCTGCACATTAATACTGGGGATTGACTTTCTGTTTACATAGTCTGCCTCATTTTCAGTTGGTGCAATGATGGGTATATGTGTGCCATCAATGCATCCAACCACATTTGGAAAACCTGAAGGTAATTTTAATTATTAGGTCACTTTCAGAGGATGCAGTAAGACATTATTAACTAAACATAATTTTTCAGCATAGACACATTTGAACTGATTTGAACACTACAAACCAGCAATCCTGTGAAACTCCTCTTTGATGGCTCTCAGGGGTTTGTGCCCAGGAAACACTATAAAAATGCGCAGAAAGCGCTTGAGAGCGAGGCACACTTTCCGAACAGCTCTGCATACAGTGGCTTCACTAATATGCTCCGCATCCCCGATATCGTACAGAAAGCTTCCATTGGCAAAGAAACGTAAAGCTGCACAAAGTATCTGCTCGGATGTAAGAGCACTTCCACGATGGCTGATGTTAGTAATGTAAGGCTGGATGAGATTGTGTATATATGTAATTGACTGCAACGAAAAACGGTAACGCTCAAACAAAAACGTATGGGGAAATGACAAAATATCGAGTCTAGGTCTCAAAATCCTCGCACGACGTAAAGGTAATTCTCTACGAATTAATGCAGCCTCCTCGTCTATTGGGTCCTCCAAAAAAGGACAAGCTATTCTTGTCACTTAGACCGTCTCTGTGTGACGGAAATGTGGGCAATGAAGGTTAAAGCGAAAAATACCGCTTCGTCTTTAAAAAGGGGAGGGGACCGGCAAAAACCTTGAGTTTAGAGAATAAAACCTGCTCCCGACCAGGTTAGGTTCACAGTGTAAGTAATGGATACTGACTCCGAGTAGAAGTTACCTCTCTTTCAGAAACGGGTTTGACTTACTCTGCATTCTCTGGTTTAACAAACCTCCCATTCTGAAACGGAAAACCCAGGGTTTCCCTGATTTCAGGGTTAACGCACTCAGAGTTTACACTTAACCTCCTTTCTGAAACAGGCCCCTGAAGACACTAGATGAAAAGGTTGAAACATTATCAGTTGAAGTTATTTTTTCAATACATATTGAGTTTACTTCACTGCTTAATTCTGGCTCACTGTGAATCTGAGTTTGACACCCCTGGTCTAAGGGCAGGGTTGCCATGTTTAGTTTATCAATCACCTATTGAATTCTATGACTTTATGTTCTTTAGGATTCATGTTTATTATACAGTTACCGGCTTAAAGCCCATTGAGATGCCTTCTGTTGTAAATATTGGGCCATGTAAGTACATTGAATTGAACCTTATAGTTTGGTGCGCCTTATATATGGCATTAAGCTCAAAAATAGATTGTTGCACTTTAAATCCGGTGTGCCTTATAATGCAGAAAATGCGGTATTTGTTTTCGGTTAGCTTACACCATCTGCCTGGTGTGGCCACATGGATTGACTGTGAGGAGTTTTGGCCACTGCATCTGCCCAACCGCACTGTCTGTGTGGGGTATTTACCGTACATTCAGCAGGCCATGTGAAGCCTGAAGGATTTGAGACGGAGCTCTTTGTGGGCTTTTGTTTTTCTCTGAACTCCCCGTTGTTTGACCTTTTGGTACATTTACCAGGTCTCAAAGGTTGTTTTCTTGTCTTCAGTGCTCGTGAAAGCAGATAATATTGTTTTAACACCTGAAATGAAAAGTCATTTTATAGAAGTCTGCTCTCTGATGAGTCAGTTCATCAAGGATGAAGAAAGTCTTAGTATTTCCTTAAAAATAACCGTATAAATATAGAAGAAAAAGCCAATATTTACAGACAAAGTGCAAACTTTTGCACATTTCTGTTGATAAATCACTCATCTATGTTGTTTCTTTTTCCCGCTTGGCAAGAAATAGCTGGATGGAATCGTTTAAGGTGGTATTTTGTTCTAAAAAAAATACCTTGGAATGGCTTCTGAGTACTCGCTTCTTGGCTGTTCGCTCAGCCTGTGATGTTCTTTTTGAAGTCTGGTTGGTGGATGCTGGAAGGAAACTGGCTTTTTTTTTTTGTTTTTTGCACCTGTTGGTTTAAAACTATCATTCCCAAGGAACATTTTTAAAGTATTTCACCCACAGTTTTGTATCTTTATCGTTCATTATTGCTGTTCTAATGTCCACACACATGAAGAATCGGGGTTTCTCTGTGTTCGTTAACACACTTTCGTTGGACTCTGCTGCTATTCAGCAGCCTTTGATAGATTTCCAGATCTGGGACGACCGCCACAAGATGGTTAACACCTTGTAGCCGCAATTGCGTTAGAAAAAAAAATAGAAAAAAGGAAAGTTGACTCACAAAGTTTGGGAAAGTTAAACCTCAGTCTTGGGGTTATTTTCAGAGCTGGAGCACATTTTTTAACCTTTCTTACCTAGCAACTGAGTTCAATGTAGTCAGCAGGAAGACATTCCCTTTTTTTTTATTTCTTTAGCAGTCACTTGATGCAACTTCTGTTGGCGTTTTAAGTGGAAGTCGTTGGAAGTCAGTTTTTTTATAGGACTTCAAATCCTTTCCAGATTAGCCGGCTAATTGTTTTAGCTTCCCATGCAAAAAAAAAAGGAGACAAAAAAAGAATGAAAAGGCCAAACGGTCTGTCATCACCAGTTCAAAACGCATTTAAATCAAACTCCATCCTCATGCAAAACCAATTACACCTGTGTCAAAAAATCCCCTTGAAACGTATTGATGTGTACGCCTGCATTTAGCTGCTTGAGTGGGCTGTTTTTGGACACTCAACCGTGGACATCTTCACACCCACGCTGCTTTTTTATTTCTGTATCCCGTAATGCCAGTTACAGTGTGAGTAGGCTGGTGCAGAAAAGAGGTGGTGGTGGTGGTAGTAGTGGTGGGGGGAGGGATTGGTCATATCAGCGTTCACCACCAGCCCACACAATTTATGCTATGTGATGATATAAATCTTATTTAATTATGTGGGAGCTGGCAGCTTTCCAGCGTGGAAGAAGAGGAGCGAGGTGTTACCTGCAGAAACGGGAGTTTCCCGCTGGACCATCGGCTCCAGAGGGGTTTATACGCCATCGCAGGCCGAATCTCCCTCTTCATCGGCCGTATTAGCGACTGTATTAGCGACAGCTCAGTGTGCAGCAGATAAATAACAGCAAATCTGGTGTTTGCTGTCTGGCGCCAGCTGATGGCGGATGATCCATTTGTCATCCAACAGATTGTGGCGGTGAGGACTTCACTCTGACCCGATTTCTGTTCTGCAAGAGAGAAAACTTCTGCAGGAGACATGGCGGCAAAAAAGAAAAGAAAAAAAAAGAAAGTTTGGATCAAAGCCTGTCCTTGTTTTGGAGGCAAAGTCGTCCTTACTGTTACAAATGACCACCATCGAAATCCTGAAGATAAAGTAGCCCAGTAATAAGAATTTAATTCAGATCATTATAGACGTGGTAAATTACACACATTTATTTATATTTACCTCTATTGGCATGTGATATGTTTTTCTATTTTTCTTGTTTTGTTCTTTTATGGATCTTTTAGCAGCTTTTAATGAATGTTTTCAGAGCATTCTATGCCTTTTTTTGTTTTTGTGTCTTGTTTAAAGCCTGTAAACTATATAGATTTATGAGTTGAGGTTAAATTTACATTTTGGCTTGAACTTTTTTTTTTTAATACAGCTCTGCATTGTTTGCCTTTGATTTAATGTATGTTAAAATCATGTACTAACAAGTTTTTTTTTCACGTAAAATAAAGTTTTAATAAGACCAAAATGAGGTCATCGCTCCATTCTTTTGTAGTTTTTTTCTTTATGACTGCAGGAAAATGGATGTTGTTGAAGTCATGTAAGATATGTGTTTTCTATATCAAGGGGTCTTCTCCCCCCGAGTCACAGACTGGTACTGGTCTGTGGGTCACATGGTACAGGGCCCAACAGGAAAAAATAAAACACTTTTCTGATTAATTTATGATCAGATACCAAAAAAAAAGAAAATATTCATTGACTTTGACAAATCTAAATCTAACCTTTGTGCTATCTTAGATGACCCCACTCTTGCATTGACGTGTTCTCCCTACCATGACAAAGGTGGATAAAGGTGGAAAGATTTCATGTAATCCATGGACACCAGTGAAGATCACAAATCATTAAAGAAAAAAGGTTCAGCGCACTGTCTAACTCCCAATGTTAAAGTGCCTAAGATTGCACAAGGGTTAATAGACAGACCAGAAGTTTTAGTCGAAATATGACATTTTTTGCGACAGTTGTTCGCATGGTGGCACAATACAGGGTGAGCAACTCTAATCTTACAAAGTTGCTGCTAATAATGATGCAAACACATTGGATTACTAGTTATTACTGTAAGTGAATGTAGAAAACACCAGTTTAGAGGGTTGTACCAATTTATGTTGTTTTTTTTTTAAATCTGCCACACCTTAAAAGCCAGATGAATCTAAAGCCGGCGTTCAGCTTTTAGGCTCTACTTAGACAGTTAAAGAATGAAAATTGTGTTTTTGGTCTTATTACTATGTTCTTTGTCTGATTATGGAAGACACTTGAAAAGAAAATTAAGATTAAAAATTGCTTTTTTTGAGTATAGATGTTCACATTAGGGCTGGGTATCACCAGTAATTTCCAGATTTGATTCATTTCACTCGAGCTTGGATGGATATGATTCTTTCAATCCACTTGATTCCATTTTGAATTTACCCGCTTTACACATTTAGACATATTTGTATAGAAATACATGAATAATCTATGTATGTATGGAAGATATTCATGTTAATGTGTTACAGGTCACATACTGTAAAATCTATTAGTGAAATAAAAAAACCAATTAGATTGTTAACATCATACAGTGTTACATGATTTATCAGAAGGAGAAGCTTAAGTAAAAATGTACAGATCTTTCTGTTCTGCCTCTCCTAGAGGGCTTTTCAGTTTAGCCACTAGGTGGAGCTCACGCTATAGCATTACACGTTAGTCCAGAAGATTGACCAGAAAAAGAGGCACACCACATTGTTACTTTTAAAAAAAAAAAGTTTCCTTAAAAGTTTGGAACAATTCTGCATGTGAGCATAGTAAGCTGTTCACTTAGCAATAGATGTTTAGGTCGACCGAGCGTTAGCATTAGCCGCCCTATGGAAAATTCCATTATACGTTAGCATTTAGCTAGCTGACTTTGGGTGCACTGATGTTTTGTGTTAGGTCACCGGATAAGGAAAGGCATAAAAGATCAATCTATACTACTGAGCTTGGATCGATGAATCGATTTTATGTACCCTGCCCTAGTTCAAATTATTCATGAATCAGGAGCAGATGAAAAAATACCATTTGGAAAAAGCTATTAGCAGTGATGGAGGTCCTACAGTCGGCGGGCCACAAGCTCCCTCTCTCTTCTTAGATGACAGGAGTGGCACCCCGGTGTGGTCTTCTGTTGCTGTAGCCCATCTGACCAAAGGTTGGAGGTGTTGTTCAGAGATGCTCCTCTGCAGACCTCGGTTGGAACCAATGGTTCTTTGAGTTCCTGTGGTCTTTCTATCAGCTGGAACCAGTGTGGCCATTCTCCTCTGACCTCTGGCATCAACACAGAACTGCTTCTCACTGGATATGTCCTCTTCTTCTCTGTAACCCTAGAGATGGTTGTGGGAGAAAATCCCAGTAGATCAGCAGTTTCTGAAATAGTCATCATTCGATCACTTACCGTCCTCATTCTGATGCTGGGTTTAAACTGCAGCAGATCGTCTGGACCAAGTCTACGGGTGCGTCTCAATTCCCACCCTAACGCCCTATATAGTGCACTATATAGGGCGTTCACCATTTTGTAGTGCTGTCCAAATCTATAATTCCAAAATCCAGTGCCCTGGAAATTTCCCAGAAGTCTCTGCGAAAAACCAGTGTGCATCAATGCTCACTAGATCGACGAATATAGACCACAATGCATTGTGACATTTTTTACCAAAAAAATGTATTCAAATGTATTTTTTTTTTATTAAACCATTTCTTTTAAAATTCAGGGCACTACATGATGCCGCATTATATCGTCTTTTAATCGTTAGGGTGCGAATTCGGACACAACCGTCTAAATGCATTGAGTTGCTGCCGTGTGATTGGCTAATAAGGAATTTGGGTTAACGAGCAATTGGACAAATGTGTCTAATGAAGCTGTTTGGAAAAGTCTCTCAGCCGCCGTCATTAAAAAACGTTTGGATATTTGGGGACTTGTTTATAACAAGACAAACAAATAAATAAGTAATATAATATCACATTTATAAATCCCTTGTGCTATCGCAGGCACTTTAACATTGGGAGTTGGGTCATCTAGACCCACTAGACAGTGCGCTGAACCTTTTTCCTTCAATGATTTGTGATCTTCACTGGTGTCCATGGATTCCATGAAATCTTTCCACCTTTATCCACCTTTGTCATGGTAGGGGGAACATGTCAATGGAAGGGTGGGGTCATCTAAGATAGCACAAGGGTTACAGGTAGAGCAAAGAGTACTGCCTAGTAATTATTCTCTTTTAGGATATTGTGTGTAATAAGTCCAGACCCGCAAATATACTTCACAAGGTGTTCATAGAGTCACATTTGCGTCCTTTAAGCTTGACTTCTGAAATGACAGATTGTTCTTTAGTGAAATAATTGAGCAGCTGGTTTAAAGCAAAAATAAGACGATAATAAGGGGGCATGAACGCGCACAGGAGGAATTATCCTGCAGCAGGTGCATCTTCTGGATATTTCTCACCAACACATGGAGGATTAGCAATATTACACCCACAAATGCACACATGAGTCACCGCCTTTTACACATGCTTTCTTTTCTTATTAAGGAGATTATTGATGGAAAATTGTGGATGTTTCAGCAGCATTTTTTTTTGTTTGTTTCTTTTGCTGTTGTGTTTACTCAGCATTACAAGCTGGCAGGCAAAGAAAGAAATGCCTGTCTGGCATGGCGCATAAAAAAAACTCTAAACAATATTTGAGCAACACACTTAAAGCGTTAACCACTATCAGATCCTAAAACGAAAGTCACTGCTTTTACCAGTGCTTTTTCCGCTTTCAAATATAAATAAGGCCCTGACAGCGCTCCCCACTGCGTCGACATGCTGCTGCAAACAGATTTCTATGCTGTGTCGACCCAAATCTGGCTCTGGAATGCCTCAACTCCCACCTTTCCAATTCAGTTCTCTCAATAAGCAACTCATCCTCCTCCTCATTCTCCCACTCAGCCTCATAATCCATAATGTTTGGGGTTCTTTAGTCAGTCGACAGCGAGCTGCATCTTCCACAGAAACCCGGCCATCCAAAACGCTGTTGTTGGGTTTTTTTAAGTAGCAGGAAGTTTTGGGATGTTTGCTAAGTTCGACCACACATCAATGTGTCCTGTCATGAAGAACAGTTCAGGAAGTTACTTCTGTCTTTTTGGTTTCATCTTATCTTTCCTGTTTTGTTTTTTTTATCTAGCGTGACAGAAACATCAAAGCTCTTCTGAATTTAATTTTTTTAACACAAAACACAGTTGGCCTCAATGAATCACTGCTTTTTTAGGTTATCACTCATAAGTCGTTACCATGGAAACCAGTTCATTTAAGGTGAGCTACCTCTGTTCCACCGGGGGTGAAAATCTAAACTTGGTAACTTGGTGATTACCGACAAAATAATATATAGATCGTCTTGTGTCACAGCTGTTGTTTTTGGAGCCAAACTTTTTGTGATCAGACACTCTTTTAGTACGATAAGGACCTATTGTAATGAAAATGGTGTTTTTTGGGTGTCGTTAATACGTTCTTGTAGCATTTTCCCTAATGAAAGGACATATGTGTGTCTGTGTGTACTAAAATGAAGCTTAAAATTGCATTTCTGAGTATTTCTTTATATAAATTGTTGTGAATCAGGAGCAGATGAAAAATCGCCATTTTTATTGCACCGCTAATGTTAGGTTGGGGGTGTGAGGGGCTGTAAGCTAGAGGGAGAGCCTTCAGCAATGGTGAAGGGTAAGAGGGGGCGGGGTTGCTCCACAGCAACAGTCCCACCCACAACTCGGAGGCAAATTTCTAATGAACTCCTGCTGCTCTGCAGACGATGTCTCAGTTTCTCTGGGTTCTTTGATCTTGTCTTTTAGCAGAATAATATTTATCATTGTGAAATCTTTTTTTTCTGCAACTGATACATCCTTTGGAATGTAAACAAATTTTCCAAAAGGTTTTCCAAGCATCCTCCAGCTTTGAGCTGAGCTAAATTAAGCCACCTGCTAGTTTTGGATTTAGCATTCACAAACTGCAACTGCATTGAAACTGCACAGATAAAAAAACTCAATTAAAACTTATTTGACATTTGCCTTCATATTTTAATTACAGTTGTGTGTCAAAACAAGAAAATAGGTATACTGGTTTTACTCTCATTGTAAGCCATTCTTTCAGGCTGCAGAGTAATTATTGGGTTGCACTAAGTACCTCCACCTCTTACTACCCTTCCTTTACTCTGTTGGACCTTTGACTCTGGAGCTTTGAGTCCAATGTTGACGACCTCTGGACTGAAAATGTACGTAATTCTAACGAATTGCAACACTCAGCACAGGTGAAAAAAGTATCAGACGACGTCAAAATTGGGTTAATTGACAAACTTTTGGCAAATAACCCAAATTGACCCTTTGGGCCCAAAAGGGTCGAAGAGTTACAGTAGCACAAAGAGATTATGTTATTTTTTTTTTTTTACTATAAGGCATCTGGGTGTATATGGTGCTGATGCCAAAAAAAAAAAAAAAGAAACACAACAAAGAAGATAAAATCATATTCAAGTCGCACTTTTCTGAGACATTTATTTAACAAAATACAGGACCAAGAACGCTTGTTTCATCATGAAAGGCAAATCCTAATAAGGGGATGGATACCAATAACAGACTGATTAAATGCACTCTTGATACATTTCTGATAGAGATACTAGACAAAAAATGTGGCCACAAAACCCCCCGGTTTTCTATAGAACCCATTTCAGGTTCTGAGCTGCAGCTTCTGTCTTTGTGGCTAAACTCGGATTTAGAGCCGCCAAAGAGTTAGGAACAACCGGGGAGAGAAGCTGCTGTCTCACAGAGAACTGAAGAGACGACGTGACGGTGAAGCAACTTGTACCTGTGAGTTCTGGTCTAACTAGTGGCAGCCCACTGATTTAACAAAGCTTAAATATGGTTCATATTTCAGAAAAACGCTCTAAATGGAGTCACTTCATCAATTCAACACAGAGCAGATTGTGCAGCGACAGGAAGTTGGTAAAAGAAGTCCAAAATAAAACACAGAAAATATTTTTGAAAATAATAACATAAACATGTTGGTTATGTCTGCAGTACATTGTACAATAAATAAGCAGCCTCCAGTGATTTATTGCTTTGATGTCTTCCAAATCTATTATAAAGTGAACAAACTCATGTTAACAATAGTTTGTTTACATAAAAAAAACATAATTGTATGACTTTCATCTACACAAGTATCATAACTGAGTAGTTATCTATTAGTGGTTTATTTTGAAATTTACTTAATTTCTGTATTATTTATAGGACGCAAAATAAATGTTTTTGCTGCCCTTTTCCTGCCCCTCTAAGATCCTGTCCACGTCCCTGAGTCTCATGAAACAGAGGAGGAAGTCTCCAGAAGGCTGTATCAGCGTACAGATTAACAATTATTCTGATAACCATAGGCTACAGAGCATGTTAATATGTCAACTAAACTGGTTGTATCACTTTAAATCACTAAATCCATTGAATTCTTCGTCCGACGCTTCTTCTTCTGCGTTGCTGTTGGTAGAAAATACTAATGCACACCCATACAGAGCCCTCTAGTGGCTCCTAGTGGGAAAATAATGATCACATGAGCCTGTTTTTATTTATTTAAGTCACACCTGAGTATCAGTCCAACCCTGAACTGTGCAAAAAAACAAAAAAAAACTTGTACTCCAAAAAATACGGAAGGTGTCACCGGCGACATCTATGGAGGTAAACGGTTAGCATTTTTTTGATCCGCACCAGAGTCCAAGAACGTGGAACATTCCTGCTACCGTCCCCCCCCCAGGGTGAACGGTAGCAGGGCATTGATGACAAAGGCAATAGTGGAGTATAAACTGAACCATTAGGAGGGAAATAATTATTAGGGGAAGTCTTGCCTTGGTGCTGTGATTGCAGGGTCATTATGCTCTCCCTAATGAAACAAACCAGCGGAGAGCCTCCATCTCGGCTGTAGCCGTTATCATCACCCTTCAGAGAATATAAAAAGGAAAACACTTCAGCGGTGGGCTAATTAAAACCAGAGAGGTCTGGATGAGGAGGCCAAACAACCCACACAGGTGGCGGGCCGTGCCGCGCTGCGCCGGTTGCTGTGTGCGTTTGCGCGCGAGGCGCTGTTGCGCGTCATGTTTGAGCCTGGGTGTGGGTGTTTGAGGAAGCAATTCATGTCCTTTTATTAATATGGCTTGTGTGGGTGCAGTGTTTGAGGCAGCAGTCTCCCTTTGTGTGTGTTGTGATTGTTAACAGAGGGCTCCCCCATTTATTTTAATGGGTCTAGCCCTCCGCCGCTGTCAGGAAGGGACCCGGCTTTCATCTGACAGGACCCCGCTCAAATAGGCCATCGGTGCTCCATAATTAGTTCAAATGTCGAAGCGGGTGAATTATTGATGATTTGGGACGAGTGGTTTGGGGGGGGATATTTCACATCAACTGTGTTTCTTTTTAAAGGACAGCTGGTTCCCACCGCAGACATGAAACTCTGGTGTGGGGGCCACCAGAGGATGCTCTTTCAGCGAGGCGCAGAGATAAACGGGGGCAGTAAAGGGGATAATGACCAAGTTAAAGTGTGGAATCATGTCTCGTTCGCGGGGAACAGGTGGCAACGATCTATTAGCTTTTTTTTTTTTTAATGTTACCTGGTGAGAAGTCGCAGCGCCGGTTGGGCACAAAAAGTGAACTGCCCCACGAAGACGGTCTAATTCCTGCTCCTGTCAATCACCGGGCATAATGGTGCTATAGCGTGCGGTAATAGCAGCTCAGGCCCAGTCATTTCCACCCCCCTCCAGCTCTACCTCAGGTACTTAGAAGGGTTTCCATCGGCTCCTGATTTTTCAAGAGAGACCTCTCAGACAGAAATGACAATGGACTTTCAATGGCTTATAATTACGCCACTTTCCAGCGCCATTTCCCGGCCATCATTTGCATTAGGACTCACATGGGCGTGAGTGCGGCACACGCTGCCATCCGCAAAAAAAAAAAAAACACCCCCAAAAAAAAGACCCCTTTGATGGACTTCACAGCCGAAATGACCCGAGTGCCGCCACACGTCCTGGACCACCCACCGAACTCTCGCCCCGCCGCCCAGCTATCTGCTAATTGGATGGATGGGGTCCAGAGCTGAAGCTGCTGCGACTGAGGATCGGTAATGAAGAGGCACCTCACATTCACGAGAGCCCGCATCCCTTCCTTCTTTCCAAGGTTATTCCACACAGTCTGAAAAGAAAAGGGAAAACTGAAAATGATGCTACTGATCTGTTTGAGCGGGAGTCCAAGGACAGGATCGGTGTCATACTGCCATCTAGTGGACTTTTTGGGTTAAAACGTTTTGGTTTATAAAATACTTTTTGGAAGTTTTCAGAGAAATGTGAATAGAAAACAACAAAAAGAGCCATCTTTGGAGTAATAAAACTTACTCTAATTACCCTCTTGGACGATGATTTCTTTTGCAGATTGCTTATTATTCTGGGATTTGTTGCTCTTCTCGCCGCAGTAGGCGTTCAGCTCATTCGGCTGGAGGGACTGCCTAAAATAAAATCATCACCCTCCTACCCGGCGTGCGAGCAGGTCCAGATGGTTGAATTTTCACTGACGTCGTCCCGCTGAATTTCCCTGTTGCCCCCCCCCCCCCCCCCCGGTCTAAAATTAGAAGGTAATACTTGCTGCGTCTGCTCATGGAGCTGCTTAATTATCGAGAACTCGTGTTCCAGCCTTCCAGAACCAAAAACTAAAACAAAAGGGAGTTTTAACTGCTGTTTTCACGACCAACTTCTGTTAGCAGAGACAAACTAATGATGGAAGCGCTTTTCTCATCACTCCTATTGACATTACAAAGTAAAATCCATTCAGTCGCCCCAAAACGCCATGAGGTTCTGAAGGCAAAGTATAAAAAAAATGCAGATATTTAGAGGTGGATTCCTCTGTTGCATCTTCAGAAGCAGGAAGGAGGAAATAAACATCCGCCTGATTCTGTGGTTTTTTTCTTAATTTCTCACTTCTGTATGCGCGTTAAATAGAACCACTCTAATGAAAAACTGTGTTGTTTGTGGCATTTTCTGACGATGCCAGACATTTATTAGGAAAGTGAAGCTCAAAACCTAATTTCTGAGAATTTCTCTATATGGATCGTTGTGAATCAGGAGCAGACAGAAAGAATAAACGACGTTTGACAAAGATCAAACACGCTGGTGATGCTTCCACCTGTACGTCTTTGTTTTTCCTCGTCCGAGCTGGCATCTGGGTCTAAACTGTACGATTGGATAGCTCCAGAACTGTTGGCCTTTTTTGTTAATGTTTGGTTGGGGGGGGTGTGTGTAAGCTAGTGGGAGAGAGTGTAAACAGATGGATGACGGGAAGTGGGGGGTTCTACACCAACGGTTTAATGTGACAAATTTGAGGTAATCTGTATGATTTGATGTCCTAAAATTGAGATTTTAAGATCCATATATTTAAAAAAAAACACATTGAAATTAATTATCTTGTTGTATTTTCAGGTTTGTTTGTAGAAGAACATGAACAAATGTCTGAACTTCAAAACCACGTCAGACGATGCTCCATCCTTTGGACTGGACCAGTTCTTTCTAATCAAGCTGATGTAAATCAAAGAGGTGATTCCATAGCAGACGTAGAGGACGAGACGAGGAAAGTGGCTTTTTTTTTTTAAACCCTGCAATAGAAATAAAGGAAGAGGCGCAAAGAAGAACCCGTCAAAAGTTCAAAAGCGTTTAAAGTAAGCAGCAGGTTTGAATAGAAGAAGACACACCATCTGCTGAAAGATGAGAATTATGCCACAATTCTCAGTTTAAATCAGTTTTTATTATTAAGCCGAATGGTGGGAAGAGTGGCGGCAAATGCGAGCTTAATTTTCTGCTTTTAGACCAGTTCTAAAACGAAGCTAACTCGGAGCCGGACAAGTAGTAGCTTGATACTCGAGTCATTTCACTACTGAAACACCCAAAGAACCTTTCTGGTGTTCTTATTAGATGACATAAAGAAGGTGGAGGGTTTAAAGTCAGCAGTCCAGAGGCATGGAGGGTGTGGAGAAGAAGTGAAGACGCGAGTGCAGGCAGGTTGTAAATGGGTGGAGAAAAAGGTGTGATAGAAGATAGAAGTTGTTGGGCCTAAAGACGGTGGATCTGAGGAGAAGACGGGGAGCAGAGCTGGAGGGAGCGGAGGTGAAGATGCTGAGGTTCTCTTTGGGACCGACCAGGATGGATCGGAGGAAGAGGTTTTGGAGATGAAGTCAAGAGAGGCCAGACAACGACGGTGAATGTTTTGGTAGAAGGATGCTGAGTCCAGAGCCGCCAGGCTAAAAGGTGAGAGGACGACCAAAGAGGAGGTCTATGGATGCAGTGAAGGAAGACATGAAGGTAGTTGGTGTTTGAGGAGACGGAGAAGAAGACGGGGTTAGACGGAGGATTCGCTGTGGCGACCCCTGAAGTGGAAAGTGAAGAAGTTTTCAAAACAGTTCAGGTGGTACATTTAAGAAAACCTACTTTCATTCAATATTGGAGAGTCAACTTTTTAGGGCTGACATTAAAAAACACACACACACACTTCTAATTGATTAGTTTTCCTATACATTCTTGCATATTAGCCAAAAAAAAAAAATCCAAATTAAGTTGAATTTATGGGAGAACAGTTCTACTACCGGTATTTTCCAAAAAATTGTCTGTTTTGTAACGTTTCCGATGACAGAGACTCTGTTCATCATTTCACTATCATTAGCTGTGAACTATTTTGCTTACATGCCTTCAAAATGTAAAAATTCTTACCGTAGATTAGAAATAAAAGCCTTTTTTTAAATGCTTCATACCACATTATGACAGCTCAGTTTGCTCTATCAGCACATTTTTGGCGTCATGGGTGGAGTCAACGAACGCAGTCAGGCTTCCTCCAGCCCAACCGCCCGTTTTCAGAGCCTTTTTATCCCTTGTGCTATCCTAGGCACTTTAACATCGGGAGTTGGGTCATCTAGACCCACTAGACAGTGCGCTGAACCTTTCTTCAATGATTTGTGATCTTCACTGGTGTCCATGGATTACATGAAATCTTTCCACCTTTATCCACCTTTGTCATGGTAGGGAGAACACGTCAATGTAAGGGAGGGGTCATAGGAGAGCACAAGGGTTATGGTGGTCGGTCATCACAGCTGACCCAGTTCAGGTCCACGTTTGACGTTCTGACATCAGGGGTTCATGGTTTGGCGTCTCCCAGAACGAAGGAAATGCTCCTGCATATGTCAACATTGTTGAACCAGTGTGTTAGGATGGATTTAATAACTCATTTTATTAAATTACATCAGGCTTAGTTTAAGGGTCTTCCTAAGAAAAATAAATAAAATAAAAAATAAAAAGAGGAGGATTTAAATGAATTTGTTGATTTTTGTAAAAAACAAATCGTATCTTCAACCAAATCGTAGGGGAATCGCAAATCCTAACAGGTACTAATAATAAAAATAGAGCTAAGTTGATCTTTAAAAACCCTTTGGAGTTCTGCTTGGGAAAGTTCTGTTTGTTTTCTTTAATGCTCTGCGCTCGGATCGGTTTGTGCGGAGAGGACAGATGGAGCGGGCTGTTCCCGTCGACAGATCCCAGAACGCCTCGTGATCCAGCCGTCTCCCTGAGCCAGAGAAGCAGAACAATACAGCCCTGTTCTCGTCTTAAAGTGGAAACAAGGAAAGCTGCTGGAACATCGCAGGAGCAGATTTCCATGATGCTGAAAGAAAGACGGGGCAGATGGTACCTTCCAGAATCTTTGTTTTACAAAAAAAAAAAAACATTTAGAAGTGTTCTGGGAACGTTTGAGTTCTGAATTTGCTTACTCTTTAAATATAGAACCTCTGAAATGTCAATTTTGCTAAATTAAAGTTATTTCCTTTTTTTGGGGGATGTTCCAACCAGTCAGACGTTTCATCAAACCACTTTCCCCCATCATTTCAAAATAAAAGACCAGCGTTGGCGTCTTGCAATCAGAAAGGAAATGACTTTAACATCTTTTATTTGGGCTCCGATTACATAAATGTTGATAACACAGCCTGCTTTGGATCTCATAATACAATAAAGTTTAGACTGATCACTGATGCAATAAACAACAGCTTGAATCTGAACTACAGCCCTATGTACACACAAGGAGAGTTTTTTCGGTCCGTTTTTAAGAACATGAATCATACTGAATAGCGAGTGACTACTTTCAATCACGTTTCTGTCACAGCAGATGCAGCAGCTTGGTTTTCGAGTCTACACGTCACAGTCGTCCCCGCGGTGCTTTTATTCTGAAGGAACGTCCCAGTTACATAGCAGTTCGGCTCGTCTTTGCCGGCACGTGAAGGTGATGCATCTCCACGGATACAGGTAGAAGACTTTTAATCCTAAAAGTTCAAGACCTGAGAGGTTTTTATTTTGTTTGTTCTAGTGGAACAAAAACTTTGAACTTCAAAGGATTAATGAGAATAATGAAATGTTTGCAATCAGCAGTTTTCTCTTTCGTGACTTAAACATGCAGACAATCGGCTTCTGTTCAAAGTCGCGGTTTAGATTAATGTTTTTTTTATTTTAAAACTCGATGTTCGTCGACGCAGATAACTTAAAACAAATAAAATTCTTTAAAATTCTAGAAAAGTCGTCCTAAGCGGCGGCGGCTCCGCGGCTACAAGTTCATTCCTTGGGCACTTAGTAGAGAGTCCAGCATGTCAAAAGTGTTTTTGTAGTCGGTGTGCTGGCCGTTGGATATGATCATGCCGTTCGTCCCGTCGTGGTGCTCCATCATCCTCTGGCCGCCCTCAGAGGAGGAGGAGTAGTGGGAGGAGCCTCCTTTGGAGGAGCGGCTGCTCTTGGATGAGTGGTGGTGGTGGCCGTCAGCGTGCGGCCTCTTGCGGGACGAGCCGGAAGGGTCGCCGTGGTGGCCGCCCACGGCTCGGGCGGACCCGTTTTCCAGGGTGGCCCTGCCCCCCGCCGTGAGCGAGTACGAGTGTTTGGAGTGGCGGTGGCCTTTGTGCTTGTCCTTGCTCGCCTCCGAGCCGCCGTGGCGCTCCGACGAGACTTTGATTCGCATCTTCAGCTCCTCGCTGGTGGAGGCGCCGCCGTCGGCGTAGGAGGCGGCCGCCCGGGGCTTCTTGGAGCCGGGCTTGTCCCTCCTGCCGTCGTGCTTCTTGTGGTGGTGGTGGGGGGTCGGGGGAATGTACATGTCCGTGCTCGGCTCCTCCTTCACGCCGTTCTGCAGCTCCGCCGCCTGTTTCTCTCTGTACCTTTCCAGAGTCAACACTTTCTGAGAGCGGGAAAAGGCGGCGGCCGCCGCCAGCTGCTGGTGGTCGCCGCCGCCGCCAGCAGCTTTAGGTTTGTGCTTGACCAGCGTGAAGTCTGAGTGGGGGGGCTGGGAGAACTGGTCGCTGAGATTCTGGTACAGGCTGTAGGGCGCCGGGATGCTGTTCAGGCCCGCCATGGCGTCGGGGTCTGAGCTGGAGGAGAAGAAGGAGTTGCTGCCAGGGAGGCCCTCTAAGGACCCCCCCTGGTAGGTGGGCTCCACGGCGGCGCCCTCCGTCTTTGGTTTCTTAGCAGCTTGGATCGCCTGCAGAGCAAAAGCGCAGAGAGACCTGAGCGGGCGGGTCCATCCACTCGGCGCCACGGCGGCGGGAAAAGCCCCATCGCTTACCCTCCAGTTCCGTATCCTCTTCAGTTTGCTGGGCGTCCTCTCCAGGATCTGCAGGAACTCGTGGGTGAGTTCTGAAAACCACACAGAGGTTTTGGAGTTTGAAGCCATCAGTTTTGACGATCCATTACAAAACATTTGTTCTGTTTTCTGCTCCGTTATACAAACAAATTTGATTTTCCGTCTCGCGGCTTAAGCCTTTCTATGAGAAGCATCACAGACCAAAGTCAGCTTTTTATTTTATTATACTTTATTTAAATTCTGTGTGGTGAGGTGCAGCTGAGGCAGTAGCGCAAGGGTGATGTTAATTGCCCCCAGTATCGGGAATCGAACCCTGGATTCCTGCGTGAACCAAACCGAGCTACCCAGCCGCCATGGTAAAACAACTTACAGAATCTGTGACGAACAAAGACTTTTTCTCCACCAATGTATGTAAAGACTGAAAAATGAATTGGTTTCAATGAATCCACCCTTAAGGAAAATATATTAATTGAAAGGATGTAGTGGCTTAAATTGGCCACTAGATGTCACTGTTGATTCTGGGTTGGATTTGTTTACTGGGAAAAACCTCAGTCGTTATGGAAGGACTTTGGTTTGTGTTTCTTTTGCACACCTTTTGGGGAAAATGACAAAAATATCTATTATTAAGTGAAATGTTTTGTTTTATACATTTAAGCAGAAATTTGAAAATAAGAATTGTTACTAATGTCCAAAAAGCACAGCTTATCTATCTTTTTTTATTAACAAACAGGTCTTCAATTCACACTTTAAAGCTAACTTTATTTAGACAACTGTTAAACAAATAAGACGTCTGTAAGAACATGACCAATCAACGAATTTGAGTAAGAATCAGATCAATTTGTCCAAACCAAACCAACTTCCTAAAGACAGAGGACTCTCACCATCGAGCAGCTGCAGCGTCACGGTCCGGTCCACATACTCCCACCAGTGTTTCCCGTCTGTGGACACGGGGATCTCCCAGTTGGACCATTTACAGGCCAGGTGGATGCAGACGCATGCCACCACCGTGGGCCTGTACTCCAGGCAGAAGGTGGTAAGGTGCAAACTGCAGGGACAGACAGGAAGCAGGAAAACTCCAAGGGTTAAAACACAAACGCCCAACCGGCCTCTACAACAACAAAAAAAAAAACACACTTCCTAACATGAAACCACAAGCTCACCCCCTAAAGCCAGAATTTGTCTAGTCACACAAACAATTTAATAAGGAGAAAGTTTTCCATTTGAAAGAGAATATTTGATCAATTATTGAACAAATATTGTCTTTTTGGTGATTAAAAAGAATTAAAGCCTTTTGTTTTGAGAATTTTTCCATTAAAAATGTTCATCAACTTTGCTGAAGTCATGTGTGAGTTTAAATAAACAGCGAGTCGTCCTTCAACACAAGCAGACAGCAGAAAGAGCACATTTCTATTTCCTGTGATCACTGAACTTTACAAAATAAGAGCCACGTCCCACAAAAAGCTGACCCTGTTGGACTTTGGGCGCCAGCACACCAAAACAGAACTCTGTAAACATTGTCCAAACCAATCAGAGCCTCTTTTCTGGTTCAAAACACCATTCGAGGTGAGAGTTCTTGCTCTGTTTTGCCACTCATCAGTTCAAGTTCTTGGACTTGATGTTTGCGATCAGAATTCTCTTCTCCGACGTGAGCAGACAGTTAACAGTTTTCAGGTCCACCGCTGGCGGGGAGCTTTCTTTGTTTCAATTTTTGGTTGTTATCGTCAATTTGGTGTACAGAAGCTCCCAAAGTCCTCCGTGCTTTATTGTCCCTGAATCCAAAACTACACTGCAAACCTGCCAGTTATGAATATTATGGGATGGTGAAGCTAAAAGACAAAAACGTTTTTTTTTCTTAAAACATGCATGAACTGACAACATTGAAATGCAATATTTATGTCCTCTGAAGGCAAAGAACACTTCCACCCCCATACAGTAGGTGGCAGTATGCATATTTCTTAGCCATTCAAACGATGCTTAAGATAAAATCTTTATCTTTTTTTATCGGTTTACGAAGTACATTTATGCCTTGCGGGGTGTTCAAGTTACAAAATTGGGCAGCACACCGATGTTAGCATCTGCGCTTAACCCGATTACGATAAGTTTGACCGTTGACGCAACTCCAGCTAATTCTGACGCAGAGAACAGCAGCCTTGTGCTGAAATGCAACACTTCGCAAGAGTCAAGTGCTTACGTAAGCGACTTAAGTGAGCTGATTCGGACGCCGAGAAAAAGCGGCTAATGCAAGACTTCATAAAGTGACGCACAGCGGTGCGAACGCGTCGTGAAAAACGACTTCTCTGTGTGCTAGAGTCAGCTAATCCACACTAAACGATTGAAGATTTGCAGCCAAAGACTGTGTTGCTTAGGGGGTCGCCGGCAACACAATCAACATAATTGATTCTGGCGCAGAATCTTGCGCTAATGTGCAACATTTTTGCTGGTCGAATGTTGGTTTCCTAAAAGCAATTCGGACGCCATGCTCACTACTTTTTTTAAGGCGAGTGTGACATCATCGATGACATGACATAAATAAGCAGTTTGAAGAAAAAAATGTTGCTGGTTTATTAAAAATATACACTTAAATACATTTTCTTGGCAGAAATGGGTTAAACGCAATGCATTGTGGTCTATATTCGCCGATCTAGTGGGCATCGATGCACACTAGTTTTTCGCAGAGACTTCTGGGAAATTTCCAGGGCACTGGATTTTGGAATTGTAGACTTGCACAGCACTACAAAATGACGAACACAATATGTAGTGATAGAATTCAGACACAATCTGAATTTACAAACTTTTCAGCCTTTTACTAAAATGAACGTAATTACTAATTATTAACATTTTGCTCCCGTAGTGTTTGTGCGTCAGCGCAACGCTGCTCGCCTTCGCTTCCAGAGTCCCTTGGAATTACATTAACTGCGTCAACCATTGAAGAGTCACGGTAGTTTAAGAAAACATGAAGACTGGAGCTAAAGCGTTGATGTTGAAGGGTTCGGTAAAACCGTACGATGGTTCAAAGCAACGGGATGGCGGCAGCCAAAGAAACATGTCTGTACTTGCATACCGTATCGGGGTCAAACGTACTCGGAGACGGTACGGATCACCCAACTTGATCTCAACTTTTTATGAACGCGTTCAAACTTTGTTTGCAGTGTAGTTTGGAGTCTCCGTGAAAGCTCCTCTGAGGGCAAAAAGTCAACAAAAAAAGGAAAAGAAAAATGAAAGAACTGTGAACTATACTTACCAAGAACCTCTATAAGTTTAAGAATCTTTAGCCGCAATCTATATTCAGGCTACCGTTTCAGAGTTTTTTTGTTTTTTTTTGTTTTTTTAGACACTCCGTACCAAAAAAACCCGGAGAGGTGAACAGCACCACTACATTCAACCCCTATGTGCCAAGAGGGAGCCCTTGTACAATACACCGCACAGCAGCCCGGCCGGTACTTCCCCAAACCGGGGGTTCCCGGAGACCAGGCGCCAACAGGGCGTTGGACACAGGAAGGGGGACCCTGCAGGACAGGAAGCCATAGTGTGCCATTACAGTGCAATAATGGGAACAGGAAAATAACCTGTTGGTAGCCATGAAATAGGAAGTCTGAGCCAAATCTCTGCTTGCTGCAAAAGAAGAAGAAGGATTTCAGTTAGATGGCTTTGGACAGTCGCTATAGCAACATCAGGGAAAGTGTAACCCTTTAACGCCACAAACACACGCTCTTCCAACCGCCGCAACGATTTACCCGTTTAGCCAATTACCATCATTCTGAATGCTCAGCTGCTTTTCTCCGAGTCGTTTTGAGTTACGATAGTTGCGCAAACGGTTTTCGGACGAATGCCGGAGCTGAAGCTCTGGCGTTAAAGGGTTAACAGAAACACATGAAACGATAAAAATGAAGGAGAAAAATACCTCGCACTAGCTGGGAACATCTCACAACATCTGTGTGAGGATGATCAACTGTTATTTCAAAACCTGCAGAGGGGGAGATGGGGGCGGGAAAAACTGATGAGTGCACAAAATGAAAAAAAAAACAAAACAAAAGAAGCCCGGGGCGGTCTCATCAGCACGACTCACCTAGCGTTTGCAGCACGATTGACTCCAGAACTACCAGCTCGTGCGCCTGCAGCTGGAACGCCTGAAAGAGCCCGAGAAACAGAGAACGGAGTCAGGAGTTGTCGTCTGACTCCTCGTCCCGCCACATGCGGGAAGAAGGAGGACGACCTAAAACCGCCAGGCTGACAAAACTACGGGAGAGTAGAAGCGGTCGACCGCAAAGACGCAACTTTTGACGACAAAAGATGAGACGTTCCTACAATAAAAGAAAATGATTTTCTCACATTTCACGTTAAAAAAAATCAATTCAATGAATCTGACTTTGATTCAAAACGCTGAAGAGAATCTGCTTTAAATTTTCAAAATAAAAGCTCTTTCCAGGTAAACTGGTGATCTTCAGAGTTCAGGCGGATAAACGGAGCTACTCTCAGCACCAACAAACGTTTTTCAGACAACAGAAACCAACATGGCTGTGGATCATCGCACAATAACAACAAACACACTTTCTGCTTTTAATCACCAAAGGCTTTCAGGACGAAAAGGGAAAAAAAAAGGTTTTGCTACAAAAGTGAGCAAAATAATGTCATTTTAAACAATTCTGAAGGATATAATGAATTACTAATATTTGGAACACAACTACCAATAATTGATGAAATAAAAGCCTTATTTGTACAGAAATTGGACAATTTGTGCAGTTTTTTTCCCTTTTGTGGAGAAAAAGGGGAAAAAAAACTGCACACAAATTAGCCTACGGATCAAGAGGGTAAAAGGCCGTTAGAGTCACAATAGAAGTGTGAGACACAACAATAAAATCAGCATGTTGATCATCAAGAGATTTAAAATGTATAATGACACTGACTGAGACGCTACGCTGTCATTTTTGTGCTTTGCCCCCAAATCAAATCCAAGAAAACAGCCTAATCACAAAAAGAAATTTCCATCCTCTTTTGATCAATGTTAAAAGTTGTTAAACAGTAATCCCCCCGTATTCGTTCCTCACCCCCCCCCCGCGAATAACAAAAATCCACGAATAATCGACGCTGGTTTAAAACTCCAAGAGCCGGAGCCTCTACAGAGTCAGAACCTTTTTCTGCCGTTTGGGTTCATTTCCAGAAGCTGGAGATGATGCAGGGCGTTTGGATGGCATCTTAAACGTGTAAACAATACTTTACAGTAAAGTACAGAGTAAATCGTTTTTCAAAATTCGCGGAACGAGCGCTGTTCTGCGCCTCGCGCTTGTGACGTCGCGTCATATGCATCCACCTGCGAATGGGCGGGGCGCGAATATTAAACCGCAAATGGGCGGTTAGAGTACTGTACCATGGTCCAGGTGAATACTCGATTCTGATTGGCTGCTGGGTGTGGGTTAAAACCTGATAACTGCACGGTGAAAAAAAGAGCTTCCGGTCACCTAGCTTAAATGTTTTGCATCACTTCTTAAAACGACCTTTTGCTTCATCATTCTGACAAAAACAAGCGGTAAGAGGTGAACTTTCTCTCTTAACTGATGCTTTAGTCAACCCATCGGGACGATCAGCATTTATATATTGCCGAATCTTGACTGCAGCGGTGGTGGTGCGCGACGCGGTCTATTTAAAAATAGTCCGCTTTTTGTGAGAAAAGCGATCCAAATTGAAAAAAAAAAGACAAGAATAAAGGACTAAAAACTGGTTAATATGTATTGCTTTTGTAAATGACCATGGTATAAGCGTGTTAATGGCCTTCGAAGTGTGCACTATCACTTTTTAGGGCATCCGCTTCGCGTCGGACGCTTCAGGTTTCCACGGCATGCGTTAAAAAGTAATAACGCACACTTCATCGGCCATTAACCCTTATTTGATTGCGATTAAATGCTGTTCTCTAAGACATCATTTTCGTTCACACCGCTCCTGGCAACTCACGTTCAACAAGCCACTTCCCATGAAAGGTTTATGTAAATGCACATAAAAGCACATATCAGGCTACTGAGTTCCAAACTCATGCGTTGCTACGCAAGATTTTACGACCGTTTTCAGGCTCCGCGTACAAAACGCGCGGCTACTAACTGTGCATTGCCAGTTCAACCAGGTTGAACTTCGACCAATCACAAATGCTGTACCCTTTTTTTTTAAACGGAAGGCCCAACCAGTTTGAAAATTTATCACGGCGAAGAAATTAATAATTCCATATTTATCGTACATATATCGGAATAGAGCTGCGAAAGAAAAAGCCTGGAGCAAAGATTCAGCAGATTTGCACCAAGCCTCTTCCAACTGTAGTAGAAAGTAGTAGAAGAAGAAGATGCCCCTCCCTGGTCGCCCAGGGTTCACATACCCGTATGGTGCAACGGAAATGGCGAGCAATAACAGTGTCGAGCCAAATCCAGCTGGGACTGTCACATCACGCATACAATCTTTTTCACAATTTAAATAAAGAAAAACTCAGGAAGGCTTCATTTTCCTTATATATAGCCATAAGAACATGTGAAAGACCGCACTTCCATCGGAGTGGGTCTCTATGCTTCCCACCTGAGGGTCAGAGGTCACTCACGACAGTTGTGGTAACCCCCCCAGATCTGCCAACAGAGGAGCCAGACGGAAGCTTAACTCACACTGCTTTTGGTGTCTAAGGCCGGCTCCTGCGGGTTAATGAAGGCATGGGCCATTTTAATGACGTGCTCCAGCTTCCTGGGCTGCTCTTCCACCTTAGCTGCCAGGAACAGCGTGGTCTGAGAGATGATCTGTGATCCAGGGAGGAAGCGGGTTCACACCAGGACTTCACATTAAAACCCCCACAAACAAACACACACATAAGACCCCGAATACTTACATTTCTGTGGAACTTGGTGAAGGAGTGGATCATATAAAACCTATGCATATAAACTATGGCGGTGTTGATTATTAGCTGGGAGCTGAATGCGCAGTTGAGGAAAATACGTAGACAAAACCCATTTGGGAGATCAGGTTAAAAGAAAAGTGTTGCAAAAAAGTGATTGTAATAAATGACGCTTAGATATAAAAAGTGTTTTTTTTCCCTTTGGCGTCGTAGTCAGGAGCTAACAATAGACAGCAGAGCAAAGAGGCCAGACAATGGCTTACCGACTAGCATTTAGCAAAAGCGAGCAAACATCCACCAAAACGGCTTTAAATTCAAATAAATGCTTTAGGAAGAATTGTGGATGACGTCGAACGACGTAATAGTAACATAAAAGCTGAGATCTAATTGGAAGCATGCTGGGAAATCGAGCTTAAAGTGAGCTAGCAGCGCTAGCCGAGCTGTTTACCGGCTAACCGACAAGGATACACGTTGAGCCTCTGGCCGATGTCCTGGATCAGGTTGGCGGCCTGCTGCCGGTAGGACAGCTCCCGGTCGGCCTCGATTCCGCAGCGGCGGGACGGCGTGTTTTCCAGCTGCTCCCGGGTGAAGAGCCATTTCGTAGAGGGTCCCCGGTGCACCGCCATTACGCTCCCGCAGCCGAGCCCGACGGTGCTAGCATCGGGGAGGGAGCGAGGCGGCGGAAACACGCAACGACGGCGAAAAAACCGGTAATGGTGTTTTTTGACAGCGCCCCTAGTGGAGACTTTGTGTAATGCTTTTGTGGGGGAGGGTTCCACAAGAGTTTGAGCCAATAAAAGTGTTATGACAGTTATGATATTTACTTTATTTTTTATCAGTACTTAAACTAATATATAAATATATTTAAGAGATAATATTCTCTTAATTTGTGTCTTTCTTGACATTTATACATTACAATACATTTTTAATTAATTATTGTTTTTATTATTAATCGAGTTTATAAATTGCTTCATTGTTAGACAAATAAAAGGTGATCTTATTATTTAAATACTGCCAGATTTTTAAACAATTTTTATGTTTCGTTAGGATGATGCTTCCTAACCTTTTATTTTTGTCTTTCTAAATTAGCATAAAACGATTTCAAAATAAAATCTTGGCTAGAAAAAATATTTTACAGTGTATACAGCATAAGATAAAAGATATATGAACTACACAGTGTCCCACTTGTGACTTTAGAGCTTTCTGGAATAAATTTTACTCTACATTTCTTGTTAATCTCATTTTCTGGAGGAATTTGGGTCACAAAGCACTAAATATAATATACAAAAGTGGGATAATAGTATTTTCAATCGAAATCAACTTGGTTTTGACTAATTTGATACATTTTTATAGATAATCAACAAAAATCCAGAAATATGCTCTGTATATGAAATTATATTTTTTATTTTAAGAAATAGAAACTTAAGAAAATAGACATTGATTAATCAAACCAGGTTAGATATACAGCCACAATTAAATAGGACAAAAAAGATACATTTTTTTAATAAAATGATCTTGGATTACACATTTAACAGTCATGATTTATGTCAGTGATTTAAATCTAAACTATCTTTTCTTACTAGAAGCGTCTTAGCACTAAACTGAAAGAAAACCTGTTTTACCCCCCCCCTCTTTTTAATTAAAATTAATTTTTTTGGGATTAACACTATTTTGACAATTGGCTGTTATTTATCTCTCCTAGTTCTCCCAAATGTTTTGTGTCAGGAGCCTCATTTGTTTATTTCTTTGCTACAACATATGCATTGTGGCAAAGTATCTCAATCATTATGGGATACTTTTGATTATTTGTGGATTAGTATGTAGCAGGTGTGTGTCCCATTAGGCCAACAATGTTTATGGAATGTGTCTTTTTCTTTCCTCTCATTTTTGATGCTTTGTTTATTGGTTTTCCTCAACATTTTGATTCATGTAAATGTGAGTGGTGCAGTACTGAAATGATCCTCTAGAGGGCACCATGTGACAAAAATGAAGGGTCAGCAGCACTAACTCTATTTTTATGATTTGCAAGATTATTATTTATGGTTTGTAATTGCAAAAAGTATCTCAAATTTACATAAATAAGAGGCAGAAAATCTTTATTCCCCTTTTTATTGACGATGTCAATTTACCATATTTTTCCCAGAAACTTTTTTTTAATCATTTCTGCTGGTTCCTTTTTTCTAGGAACCCTCAAATGTTCTTAATTAGAGTGCAGGTGTGACTGTAACAGGACGGCTCGGCTTTTTCTGTTATTTGTTACCTGACTCTGCGCACCAACTCATTGATGCGCACAATCTTTCACTGTCTGTAAACGCGATAGAGGCGCCACTTCCGGTCAACGCTTTCAAAATAAATTGCTAATTCAACTTTGACAGGACAGATTTGACATTTGTCAGCGTCCGCGAAAGTCCCCAAAATGTTTTTAAAGATGAATGAAAGTTAAACGCATTAAGAAAAAAAAGAAATAGCCACATTTGAACTTTTATTAGCTCACTTCTTCTAAAATGGGCATCAGGGTATAGAATGGCTCTTAGTGCAACACAAATAAAATCTTCCATTGTGTATAAAAACAGTGATGTATTTTTTCTAAATAACAACAAAAAATAATATAAAATTTTAAAAGTATTAAGTATATAGTTATTAATATTTGATAACTTTACCTGCGACAGTGACTATTAAAAGTCATTGCTTTCTATTAAATATTTAGTTATACATACAATTTTATACATTTATTTATATATTTGTGTGTCTAAGATGTGTGTCTAAAACTATTGTAGAATTATGTTTTTTAAAACAAGAATTAAACGTTTGTTTAATTCTTAGCTTTGCCCCCTTTTTAATTATTAGTCTTATTATATCTGTTCAATTAAATCGTTATCCGGCATAACAGGATTGTTCTTTAAATACCAAACACAAATGATTTACTTTTCGTTTCAAACGACTTTTTTAAACACATGCAAGAAAGAGCTTACGACTTTTTTTATTTATTTTTTTCAAAACAAAGAACAGTGCCTTTATTTTTGAAATCCAAACCCTCAAATTTCCGGTTGCGGCTCGTGCACAGTATGTAATTTGGCGCAGCTGGGATCCCAACTCCACGAGGACTCCCCCACTCCCCCCTCCCTCTGTGTCTGAGCGGCTCCTCTCAGGCAGGTGAGACATTTTTAGAGACAACATGACCGAACCGCCGCCGAACCGAACCGCCGCCGCCGTGGAGCCCGCGCTGGTGAACGGCCAGAGCGAGCCGACGCAGCCCCAAGAGGAGCAGCGGAAAGCCGAAGCGGAGAGTCCGGGAGAGGGCTTCAAGATGGACCAGGAGATGAAGATCACGGACAGCATAGAGGACCGAGGTGGGTGGTGTCTGCTACCAATAGGACTCACGCGCCACCCAAATACCTTCCCGAGTTATTACTGCAAAAGCAGACTTTTAATTTATACAATGTTTTTCTACTGGAGCAGAAAATTATTTAAGAAATTCTAATTTATTTTCTACAAAGGCAGACTTTTATTTTATAGAACCTGATTGATAATTTCTACAAAAGCAGACTTATTTTATTTTTTAAATCTAGAATTTTGGGATTAGTTTAAAAAAAAGTTTTCATATTATTAAAAAAAATTCTAATTAGCTGAAAAAGCTACAAACTAGGCCCGCACAATATACTGCAAATTTATCGTTATCGCAATATCAAGCAGTGCAATATCCATATTGCAAAAGTCAGCGAAAATCGCATTAAATAGTAACCTTAAATGTGCTAAAACAATCTTATGGCAGCTTGAAGCATTTAACTAATCAAATAAATCCATTTATGCATTTGACCAATCGGATGGACCCGTTCACGTTGTTGACCAATCAGAAGAGCCCTTTATATTAGATGTTTGCCTCCTACACCAACGAGGGTCATTTGGAGTATAATTTTTAAACTGTTGCAATGAAATGGTAATGATGTTTTTGGTTGTTTATATACCGCAAATTATATCGTTATCGAAATATTAATCACCAATATCGCATATCGCAAGTTTTGCTCATTTCGTGCAGCCCTTCTACAAACACATAGATAATCGAGAAAAAGGCACTTTGTAATAACATAGTCATTAAAGTAAAACAATGTATGTGTAGAAAAACCATCAAATGTTTTAACTGTGAAAATCTTTTTTGCAAAACCTAAAGATGAAGTTGTGTTTCTGTCTGACATTTGTGCTGAATATTCCTCAACGTAGACATATTTTTGTCAAATGTTGTGTATTTGTGTTCTGTTGACGTAATAATAACAGTAACTAAAAGTGAGTGGAACTTTGCCCTGCGTATCGCCTGCAGGTCTTCTGGAGAGCAGCGTGCGCCTGAAGCCTCACGAAGCCCAGAGCTTCCGCAAGAAAGCCCTGTGGGTGTCGTGGGCGTCCATAGTGGCCACCATCATTCTGGCCGTGGCTGCTTTCAGTGAGTAGAAGGGGAAATCGCAGACGTTGTTCAGCTGAAGGACAGGTTTGCTTAGTTATGACGGTCACGCCCTGCAGTCTGTCATCACGCAGCAGCTCGTCAAAATAAAACTCTTCCCATGTTTGTTCTACACTTTCATTGCCCTTCAAAATAAACCGGGGAACTCTTTATAGCTTTAGAACGTGAAGGTATCTGCAAAATCCCAGCTGGAATTGGATCCGTAGATCAGGAAAGACGTCCTTTAGGAGCAGACCACAGATGTCCATTATCTCATCAGCGTGAGCTCACATGACTAAAGATGTGAGCTCGGGACTTCTGACTCATGGTGGCCGCTGACCTGGTGCGTGGGGTGGGGGTCAGTCACTCTCTGATCCCGCGTCTGCAACACTCCTGATGGGAAAAAGATTCAATTTTCCGGTCATGTGACCAGAACGTATCGCAGACTTTGCTTTAAGACTAGACACCCTCCAGGTCTGGAGGGCTTTGGACTGATGGTGGGATGGTGGGAAAGCAGCGCTAACGCTTTGCAGCTCCTACCTGAGTCGGGTTGGTTGAACTAGTCTAAAAGTAAAGGAGCCGTTTGTTGTTTTATGGCTTAAAAACGACTAGATGGATAAAAAACATGATCGCCAATTAGAGGAGGAGTCTTTTCTACAAACATGGAACATGGAATCAATCCCAGGATCAGGGCAGACCGTATATAAGAACTAGACTGAGTAACTCGTCCTAATTTGTTTGCGTTTTCTTTGAAGTAAAAGTTTTTCAAGTGATAAATCTGACCAATCAGATACCCCAATAAAAGTAAGTGATCTCACATCAAACATTTAAAATGATTGACAGCTTTCGTGTAGCCTGCTTTCAAGTAGTAGGGGTGTGGCCTTCAAACAAGCTCACTCCCGATTGGCGGGAGTGGTTCCAATAAAAACATTAACTCAGCCCAACTCGGACCAATCGCTGCTTAGAACATCAGCCACTTTGGATTTAAGACCGCTTCAGCAGGGATTGTATTAACACGATAAAACATCTACAGGAGTCATGTGACCCAATCGTTAGTAGGCAGTGACATTGTAAGGTGGAGGAATAACAATGTATGTTAGACCTTTTTAGGAAACCTTTACAACAGAGCACATGGATGGGATTCAATGTTTGAAACATACATTGAATTTCCATTGAAGATCCTTGATGGTCTTAACAGAAATGTTATTCTGTGTTAAAAATCTGCCTTCACTGATCTAGAATATATGTTTTTTTTTTTTTTTACTTTCCACTCCATTTACCTGCTTCCCTTCTCTGAACGTTTTTAGTTAACAGTAAACTCATGAGACGATTGTCTATTCCGGCCTCGTCTCGCCTGAACACGAAGCGGCGCGATGCATTTAGATCAGCTGGAAAAACCAGAGAAGGCAGGATCTATAGACCGCCACCCCCATCATTATCTAGACACAGAAAACACAGTGGTCATGTGACCCTCTAGTTAGTATAGGACTAATTTGATGCAAAGTTCTTAGCTTTATCATTGATGCCCCTCTCTTGCCTCGAAAAAGACACAATTGATCCTCAGTCTTGTAGAAAATTGGCAAAAAACGGTGAAACTGTAGCATAACGCTAAAATAAAAAGGTGACATAGGTGAAACTTCACACCAGAGTTAAGCGTATGGATGAATATTTTTGCAATTTATTGCAAAATCTTACACTAATTTACATAGAAATGATTTGAGAGCAAGCAAGTAAAACAGGAATGTTGCAGTTCCTCAAATGACCACTAGGGGTGGGTTTCAGTCATTGACTGTATATAGAGAACTGGACTGAGTGTGATGTCACCCATAGAAAATGCCTTGCTTCCGGTTCCAACCAAATGAAGTCAATTTAGTCACCATTTTACCGTTATTTATACCATGGTCCGTTTGAATACTCGATTCTGATTGTTTGCTGGGTGTGGATTAAAACCTGATAACCGCACGGTGAAAAAAGAAGTTTCGGTCACCTAGCTTAAATGTTTTGTATCACTGCGCCGGCTTCTTTAAAACAACCTTTTGCTTCATCATTTTGACAAAAACAAGCGGTACCAAACAAAAAGCAATCCAAATCGGGGGAAAAAACAAGAATTACGGACTAAAACCTGGTTAATATGTATTGCTTTGGTACCTGACCATGGTATAAGTGGGTTAATGGCCTTCGAAGTATGCGTTATTACATTTTAACGCATTTCGCAGAAGCAAGTGCAGGCTTCCACGGTGTGCGTTAAAAAGTTATAAACGCACACTTCGTCGGCCATTAACCCTTACATGTCCGTCGCCAGAATGTCCTCAGTAGGCCGTGATTGGTCTGTCAGTCTACATTTCCATGGTAACCACTCTCTACAATCAGCCACACACCTTCCACCGAAAGCTGACTCTGGAGATTGTGTCAAACGCTTCGAACGTTTGACGTCAGGACACTTTGAGGCATCTGATTGGTCAGTTTACACCTTGAATAACTTTTATTTATTTATTAATATTGTGAAAAAATGTGGATTAGCAAGAACATGTTAAAAAGAGATAGTAGAGCAAGAATGATTATTCTGACAAATAGACTGAGTAATAGCTGTTTATTTTTTCTATAGCAGCCCATGGGGTTTTGGCTTTTTGGGATCAGCGGGTACTTCCTATTTGGAAGTCTGTTCAGTTAAACAGTTAAATAGATTGGCAGATTTTAGCTTTACCAGGGCCACCCAGTTACTAGTTTTGGAACAGTGAATTGGGCGGGATAAAGTCCAGTTAAAGTGCAATAACACCTGTTTAGTATCGTACAGAAAGGATCCATCAATTTTAAATGCTAAGTTTCATTTTTACTCTTTTTGCCTCTACAGTTTTAACATTTTGTTCATTTTCAGACTTCCTTTTCTTTTATCTCCACTTCTTCTTCTTTAGTAAGCTAATTCTTTTTTCAGACTGTTCTTTTTTCTCACACCAAAACACCTTTGATCTGAAAATCTGTGTCGACTCCACTCCATAAAGTGATAACTCTGCACAGCCCTTTATTTCAGGCTAAAACCATCCCGTCTGGATAACAGCTCTAAGCTTACAAAGGGAGAGATGAAAGCAGCAGCAGCAGAAGTGGTGGGAGGTCCTCAGAGCTGACATGTTGAATACCATTATGATGGACTTCATTAGTATTCAGTGTTTCCTGTCGGAGCGCTGCAGGCCGTCAAAAACTCACCTCTGCTGCTGCTGCGTCGGCTTCAAAATGAGACGAAAGTCCACGGAAGAAATGAAAAACAGTTGCTGCAACTTCAGTAATCTGTTGACGTGAAGACGGGTGCAGCTTTGCAGCACAAGACCTCCTAAACCCTTATCCTGACGTCAAAAGGGACGCAGCAAAAAGATTAAAGATCTGGTTATAAAGCGGTGACTTTGCTCGAGGAGCCGACCCATTTTCTGTTTGACGCGCCAAAACCAGAACAAGGACTTCAGCAGTTCTTGTAACTCGTCTATGAACACGAAATAAGTTAAAATACTGTTAGCGGTCACACACCTAGATGTGTGAAATGTGTTCTCTGCATTGACCCGTCCCCTGGGGGAACAGTAAGTGGCAGACAGTGGCCCGCTCGGGAATCATTTGGTAGTTTAACCCCCCCCCCCCCCCCCCAAAAAAAAAAAAAAAATCCAATCCCTTATTGCTGAGTGTCAAGCTGGGAGGCATTGGGTCCCGTTTTCAGAGTCTTTGGTATGACTCTTAGATTTGAATTCACGACCTCTCAGGGCGGAGACTCTACCACAAGGCCACTGAGCTGGTCGGTATAAAAACACATTAAACACCTCAGATCTTCTGTGCTCTCTCGCCCAGCAGGCGAGCATATCTAATGTAGTGTCTCAGATTACCCCCATGTGATCCAAACATCACGTAACCATGACAACCCACAGGCCTTAAAGTTGAACTTAAAGCATTCAATTCCAAATGAACAAGACAAACAATGATCACTCCATCACCAAATACGGTTATGTCCGAACACCCAACCTAACCCCTAACTACTAAAAAACTATATAGTGCGGCACTCTGTAGTGTCTTGAATATTAAAAGCAATTCGGACACCATGCTCACTACTTTTTTTTTTAAGCGGATATGACGTCATTGATTTCACAAAGTTAAAATCGAATTAATGTGCGCGCTTAGGGAAGATTATTTATGAGTCCCCTGTCTTCTGAAGATAAAAACGTTAATGGTTTATCAAAAAAATAAGAGGGGTGTGGCTATACTAATACACAGACAAGTCAATTTTACTGTAACTAAAGTACACAAAGACAGGGAGGGAAGATTCATTCTAGTAAACGGACTAATAGATGGCATTGCAGTTTCATTCATAAATGTATACGCTCCGAACGAGGATCAGCCAGGATTTGTCAGCACTATATATTGAGTAGGGAAGGAATTTGAACACAACCTAAAGACTAGTTCACAGATACGGCAGCTGCTGAATTGTGGAAATGTATAATGGTGAGGGACTTCATAAACGTGTGAAGTCAACAATAACAGAAGCAAAGGGCTCGTTTCGGGGCCATTGTTGGGTTTTAAACGCTATAATAGGCGCCATTTCTTGTAGAATCGAGCAGAGGATTGCAGTATCCATCTAGGAACCTCTTTGTCAATATTTGTAATGGAGTAGCATTAAACAGTAGCCGCGTTACATGTGCAACATATCTTGATTTCGATCAACGGTCGGATTAAAATCCAACCGTGTACATGGGACCAGAAAAACTTTTTCCGATTAGAACGAACGTTCACATGGTCACACTTTCAGTTGGAATAAATCATTTGGGCATGTGCAGTAGTGTTGAAAATACCGGAAGAGGAAATGAGTCCTACAGTAAACAAACCCTGCTGCCATAAATATCCGCGCAGTAACGCCCAGTAATATAAGAAGACGATCTTCTAAACGTGCTTTTATTACTGTTATGAATATTATGAAGCGCCTGTTCGCTCATCATTTTATTTTTAATCTGTGGTCAGTGCTTTTTTTTTTTTTTTGTGGAAGAACGGAGCTAGAAGAAGCCAAGGGCCAAGAGAGCTAATATGCCAACAACATTAGTTTGTTTAAAGAACACAAAAACTATGCGGAAATGCAGCAATTCGCATCCTGGCTACACGTAAATATATGTGGAATAATATCAGCCTTTATTTTGTCGACACGGCAGGAAACACAACCACGTGATTGTTTTGGCACAGTTTCTAAGGACTGAGCGGCTATTTCTGAAGCTTTTGAAAAGCTCACACACTCCCCCAAAGCCGATGTGTGAGCTGGAAGTCCGAGCTCTGCTCGGACAAACAGTTCTCCTGAGTCTGGCAGCCGCTGACCCAGAGCGGCAGGACGGATTGCAGTCCGAAACCTCCCACACATAACACAACAACAAAACACACACGTTGCCGTCCACCGACACCCAGCCAGGACCGCACAGGGTCCAGACGCCACGTGCTAATAAAGCCTCTGCACCCCTTGTGAGAGGGCGGAGCGTTTTTCTCACCGGGCCTGCAGAGCAGCCATAGTCGGTCCTTGCTTAAGCTCCAAAGCTTAATTTCGAGCAAAAACATCCCGGTTTGCGCATGACGTTAAAACCAGAGCAGAAGTGACACACGACAAATCAACTGGCCATATGGCAACGCATCGATCAACAATCGCATTACCCACCTATCTCGATTGAAGAAATTTCGATCCGAACGAGTCTGATCGGGCAGACTATTCCAACGGCGTGTTTAAACGACGATTTTTCTTCTGATCAGGCGTTCTTTCCGATTACTTTTGTCCATGTAAACGCAGCTAATGACTTGGTAAAGAACAGACTGTTCAGTGACATTGTTAGGGAGCAATACTGACTTGTACCATCGCTCAAGTTTTAATTACTTTGAAGTATAAAGTATCTAATAGTCTTTTACCCTTCGTTAGAAACATATGTCGGTGGTCCTGGTATGCCAAAGCTTCATACCATTTGAATCAATAACCCGCTGTCTTTAGATCTGTGAGAGGATTGGGGAATTGTTTTCGCCAATGCAGGAAGCTATGATCTGTTCAACAGAATAATATTCTATGCCTTTAATGAATAAAGTAAACCTCAAAGAAAGGCCAAATGGCCTATTTAGCCTTCAACTAGTAGTACAGATAAGAGATCGGCCGATATAATTTTTTCAGGCCGATACTGATAACCGATATTTCACTTGCAACTGTGGCCGATAGCTGATATTTGCCGATACTAAATAGTGTCTGGAATAACAGAACGCTTACATTTCGCTCCTTTAACATACCGCGAGGGATCTCAAAGGAACATTTATCACTTTGAAAAATTTATCTATTTAGACCATTTGACTTTTTGGACACAACGCAAACCATTGCTAGGATCTAGAAACATGTATCGTTATCAAAATACCATTTACCTGAAACAGCTACACTGGTTATAACCGTAAACATTAGCTTCCCAGAGCCAGGGATTTATTAGGAGAAAATATACATTTAAAAAATAAAGTGTATCTGAAAGCAGTCTAAAAAATATTGGTAAAAAAAAAATTAAATGTCTGGACGATACAGATAAACTGAAATTGTCTAAATATTGGCGGATACCGATACCGCCACCAATATATTGCCCATTTCTAGTATATAGATTCACTATTGTAGGATTGTAGCATATAGGCTCAATATTGAAAAACACATAACTGCTAGTTATTTAGTAAAAAATCACGACTTATCATGCAAAAACTCTCAGGTTCTGTCAGACATGGCAATTTCTACATCCATACTCTCGGTTTTTTTGTCTCGGTCGTGGGATGGGAGGGGATTTGCATCCCGGCCTGTTGCATAGAAGCTGCCATTTATCTGTTAACTGACCTACAAGTGTGGGAGAGACCAGCTGATTGACCTCAGGAGTGCAACCGCCTGAGACTGGAAGGTTGCGAGTTCAAATCCACGGCCAAGTCACACCAAAGACTCTAAAAATAGATTCCAAAGCCTCCCTGGTTTGACAGGTAAACAGGCTTGGGAGAGGGTTAAATTCCAAATGGTTCTGTGTCTGCAGCTCACTGCTCCCCCCCAGGAGAGCGAATGTCACACATCTAAGTGTGTGCCTGCTAACGGGACTTTTAACTCTGACTAAATCGTGTTTCTGCAGCTAGACCTGTAATTTGCTTTTTTGAAATGCACCATAGTGGCAAAGTTTATTGGAGGAGCGACATGTTTGTCTTCATATGAGGCCTCCACTTTGAACTGAAGCATATTTTAAAAGAGAAATAGCATACATAAATATTTTAAGCCATTTTTAAAAAATATGTACAAAGCAGTTAGCTTAAAGTCCCTCTCTGATCATATCTCGCCGATTTTTCTTTTTAATTAGATTATATGTTTTAGCCAAAAAACTTTGTTGTTTTTCATTTGATAATTCCTTGGATTATCCTTAAATTCTAACAATCCATTTTCGCAACTCCAGCCTTCTTTTTCTTCATTTAACATTTATACAGAGTTAGACTGAGGGTTTATTCTTTTATTTTTTATTGTTCTGTGCAATACATGTCACGTTAATCCAAACATGGAGAGCATAACCTTTGATCTCAAGGATTAAACTTCTGATATAAATCAGCATTGCAGTGCTTTAAATTTAACGTCCATGAATCTGTAGACGTCCTGTAGAAACACCGAGCTCCATCAGAGATGAATAAAAACAACTCGGATGCTGGATCTTCTGTTCTGCTTTCTCCTGTCGGATGCCACTTAGAGGAGGAAGAGGAGGAGGGAGCTCTGCACACTCCATGTTTGTCTGTATGAGCTTCCTCCCTGCTGACATCCACCTGCCTCTTTGGGAGCCAATTATCCACCCTTGGCTTCAGCTTCCAGGACACACACAGATTCAGACTTTTTGTTTTCCTCCTACGAGAAGGAGTGAGGAGGAGAGGGGTATGAAGGAGAGGATGAAGGGCAGGAGATGTGTTCATGGAATAACTTGCACCCCAGATTCAGAACAGAGATCCGCCTTGCTTTCTTGCTCCACCAGCTTGTTGACGTTCTCCACCTGTGTATTTATAGGGGCTTGCTTTAACTCTCCACCTCCTAATTATTCAACTTTTTCTACAAAAGAAACATAAAAAACAAAAAATTTTTTGTTATTAAAATTTTTAACTTCTAATTTTACCAATAAAAGTTTGACTTTTTTATTGGAATTCCTAACCAAATATAACTGGTTTTGGAGAGAAAAAAATACTTGAATATATATATATATATATATATATATATATATATATATATATATATATATATATATATATATATATACTATCAAGGTCAACTCTGAAGGCCTACATAATAATAACTTCTGGGTCAAAGTGTGTATTTTATTTTTGTTGTTAGTTCTTTTCACTCTACCTACTCATCTTTTTCTTATAAATCTAATATATACGAATCTCCTTAAAAATGAGAGGTATGCCTGAAGAAAACGGTAATCCTCTCATTGATTACAAAATCAATCAATAATGAAGGAGTGAACGCTGGTTCGCGAGAGTAAGGGAAGAAAGTGGAAGTGTTTATAGACCCCTGTTGACATTTCCGCCGCCCCCCCAGAGAAGTTAAAATAACAGAAGGGGGGGGTTCTAGAAGGTTCTTGTTTATCATTGGTTTAAGTGTGACTTTTCCTCATCAGGTTAAAGCCTGGAAACCATTTCAGTTGAACCGTTACGGCAATCTTTTCTAAAATCCAATGTGTGAATAAGAAGTGTCGTCTCTTTGCAGCCGTCTCCATCATGCGCCACAGCGCCTCCGCTTTTGATTCACGGTAAGCTGATGATGTGGAACCAAAACATGGCTGTTCTTCCTGATCCCACGCTCTTCTGCCTGAAGAGTCTGTGCTCTCGCTTTCAGTTTGACGCTGTGCTGACGTTCACATCGCGGTTGTGGCGCTGGCTGTTAACGCTGCCGCTGGCCCACTCGCCCATCATGGCACATGTGAGTGCGCCTTTCACCTTTACTGTCATAGAAAAAAGGCTCACACAAACACATCCAGCGAAGATGAGCAGCAGGTCATGAAGAAACAGCCCTCTCATCTGAACTTTGGCTTGGCTTTCATTGAAATTTCAAAATAAAAGACCAATGGCGTATAGCATGTTCTGAAAAAGGAGGGAAGCGTGGACCTGAGACGGACCAGAACAAGGACTTTAGATCCAAAGCTCCAGTTTTCCAGTCGGTCTGTGTTCCTCACCTTCGGCCAGAAGCTGTGCGCTGTTAGCGAATGGATCTCAAAGGGTCAGGCAGGTACAACGGATTGAGTCCGCAAACTTTATTTGTTCCCTTTGGGTAGCAGCGATCAACAGCATCCAAAAATATAAAAATAAAAATGAAAAACTAGAAATAAATTGAATATTTGGCATTGTTGTATGTCTACAGGTGCTTCCCCACAACCCCTTCTAGTCCCCTGTTGGCTAAGCAGCTGCTGCATCCCCTCCTCTCTACTCCCCAAGCACCCTGCTCAGAGCAGCATGAAAAAACACTTTTCAAAATGGCGTGCTTTTCTGTTGGTTTTATCGCCATAGCAACCATTAGTTTTATGGGTTGCCTGGAGGCGTTTAAGAGGTCTCTGTACGTTTTAAAAGAATCCGCAAAAGTAAATTTTTGGATTTCCCTAGCAACCAACCACATTGGTAGATTTTGAAGTAGTTTTCTGAGCCCCACAAGATATTTCGGCCCCATACATTTTTATTTTGATGGTATCGCCAGCTATCATTTCAACATTTGGGGGTTGTCCACAACACTCAAAATTCATTTTCATCGGGCCCAGGTGTGTGTGGGAAAATGTTTTGAGTTTGTGGCGGGGTGAGCATTTTCACCAAAGAATAGATAGATAGATAGATAGATAGATAGATAGATAGATAGATAGATAGATAGATAGATTTCAGGTTTAACAGTGCAAACATTATGAACAAACAGAATAACATTTGCAACCTGCACGACAAAGTAGAGCTGTGACGCACAATTTAATGACATCATGTGATGAACCACCAGGGGCGCTGGTGTCGGCAAGAATCAAGAGCCCCCCAAAAACCACAAAATTCCCCCACTAACTAACAAACTACATATCTAACTTGTGAACTAACCATAGGTGCTTGTAGGATTGATCATGTGTGAACGGAGCCGCCTTGTAGGAATAGTAGGACGGTGCACACACGCAGTGTTGGGGGGCGTGTTGATTCTTTTCCGCAGCGGACCGCTCTGGAGTTGCACGCAGTTTCACTTGTGCTCTGCACAGACATCTTCTCAGAATATTATTATTGCCCAGTAATAAACAGATTGCAGACACAAGAAATACCTTCTCCGCTGCCATGAAGCCTGACACCATGAGAAACGCTGGGCAGGAGGCTCCGCTTTTTGTTTATACAGACACTTAACGCTACGCTGCAAAAAATAGTTCCCAAACAAAAACATGTAGTGATTTTGCTGGAAATCTAACAGCGCTGCTCATGTTTGGTGTTACGGATTGAAGGAGGACAGTTACACCCCCCCAACACAAAATCCTCCGGAGGCCGCACGCGGACTTAGAACGCACGCAGCTTGTAATGAAAATGAATACAATGGAAATTAATAATTAGAAAGCAGTAAATTTGTCGTATTTCCTCACGAGACGGAAACTTCTGTTGTAGAATAAGGATGTTTGCTTCTGGAAGCGTGCCGCTACTTGTTTGTAAACGATGGCTATGCTACGTGCAGCGCGAAGGCAGACACTGAGAGCACGCGCGTGGGAGAAAAGGAGACAACAGTCTGAAAGAAAGAAAGAAAGAAAGTCTGAACACAGGACTAGCAGTGTAAAGGAGATTATCAGCAAAGATGAATGTGTTTATTATAGTTCCAAACACGCACCATATGCAAAAAGTAAAAAAAAGTGTGTAAAAAAAGTGCAGTGATGCGGTTATGAGGTCATCAGCGCGGTGATGAGGTCATCACTGCGGTGATGCGTTATCGCTACAGCCCCACGACAAAGTAAAATTAAATTAAACAAAATAAATAGGATAAGTAAAAAGTACACACAATAACAACCGTTATAAGAACAAAAAACAACGGAAAACAACAACGACTGCGACAATAAGTAAATAAATGATTGAATAAAAAACAAGTGACCACATTTGACCCCATGGGTTATGTAAGGGTAAATGGCCGACAAAGTGTGCGTTATTACCTTTTAACGCACGCCGTGGAAGCATGAAACATCTGACGCGAAGCGGAGGACAGTTGCTTCCAAGAAGTGCATTAAAAAGTGATAATGCATACTTCAAAGGCCATTAACCCGCTTATACCATGGTAACTTACAAAAGCAATACATATTAACCAGTTTTTAGTCCTTAATTTGTGCTTTTTTTTCGATTTGGATCACTTTTCTGACAAAAATCGGACTATACGTCACGTGATGCGGCGCATCGTGCCGCACCACTGCTGCAGTCAAGATTCGGCGATATATATATATATATATGCTGATCTTTCCGATGGGTTGAATAAAGCATCAGTTCAGAGAGAAAGTTCACCTCTTACCATTTGTTTTTGTCCAAATGATGAAGCAAATGGTTGTTTTAAAGAAGCCGGCGCAGTGATACAATAATTTAAGCTAGGTGCCCGGAAAATCTTTTTTCACCGTGCGGTTATCAGGTTTTAATGCACACCCAGCAGCCAATCAGAATAGAGTATTCCCCCTGACAATGGTATAACCAGGGTTAAAGATAAAAGAAGGTGTAAAGCTCGGCTGAGTGGAGCAGAAATTCCTCCACCCCAGGACGAACCGGACACCGGAGAATGTCACCTGGACAGATTCCCAGTGTGGAGTTCTGGGGAAAAAAACAGATTTCCTCTCAGAGAAGCTGAAGGAGAAGCTCTGGGAGTCCTTTCTGTGATCGTTGCCCCAGCAACCTAAGTCCATAACAAGCAGAAGAGAATGAATGAGTGGAACTGAATCTCCCTGAACTTTTTAAACATAGGTGAACGTTAGTCGTGACGCATGATCTAATTGAAGACTGAGTTTATTTAAGCAGATGTTTTAGAATCGGCAGTAGAAAAACTCCCTGAAACTAAATCAAATGTTTGCTTTAGGGGCCGGTTGTTGACATGCAAACGTGTTGTTGCAGCAGCTAACCGGCGGTTCTCACTAAAGACAGCAGACGGGTTCCTATCAGTGCTCCTTAACAGCGTGAACCCTCAGGTTTTTCTGCAGCGGCGCTCAGCTGCCGCCGCCACCGCCGCCGCCAGATCCACAGCTATTCGTCAGGATTTTTCAACCTGTCTGCCTCTTTGATAAAGAAGATGTGGTTGGAACGGTAATACCCGAGAGATGGCTGGTTGCCACGGTAACATGCCTGAGGTGTCTGAACCGGACAGGCTTTTGTTTCCGAATGAAAATGTGCGCAACGGCGTTTGGCGTTTATGGAATAGAGCAGAGGCTGGATTTTCCAATCTTCATGTGGAGTTCTGCTGAGAAGAAAAGCTCCCGTGTGTTTATGTGTGTGTGTGTGTGTCCTGCTGAGGACTTCCCAGAGGGATGCTGGGGGTTGCCTTGGTTACCTCATCCAGTCGTGGAGAGAGCCGGCTTCACTCCGTTAACCATGCATGACCGGGGCATATGCTCTGACAGGCATTGTGTCCCTCCGCACTCTAATTGGATGAAAAATGTCAGACGGATAAACATACAAAGCATCTTTGAGAAACATTCATTAAATGTTCTGCAAACGCAGAAAAAATGTCGTTTTTTTCTCCCGAATCCTTCGACTTTAAAGGTCCAGATCCGATTGTCTTCCACCTTTTTTTCCCTCAGAGCTTGCGTCATCCTGGGAGTGGTTTTCATCTTGTCCTCCCTGTGCATCCTGGGAAAAGCCATCCATGACCTGGCCACCAAACTGCTGCCGGAAGTGGTGAGAGTTGATCAACTAAACCCAAAGGGTTTGTGGTGTAGAAGGTTTTTTTTACTCCACAATAAAAGCACCCTCCTTCTATTCAGTTTACGTGAAAACAGTAAACAACTGCAGGTTCTCGGATTGAATATTTTTATAGACGTAATCACAGCAGACAGTAATTATTTTGAATCTTCTCACACATTCTCTGAAAAAGAAAAATGACAAAGTTTCTCTGTTCTCTATGTATAAAAAAATTGGTCATTTGTGGAAAAAAAAGGAAAAAGAGACAAAAGTTGTGGTCTTATGTGAAATTTTCACAGATCTATCTCGAATGAACCACGGATAAGCCACGCAAAGAACACGTAAACCAACGTAGGACATGAACCGTGCGTGATTATGGCGCTGTTAAAATGCAATTAATTGCCGATTTGTGCGTCAATTACATGAATTTAACATGTGTGCGCTGAATGTGCGATATGAAAGTTATACATCGGTGGTTCATGCGTGAAAAGTCCGTTAAACATACGTGGGACGGTCGTGGAAAGCCACAAATTTGCGAATGAATCTCACAAAAATCACACACAATTGCATAAGATTTACGTAATAATTGCGTATGAACTATGGAAAATACGTGTAACCTCCGTAATATTCAACTGACTAATTTTCAAAATGTAATTTTCGCAAAGACCTGTCGGCCGAAACCCTTGACGGACATCTGTGCAAATCCATGTATATCACAAAATTCCATACGTGAAAATGCACAAAATGTACGTAGTGGCTATTTGACACGGCCCCTCATCTCCTTTAGCAAAAGACAGAAGATGCCATCATTTCAGGAAGGAGTGAGGAAAATCTAATCCCACAATCCTTTGCTGGATCAAAGACCTACTTTGATGAAGTCCCATGTAGTTTTTATGCATGCATTTAGCAGCTTTTGTAGTTTACATGTTGGTAAAATGTTTACAAAATAACTGAACCCAAAGAATTGATCTCTGTCATCAGGGATTGAGCTTTTATTTTGATCAGTTTCTGATAAAACTGTTAAAAATGAAAGTGTAAGCACAAATTTCATGCTGTTGGCATTAGGGGTGTGTATTGGCAGGAGTCTGGAGATACGATACGTGTCCCGATATTGTACCGGAACACTTTTTCTGTCCTTTTTTTTTTAAAGTATGACTTAGAAAAAAACTTTCCTTGTCTTAAAATTTATAATATTCAGTTTATTTAATGTTAACAATGTTTAGCACTGCAAATGTATCTCATGTATAAGTTGCAAGAAAATTCATAGTGTTTTTATTTTGGTAAGTTCTTTAAAGGGAACAGTCAACAATGTGTGATTTCCACAACAAAATATTTGTCAGTATAAGAAAAAAAAATTGAATTAAAGTGCAATAATGTGCAATAGTGCAATAAACAACAAGGTTCTAAAAGTAGGATTGAGGAAATAAAGTGCTGTTTATTTTCAATATTAATGTAGCTCCTTCAGTACTTCAAAACAGTTTAGGAGCTTGAATAGGGGGGAAACGTTAATTCTTTCCAGAATCAAAGTGTAATTATGAGGCATCATGACAGAATGAAGGAGATGCTTTAATGTGGCTCAGATGCTTTATTTACATGACCGTCTGCACCGCAGCACTGCAGCTACGCTTTCTCACACGCTGAAGTGAACACGGATTTCACCGCTCATCGCCATGACGTTGGCCTTTTTCAGAGCGTTGTACACATCACTCTGATCCATCAGGTCTCTAAACTACAATCTACTGCTGGGAGGTTCTGCAGAACTTTGGTCTGACAGCATTTTGGCTGATGCTAAGTGCATTAGCCGCTTCAGTGCTTCAGTCGTTTTCATCTGAGCCGCTAAAAAGTACAACAATCCACCTTTTTATATGTTACTGGCAGCAACATGGCACAGAGTTTCTGTTTGGTACCATCCTAAGTAAAAACTAAGTAGAGCATGTCTCACAACAACAAACAAGCTGCTTCTTGCTGACATCTTGTTGTCGTTTATGTGGTGTAGAGCTGCTCAAAGAGGCTCGGTGTGCTCTGCTGCCAACTAGTGGTTGGAGGTTTAAGTGGAAAACAAGAGTCAGACGCTAAACGATGCTAATAGATAGTTAAATAAATATCGTCCTGGCAGCATTTTGACTAGATTCCCAAAGGAAATATTGCGATATTTTGCCAAAACGATGGTTTACAGCACCATTCCCATTGATGTTTAGTGAAAAACAAAAAGGTAATGGTAGGAGTTATTGTTGAGATTTGAAACACATCCCAGGGCTGCTTGGTCTGAGTCAGATGGTTGTTTACTTTGGAACTTGTTAAAGCTCGTCTGAGCTCTGGAAGACTGGCTTTACTTGCAAGTGAAGTGTGGTGCAGTTCACTACAGTGTGAAAGCAGACAGGACTAAAATGTTGACATGTCAAGCCCAATTCAAATCCAAAGATGTACAAATCCCTTGAGATGAAATGTTTTTTCCTAGTCAGCGATTGCGTTGTGAAATGTTTCGTAAAATAAGAAGCTGGTTTCACCGCCTGAAAACTTTTGTCTCAAGGCTGCAGGGTGAAAGGGAACCATGTGGAGCTGGAACATTTTTCTGCATTGCTCTAATGGTGCGTGTAGTGCTCATCATTCTTGTTGCAACGCTAATGTTAGCTTGGGGTTGTGAGGGGCTGTAAGCTAGCGGGGGAGAGTGTAAAACAAAGGGCTTGTGGTAAATGAGTTCAGGTGTACTTCCATGGCCACGGTCCCGCCCACAAATCAGAGGGGAATTTCTAACTCACTACTGCAGCTCTGCGGAAACTATGTTCCAGAAAACGACCTGAATTTTGGCTACAAAATGCATAATTTGGATTAATAGACTGGGAACGCTTTGAAAATAGATCAAAAGATGATTGAAGTCGGACTTTGATAAGTAAGGGTTATTCCCCGATGAAGTATGCATTACACCGCCGTGGAAGCCTGAGGACGGTTGCTTCCGCAAAGTGGGTTACAATGTGACAATGCATACTTCAAAGGCCATTACTCCGCTTATTCCATGGTCACTGACAAAAGAAATAAATATTAACCAGTTTTAGTCCTTAATTCTTGTTTTTTTCCGATCTGGATCGCTTTTTTCAAGAAAAGCGGACTATTTGTAGGTATTTGTACGTGGTGTGGTGTGTTGTCATGGTAACGTGGCAAGGTGCAGTCAAGATTTGGCGATATAAATCGATATCTCTATAAATGCTGCTCGCCCTGATGGGTTGAATAAAGCATCAGTTCAGAGAGAAAGTTCACCTCTTACCGTTTGGTTTTGTCCAAATGATGAAGCTAAAAGTTGTCTTAAAGAAGCCGGCGCAGTGATAAAGAGAAATTAAGATAGGTGACCGGAACCTCTTTTTGGGGGGTGCGGTTATCACTTTTTAATGCACATCCAGCAGCCAATCCGAATAGAGTATTCACCTTGACCATTGTATAAATAAGAATTAAATGTATATACCGGTACATATGTGGATTGATAAATAAACAAATTTAGTCTAGACTCAGTTATTTAATTGTAAAAACACACAAATGCAATACAATAAAAGATGCAGTGTCAAAATTAAATAAAAAAACAATTATTAGGAGGCAGAAATAAAAAAAATACAAAACAAAAGTATGAAACGCGCAGGATATAATGGAGCTAAAAGGACAAAAAGATAAAGAAGCCAATATTCACCTAAAATGTAGAAATATCAAATACTATTAAAAAAACAAGCATTTCACATTTCTGAGAAACCTTTTCTGCATTTCTGATTTAGGACAACAGAAAAATGTTAAATCAAATCAAACTTTACTTGTAGAGCACTTTTTACAGCGCCAGCTACTCAAAGTGCTCTGCATAAAAACATAATCACTCATAATCAGACAAATATTTTGTTTAGAACCTGCATAATGCTGGACCCCCCCCCCCCCCACACACACACACACATATCCATACATACACACCATGATAACTAGAATGATAAACTGATGCAATGTAGGTAAACAATGTTTTGGGGACGTGACCCCCACTCAAGTCTACAGAATAAACTACCACAGGACCCCCCCCCCCCCCCCAGACAAAGAGGCAGATCCAGGAGAGATCTGACCCCGTTCACTGAAAAGGGTCAGTCACTGATGTGGAGGATTCCTCTGAGGAAAACACTGGAGCTACAACAAAAATATAAAAAATAAATGTAAAAAAATGAATAAATAAGTACATAAATAAAACATAAGAGATGTATAAAATAAATAGATAAAGAAAAAATAAATATATACACAGATACATATATCAAATTGGTAAAAAGAAAATAAAAATCTCAAATAAGTTCCTAAATTTCAACTAAAAGCGAGATTAAAATGGTAAAAAGGCTCTCTGGGAGGCTGTTCCACAGGCGAGGTCCATTAAACTGAATGAGGCTTCGCCGTATGCTTTGGTTCTGACTTTTGAAGAAACCAAAAGGCCGGTATCAGAGGACCTCAGGGTCTGCGAGGGCTCATACTGTGAAATCATGTCAGATAAATATGAAGGCCCGTGACCATAAAAACATGTATAAACCAATAAAAGAACTTTTAAAAAGCAGCGATTTTAAAATGAGTGTAATATGTTCCCGCCCCCTGGTCCTCGTCAGCATGCGTGCGGCTGAATTTTGCAGCAGTTGAAGGTTCGACATCCTTCTTCTGGGAAGACAAGAGAGCAGGGCATCACAAATCTATATTTTTTTATTTCAATTTGACACCAAATCACCAGGGTCATTAAATTCACTCTCATTACCCAGAATTACTAGAGTATTTTTAGACCCACACACAGATTTAAGCTCCAACCAGTCCGTTCAACTGTAATCCATCCAAAAAAAAAAAAAAAAAAACTCTGAGCGCGCTCACTGCAACAGCTGCTTCACCGGCAGCTGCATGGTTGAACATCTCTGTTGATGTCAAAGCCAGACGTTGAGGCCTATAATCAGATTTTTCAGAGGAATTTGGATTTATTTTCAGTCCAGTTTGTCCAACTTTCTGCCAAGGCTTTTGGAATTAGAGGAAGCCGTCTGGTCTTTGGATCTAATAAACGTCCTTTACAGACTCCAGAAGAGAGGAGATCTGCCCGGCTGCCCCCAGCTGGCCCTTTTCTGGTGGATCTTATTGGGAGCTGATGTCAGTCCTGATGCTGGTGAACATGAGAGAAGATTGGACATTTAATGGACTTTTAATGAAGTTTTTCAAGCGTTTGCACCCAGTGATGAACAATCATTGACTGTAAATGAGAACATGACTGAGTGAGTGGGACATCACTCATGGAGAAAGGGCTGACTACCGGCCCCAACCAAAGGAAGTCAATTCAGACAACAATTTGTCTTGATACAGAGGTCGACTTGTTGGAACCAGTCATCGTCAGTAAGCAGTGGTTGGTCAGAGTCGGTGTGATTCATCGTTTCTGTGGCAACCCCTCTCATCAATCAGGAGTGACCTTGTTGGAAATTCACACCCCTACCACTTGAAATCTGTTGTTAACACATTTACTACAGAAAAAATGACCCGGGGAAAACAAAATTAGTATCAAAATCATTTTTGAGAAAGTGCTTTGTGGATTTGGAGAATGCGTTTGACCGCATCCACCGTGGAGATCTCTGGGAGTACGGGGTCCTTACTGAGGACTGTCTGGTGTCTGTAGTACCGGAGCATGTATGTATGTATGTTCCCGGTACACGTTGGACTCCGGCAGGGCTCCCCTTCATCACCGGTTCTGTTCATAAGCTCGTTCCTCCGGAGAGAGCTCGGAGTAGAGCCTCTGCTCCTCCACATCATCGAGAGGAGCCAGTTGAGGTGGCTGGGGCAACTGGTCCGGATGCCTCCTGGACTCCTTCCTTGGGAGACGTTTAGGGCATGTCCCATTGGGGGGAGATCCCGGGTAAGGCCCAGTTCATGCTTGAGAGACTACGTCTCTTGAGTGGCCTGGGAGCGTCTTATTTGTCTATAGAAGTCAATGGCATGTTGGCTTCTTGGAGCCAGCGGGTACTTCCTGTTTGGAACGTAGGGGGGAGGGGCCCCACTCAGTCCAGTTCATATACAGCCAACGTGCATTATGGGAACTGCTGCTGTGAAGCCGGGAAAACAGACAGATCCAAAAACAGCAGAGGATTCAAAGACGTCTCGGAGGCGGAGTTAAAGCCGAATTCATGAACAAGAGGAATCAAAAGCTGCTTGGATCTACAAACGGCATCATTTCCCGTCAGATACATGAGTTCCTGAAGGTGTTTGTGATTATCTGGAAGGAAGTCTGAACTCCAAACAGAATCTTCACAGGAGCTGTTGTGCTCGTTTGGATTTCCTTCCATTTCTCCCCGTTGAGTGTGTGAGAAGGAGGTGTCGTTTCCACTACAGCATGAAGAATCTCACAACTCTGAGGTGTGAAGATTCACTTCTCGGAAATAACTTTGTCGCCCTAAAGCGAAGCAGTTTCTGTTCCCGCAGGAAACGGACCAAAAGACGCAAAACACCAAGGAAATTATGGCAGGAAGACCATCGGGGTTTAGTCGCCCTTTGGTACAATTTTATTGCACATCCTGCTGTAAACACTGTGTGCAGAAGTTACACAAAATCGAGGCTGTAGTTGAAGTTTTAACGATTCAAATTCCTGACCAGTTTTATCCAAATGGACACAATCTAATCTAACTCTGCCTTTAAACAGCTTTCCTGTGAATTTAACAAAAAAAAATCATGTCGTTTTGTCCCAGACTAGATTCAGTTTCTACACCGAGTTAAAATACTGGTATTGTCTGAGCAGTCGGACCTCTGGAATAAACCAAATACACAAGTGGACCAAACAAAAAATCTGACAGTTCCAATAGTAACCCATTAGAGGCGATATTCATTTCAGAAACCAACCAGGACAGGAGAAGCAGCATGAAGTAAAGCCACTCCTTCAGTGACTTTATCACCTGACATGGTGATAAACGCCTTAATCTGCTTACTTCATATGTTCTCTAATGGTAGTTTCCAACATTGTGGGGGATTTTTCCTTTTTCAGATTTAAAGACCCGCAGCGATCATCTTTTAACCTATTTTCTTGAACTGTTCCCAGTAGTCTTTTAGTTACCATGATGCTGTTTTTAAGACAATAGTTTCTGCAAAACGGCAGATGTTCATTAGAATTTCACCTCTGTTTTTAAGCCCACCCTCATTTCCCATCAGCCATCTCTTTACACACACTTTCCAGCTAGCTTACAGCCCCTCATACCCACCATCTAACATGCAGCAAAAACGGCGAGTACTCGTACCGTTTAGAGTCAGACTCAAGCTCTGGCGAGGAAAACGAAGACATTGGTGGATCGAGTCGTCTATGAGAGGAGCGGGGAGCCCACAAATACAATCTTTTTCCAACTGCATTTTTTTTCTTCTGCTCCTGTGGGCTTGAACTCAGAACCTAAACACCGGACCCCTACTTTAGCCGTGTCCAACTTTTAAGGTGTGGCAGATAATCACAACAAAATAAAATGAGACAACTATCACATAAACTTGTTGTTTCTGAATATAATAATATTTAGTCCATCGTGTGCGCGACTTTATTAGCAGCGCCCTCGGAACATTAAACAATTGGTTGGGTCCCAGTATGCAGAACAGACTTTGGAAAAACTCTGGTGATAAATCCCATTTCCTTGTCTGTTAAACACATTTCTTTTATTTTGAAGTCAAAGACTTTCCCGTTTCATCGCTGAATCTTTTTCTGCAAAGTCTTTTGTTTTTTTTTTAACTTTGCAGCCATTTTAAGAAGGTAGTAAACATGTTTAAGACGCGCAACCTAGGCGCAACCTCGATGGGCTTCGTATCGGTAATTGAAAAAGTAAAACATAAAATCAAAAGGATCATGAATACATAGAATTCAATTGGAAAATACTAAACTGAACTAACGAACTGACTAAGTTAAACTGGGCATCCCTGCCCTTAGACCCCCCTTCGCGGTAAAGAAAAACTCCTAAAAAAAACGGATTCCGGAAAAAACGAAGAAACCTCAGGGGTGCCCACACGAAGGAGGGATCCTCCCCCAGGACGGACAGGCGATTTACCCATCTAGCGATTTATCTAACTCTACAACTACATAATTAAAGTCCAGCAGATGAGCTTCATCCAGATGGAGTTGTGGGGACGGCCGGGGGTGCGAGTCGAGCCGGAGACAGGATCCACAAAACAAGATAAAACGAGACATCTTTCAGAATCAAAGAGATACAATGGGGAATAATGTGTTTTTTTCTAGCATTTTATCTTAATTGCTCTGTCCTGGTACCCAGTGACCCCCAGGGATTGGAGACGACGGCTTTAGAACCTGAACAAAGACGGGTCCCATAAAGCAGAACCATCAACATAAATATCCTCTATGAAAGTCCTGCATAAAACCTGGAATATTAATATTAACTAAGTAATTCCACCACCTTCTTTCTTTTGCGGCTCATCTGCGACTGCAGTGAAGCAGAGGGACAACCAGGTAGCAGCAAAAAACAGAGCCGATGGGGTTGGAGTCGACCCACCGCTCTGCCGTCACGCTCAGCCAGAGCGTTGTCGTCCCCCCCCCCCACACACACACACACACTCCCCCACATGGAGTGTGGTGAGCAGCTGCTTGAATATGCAGCTTTGATGAGGCGGGAGGTGTTTGCTGTGACACCCCAATGTTCCTCTGTGTCCAATTAATGTCAGCTTCCAGAAGAAAAGCCGTCTGCAGCCACCATGCGGGGGGGGGGGGGGGGGGGGGTTGACCTCAGGACGTGAGGCGCTCCCACTTCCTCTGGGCTTCTAAATATTTGGTCATCAAGACATGAAATATGACAGATTTAAGGTAAAAGATGGACTGAAGCTCAAGAGAAACGGCTGTAGCGCCGTGCATTTATGTTTTCGTCTTGTTGTGAAAGCCGCCTCTGCTGCTCCAGTCCAAATGGGTTTGAACCTTTTTTACGTGACGGTTTCTCTCCTAAACGGAGGTCCAGGTATTTGCGTAGTTTAGCTGACAGCCACCAATACGGCAAATATGAAAAAAAATTTTTTCTCATTTCCCTCTCACAAAATGAGTTGAATGATAACAACCTAAAACAGTTACTGTCTAATTCTTTATGATCAAATCAAACTTTATTTATAAAATAGCGCTTGTCATGCATTTTGCGCAGCTTGAAGCGCTTTAACTTTTAAAACAGAAAACACACAATATTACAGTAAAAAACCAACCCACCATTCACCCTTCCCCCTCCCTTCCCCTTTAAAAACAAATGACCCATGGCCCCCACCTACAAAGAATAATGACTATGTAACTGTAAATAAATAAGCAAACAAACAACAAGTAAGGCTTGGCTCTGCTGTGAGGAAACAGTATTCCTTTTCATACCAGGAGCCAGCCCGGCCATGGGAGCATCGCCACAGCGCCCACCCAGACTGGGACAACACTGGGGTCCACTTCACAGCCGTGAAGCTGCAAAGTTAGACTCCAGCCGCCCCAGCAAGGGCGACAACCGCTGCAACAACCACCGACCAAGCCGGCAAGCTCTGGAGGAAAAGATCCCCACAAGAAACACTGGGGCTAAGATCATGATAAGATACTAAAATTAAAGACATAAGATGTATATAAGAACATAAAATTGAGAATAGGATGCATAAAACAAAATTAAATACATAAAATAGCGTATACTAAAACTAATAGAATAAATTAGCAGTTAAAAAATCAACTAAAAAATGATGATAAATGTGATGATGATGAATGTGTGCAGCTCCAAATGTAAAAAAGAAGGAACTCCAACACAAATCCCTGTGAAACACCAAATCTGATCACTTTTGATCTACTCTCATTTGAAAAGAGGCCGTTTAAACGACCAAAGACGTTTTAAGACGCTGTCTTTTAGCGGCCACACAAGTGATTTGTCCGCTCTCGTTCTGCAGAGTCGGTTCTTCCTCAGCTCCTCTTTGATGTCTGGGCTCTCCAGGGCAGCTTTTCATGGCTCCAAGGCCGTGATGTAATATTAATGCAGCCGCAGGGGCGGCCGGCGCTCTGCAGCTCCCGCTCGCCTTTCATCCACTCTCTGGGCTGCAGCACCTCAGAGCCATCAGCTGGTGTGACTCAAGTGTTTCAGAGGGAAGCCATCGTCAAGGTTACAGAGAAAATAAAGATTGTTTTTCAGAGGGTTGGTCTAAAGAGACGAAAGGGGGGTGTATCAGTGGGTGGGGTGGGATGGGTATAAGAGCTCCTGAGGGACCCCACAGTGTTGGTAAAGATAATGTAAAACCTCTAAAGGCTAAAGGTCCAGCCAAAACACTCGAGCTATTATGACTTTTATTTTGTAGGATCCACAGGAAAACAAAGAACCAACAGAAAATATGAACAGGTTTCTATCAAATTGAGTTTATAAGCTGCAAGAATTCAGCTAACCTCATGTCACATGATCTGTAGGTTTTTGCAAATGCTTGATTTAAAGCTTTTTTGAGGATTTAGGCAGAAAATTGTTAAATTTAAAAAAAAACAACCTTGCTGCTCTATTTCTGTTCAGATAAATAAACTGCATCCACTGCTGCCTTTATATAAAAACTCTTGCGACGCAAAAAAAAAAAAAAAAACGTAAAAATGCTCGTTTGGTCCATGGTGTTCACATCGGACAGGAAAGGAGGGGCTTCTTCTTCTTTTTCTACTGTTTACTCGCTCATGTAAACACCTACAGTTGGAGGAGGCGTGACGTGAAATGTTGAAGTGGTGCAAGTCTCACTCCAGGCTTTTCCTTTCTCAGCTCTGTTCCCATATATGAAAGACTTGGCGTCATACAATTCCGGTCCGGCACAACTGGCGAATATTTCCAAATGGTTTGCACTTCCGTGAATTTAAGTCACTATCAAACTTGTAACACCTGTGTGTGTACTTGGAGCCCCAGTACGCGCATTTACACGGACATAAACATTTCGATTGATAAATACTCGAGTGATTATCAAAAGTTGCTTCTTTGTGGACCTGCGTGGTCTGACCTTCAGACCAAATAGGATTATTGGTAGACGATGTACTTAAACCACGCAGGGGTTGGATGGAAGAGAACACTGGACCTGTTCTGTCTTCCAGGATGACTTCCTGTTCAGCGTGTCCATCGTCAGCGGCCTGGTGTGCGTCATCCTGGCGGTGATCAAGTTCATGCTGGGCAAAGTCCTCACCAGCCGAGTCCTGGTCACGGACGGTGGGTCGCCGTCCTCCGTGTGTCCGTCCGCAGGACAAAACTCTGCTGCATTGTTTGTTTTTTCTTCCTCCCCTCAGGATTTAACTCTCTGGTGGGCGGGGTCATGGGCTTCTCCATCCTCATCAGCGCCGAGGTGTTCAAGCATGAGCCCAAGGTGTGGTACCTGGATGGAACAATAGGAGTCCTCATGGGCCTCATTATCCTCGCCTACGGAGTCAAGTGAGTGATAACGGCAGTTTTCCATGCAGATGATCGCAGTCACTTCACCGAAAAGATATGTTTGAAGAGACGAAAATGGTGTTTTGGGTGTTTTTATTGTGTTGTTGTAGCATTTTATGATGAGGGGAGACATATACAAAGAAAATGCAGCTTATAATTACATTTCTGAGTATTTCTTTATGTGAATAATGTAATACTGTGACTCCTGCCGCTCTGCAGAAACCCTCCTAGAAAACAGCATATTGGTTCTTTGATTATGGATTAAAAAAGAATAATTAAAAGACCTCAAGGAACACGTTTTAAATGGGTCAAAAGCTGATGGAAATGAGAATTTATTGGGAAAAAAAACCTTACATTTTCTTTTATCTTATTCAAAAATTGATTAACAATAAAGGGTGGAGTTACCCTCCTAACTCTGCTTTATATCATCTAAAACAGTGTTTTTCAACCAGGCACACTAGTGTGCCGTGGGAAATTGCCCTCATTAACTGATCTAAAAACATTTCCCATCTCCAGGATATCAGCTCTGTGTTCATCCAAACAGGCCCTGATAAAACACTGAGTAGTTAGGAATATGAAAGTTCATAAAATACTATTTTCTTTGTGTTTATTTGATTCTATTAAAGACATTTTGATAAGAATGACGGTACCGCGATTTAGCCGTAGCTTCAGCTGTTTTAGGAAAAGTCCCGCCCCTTTAACTGTCTCCACCAATCATTCTTGGAGACTTAATCACACGTCAGCAGTCTGACCAATCAGAAGTGGTTAAAGTCTTCACTTCCTTGTTCTGATTCTGCTCATAAAGTCTATGAGTTCCAACAAAAATACCAGCTAAAGCTCGTCTTTAGCGGTGTAGCTTTCCACAGAATCTGGTATCAGACCGTGGAACAAGTGAACAAAACCATGAGGCTCAGAGACGCCAGCTTTTCTGCATTCAGCGGCTGGTTGCACTACATCTCCCATGATGCATTGGGTTAAAGTGACAGCATCTCAGCGCACAATGAGTCGTCCTTGTTAAACGTCTTGAAACAACAACGAACACACATCAAACAGATTTTAAATCTTCCAAGTTAACTTTTATTACATTTTTTAGAAAAAAACAGCTGCAGCTTCCAGCTTTTTCTGCCACAATCATCACAAAAATGCATGTGAGATCATGGAGGGGCTGTAGATCAATACAGACTATGAGTGTCTCCTTTTTCTAAATTTTTGGATGCTGGTGTGCCGCGGGATTTTTGACAAGGTCAAAGTGTGTCGTGGCTCAAAAAAGGTTGAAAAACACTGATCTAGATGATGTCTGATTATCTGCCGAGCACAAAGGTAGAATTTTATAAAATAATTTTTTCTGACAGCTTTTTGAAGAATCATAAAAATACAGACAGAAGAACTGCTGAGTCATTCAAGAATTTTGGATCCTGATGTCAAGAACAGGGCAGAATAAATGACCTTCTGGTAACCGTAAAGGTTTAGATTAAAAAGGTAGAAAACAGGAGATGTCAACAGTTTTTTGTTGTTGTTTTTATCCGTCCTTTAACCACTAAAAGCCTGACTGTGGAGGAAGACCTCACAGCTAATTAGGTTAACTAGTTACAGTCACATGAGCAGCAACTAGTCAGAGGGAGGCGGGGAAAGCAGACGAAATGTTTCAGCACAAACATGAAGAACGAGTTCAAACTACACCAGAGCGGTGAAAATGTGGATCTGTCTCTGAAATGATTCAAAGAAGTCAACAAATGTGGAGAAACTTTGCTCCAAAAAAGCGTTGAACTTGAACCGGTACTAAAAGTATTCGGCCTGCAATAACTGTCAGGGTCCTACTAATGATGACATCACACTACGGTAACACCGCTAGGACAAACTTCATAGCGTTGAGCTAGGGCTATTGCTCTATGTTTTCATTTCACGTTTCATATTGTAACCTACATTTCTTTTCCCTCATAACTAATAATGCCATTTTGAATTTTAAGGAGTGTCTGACATAATTGTTTGTCACACCGAATGAGTTATAGGGAGACACATTGGCAATATAAAGCTTTTTCTTTTTTCCAACGTGAGTAAGTGAATGACTGTGTGAGAAACAATATTTATTTATGGTGTGCAGTCTGGTTTAATTGGCCCAAATGTCAGTTTCTAACAGTTACGATTACAAAGTTTAGATTTTTTCTTTTTTAAAACACATGGAAAGCATTAGTATACTAATTACAAACACACCTTATTTTTTTTTGTTCGACTTTTATGTATTATTCAAGTTATTGAAACATACAACCAACCAAAAAAACCAAAGAATTAGCACTAAAACAAACGCTAAATGTCTCAAATCCAATCTTCTGCTCGTCTCCACAGCTGATAGTGAGAAACTACCACTATATATGTGATATATAGTGGGAAATGTACAAGTCATCCATGTTACTCACGAAGAACGGTATTAGCGTGCAAATTTGGGGACCAATCACTATCTTAAACGTCATCAGACCAACGTACAGCCAATCACATAGTGAGACGTCATCATCTGTTTCTGGACCCTGAACAGTTATTGCAGGCCGAATACTTTCGGTTCCTACACCGGTTTGAAGGTTTTCCTTCTGAAAGAGGGGGTCACTCAGTCCAAATCTCATGCAAAGTCGACGGCTCCCACACCATCACACTGCCACCGCCGTGTTTAACTGTTATCATGTGCTCCTCTTTTGTCTCTTTTTGGACATTTGTGAGTCTTTGGAGATTATCTGTTGAGTAAAAAAAGAAACTGCTGAATCGATTCAGCCACTTGGGAGGAGTTACTGTTTTTCATAACAGCAGAAGTTTAAAAAAAATGTTTTACTTTTTTAAACTAAATGAAACGTTGAGAGTAGGCCAGAGTGCTGCAGGAGTTTGATGCTGCTGAAGCTGTAGAGGCCCAAAAGTCCTGAGGCTCCTCCTCCAAAACCCTCAGAGTTGATTCTGACGGAGATCCACTAAGATGACGCGGCGTTCACGCTCGTTTAGATAGAACTTCAATAGAAACTGTTGTTTCAAAGGAATAAAACGTTTGAGTCTCTTCTGCTGCTTCACTGAAGTTTGACTCGTTTTTCTGCCGCAGGCTGCTGCTGGACATGATCCCCAGAGTCCGGCAGACCAGGAACTACGAGCGTTTTGAGTGACGGGATCAGACAAAGAGGAGGAGGAAGGGGTTTGGGAGGGCTGACGGGACTCACGAGGCTCCGCCCCCTCCCCTCCCAGCGTCCATGTTTCCAGTTGTGTACGCTTACCCGCATCAGCCTCCACGTTTGGAGGAACCTCAGCGGCGCTGCCGTGGAGACGCAGTGGAGGCTGATTTACGCCGCCTGTCACAGCACAGCAGGTCATCTTCCCACGACTCCAGAGGCTCAGCTGGGGCCGTGCGGCGCGGGCGGACGCATCCGTGAATTATTGATGGCTTTTATCTTTTTATGACTTCAGGGAGGATTTATCAATAAAAGCCCGTTTAGCAGAAAGGAGGAGCTGCTTTGTCCCAAACTCCTGTGTGACAGCAACAATGAGCCCAGACCCCCATCTAGTGGCTGGAGGGGGTCACTGCACCTTCTGAGTTCTCCTTCAGACCCAAAGGATGACGTTTTTGTGCGTTTGGTGAATGTTTGTCTGATGCTGAACAACTGCTTCCTCCTGAGTCAATATTTACCCTCTGACTCAGTATTTGGGTGTTCTGGCTCCTCCCACCAGCTGCTGTTTGTTTTGGGACGACTAAAATCAACTTCACCTCCAGCTGTTGACTTTAATCGGCGTGTTTTTAATTGAACTTCCTCCTTACCAAAAAAAATTGATAAAAAGTAGGAAAGTGCGACTTTTGGTTAAAGTCGAAAAGATCTTATACTGTCAAGCACGGGGGTGGAGGTGTCATGGTATGTGCTTTTCTTTGTGGCATTAAAGTGTCATTGTTACCTGAAAAAGACTGTAAATACTTGTATGAAGCTTTTTAATGTTAATGTTAGCTTAAAAAAGGCCTAAAGTTGGTAGTTTTGATTGGTTTGGGCTACACGCAGAGTCTAGAATTTGGTTGGGTGACCAATGAGCCAATCAGGAGAGGAACGTTTTAAGCTACGTTCACATGGCCCTCGGCAACGCACGTTTCAAGCTGCCACCTCCATTGAAATGTGTAACTCAGCGTTAGTGTACTGTGGGCCACAAAAAGTATTCAGCCACCAATTGTGCAAGTTCTCCCACTCCCAAAAAGATAAGAGGACTGGAAGTCTCTTCATAGGTAGACCTCATATATGGGACAAAATGAGAAAAGAAATCCAGAAAATCAGTTTTTTGAAGAATGTCTTTGTAAACGATGGTGGAAATAAGTATTTGGTCAAAAAGAAAAGTTCTTAGAATTTAGTACTTTGTTATAAACCTTTTGTTGGCAATTTTTTAAGTCTATAAAAGGTATTTACAAACTGTTGCTGGTATTTTGGTCCATTCCTCCATGCAGATCTCCTCTAGAGCAGTGATGTTTTAGGGTTGTCACTGGGCAACTCTCCAAATATTTTCTATGGGGCTTAGATCTGAAGACTGGCTAGGCCACTCCAGGACCTTGACATGCTTCTAATGAAGCCACTCCTTCGTTTCCCGGGCGATATGTTTGGGATCGTTGTGAGGCTGAAAGACCCAGCCATGTTTTATCTTTAAAGCCCTTGCTGATGGAAGGTTTTCACCCAAAATCCGACGATAAAAGCCCCCATTCATTCCGTCCTTTACACAGATCAGTTGTTCTGGTTCCTTTACTGAAAAAAGCCCCAAAGCATGATGTTTCCACCCTCGTGCTTTACAGTAGGCATGGTGTTCTTTGGATGCACCTCAGCATTCTTTCTCCACCAAACATGACAAGTAGAGTTCCTACCATAAAGTTCTACTTTGGTTTCATCTGAACATAGGACATTCTCCCAGTCCTCTTCTGGATCATCCAAATGCTCTCTAGCTAACTTTAGACGGGCCTGCACATGTACTGGGTTTAGCAGGGTGAGACGTATGGCACTGGAAGGGTTGAGTCCCTGGTGGTGCAGTGTGTTACTGATGGTAGCCTTGGTTCCTTTGGTCCCAGTTCTGTGCAGGTCATTCATTAGGTCCCCTCATGTGGTTGTGGGATTTTTGCTCACCGTTCTTGTGATCATTTTGACCCCACAGGGTGAGATCTTGGGAGATTATCGGTGGTCTTGTATGTCTTCCATTTCCTAATAATTGCTTCCACAGTTGATTTCTTCTCACCAAGCTGCTCATCTATTGCAGATTCAGTCTTCCCAGCCTGGTGCAGGTCAACAATTTGGTTTCTGGTGTCCTTAGACAGCTCTTTGGTCTTGGCCATAATGGAGTTTGGAGTGTGACTGTTTGAGGTTGTGGACAGGTGACTTTTATAGAGATAACCAGTTCAAACAGGTGCTATTAATACACATAAGGAGTGGAGGACAGAAGAAGTTACAGGACTGTGAGAGCCAGAAATCATACATGTTTGCAGATGACCAAATACTTGTTTTCCACCATGACTTACCATTAAATTCTTTAAAGATCAGACAGATGGAGCTTTGATCAATCAGGGACTCCGATTTGGTAGTTACGTATGAATGGCGTCTATTTTTTTAATTCACGGAACTGCCAATCCTCTGACTCATAAACACAAACAGGAAATCCTTTCAAAGTAAAATGCTGAACGCTGCCAGCTAGTAGTTTCTTGAAGTCTGGTGAATAAATGATGCTGACGTGACGTTCAGAAACTTTAAACTCGGGGTGTTCAAACTTTCTGCAGGGAATCGGGGGGGGTTATATTATTGTTATCAAATCTTAATCATTTTAAAAAGTGAAGTTTTGAATCTGTGGAGCCAATGTTTTAATTTCTAAAAAAGGTCTTCTGGTGGTAATCTGGTGAACTGATTGAAATTTCAAAATAAAATAAAGAAAAATAGATGCTTTTTCTTAATATTAAAGGACTTAACTGAACAAATACATAAAAGCTAGAAGTTCAATTCAAATTTGAACCCTTTCAGCGCCATAAAATAAATTCTATTGTTATTTACTTTTTTAAAAATTGGTTTTCTAAAAGCTTTAATGAAAACGGGCAGAAATGCCAAAATAAATTAGTTTTTAAATCCAATTATCTCAGTATTATTTTCATGCTTTTATTTTGGTAACTGTAGTTAAGAAGTTTGGATTATTAGAGGAAATTCATGTAATATTATTTTCCACACTAAAACACTTTCAATGTTTGCGCTTTATTGACTTTGTGGCCATCTTGTTATGACAAATGAGTTGAAGCACAGCGCCCCCTGCTGATGAGAAACAAGTTTAGCCTAAGAACTGCAACACGTCTTTTTTAGAAGCATTGGATGGATCAGATTCCTCTAGTTGTAACAAACGAGCTGTTTCAAGTTCATCTGGTCTCATTTTTAATTTTGATGAAGCTGCTTTGTTTCCTTAAATCTTTGAAGTAGAAACTTAACTTTAATGGTTATAAATATAATCATTTGTGTTGCGTTACTGTAAATCGTCCACTTCTCTGCGACTGGTTTGTGTTGCTGTGGTGCTGAAGGAACCACCCGCCGAGCCGTCCGTCACAGAAAAAAGATTTATTCAAAAATAAAGTCGTGTCCCTCTGACTCCAAGGACGGCCACTACAAACTCCCCCGCCCTGCTGCCCATTCCCAAAACGAAGGGATTCTTCCCGCCGGGTCGGGAATCGAACACGGGATCGTGTGCCTGCAAAGGAAAAAGGGGGTTCTGCAAAAGACAAAAACATCTTCTGCGTCTTACAGTAGACATTCGGCGCCGAGGCGGGACATGGACGCTTGGTTCTGTACAGCCTTCCACGGAAAACCAAAGCAAATAAGTAACGTGTTTGTGTGTGTGTGGGCGCTGCAGTAATCTGATTACTCTGCTGATTTTAGGCCGGCTGTGAAAGAAAAGAAAAGCAAAGAAAAAGGCACGACCTGCAGGCGCAAACGAGGAAGTTCTCATTCAAAGCTCCTCCCCCTTTTGCTCATTTGTGTGACGAGGAAGGAAAAAAAATCATCTTAAATTAAATAAAACCACCCAAAAAAATAAAATATAAAACACCCCTCCCTATAAATAAATGGATTCCCAGCAAAAAAAAAAAAACACAGCGATAAAGATCTTTATATAAAATAAATACAAAAAGAACCCATATGAACAAACTCCTCCAAATATATTAGTGCATTCTTTCCATGAACTCCTCTGTTTTGTTTTCCGGTGAACAATTCCTTCATGGAAAAACGTTTTCATCACAGGAAAAAGATTTACAGCTGATTATTTCTCTCTCTCTCTTCAATTTAAGGACAAACGTCTTCATCACCCCCCCCCCCCCCCAACCAAAACAAAACAAAAAGAGCCCCCACCTTTCCATATGAATGCCAGAACAGATATGTTTGATAGTTACAGTGTGTCTGTGTTGAGGGGGGGGGGTGAGTCCAGTGCAGACCTACCTAACAGTTCCAGAATAGAAGGGTTTGAGGGGGGAGGGGGGGCATGGGGTTTTTACAGTCTATCACTTCCCCGCTTCCCCCTTTTTTTTATGTCCATTCAAGTAATTTCAAGAGGCCTCCTGGACTCCCCCTGCTGGTGACGGAGGTGCAGCTGCAGGAGAGCCTCTCCAGACGGAATACCGGGAGCGGTCCGTAGCTCCGCCCCCCTCTCCGCTCCTCGCTGCTATAGGCAGTCCTTGCAGAGCGCCACCTGGCCCTTCATGTAGTCGCGGCAGGGGCAGACGCGGCGCAGGCTCTGGTGGGCGCCGGCGCAGCTGAACAGCAGCAGGTCCGACTGCAGGACGCAGTGCTTGCGGGAATCGCTGTAGGCGGGGACCACCGTGTCGGCGCTGGACTCCACCGTCTGGCAGGCCACGCCCCACCTGGCGGGGGGGGAGACACAAAGGCGTCAGACCGCTCCGACGGGGCCACGGCGGAGTGGCGGGAGTGAGGCTCACCTGTCCAGGTCCTTGTCCTTGTTCAGGTGCTGGAAGAAGGACGGCTCGCAGATGAGCTGCTGCTCCTGACACACCTGCTTACACGACTGGCCCGGCTCCGCCAGCTTCACCTGGAGGGCGCTGAGGGGCGGCCACATGACCTGACCGTGACAGAAGTCCTGCAACACAGAGCCGCCGTCAAAGTCCGTTTCTCCTGTGGCTGTGGTGTCGCGTTCCCACGGAGCACGTGACGCGCGTTCAACAACCTGCCGAACTGACCGCCTCGGTTCAGATAAACCAGAGAATCCCGGCCGGAAATTAGTAAGTTCTCCTTCGTGATCCACTTTCAAACGGTTGGCACTTCCGTGTCTTAAGAAGGACGCTACCCATCCGTCGCTACCAAATCAGAGTCTGTCATAGGTCAAAGTTCAACTGGGTTTAACTGAGTTTGCGTTTTGTTTTTTAACGTACTTGCAGACTTAAAAATGCACTTAGTGACGAGCTTTGAACACGGAAACTACATCGACTTGTCATTGAAAGCGGTCGCTTGTACCCACATTACTGAGCCTGGCGTGAACGCCGTTTCCGTCACGAAAACCTCGGATTAAAAGAAAAAGCCCCCAAAATATGAGCGTTTCCGTCAGTACCTGCTTCTCGATGAAGGCGTTGACCCTCTGCAGCATCCCCTCACAGGTGAACTCGTACGGCAGGTAGGGCTCAATCTGCCGGGAAAGAGCGTTTAGTGGTGGAGAACGCCTGCGGCTCCGCAGAAAGCTCCTCCCCCCTGCTCACCTTCTGGCTCAGGATGGAGCGCAGGGCCCCCTCCACCTCGGCGGGGTTGTCGATGTCCACCGTCCAGACGTGCGGCTGGCCGATGTAGACCTCGGCGTACGGGTGCTGCGAGGTCAGCTCTCTCAGCGTGGGCTTGCCTTTGAAGAAGTCCGTGTTCTTGCTGCTCTTCGGAGGGTTGAATTTGGGGTTGAGGAAGGCGCAGCCGTTGGCGATGGCCTCCAAGGGGGCGGGGCCTTCGTAAGGGAAGGACAGGCCTACAAACAACTGCAGAGAACGACAGAAAACATCTAAGTTAAGGTTCTTCTAAAAAAAAAACTTCAAGTTGAAAAAAAATGCCATTTCTGCTGAGTCATGATGAAGATCAGAGCGGTCTTCCTCGCAGTTTAGGTGATGAAGCTGGTCGGGCTGGACAGCTTCAATATTGCTCTCCATTTTTTATGTAGCACCACTAATGTTAGGCTGGGGTTATGAGGGGCTGTAGGCCAGCAGCATGTTAATAGATGGATGATAGGAAAGGGGGGCGGGCTTACTCGGCGCCAACAGTCCCACCTACAACTCTAATGAACTCCTGCTGCTCTGAAGAAAACACGATTTCGATTTAGGCTAAAAAACGGCATCATCGTAATAAAAACCACTGTCTAATAATGTCAAAGTAAAGGGGGCGGAGTCACTTTGAACGCCGTTTCCGACAAACAACAGTTTCATTGTCATTTGTTGTCGCAGGACCTGAAGAAAACATCAAATCTAAAAATGTATAAATAAACGTTTACTTTGGTTAAACAGAAACGTGAGACAGAAAACAAACAAACAGACGAATTCATTAAAAAAATAACGTGTTGAACTGGAAACAAGTGAGTAAATGATTAAGTTAATTTCAAAATAAAATAATTGTTGAATGTCTTTCATTTCAGCTCAGAATCTGCTAGACTCTGAGGTTAGCCTGGTGTCGTTGACGTTAGCGACACTTATAAAATGGAATAAACATCTCTGAGTTATTTTCAATCAAAATACTGTTTCTTGTTGTCAGGAGAAAATGATTCAGTCATTTCCAGCTGACCCCAACGTTTCCATGAAGCAGGACAAATCTTTGCAGCCGCACACTAACACAATGACCACACTGTGTGTGGTCATTGTGTTAGTGTGTGTGTGTGTGTACAAATACACTCCGTCTTCTCTAAACAATGCAGCGTTTCAGCGTCTCACATGACTAATCATGAACTCCCAGGAGATGCAGTGAGAAGAGTCTACCAGCAGGTGGCAGCAGAGCCCCTTTCCCTCCTGTGGGTGTGTGTGTGTGTGTGTGCAGGTGTTTGTGTGTGTCCTCCAGCTGAGGGGCTGCTATTTATAGTGAGGGAGGGAGGAGGATGAGGAGAGTCCTTCCAGGCTGAAGGACTCAGAAGAGCAGCGCTAACGTGATCCATGAGACCAGCTTCTCGTCCAGGACAGGACGCTTCACCAAAGCCTCCATCCACCTGTGATCCACATTCAGGGTTTAAACTCTTTTAAAGGGAAAAAACAAACAAAAAAAAAACTAATTCCGGTGAAGCATCAGCAACTGGGGATGTGAGCTCGTCACAGGTGTGAAGGTCACCTGTCAATCAAACTTCAGCTTCAAGGTTCCACTGATGGAGATGAAAGGAACCAGAGCTGCTGTTATGGAGACGGTAGAGCAAGAAGGTGGTTCAAATCCCAGAAAGCACCAGATGGAGGAGACATGGTGATCGACAAAGCACTGACTGATGCACAGAATAGTGCGATGGAACTGACTGGATCTCCAAAGCAGAGAAGCGCTGGTTCAATTCCCCGTCTCGGTTTTTTTGTTGTCGGTTTTTGCCGCTCTTTGACAGTCATCAGCTCAAAGGAACAAAGCAACACAGTTCTGCTGTAGACAGATTAGCACAGTGGGAGTGTTTCTGTCCTTGAAGCAGGAGAGCGCAGGTTCAAGTCCCAGTCAGGGACACGGAGGTGTTCAGTCACCTCACCATTCAAGCTGCGGCTAGGAGGAGTCAGGACGCCAGGAAAGGGGGCTTCATCTTTGCCCCCACCCACCCCGAGGAAGGAGGACCAGGAGACGAGGATCCAAGAAGAAGATGTGCATTTAGACAGATTCAGAATGCAGCTTGGATGTGTTTAGGGTCTGAGCACCAGAGGTAGAAGCACAGGTAGTAACGTCCTCAGGGAGGGAGGGGACAACAACTGGTGTTCCAGTGTCGTGGAGTTACTAGGTAAGTAAAACTTTTATTTCTAGACTATTAATACGACCGATCCCCTCCCAAATATTATAAAGTACCAACTTTATGAGAGTTTGTTTTAGATGTTTAGAGTTAAAAGATTTATGAAAGTATCAGTACCATGATACTTGTATGATACTTGTACTTGTGGAGCTGATAGTATTTCTGATCCATTTGCTAGCTTATAGGATGAAAAATCTAACCCGTAAAAATGAAAAATGAACAAACAACATAATTGGTACACAGTCTAGTTGCTTTAGCCTCGTATAGTTCTAGTCTTCTAGGTACCTGTCTCACCCTCCTCCCTTCAAGGTGTCTTCACTACCCTCACATCTCTAGTATCAACCTTCATCATCTAATCTTACAGCACAGTATAGTCGTTGATCTCCTTGATCGTCAACCAGACTAAAGATGAAGCCATCCCCTTTCCCAGCATCCCTGACTCTTCCATCGCCACAAGCATGAATTGTGAACAACTAGCAGGAATTGAACCTGCGCCCTCCTGCTTCAAGGACAGAAACACTCCCACTGTGCTAATCTGTCTACAGCAGAACTGCGGTTCTATGTTCCTTTGAGCTGAAGACGCTCCACATGATTCAAAAATCAACAATCAGGTTTAAAGACACAGATGATGACATCACTTCCTAAGGACCCTTATTCTAACTGGGAATCGAACCAGCACATTCTCACTGGAAGCACAGAGACGCTGCCACCACACTACTCTATCTGCATCAGAGCAGGGATTCTGGTCCATGAAAGATCCTCACGTCAAGTCAGCCTTTATAGAGACGGTTTGTTAACCAGTCAGGAATTTAAATTTCAAGTTATGTCACTTCCTGTTTGCTGTTTTAGTCCTGCACAACACAGGAAGTGGGCCTGTGGTTGGTTCAGCTGCTGCAGCTTTTTGGTTCATGCTCACTTTTTCCATCTCTAATGAACCTCGAGTCAAAACAATAAATAGCTCAACGGATCCAACAGTCCACCGTCATGCGTTTGGTTAGAGGTTCAAACCCCAGACTTTTAGCATGAGAACTACAGCCTTTGTTTCAAAGTCTTCATTTCTTTTTCAGCCTTAGAGCCGATCATGAAGCTACATTTCTTTATAATTCTCTGTCGGTTCATTTGCCCGACGGTCATTTCCTGCCTCCAACATCCACGTCTCAGATACTTTGGTGGGCTTTAACAGGTTGCATGGTGGGTGGGGTTTAGGGGCGGAGTCTGCTGACCCATGGATGTTCCCAGGACGCAGTGAAAATTGAGATTTATAAACCGATCAAATTAGACACAAAACAGTTCTTTGTCGTTACTGATAAATGTTGGAAAAGTTGACTTTTAGATAAATGTTTAGGGAGATTTGGTATTTTATTTTTATTTTATTTTACTCGCTTCATGTCAGAAGACTTGTTGGACCAAACGTGGGACTTTCTCTTGGAAGAATTGGATGTGACGCCCCGTCAGAGCGAGGATGAGCGTCCGCCTTGATCTCCCGCCTCGCTTTATTTAAGGAAACTGTGTCAGACACCAGTTTTTTCATCCGGTTGTTGAACCTCAGGAGGCCAATTATCCGTGGCGGCGTTCTGTTTTACAGGCAGACGACAAACGAACTCAGGCCACACCCCTCCACGTTGTTCCTGCTCCATGATCCCAAGTGCTCAGTATTTAGGCTTAAAAATAGCGCAGAACCTGCTCCAGAACCTGATCTGGTTTCAAACGACGGAGTAATCAAAGCTTCCTGCTCTGCAGAGGAGGAAGGAAAAGGCTGAACAGAAACTGGTGAAACCGGTGTCGGCTGCTTTGTGAGGATCACGATTGTTGCTCACTGGAACTAAAAAACGTTGCGGTCACATCTCTTTGTTGAAGTGGACTCAGAAGTTCAGGTTGTGTCCGATCTTTTCCCATCCGTCCACCTTCAGGGATACATTTCCGTTTTCGTTTCCCTGCATTTTCACCTTGGTTTCCCGCAGCAGGAACTGCAGGTCCCGGCCGCTCAGGATGCCGTGGTTCTTCACGTAGCTGGGCAGGTGCACGTTGCTGGTGCCGTGCACGGTGCCGTGAACCTCCATGTAGCCGTGGATGATGTCCAGGTACTTCTTTTTGTCCTGGAACAAGCAGAGAGGAAACGCCCTTTAGATTTTCACAGTAAAAGTCATAAAAAAAAGGAGGCCTGAAAGGGGAGCATCAAAGGAAGTTACTGAGCTCCACCTGATCCTCTGAGGTCACAAAGACATCAAAGCTGCAGCCTTTGTGTTTCTATGATCTTTGACAAACAGGGAGCTCAGAGTAAAACAGAATCCATTCCTGGAGGTATTGTTTCATAAAGATCAATACAAATCTGAATGTTACTGTTTCTAAAACTTTTTTCTCCACTGGATTTCATCTACAGCTTTGATCCCATTTGCTACATGTGTTGGTAGAAAACATAAATGTCTGTGTTTGCATGAAAAATAAACAAAAACGGTCAAACGTACAGTGTTTTGTTATGGATCACTCAAGAAATGGGAAAGAGTCAAATATACGATAATCTACAGTATATCTTCTGAACTAAACAGGTCTAACAGGTTCTCTTTACTTTAGAAGCTGGACTCCTTTAAGAATTTAAACCTTTATGTGACATTTAGCTCCAGCAACAGTGTCCAGAAAGCAGGAAATCTTATTTAATTATTAAAAGTGATTACTGTTACTTAGTTTTTTTTACAGAAAAGTAGGAAATACATTTGTTTATTTAATGTGTCCTGATTTTCTTACAACGCCGACATTTGCATTCAGGCGCGGAATTTTTTTGCACTTCTTTTTCATTTTTCTCTGCTTTGTTTTTTTTCTTTATTTCTTTTTAAATTAGGTTCTTAAGCTTTATAGATATTTCCATAATTCTGCACTGAACAGCTTTTAACAAAACAAACATCTCATTCTGGTCACTTATAGTGGTTTCAAGCGACAGGCAGCCTTTTCTTTTTCTTTTCTTTGGAATTTGTGTGACAACAAAGCTATTTCAAGCCTCTTGTTGTCATGGCAACAAATATCCAATTAAAACTCGATAAGTTGGAATTTTTATTTCCTTTCAAGCTGATTCTTTTTTCTTTGTGGCTATTTCCCCACAAAAATTAACAACAACAAAAAAAAAAAACAGATTTTTTTTGTACCTTTATTAAAAAGTAGGTTATAGAAAGTCACGGTTTTGCACCCCCTTTGAATTGGCACCCTGGACAGCCGCCCATACTGCCCGTGCCAATAGGTTAAACCAGGAGGAGCTTTGACCAATCAGGGACTAGGATTAGGTAGTGCCATTTAAAATCCCAATTTTTTGAAAATTGAACATAGAGGAGAAATGAATATTTGAGGTTTGTGCCCGGCTGGAATTCTATGGCACCAAGTCTTTCATCTATTGGAATAGAGCTGTCAAAGAAAAAGCCTGGAGCAGAGATTTACACTGCTTCGACATTTCTCACCAAGCCTCTTCCAACTGTGAGTGCATGAGCTAGTAACAGGCAGAATCAGTCCAGTGTAAACGCCATATGCCGAAAGTGCGTTCAAGTTAAACTCCTTCCTGAAATCACAGTTTCGGTCTATGAAGCTGAAACTCATGTTTTTTTTTTCGGTTCGGATGGATTTCAAGTGCGTTCCTGTGAGCTCAGAAAAGACCAAAATCCAGATCACAGATGCTTTTATCCTCACAGAAGAGAAAAAACAACCAGAACCTGCAGCCCTGCGAGACACGAACAGTTTGGGGGGAGTTTAGCTGGACTCTCAGAAGCTGCAGAACTGCTTTCAGCGACTCTCAGCTGGCGTGTTTCCTTTGGGGCTTGAATTTCAGGTAGCCGCTCGACTGCGTCCCTGGAGGCCTGGCTATCAGATGCCTCCATCCAGGCAGCTGTAACTAAAGCAGCGCCGTGTGTGTGGCTGTGTGTTCAGTGATGCTCTGATTAGACAGCCTGTAAATCTTATCATTCAGGAGAGCTAAGGTGTGATTGTGCGTGCTTCCCTGAGCACGTGCTTGCTTCTAGAAACAAACGCCTTCAAACTGAAGAGTCACTAACTTGATAAAAGACCTAAAATACTTTTTTTCACCTTTTTCTCTTCAGTCTGTTTGACTCATCACTCTCCTTATTTATTTTAACTTTACCTGCAGCCTTTTGTCTTTGAATTGTGCAACTTTCTTCTCACAACCCGCTAAAGGGAAGCGGCAGTTCTGGCACTAACAGCACCCGAACAGCGCCATTTAAGAGCCAAGCAACGTCAATGTGCGATTACTGATTTTAATCGACACTTTTAAAGACGACGATCAGAATCGAGACGAAGTTGACACCTAGCAGCGTCTTCAAATAGTAAAGAGGAGGGTTCTTGTAGGATTTTTCTGACGATGGGGGACATGTATAGAAAAAAATGAAGCTTAAAAATCTAAATTGTTGTGAATCAGAAGAAAAAATTCTGCCGCTCTGCAGAAACTATGTCTTAGAAAACAACAGGAAAATCCTAACAAAAAGACAAATAGGGTTTTTTTTTAAAGTAGCAACAAAGAAGCTAATTTAGCAACATAATTGTAGACATGCAGAATTTTAGAACGTTTACTGTTTTTTAAAGTGTCGGGCATCGATGCACATTTGCAAATATCAACATTTTTATTTAGACTTTTGTGTTTCCTGTTTGATTTCCTTATTATTCAGGCACCTGTGTGGTTCAGTGTCAGCTCTTGGCCTCGTTTTTTTTTTGGTCTCACTTCCTGCTTCAGCAGAACATTCTGCTGCTTCTCGTTCTTTGAGAAGTTTCATAAATTGCATCACCCAGTTTTCACTCCTCCTTCTGTCAGTTCGACTCCTTTCTGAATCTTTCATAACGGCTTCGCGACCGTTAAAACTCCCGATCCCTTTGACGCTATTTTGTTCAGAAGAATAACTGACACCTTTTTGGCAGAAATCCAAACTGAAGCAACGTTTCCCTCTGACGGAATGATTTAAGCGCATTTCAAATCCAAATAGTTCAGTCATTTGTCTGCAGACGTCTTTCTATTCTGTGCCTGCTGCTAGGCATTGATGAAGAAATTCAGTGGTAATTAGATTTAAACATGCCTTGGCTGTGGGGAGGGGAAATCCACAGGAAGTCATTGAGTGTGTACTTTCTGTGAAATGGGAACACAGAGGGGGACGGCTGCGGCCCTTCGGGTCCGCGCAGGGCTTGGCGCTCCGCTGCCAGATGCTTTTGAACAGCACGGCTGCTGGATTCGCCCACGGAAACAAAGACGTCTGTGTTTTTGCAGAGGAAAACCCGGAAACCGGAGCGCAGGAGAACAACATCCCGGCTCGGATTTCCTGGGATTCTTAGAAGGCTCGCAGCTCGTTCTGCGGAGCGCTCGCGCTAGAACAAAGACGGAGCAGATCGATGGCGGCGGCCTGGTACAGGAGCTCCTGCCGAGGGAGTTATAAAACTCCTGCTGGAGCTGGCGAGGATGGCTGAAGCGGGAGGAGGAAGAGGAGAGGTTTATGACCTTGTAAATCAGAGAGAATTTGTAAACTCTGGCTCAGAGAGGAAGCAGAGGAAGCAGAGGATGCGACGGCGACGGCCTCTCAGTCAGCGGAGGAAGAGGAGTGAGCGCCCAGAGCGAGAACACATTTTAAATAACAAATCCCCCTCAAACAATATTACAACTACAGCTGCACGATAAAAGGGAAACTCGCAATTTGGGATATTAGTGATCAATATTGCGATACATGAACAAATAGCTAAACAACCAAAAACATGATTTCCATTTCACTGCAACAGGTCTGTAACCCTTGAGCTATCCTAGGCACTTTAACATGGGGAGTGGGGTCATCTAGACCCACTAGACAGTGCGCTGAACCTTTTTTCTTCAATGATTTGTGATCTTCACTGGTGTCCATGGATTACATGAAATCTTTCCACCTTTATCCACCTTTGTCATGGTAGGGAGAACACATCAATGCAAGGATGGGGTCATCTAAGACAGCACAAGGGTTAAAGTAACCATTTATTGCAATTTTCACAGACTTATGTCATATACGTATTCCACAGCTTGATGTTGGGATACGATTTATTGTGCCGGCCTCATTACAAATAATTTTTGGTTAATGAAAAATAATGCAATTATCCACTTTTTCCTCAATTTTCACTAAAAATCTAGAGATGTTGTAAAAAGGAAAAATTTATGTAAAAATTCCACAAAATAGTAAAAAAAAAAAAAGAAAAGAGAAATGTAAAAACATTTTTTACTTTTTTTTCGTTCGAATGGTTTTTTACAACATATTTTTCAAAGGTTTAGAGAATTTTAACATTTTTTCTTTGACAAAACTCTGACGTAATTATATTTTATTACAATTTTAGGTACAGATAATGTAGCATAATTATTTTTTTTTGTAAATGTTGTAAAAAGGAGAATTTAATCTAAAAATTCTACAAAATAGTAAAAAAAAAGAAAACGTTTCTTTTTTATACATTTTTTACTTATTTTTCGTTCCATTTTTACAACATATTTTTTAAAAGTTTAGAGAATTTAAAAAAAAATTTCTTTTATAAAACTCTGGAGAAATTATATTTTAATACAATTTTAGGTACAAATAAAGTAGCATAAATATTTTCTTTAGAGTGTGAATAAACTCACATTTTCCTTTCAATGTGATGTACAGTCAAATGTACTTTAAAGGCCCGATTGCTTACATCTTTTTTTACTTTTGTCTATCTAAACCTTTCTTTTTTTATTTTTTCATTTAATGTAACCAGAAACATTTTTTTAAACTTGAGACTAAAGATGGAATTTGATTTGGGAAAACTTTTAAATTAAAGTAGATATATTATTTTTCTTTTTCATCACAGATTTGCTCCAGTGAATTGAAAAAGTGTCTCCGTCTCTTTTTTGTTTGCATGTTTGTCACACTTATGCACAATTAATTGTAAATACTAAACAAAATCACAAGTTTTCTAAGAGATATCACTTCCAAAAAAAGAAGTTTACTTCAAGAGTCCTGATGAGCTCAGTGTTTTTTTTCATCCACAAACAGAAAATTAATGATTTCAAAATAGCAATTTGTGTTTAATTGTGTTTGTCTGACATTTAGGTTTTTTTAACCCTTTGATGCAAACCACTTAAAATGACCTAAATGTAGCATCAATGTAAAAAGCAAAAACATCCATGAAAATGGAAATATATTCAAGAGGTTAAAGGTGGATATCCAGGCGGGGCAAAAGCATCGCAGCTTTAAAAAAAAAAGTCCCCAAAAACAAACTTAAAGTTCTTTTTCTTTAGCTAAATATTGACTTTTAAAGATAAGATCAAACGAGCAGCGTCTCTGCAGATCTTCACAGCAGCTCAAAGGCCGCTGCTAGCGGTTATCATCTGAAACCACGCGACGCAGAAGCAGAAACTCTGATAAGTGGGTTAAACTTTAATCACGAGGAGACTAATGATAACATTTGAGCTCCGTTTCTGCTCAGCGGAGAGTTGAGTTTCATAAAAACCAGCCTTTTTCCTCTGTTGACAAACCAAATGAGAGGCTCTCAGAGGTTCCTACTGGACTCCTGCAGCCTTCAGGGCAGATCAGTTTGTGGAGAGGAGGTACAGTGACTGCCCGGTAAAAGTCCCGGTTGTCGCTCTGCAGCTGTCTGGGAAGCCCTCAGAGGACTGTGGGGGGGTAAATCTGCCTTCAGAGGTGCTTGGAGTGAAGTCAGGAAACGTTGTTCCACTCCAGCGCCCTGCCAGGCCCACTCAGACGGAACTGACTGAAATCTATTGAGTTTGAGGTTCTGCCAGAGCGACTTTCTGACAGATCGAGCAAAAAAAAATATAGATATATATATGAAAGAGGTGGTTTTTCTGTGCTTTTCAAATTTCTCCGACTCACCTATTCTTCAGGTGCGCCTTTAATAAAAATGGAGAAATAATTCGGGTCCTGCTGTTCGCCTGCAGGTATTGGGCTCGTGTCAGAGCCGGGGAGGGGAGGGGAGGGGGCTGCATTCCTGCTGTCCTGCAGTGATGGAAACACCTGTATCCATCACATGCTTCACTGAGCGCAATTATGGACTTCCACATGGAGGCGAACGGTGCAGGGGAGCATCTCAACACCATTTCCATACATCTAAACTCCTGCTCAGTGGTGCGTGCAGCACAGTCTATATTATTTACACGCTGTTTTTCCGAGTGTGCACGTTAGCATCTGCATGAGTCGTTAGCATCACGCCGTCCTCATGAATATGGATTCATCAGCCTCCGTTTCTGTGACTGATGGTTAAAAGCGCACGGCGTTTCCTCTTATTTCGTTTTTTGCTCAGTAAAACCGGGACTCCCTTTGACTGATAACACACCTGGGTTAATTTATCACTCGGATTAAGACGCAGCTGACATTTAAATTGTTTTCGGTGGTTGATTTTCAACCTCATTATCATCTAAATGTTCAAAGTGCAGATTTATCTTATGTCCTTTTAAGTCAGTCGAGGCCTTTCTGGTTTAAAAAGTAACGCTGCAGGATGACTTAGCCCCCTCAAAGGAGACCCATCGGGGTTTCCATGTTTTTAAAGCAAGAAAGTATACGTTAATGTTTACAGTAAAGTTAGTCTAAAGGTCAAAAATCATGTTTCAAAATGTGATTTTACCAGAAAAATATTCAAATGTGATAAACCAAGTATTGACAAGAGGGTGGCAACAGCCAATAGGGTGTTGGTTTTCACTTAGTGAAATTCATAAGTATGTGTAAAGGATTGTAATCCTAACTAGTATAGCAGGTCTTTGGCCGCACCTGTCAGTCCCTTTAACTCCTGTGCCTTCGTTTGGAAGGCGCGTGTTCTGTCACCCTGGCCTAACTCTAAGACGTCGTGGTGGTGAATGGGTTTAGTAGGACAGGCTTCAGAAATTGATCCCTGACGGTCAGCGGAAGCATCGTGGTTCTGCAATGAAGCTCACCACAGCCTTTACAACACCCAGCCAGAGTGATGGAGTGCCCCTAACCCAGAACAATCTTCTAAAAGTAAAACCTAGACCTCTGTAGTTTGCAAACTCAAAACAGCAAATTATTTATTTGAAAAAAAAGGATGAATTTGTGTTACCCCTCTACAGTATCAAAACAAATATTACTCTCCACTTTGGATGTTCAAAATTAAACAGATTTAGACATAAAAGACCAGGTGAAATATTTGAAAGTCCGATAACAAGAAACTGAGCAGAGACAAGAAATAACAAAAAATAGATCCAATCTAAAATGGAAAATAAAAAAAATGACCAGACAGAAATGAATAACCCAAAACAGTAGGTCCTTTGGCTTCCTCTGATCAACTAACTCCAGACGTTGACAACAGTTTTCTTCCAGACGAGGCTAGAAACAGTCAGTTAAACGGTTGTAACGGTTAGCTCCGGACGGTTCTTTTCAGCGGGGGAAATCAGACTGGTTGCTAATCCCGAATGGTCTTAAGTGTTCAGAAAACAGTGGTGCCAGCCTCCTGAACCTCAGCTGCTCCAGGTTATTTTGTTCAAAAAGTAAAAAACTGAGACTGCCCATCCGACAAGTTTCTCTCTTTTTTATTTATGTATTTTTTTTTTTAAACTTGTCCTGTCCAACAGCTGGGCAGACAGATGAGAACTGAGGGCCTCTTGTGTTGGACATATTTTACTTTAACAAGAGGGGTTATTAATCTTCAGACAAACCAAAGGTATGTCTGAATAAACCCCTTTTGTAATTGAGGCCAAACTTTATTAATTTCAATCATGTTTAAAAATCTTTGGTGTTGGACCGGACGGAAGAGGACAGGAGGGAAGAAGAAAGAGGGCTGTTAGGGGGGGTAGGAGGGTGATAGTGAGAGGGGGGGGTAAGACCATGAAGCAGCATAGAGCAGACAGGTTTACTGGTTGTTTATCATTACGGTAAGGTTCAAATGTAGTACAAAAAGGGTGGGGCCTGTCCACACACTCAAACGTTATAAACACACCTGCTAGCAGCAAAGATGTCCACATGTCAACATGTACACAAAACAGATAGTGTTCACACACGCATACTTATGCCTTAAAACCAACTAGTGTGAAATATTTCATTCATTCAATCATGCAAACTATTAGTGCAAAGTTTCTCTCTTTTTTTGTTTTTCTCTTTTCTGTTTTCAACGTCCGTCTCCTTCCGCCTTGTTCCCACGTCTGACATCATTTCCGGCCCGCTCGTCACTTTCTGTCACCGTTACATATGTCCTCAGTGGTTGGTTTGTTCATATACCGCAAGTAATATCATCATTGCGATATTGATCACTAATATCGCATATTGCGATTTTTTTCTCACATCGTGCAGCCCTAAAGGCCCGTACACACCGGGACGAATATTCGCCAGGCGTTATTCGCCAGCGTTTTTCGCCACGTTTTTTGTGTTCACACCCAGTCGATTTTCGCTGACGATGAGCCGAGCGAACATGCAATTTCATTCCCTGACATTAGATGGGCTTAATGTAAACTGAAATACTCCTGTACACAAGGTGGCGCTGCGCAACTTTACGCTTCTTAAACTCGCTTTTCACTCAGAAGAAGAGAGCAAGTATTTACGCGCTTGTCAGAATCAAACAAAGAAAACATGAATATTTCAAGCACCAGTAGCTCCAACTGGTGCTTGGTTCGGGGATATTTTAGAATGTCCGTCATTATTTCTTCGCGGCAGTGTAGACGCTACTTGGCGTCTATCTTCTTCGCTGGTATGTGTGCTCAGAAAGGCAGTTTTGTGTTTGAGCGCCCCCAAGTTGTGTTTTACTGTAACTTCAGAAGCTCCAGACACGTGTGCAAAAGCGCCATTCTCATTGGTCGAATAGATTTCGACGCGGCGCGTCAAACCAAAAAAACGAACCCAAGGCGTTTTTTAAAAAGTGACGCTTTGACGCGTTTTTTCGCGTCGGTCTGCACACTCACATTGGTGCCCTTTGTTTAGTCACGAGGCGTTAAACGTCGGCGATTTTCGTCCCGGTGTGAACAGGCCTTAATGGCAACTGAATCCGCTTCATTTTGCTGTAGCCGTAGGTAGGTGGGCGACGGCACACCCGGCTCCATCCATCTCTAGATACAGTGTATGATGTTAACACAAAGCTGCTGGGAATTATCTCAAACAATCGAAGAGTTACAGCGGTTCAAATAAAGCTAAAGGTCCAGTGCTAAAGATTTATACAGCTGTTACTATTACCATTCCTGCCAACCAGTTTTCTGTAAATATGCTTGCAAAGTTCACCAATTGGGAATAGTTTCATCTGCACTTTCTTTTCAAACAAACCCAATGTCTAAAGTACCTAAGTGATTCCCGTCAGGGAAGTATCTGTGGACACAGACAACCGTGGACCACTTCCCTTTACAGTAAGCCAAACGTACATTAGAGTAAAGGTAAACCAGATTAGCATTAGATTAGCCTAACAGCAGCACAATACCACTGTATTGTAGAAACATCTGGCTGAGAGACAGCTCTGAAATCACCATTAAAACCACAAAATCAGATCAGTCTGAATAAAAAGTTTAATGTTCGACTCCTCTCAACTGAATCGTTAATATAAAAAAAATGAAGCAGCGTTCTGCTGGGGCAGCAGAGTTACTGCGCCGCACGAGCCGGCCTTTTATGAGTGTGTGCTTTGTCTCATGCGCTCTGATCCAATGCCAGACTCTCGCAGCGTTCCCTGTCTGGCCCTCCGCCTCATTCTCACCTTCATCTGTGCTGCTTCTTGGCTTCAAAACCGTTTCCCCCCCTCAGAAACAGACATTCTGGGTAAAAGCCGCCATCACTCACTCCTGAGGACATTTAAGGCGAATGTAGTAAAACAATCAGAGCAGCTCAATGAAAAATGAAATTGCTTTGTGTTCTTTTGTCATGAAGCTTCTGCCATCCATCACTGATGGTTTGGTCATGGAGTGCTGACGCTCTGCGTTCCTCACACACAGAACCGGCAGACCACTAAGGCGGCTGCTTGTTTCTATTGTGTGATTTTTATTTTTTTCCCAACATGATAAGGGAGAGAAAATACTGCTGCCTCTCTCTTTGCATCCCTGCTCTTGCACATTGGGTTGTCATGGCAGCGGTTCTCTTGGAGGTGGTCTGGACATTTGCATTCAAATCCCCCTTTGCAAACCCCGCCCCTCCGATTGGTTTCCTGGACGTTTAACCCTGCAGGTCTGAGTGAAGTGAGGTGATGCCTGCACTGATAAAGCAGATGTGAGCTGCAGAAGTTACTGCATGACACCAGACTCCAACAATCAGATGAGCTTTGAAGAACACCACCGCCCAAAAATCCCCCATGGTCAAAAATTTGACATTTAAATTCTAAATCAGTTATTTGCATGAATCAAATAATCATAGAGTTTTGGGGGTTTCCTATTTTTAAATATTGTTTTCCAAAATAAATGATATATTTCTTTATTAAATTTTTTTTTTTACATTTTTATATATCATTATAAGTCTAAAATATACATGGTTTGACATTTTTATGTAGTTTACATTTTTAATATATCTCTTCTAAGAGTGAAATATATTTTATTTAAATTCCAATCTTTTTTTGTTTATTCATTTTGTTTATTCAAGTTTCAAACACATTTTTGCACTTTAAATTTTTTTTCTCTTTTTTTACATTTCAAGTTTAAAATATGTATGTTTTTTATTTTCAGATAATTCTTTTAATTCTCAATGCTTCTTTTCAAGTTTATTTATTTTTAATGTGAATATGTTACTTTAAAATATGTTTTTTATATTCTTAGTACATTTCTTTTGAGTATGAATGGTAATTTTTTTAACATTTTTTAATGTTTAATATTTCTTTTAAGTTAAAAAAAATGGTTTTTTATTTTTCAATATATTTTTTAAATTGTAAGTTCAAAATTTGTACTTTTTATTTAAAAAAAAAGTTATTTTATTTGTTGCTTTCTTTTTAAAATGTCCAATTCCCTTTTTTGTTTACTTTAAGTTGATGCTGATATGACACCATAGATTTTAGCATTTTTTTATCATAACTATGTAGAGTCCTTCCTCTCCTGGCATTTGATGAATATGATGATATTTTTCTGAGGGGTGGATGAGGGTTCGGGCTGTTTCAAGCTCCTGTGGGATGGAGGCGAGCGCTCCACATCTGCATGCAGACCATGCAGGTGCAAACAGGTGAAACATCCTCCAACAGGCTGCAGTCGCTCTGCTCCTGACCGTGACCGTGTTTTTCTTCCTCTCACCGCCCAGATGTTTCTCTTCTACGGTAAAACTTTCGGAACGCTCAGACCACAAACAAATGTCGTATCGATCTCAGGGGACGATGGTTTGAATCGGAAATGCCTGGCGAGGAGGATATGCAACAGCTTCTGCATCCTGTTTTTGGCTGACAGGGATCTGTGAGCTCGCAGGCAACCAAACGTTTCAAAGCAAAACCTCGGAGGAAAAGCTCGGCTTCAAAACTCCGAGAGGAACCTGAGCGAATCAGTCAACCGGTTGTCAGTCGGCCTTAAAATGGCCTTTCAATTAAAAGCAAAAGGTAATGAATACGATTAGGATCCTGATTAGCTGCTGAGGCACCGTGCTGTGAGCTGATGGTCCCGTCGTCTGTCTCATTTACTGCTTTACTGAAATCCACAGAAGTTGAAGAAGGCAGCAGAAGAACAATCTTCTGGTTTAGAAAAGCAGCGAAAATCTAAGAGTTTTAGCGTCACAACTCATTGTAGACCCCTGGGTATAAATGCGGGTGAATAAAAACAGTTTCCAACTGCAAATTTCAAAGAAGGAGGTCAGAAAAACCTGAAAAGCTAAACTAAAGGAGATTATTATTATTATTACGATTAAACTGTCTTTCTTTACATTTCGTGGACAGAAGTCATACAAAGATCCAGGAAAATTTTCAAGCAGGCCTAGTTTTAGAGCTTAACATGGGAAACGAGGTGAAAAGAGGTCAAACCCAAAGGTGTCGTGATCAGAGGCCAAAACTACTGCCATTAGAGGCTATGAGGTCCACTTTAATACTGTGAAAAGGCAGACATACTCAGTGCCAAAGTTGTATTTTTAAAATCAATTATCCTAGGGAATGCCACCAAATAAACAAACGACTACATCTCCATTTATTTCTGGATATGTTCCAACCATTTCCTCCCAGCTGTTTCTGCCAGAACACATTTTCTGCTGATCAGAGCTCGTCTGAACACCATCAAGTATACATTCTCCTCAGGTTAGTGTCTTTTTTTCTTGTAAAAAGACTTTTAAAATAAATAAAAATGTAAAGTGCTGCCATTTATCTGTAAAAAAAAAGGAGAAAAGTGTATTTGATTTGAAGGTAATATGGAAAATATATGTTTAAAACTTAGTCGTGATCATTTCTACTCCAAATGATTAAAAGCATATTTTTTCTTGAAGTAAGTGTATTTATCTAATGGATTGCATGGAAGTATTTTCTCTAAAGTGAGCACGTATTGAATCATGAAGAGTAAAAAATGGTTCAAAGTCGCCTGACCGGCTCATTAAAATTCATCAATTCATCTTCTCTGGACCAGAGAGGATCTTACTGATGCAAGAGACTCAATGTTTGCTGATTGTTTTTATTTATTTAAGATATTACATCAGAATAAAATAACCTCAAGGATATTTTTAAAAATCGGATTTTGTATTTTAGTTTTGTATTCACTAATCCATGGTCCCCAACCTTTTCGACGCCACGGACCGGTATGAAGTCACACAAAACTGTCACAGACCGGACTTACACATGTAGTCGGATAATTATTACAACAATGCGAACCCTGTGCTTTTACATCTTTACATCGCACAGGTCTGATCATCCTCTCCCCTTCCCTCACTCATGGTGCCATAAAGTAGTACTGTCTATTAAATGTAGATTTCTATTTTTTGGGAGTGGAAGGCTCCTCTTCTGTTTTACTGGCTGGGAGTTTTGGCAAATAAATGTTCCAAAGACGTTTGTTTTTTACTTTTTTTGCTAGTTCCTTGGTTATATTTTAGCGGTAACCTATCACGTGACCTGAAAAGAGCGCCTTGACCTGCGCCAAGAGTGACATAGACGGATGTAACAGAGAGTCTGGCAATTTTTCTAAATAAAAAATCTTTCAGAAATGTCTATGAAGACTCTTATTCTTTCAGGTTGATTCCATCATAGTAGTAGGTTTAGGGGTTATCATCTGGACCTAGTGTTTTTAAGTTAGAAGACGTTTCACCTCTTATCCGAGAGGCTTTGTCAATTCTGAATTAGCTGGTAAGAGAGCTAGTATATATGCGCTCATGAGGGAGGAGTCAGACCTGAAACTGGATGGTATTGTCAACTTAGGCTACATGGTGTCGGGTTGTTAAAAGTCCTTTCTCCTTCGCTGGGGGTTGGGGAGCCAGTGACTCCCTACCCAAACTGGTCATATCAAGCTCCAGGTTGAAGTGTACAGGAAGCCTACTCACACAGGTCAGTACCAGTTATTTGATTCAAACCACCCTTTACAGCACAAACTAGGCATTATCAGGACATTACAACACAGAGCCCAGGAGGGGCCCACAAGCTCTAACAGAAAGAAGAAAAATATGGGGTATATTTCCAACCATCTTTTGTTCCTTGGAATTTATACATTTTGCTGACTCAATTTTCCACTTGAGGGTCAGATGTCCTTAAGATAAAAGAAGTTTAAGTGGCGGGGTCACAGTAACCTCTAAGGAAGTTGAGACTGTGGGTACGCCACAGTAAAGGTTTTCTTTTCCAGTCTAAATATTTTCACATGAAAATGGAAACTGACTCCTGACACTGACAATAACTAAACAGCTGGAAAACATTTGAATAAAATGTAAATGCGGGAGTTATGTGACATTAAACTGAAACAAGATAGAAAATAACACGTTTCTGCAGAGCGAGATCATCAGAGCTCCAGCTTTTATCTGAGTCCTCATGTAAGAAGGCAGTTTGACACGGGGACAACCGTCTGCTGCGTGGAACACGCCCACAAACGGTTGCATCGGCACGCCGCCGGGTCAGAATCACACATCAGCCAGGCAATGCTCGGACCTCCGAGTCATTTTTACCCAGAAAGCATTAATCCTTTAGTCTCTGTGCTGCAGTGTGAGCATGAATTTGAACATATTTAGATTCCACGGAGGTGCACAAGAGCTACATTTAAGATTCCTGAACATATATTTAAAAAGTTGGGAGCTCTGCAAAGGCACAAATATTCTCTAGAGTCTCAAAGTGTCGGAAGGGATGTTTGCACATATTTAAAGATTCATTCCAATGAAGGTTTTGGTGTTTTTCTGAGGATGGAGGATATATATATGAAGAAAATGAAGTTTTTTTTTTTTTAAAAACAACCCAATTGCTGTGAATCAGGAGCAGATTAAGAAAAGCCATTTGAAAAAGATCAAACCAGGAGGGAAAGGGGGCGGGGCACCAACAGTCCCGCCCACAACTCAAAGGTAAATTTCTAAAACTCCTGACATGTCCTAAAAATACAGTTTTTTTAATTTTAGCTAAAAACAGCATAAACACAGTTAAACAACAGCTAGGAACACTTTCACAATAGATCTAAAGATGACCTGAGTGGGACTTTAGAAAGAGCGCTTGTTATCTATACATTTCTAAAAGACTCCAGTTTGACTTCCAGAGCCACAAAACGAAAAATGAAAAAAAAAATGGACTACAGTACCTTCCAGAAGTTGTCAACCTTCCCGTAGACGAGGGATTGGTTTTGCCGCTTGATATCGTCGATGTGTCTGATGTCGCTGGCGTTTAGGTGCTGCTCCACCACAAACCCAATGAAGCTGTTGTCTGGTGTGTGAGCTGCAAGACCAGCAAAAACAACTGAGATGAGACTTTTCTTAAAAAATACTCTAAAAATACTGAAGTAATACTTCAGTAATTTTGAAAGCAAACAGAAAAAAAACAAAAAACAAGATTATTTCATGTAAATCAATAATTTTCTCCACTAAAAGTTTAAGTTACACAGCTTTGTTTTAAATGAGCTATTTTGTTTTTCTCACCTTAACATTTTGTAATTACATTTATGAACTGTTACACTACATTTGTTTTATAATGGCAAAAGTTACTTTATCTAAATCTAAAAAAAAAAATCAATAAACAAAAGTCCTGTTTGATAATTAGTTGCTGTTATTTTTTTCTGATTTAAAAAAAGTTAGTTTCACTAAATAAATGATCCTTTTGTCCTATAAAACAAGTTACATTAGATTTTCAGTGTTTTTTTTAACACGAGTAATTTAAAAAGAAAACTTTATGATAACTACATTTCCTTTAAAGCATAAATTGTGTTTCATTAATTCAAAAACATTTTTTATTTTAAAAGCACAAATTAAATGATATTTAAATAAAAAATTTGTTACACAATGTTCTCTTTTTTAAACTTTAGTTACATTTTGTAACTTAAAGTTAATAGTAATTGTCTAACATGTGTCATCTTCGTTTCTGTAAAAAGTTCAGCAAAACGAACAACTTTTAATAAAAACTTAAGAGCAAAACTTGTTCATCTATTATGTCAGTAAATATATTACAAAAATAAACAATTTTTAAAGATCTATATTAAATTTATAGCATAAATAATGAAATGTTCAGGCTCCAAACAGGAGCCTCGAGGAAATAATCTAACAGTTTTTTGACTACACTGAATGGATTAGATCGTTTGTATTTGGAATTCATAATTTAAAATGAAACTTAAAAGGGGTTCAAAAGTAATCCATTACTTTTCGAGAGTATTCGCTAACACTTCACAGCAGCTCATGTATTTTCAGTCGAAAAGTCTGCTTTAACTCTCACAAATACATTTTTTTTACTGCGAATAAAACAGAAAACTCAAGCGGACGAAGAGCGCAACATGTCGTCGCTTCTATTCCTGCGTATCCGGGGGGATCCCCGGTTACTACGGAAACCACAGGACGAGCAGGTCAAGTGTGGAGACTGAAGCTGGCAGCGCTTCACCTCTCTGCCACCTGTCTTGTAAAACAGAGGCGCAGACGGGGCAGATCTGTTCACAAGTGAACGGCTAGATTCTGTCGCTGGACAGGCGGAGCTGCCGTCAGCTCTCCATCTGCAGCGGGGAGGTGGAGCGGTCGGAGTCTGTGGTCAGAGCTCGGCTTTAACCAGAGCTTTGTTGCTTCTGGGGTCGCTCAGAGGAGGTGAAATGTGGTTCTGTGTGGCAACGAAAGGGACTTAGCTTAATGATTGTTCAGCAGATATCCAGACGTTTATGTATTTTGTATTGCCTAAATATTTCCGATCCATTCTGACAGATGTGTGCGAGCATATACGTTGAACAGAATAGGCGTTTGATGGAACGTGTCCAATAAAATCTGTCGCTTCGTGTCGTCACACGCCGCTCTGCTGTAGAGTTAAGACAGCTTTTATTATAAAAACTATTCACTTCCAGGAAACCAGAATCCCTGGAAACACGTCAGGTTTTCTCCTCTTTTTAGTGAATGGTTGGAGATATTTTTCCAAATACATTTACTGTTTTAATAAAAGCAGCTCCCCTTTCCACTGTGTGTTTCTGTGTAAAGGAATGTGAAAGTGTCTGAGAAAAATCACCTTATTTCCAGGCAAAAGACACATTTTTTGGCAAAGAAACAGGGAAGGATTTTAGTTTGATTTTAGTGGACCCAAAAAACAACTCGTGTTGCCTAATCAGTGAGGGAAAAACATCCCGCTTATGGGCGGGACACTCCTGAAACAATCTCAGAAGATAACAGAGCTCTGCCGTGACTCGCCCACAAAACCCTCCCCGCTGAAAAATGCTTTGCTGATAAAGATGTGATGAACCTGAAATCCTTCAATGAAAAGGCCGTTTGTTTTCATCTAAGAAACCAAACAATAGAACACTTTTGTTTTCTTAAAAAAAATATTAAAAAGCTTCCTTTTCCTTATGAAATGAAGGAAAATAAAAAAAAAGGCCACCATAGCTCTGAAATGATGCTTGGGAGACGGACAGATGTTGCAGATGTGACAGAAGTGGGCTGTTAATTACTGCTCAGCTTCTCTTGGTGCTTTTGGGAGACCTGCCACTCAAAACGTCCCTCGGCTTCATCGCTGTTAGCGAGCAGACGGAAACAGTTTGGTCCAAAGAAGATGAACATCTGTCTCACAAGCAATTTATTAAGGACATTTTTAGATTATTGTTCATTTTTTTAACATCCTAATGACAAAACTATGAAAAAATATGAATAAAAAACTTTCCAGAAAACAACGTTGTTTTTTCCCCCGGAGAGAACTTCAAAAGAAAAGTCTCACAGCACAGGGAACTGTGATAGTTTTCTGGCTGCGGGGGCAGAACCAGACTGACCGGCAGCTCTGCGGGTCAACAAGGCGGGTCTTCAGAAGGCAAACACTCTGCAGTGAAGTTTCAACGCTGCTTATGCTTACTCATCATTAAACATGCAGGAGCATGCGGCCTGAAACGCTGTTTATTCTGTCAATAATTAAAATAAACAATGTTAAACCAAATGTTCTGAGCGTGAGAATGTGATGAACTTTCCCAGCCCAGGTGACCGAACCAGAGCAGCTTCACACCTGGTGGAGGGATGAAAAGAATAAAAAGGTGTTGCCACGGTGATTAAAGAATGTCAGCGGGTTTATAACCAGAACCGAACCAAAGAGCAGCTTCACAACGCACTTCCTGCTGACAAAACTAAACAATTAAGGGGATTCACATTTCTGAAACACATCTTCTAGTGAAATAATCACCAATTTACTCTCATCTGGACACGTTTCTATTAGAAAAGGATAAATAAACAAAAAAGAGTCTTAACTTGAGGCATGGTTTTTGTTGTAAAGACATGTCCACATCATGGTTTTTAATGAGACAATTTGGTTTTTTGCACATTTAATTGGGGGAAAAAATGAATTTTTATGATCAATTTCATTTTAAATATTTACCAAGCTACTTGATAAAGGTGAATGCATCACTAAAACCTCAACCATTGATTATTTATTGTATGCTATTCATTTTATTATTCACATCATCTTCAATAATCTAAGAAATTCAACCGCAAAATAATTTAAAAATGGAACTTGCTTTAAAAGAAGATATTCCATGTATAAAGGTCTCATAAGTTTAATACTTGTGTTTGTGTGACTTTGCCTAAAAGAACAAAACATTTGTCATTTATATCTGGAGGACAGTTTTGTAACTATCACCAAAGCCCCAAATACATATTAAATATAAAGGAAAATTTCAGTTTGTTGATTAAAAACATAATATTTAACTGACATTTTTCTTACGCACGATCATTTTTGCATCAAAGGGGAATCTGTAGTTATTTGTTGTGTTTTTCTATTTAAAAAAACAACAACTATTAGACTGGCAGGTTTGGTATTTTAGGACAAAGTTCTGAGTTACCTTGATTTCTGATTCAGTGCAGTTCAATTAAATATCCCTTTTTTTTTCATCTTAAAAATCTCTCTTTTTGAATTTGGAAAAATATTTTTTCACATACATGGGAAAAATAGGAAAAACATTTGTTAACAACAACCTGTATTTAGAATAAAATAAAAGATTTGATGAATTGTTTTTACATTTTCTAGGTGAAGATGAATTCATTTACAGGTTTTTTTTTCCCCACAGGGGGAAGAGTTTCAGTGCATTCTGTATTCTGGACCTATCTTCAGAGAACTTCAACCTTCGGTCGCTCAAAGACTTGAAACACACTGGAAAAAAAAAAGCTCCCTGCAATCTGGGCTGAAATAGATGAATGAGGTCAATTTGGCCGCGTCTCGTCTTATTGACCTGAGGCCACACACTTCCAACTCCCACAACAAATGATTTATGGAGCGCAGCCTAATCCTAACAAATGCACCCATACAGTTTCTGGATAAATTACGTTTCTGGCACTTGATTTGACCTCAGCGTCGTCTCCATCTCAGTTGGCTGTGAAAACAGGGTTTTCCCTCTGAAACGGCAGTGGGCTTAACACAACTCCGTCTGGACTGCTCCTCCTCTGACGGGCCGGGTTCAAAGGTTGCTTCGAGCGGCCCCGAAGACGGAAAAAAAACACTTGGAGGTGACGCCCCTCTGTGGTTTGGTAGCACCCGGCCGAGCCGCTGTGCACTTGTTCCCCCTGAGATATCATCTAACCCAGCGACTCTATGCTTGATTTTAGGCGAAGGCCGCCGTGTTTTTCTGAAGAAGGTACCCTCGCCGGCGTACAAAGCTCCTATTCAGCCTCACCTCCCAAACAGCAAAATGCAGGGATAACATTTCACTTTCTCTTAGACACACTGAAAAGGTCACTACCCCAGGGGGCTGGCTATCTTTCCCCCTTAATAAAAAAGAAAAACCCTCTTCTTTCTGTGCTTCCATCAGGAAACTTCCCAGCATGTGTCCGCACAGCGATGAAGCTTCCACGGTCATAACGGCAGCCACAACAGACCCTGACCTCCAGCTCACTAATCTGCTTGATGATGTTGCATTAGTGGGACTGAGCTGGATTCTAAAGGGATCTTTCCTGCTTTTAAAATCCATCTCATTTTCAGGTGGGGTGGGGCGAGGCGAATCGTCACACAGACTTACGGAACATGGTGTTAAACTGCTGCGGGTTGAGGTTCCACTTTCCCCACGGCGTCTTGTGACCCTTAGACTGGGCATAGTGGGCGTGGTTAAACTCAGGCTCCGTGCCGAAGGAGTCCAGGACCCGTAGCATGCACCTGCGGGGTCAAGGACAGGGCGTAGTTTAAAAACATATACGTGTTTTTTGTAGAGTTAGTTACAAACAACTGTTAACACAAAACATATTTGCTACTATGGAAAAAAAGTGTTAACGGACAGTTTTTTTCCCCAGCAAGTCAGTGTGTTCAGGTAGCATCGCCCCCAAACTGAGCAGGTCATGGCAGTGCATATGTTTACCAGACCTCAATCCCTGACATTCTCTGAACAGTGACTCCTCTATGCAGTTTAAACCCATTCTGAGGCTCAGAAAAACACCAAAGCCGTATCACTCCACGTCAGAATCAGTGCGTTTACGTCGACTTCACTAATGTCAAGTATCGGCGCAAAGCAGCTTTTCTTTGCTTCGAAAATCGTTGGAATTAAGGTCATTGCATGAACGGTCTAAGAGTTACGGTAATTCAAGCTAAAGCCCTGGTGTCCTGGTCTTTGATATTTAAGACACGCCCCAAAAGGGCTGCGTGTAAAAGCAACGCAAATGCAGGTGTTACATTTATCAGTATCACTCAGGTCTACTGGTTTGCTTTCACACTGCGCTTTTGAGAGAGGAGCACCAGTCATGTACTTAGGCTGTACTTCCACCTCTAGGGTTGACTCACACCAGAGTGTTGGTTCAAATACTACTTTTTTTTTTTTTGGGGTTTGTTTGTGTCGAGTTAACCTAAACTGTGGTGCGAACCAAAATTTCACACCCGGGTTTCTTTAGATGTGAGGCTCTAGGTTCAGCTTCACGGTGAATCAAGGTGTGAAAATGACAGGAAATGTTCAAAGAGAAGCAAAGAAAAACACAAAACTGAAGAAGAGGCTCTCACACACAAAAAAAAGGTGTCCAATTTCTGACACAGTAGAAGTAAGGAGGATTAAAGGAAGATTCTAATTGTCTTCTTCTTGTTCCTTCCTGGTCAGGAAATATTGTCCCCAAATATTGTTCTAATGGTGCACTAAGAACTGCAGGATTATTTCAGGCAGTTTGGCTGTCTTTGGCTGACTTCTGATGTGTGTGACAGCAAACCAACCCAGAGGCAGGCGTGGCATTTATTAGCCTTCTCCACCCATTTGGGCCGAGTCCACGGGTCAGCCCTAATGTGAGAGCGGCCTTAGAAGAGCAGCTTGATGCGCCCACTATTATGTAGAGAAGTGAGTTTCAGTCCATATACGCTGCGTTGGGTTTCCCACCTGCGTGAGCAAAGTCCACGAGACTATCTGTGGGAAAGCAGCATCAGAGGAGCTGTGGCTTGGTTCTTTTTTCTATCATGTAAGGTGAAAACCGTTTAACCGTTGAGGTGGTTCGTGCTGAGAAATCAAAGGAGGAGTGAAGCTGCTAGTGGTGCTGTATGCCCTTCTGGTGCTACCTGCCAACCGCCCCCTTTTTTTGACACATCCCGACTGGCTAAGCGCCGTCTACATATCGGTCGCCCTCCTCTTCTTTTGGCACACCAGTCAGACCTGCATGAGAAAAATTCATTGGAAGCACATTTTTTCAAAATGGCGGCTTTCTGTTGGCTTTATCACCATAGCAACCGTTTAATTTTTTGGTAGCCTGGGGCTGACAAACAGGTCTATGTAACTTTTAGAAGAATCAGCAAGAGTAACTCTTTGGATTTCCATGGCAACGGAGGTTTTTTCCAAACCACTCCCGACATTCCTAAGATGTGCGTATTATATGTCATATTGTTTCATTCAGCTTGATCCAGGGATTCATGTATTACATTTTTACAACACTACAAAGAAAAAAGAAAAAGAAAATTCAAGCAACAGGGAAATGCAACTTTTGCACACTAATGCCGTTCAACATCTACAAACTTAACATTTTTTCTGCAGAAGTTACGAACGAGAAGTTATGAGGCAACCGACTGAAATCCCTAGTAGCTTAAATTTACTAGTATTTAAAAGTTTTCATTATTTACAAGGTAATAAAAGTTTTGGAAAACTCAAAGGGTCAATGAAACTTTGCTTGATTTTCCCATATTGCACAAAAATGTGAAAATTGCCAAATTTCAGACATTGCCACAACATGGCTGCCAAGTTATAGGTCCTGTGGCCATGTAATTATAATTTCAAAACATTCTTTGGATATTCCTGACACGTGTTTTGGCCTCATAAAAATGTTTTGCCCTATTCCTATTTCTGACGGTTTCGCCCGCCGTGATGGGCATTGTGGGGGTTTTTTCTTGGAGGGGCAAAAGTTCCTTTTCATTAGGTACTGGGTGCGTGCAACTCTCCTTGACTTTTTTGAGTATGTGACGGGGGCGAAAATTTTGCTTAAACACAGAATAAGAAAGAAGAATTGCAAAAACAGTAGGGTAACTTGCAGCCGAGGACTGCTGCCAGCCAGAATAATAATGAAAAGCGTTTCCATCTATGCACAAAAAGGCATTCAAGTCCAATGACACACGTAGCTTCAATGAGCTTCAAACGCGGTGATTCAATAACAAGAACAAGTCTCCATAGTCAGATAGTTGGGTGAGCGAGCATCAGGCCCAACTCAAAGGTCATCGTGTGGGATTAATGATCCACAACCAGAAGAGCGACTCGTAAACTGGTCGCTGACCTTTAACTCCCTCCTCTGCATTCTTTAAGCCACTTGCTGCACTGACCGGCCAGACCACTGAATCGCTCATGTTTGGTGAGTGTCTCCAACAACAGAGACAGACCCGTGGGGGGAAAATAACAGAAGTTCAGATACAGGCAGCGCGTCAAACACAGATTTCACCAGGATGAAAACTTTGCGCCGACTCATTTCCTGCTGAGAAAAACAACCGTCATCTGCAGAAATCCTCTCGACAGATGGACCTCTGCAGCTGCAGTACGGCTGCTCCAAGGCCTCTGAGCTCTGGGAGTCGTAACGAGCCAACAAGTGCGCCGACACTTGATGCCTTTCTCAATCCGAGAGGGAAAGCCGCCTTTCAAAGTGGGAGCAGCATTTCTCTATAATTGAATCCACCTGAAGTGCTCCCAAATGAGCAATGCACGATGACGCTTATCGAGCATAACAGGCTTCTTTACCTCCACAACTGGCTCCTCTGAGAAAATAAAACATGAGTCATTAAGAGATAAACCAGAAATGGTTCACGCTCTACAAACGCATTCACATACATTTAGCTCACTCTGGAAACAGTGTACAATGCTTCATCTCTGCAATTACACCCATAAAGGGGTTTAGTGTTCTACCAAGGTCGAAGTCTTTGTCAGCCCTTTTATCTTTTGAGTTTGTTAAGGTTTTTTGTTGGAAGTTGGCTAATTTTTCCTTAATTTTCAACCCAGCCTTTGAACCTAGAAAGAACTATAACTGATTTGTATTTTTTTCTGGGGTGAGGCATTCATCTTCTGGTTTCCAGTTGTTGAACAAGACGTTATTCATTTGTTTAGTGTAAACATGTCACTGATTCATCTCCGTAGTTGGCTCCCTCTTTTAGGTTTGCCTTCTTGATTGTTTTTGCAGTGAAACTGAAGCTGACATGGGCGAAATGACTTGGAAATTCTTATATTTATTAAACTAGTGATTGTTTTTTTGACGTATTAGAAGAAACAAGACGGCTTTTGAGGAAGCAATAAGACTAAAATTGATGAGGGAAGTTTTACCCCACTAGAAAAAAAGGAAATCTCTGATAGCAACCACCTGCAAATGGTTAGATCTGTCCTCCGTGACATCAGGAAGATCAAACCTCAACTATTCACCACTCAACTCTTCACGCAGACACTCTCTGTTGTGGCTCCACCATTGCATTGATCTAAAATGGCTACTAAACCTCCACAGATGATCTAAAAGCTGCGGCAAGACTCTTATCTTTAAACTGACGAAGATGGACGAATGTCGCACCTTTGTTTGGGTCCTTGACATCATTGTGTGAGAACTAGTGTGACGACACCCACAGAAAATGGCTTACTTTCAGCTCAAACCAAATGAACTCAATTTGGTTGCAATTTATTCACAATACAGATGTCGCACGGTTGGAGCCAATGACTGAACAAGAGAACTGGACCAAGCAAGTGTGACATCATCCGTAGAAAAATTGTTTACTTCTGGCTCCAACACACCAACATCAATTCAGTCGCCTTTTTTTTTCTCTGCTCTCAAGCGTTGTCAGTAGGGGATGATTGGTCGGAGTCAACGTTTCTATGGAAACCACGCTCATCAATCAGGAGTGAGCTTCTTGGATGTCTACACCCCTACCAAAGTGGGTTACACAAAATCTGTTAAACGTTTCAAATAGTCAATGTGAGACCACATACTTTATTATTAAAGATCAAGACTTTAAAATATCACTAAATGAACTCACCTCCTGGAAGCAAAATGTTCAAATAATAGTTTTTAAAAAATCTAGGCTGGCTTTGTGTTGTGCAAAGCCTTTTGGATGTTAATGCCCATCTTGTTGGGACAACGACCTCATTGTCTCACTCAAATATGATTTAACCAAATGTTATTTTTAGAATGTTTTGTCAAGGGCACACCTTTTCCCCTAATACAGGAAGGACAAGAACAAGGAAGTTTATACTGTTATCTGAGCCGACACGTTGGCCGGCATTTTCTTTGACTAAAAACAAAGAACAAAAACAACTTTCTGTCTTTATACCAACGTGTACTAAGCGAATTCACAGGTTGTGGACCATTTTGACTCTGAATACTAACATAAAGTAGCTCTAGGCAACAAGAGTAATCCAGTATTCCAATGGTATTCCAGTGTCTGGAGGAACATGAATAGCAAAGAACAGTTTTGACATACAGCCAGAAGTCTGTGGTATTATTAACACACCATCACAAACGGGTTTGACTTGAATGTGAATCAGAGGGAAAAAAATGCTCAGAACAAAGAATCTAGACTCTGACATGGAAACGATTGGGGTCAGCTTGTAAATACCTCGCCAGGAGCAAAGATTTGAGGTCACAAAAAACAAAAAAGGTGACTGCCTTAACTGTAAGGGTCTTCACAGAGAGTAATGTAAACGGGAAGTAGGGACCTGATTAGATTAAACTTTGTGAGGGAAGGGAAATGTCTTTTGAGTGTTTTCAAAGAGCACAAAAAGCTTGTGGCTTGAAGAAAACAGACATAAATGCTTCATAACAGCAGAAGAGACCATCTGAAAGAAGGGGCAGCAAATGCTATTGAAGGTGTGTCTTTGCAGACTACCAGAAACTGGTGACAAGCAGGAAGAGCCGCTCAGACTTATTGTTCCTTGCTTTTCCTTTGAGCCAGAGCTGAGGCCAAACTGTTCCAGACAAACTGGATCTGCCTAATCCACGGTCCTCAACGGGGAAACGTGAGTGCGGACAATGATCCCCCAAGGGTCTTGTGTGAAACTGTGTTACCGTATGAGCGGAGAATAGACTCTTTGTTGCGACAAGCGCCAAGCAAACATCAAACAAGCAACCCCGGGTAACGGCAGGTACAAAAGTATACGTACTGGTAGTGGACCCAGGAAGGTCCCAAAGTCTTCTTGAACTGGGTGAGGCCCACAATGTCGATGTAGATTAGCTCCACCACTCTATCCCCTTGAGTGGGGCAGCTGGATTTGTTCCCCATAACTTTACGCATAATCCTGTGGAGAACACACAAGACTTCTTAAAGGTACATTCATATAAAGACTATCTCAAATTGTGATAGTTAAATGAGCCAAAATTGATGTCTGTGGTAAAATGACCTTTAGGTAACTTAAATCTAACAGAATTCATTTTAAACCCGATACAAAATATGAACAAACTACATAAAACATTATACATTAAGCATGTTTTTAAAGAACAGATTCTAAAAAAACACTGTTTGTTATATGTCAAGCCAGAACATTTTTTTTTGTATTCATTTCTAAATACAGATTAAAGCTAGCTCTAATCTAACTATGATTTTTAGTGCCAGTATTCTCCATGTAGGAGTTCCACAAGGCTCAATTTAAGGACTTCTCTGAGTCTTTATCTTTTTCTTCATTCCGTTCATTAAACGGATGGCTCTAATATTGATACAGGAAAAACAATTAAAGATTTTTGTTTCTGAATCTAGATAAGAAGCACTGATCTAGAAAAGTGAGATAAGGCTGTAAACTTAGAGGTTTTTATCTACATGGAGTTCCACAAGGCTTAATTTCAGGACTTCTCTGTCTTCCACTATCCTCTGCATTCCATTCCTTGAAAGCAAGGCAGCTCTATTCCCTTTCAGGTCTGATGATAGCCAGATATTTGTGTTCCTAAAATTGAAACCTTGTATCCTTCTTTATGTCTCAGATACGCCAAGGTCTGAACGTCACAAAGTTGTTAAAGTATTAAAAAACACAACAGCAGTTGTCGTATTTCAAACCCTAATGTGGTTGATTTAAGTTGAGCTACACATGAGAAGACAACAATCCCAACAGTTTCAGACTGGTTAGTGGCTTAGACATATTTTAAACAGTTAGCTAAGGTTTTTTACATTTAGTTTCGATCCAAAGAATATATATTTTACTGCTTCTGTGGGCAGGAAAAGCATTTTGTGAATTCACTTAATACGCTCTACATTTTCAGAGGAATATGGTCCAAAAACATGATTGTTACTGACTCTTTGAGCTCAGCCAGCGATGCGGAGATGCGAACGTCGTGACCCAGCAGGTACAGCGTGGTGATGAGGTCGCTCCACTGCACCAGCTCTCCCAGCGGACCTCCGCTGAAGGCGTTCTCTGCGATCTTGAAGCCAGACTCTTTGGTGAGCAGACCCAAGTGAACCAGGATCTAACGGAGGATAAACGCAGACATGTCAGACCTTCACGTCAAAGAACCTAGAGCTCAAAAACTTATTTTCCTGTAACAATTTTCCACCTGAAAAGATTTTCCCAGCAGAATGTAAAAAAAGTGGGCTTCTTCCTGTAAAATCAGCTCTACTTTACCTCTGCAGGGTGTCAGGTGAACAGCTCTCACGCAGAGAAAAAGTCAAGTAAAATATGAAGAACTCCCAGAGTGGTTTCAACTGCTGAGGGGAACAGGTTGTTCCACAGCAGGGGGAAGCAGTAATGGAGGGCTTTGTTTGAAGTGGCTACTGTACAATTGACTTTTTCTTTTTTTTTAACTCAGCCAGCCTTTGTTGCAGAAATGTCTCATTAACTTTTAATGTAAGCTGATTCATATTTTAAAGAGATTAACTGATGAAATCAGGATGAAGCTCAGAAACTTTCAAGAAATTTGAGTTCGGAAACGGAAAGTTTAGGGGTACGATCTATAACAGAGAAGGCAAAAAATGAAAAAAAGTTTCCGAAAACCCTTATTGGTGGTTAAAAAATAAAATAAAATTGCAGCAGCACCGGAGAATACGGCAAATTGTTCACAAGTGGATGCTACATAATTCAGTGCTGGCGGCAGAAACCAGCTCACGACACAATGGAATATCCATGTCCGTCTATTCCCACCATCAGATGGGTAAGAAGTACATAGATGTGTGTTTGTGTGTTGGAATTTATAAGTCCTGTATAAATTTAACCCGACTCGTGGGAGATCTGTGGAATCCACTGCTCCCTCCAGCTGCTCGCTCAGACTTGCTGCTTGTTTAAAGGTGAGAAATATCAAAAACATCCTCAGGTAAGAAGCGTCTCTCTTCTTCTGCTCACCTTCTTTCGCCGCCGTTTAGCCAGGTTCTGCTTGGCAGCCAGAGAGCGGATGGCGCTGACCCACGGCTCGGCCATGCGTTTGATCCTCAGCATCATCCAGCGAAACTCCTCCCGCTGCGACATGGAGCGGTAGAGGCTCTCAAAGCTGGTCCGGATCTCCGCCTAGAGACAGATTCAGCAGATCTCGCCATCACGTTTCATCAGTTAGTGCTGGGCGATACGACCAAAGTTCACATCCCAATGAATGCAACGTAGCAATTTGGTATTGTGATTCAATTAGTGAGCAGTTATATATATTATTGAAATGGTAGCAGGAACTTCATATTTTAATATTTAGAACATTCTTCCAAGCAAGACAAGTGTTGGCCAGTTTAGCATAAGCCGTTATAAAGCAGTTTAACTTGTAGCCCTCATTGTACCAGTGACAGAATGTGACTATTTTATGAGCGCTTATGCCGTCATTCAACACTGCTTTGGTTTTTTGTGGTTCTTGTGCAGGTGTGAAAAAAGTAATAGCTGTTGTTGGAACCAGGAGCTGCCATACTCTACCAATCCCTGTTGTTGGGTCCATACAGTATTGGTCACATGTCCTAACGACATCAATGCCCTTTTTTTTCTTTAGGTAGGTCATCAATTTGGGTTTATTTGGTTTGCTTAGGATTTATTTGGGTCTAAAAACCATTTTTACCATTCTCCTTTGTGTGTGTTGCCATTTCGGGCACATTTTGACATAAGGCAGTGTTGTAAAGCGCTTCGACTGTGTCATAAACGACAATGCTTCATATAAAATGGTATACATTTCCTTTCATCCGGAGGATATGCATTGTCATACCACCCTGCCCTAATGCCAGTACATTTAATTAAAGAGATTTGCTTCCATAGACCATTAGTGAAGAAAGAACCACTACTTAAGAAAAGAAAAAAAAGTTCTTAGAATCCATTTGAGGTCAACTGTTGTGCATTTGCTAATCTTCACATCTTCTGCTGAGTCTTCCTCTGTTTTACATTGAGCTGTTTGGTCCACAGAGGTGGAGGATCTGCTTTCGTCTCTGTGTGAGACAATCAGAACAATGGAAATAAACTACCGTTTCCCCACCTGATAATTGCTGGCTTGTTTTCCTTTTAAATGAATCCTAATGTGGTTTATCCCAAAAGTGCAAAAGTGAACCGTAGCAAAAGTAGGTGACGTAAGCAGCAGTAACTGTGAACAAATTTCAAAAATATACTTTGCTGGCTTTTTTTGTTATCAAGTTCAACTAAAGTCGTGGAAATATTCAGAAGAAATGAGCATGTGGCCCCAAATGAAGTCACCCTCTTTTGCATAACTTCATCTAAAAACATGACATCAGATACGGTCAGGACCATAAATGTTTGGACAGACACATTTTTTCCAATTTAGTTTCTGTAGATTACCACAGTGAATTTTAAATAAAACATGTCAGATGCCATTGAAGTGCAGACTTTCAGCTTTTATCTCATGGGTTGAACAAAAAGATTGCATAAAAATGTGAAAAACTAAAGCAATTTTGAACAAAGTGTTTTCAGCCAAATATTAGTAAAGACCATTTTGTTTTCAGTTATTTCAATGGTCCAATTACTTACGAGCCCATGAAATGAAGGGGTTGTGTTTAAAAATTGCTTTAGTTTTTTTTACATTTTTAAATTAGAAAAAATGTGTCTCTGTCCAAATATTTATGGTCCTGACTGTATACAATGAGCACACCAATCCACTTTTTCTTAATACATTTAACTTAAGATTACAGGAATTGGTAGATTTTAAAACTGCCCAAATCATGTATAAAGCATCAATAAATGCTCTGCCAACCAAAATTTAAATTATATTTCAAAACAGAGATGCTGCAAAAAATATATAGCTTGAGAGGAACCAACAAATTATATCAGGCGTTATTTCAGACTTATATTTCATTTCATGTAAATGTTGATTTGATTTTAAATAAATCTCCTACTAGAAATCTCTACATCTGCAGGTTCTGTAAGTTAAAGGGGGATGTGAGAGGGGCCAAGTTACCAACTGCAGTACACAGTGGTTCTATGATGACATCAAAAAAATTATTCATTGAAACTTTATTCATAAAAAACAAAAAAAAAGGAAAAGTCAGTATAAAGGCTGGTTAGAAGGAAACCAAGAGCGTGATTTCTAAACAGTTTTTAAACAGTTTAACATTTTCTAATTTTCTGTGAAAAAGAAATGTTTACAAAGAGTTGAATGTGTTGTATTAATGGACAAAGTGTAAAAGAAGACGATGCAGGAGTCGCACCTTTTCAAGGAGGGGCTTCAATAAAAGCTAAGAAAAATAAATAAGTCAATGTTAGTTGGAAGGCTGAGCCTGAACACAATTTAGGAAGACTTGGAGTTATAGGTCTTTTGAGGCGAGATACAGTCTATGATACAAAGACAATGAGACGACAGGACCCAGTCATTACCAGCTGCTTGGACGGCTGAGACAAGCTTCATGGAGGACATGAGGTCAGGAAAACGTACTTAAATCTCCACAACAGAGGGCTCAGTGCTTTCGAGATATACCCCCCCCCCTGATTGATTCATCAGCAGCAGAGGGGAAGGCTTTTCACGCCGCTCTGACTCTGGACGACGCAGAGAGAAAGCTCCCACAGAGATCTGCTGCATCGGCAGGGAGAGGGAGAAACCATTATTCCAGATTTTTCCTGAAACTCCCGTCATTCCAGTTCTGCTGTGGGAGGATGTATTTTTGCTTCGAAAGAATCCCCCCCTCCACAAAAAAAATAAATAAATAAAAACACTCAATAATCGCCGCTGAGTCTCCCCTGCAAAGCTTACACAGCCTCTGATCACTGATGCGTTTCTCACCTGCCCTCTTTGGTCAGCTTCATCGGCCAGGATTTTGGTCCTCCAAAGGAGCCGAGGACACCAGTTCTCCACCTAAAAAACAAAACAAAACTATAAACTTCAGAGCACAAACATTGAAATATTTAAATTTGACTTAGTTTTAAAATGCAAGTCAGTGGTTCTTTTGTCGGTCTCCGAGTATAAAACTGCAGCTGCTGGAATCTTTGCATGACCACAAAGTAACAGAACGCCGCTTCTGATGTCTGCAGAAAACGCAGAGTAACCGATGGACTGTTGCAGAACCCTCTAGTTTGCATAACCTCACTGTTGAACAACAAAACTGTAAAAGGACGTAAATCTGCCTCAGGATAGGGGAAATCATCCACTCTGAGCTAATGGCATTTGAAGTTCTTCCTCAAAGAGCCCTCTTCTTAACACTCGACACCTCAGAGCAGAAGGCTTTGCTGTGAAATCAGAGGTTAGAGCCGTTGAGGTGTGGCCTCCATTGTGGCTTCCCTTATCTTCCTCACTATGACTAACGTGGACTTCAGCTCAGATGAAATATTTACAGCAGGTTTCCGACCTTTCTCCATTCCTGCAGACTTAAAATCTTACTTTTACTGAAAATATTTGCTTTTAATGAAACAAAATAAAAAAGGAAGAACTCCAGCGGGAAAACTGCAGATGTTGAACTAAGAAAAGTGTCAATCTAGCAAAAAATAGTGGCTTATTGTTTTCCTAAAAAGGTCAACGTTTGTAAATCTGTATAACATACAGACTAATTAATAGACTCAAGTTTTGCGTTAGCATCATTACAATCATTTGTTTATGTATTCATTTACTTATGTCCCCCAAACTTCTCCTGTCCAGCAGCTGAGCAAACAAGAACTGAAGGGCTCTTGTGTTGGATAGATTTTACTATCCCAATAGGTGGCTAAGATTCTTTGGACACATGAGGGGTATATTTGTACAGACTCCTTTTCTATTTGAGGCAATACTTCAAGTTTGGAAAACTACTGGATTCTCTCCACCGCATCCGACTCATTCTAGATGCATGTCAAAAACACATATACTTTTTTTAAAGCAGCTGCATATTTGGAATACTTCAAAATAAAAAAACACATGCATTTAACAGACAAAAACCAGGAGTCTTCACTACAATTATGGATTTATTGAGACAGTTGTTCTCACACACCATAATATTAATGCATAATATTCAGCAACCGGCCGTCTAACGTTACGAGGATGCTGCTAATAAAGTTGCTCAAATGGTGCATTCGCATTTCTGATTATATTTAGAAAATAACAGTTTTAGTGAAACTTTTTTATTTATTTCAGACCAGGTTGAATTTGGCGACCGATTTTTTTAGTTTCCACTTGTACAATTATGGGTTAAGAGAAAACATTTTAAGGGTTTCCACACTAAATCTAGCGTACGAATAGAGTTTAAAGCAGATAAAGATACTTTACAGAGGATGAAGAGAAACATTACCCTCAAAAGTTAAGAGAAACTGGAAGCTTAAAATAAATTAAAAAATCAGACGTTTGTACATGGCAGAGCAAGAAAATATGTCTGATATTAAACAAGCCTGTGGCCTGAAAAAGGTTGGAGAAGATTGGTTTAACCAATTCTGGCTCAGAGAAACGTGTCTCCCCCTCCTCTTCTGCAGTCCAATATTGTTGCTTTTGTCTGAAATGACTGGACTTTGGATGGGTTTTCCTCCAAAGCACGTGAACATTGGGGGTGGGGTCAATTGGACCCCACAAGACAGTACGCTGAACTTTTTTTTTAAAATGGTTTTTGAACTTTACTGGTGTCCAGGGCAGCCATGAAATCCTGTCCGCCGTTGTAATGGGAGGGATAACACGTCAATGGTAAGGGTGGGGTCATCTGGACCCCACAAGATGGCACAAATCAAGAGAACCTCCATCTTCTCACATCAAGTCAGGCTCAGAAAAAAAAATCTATCAAATCAACTAAATCCTAATTTGGTGTTTTTTGTTTCAAAAGTTAATCTATTTAACATGAACTGGACCGCTACCAAGAACTGATACTTTAGGATGGATTAGAACAGCGGTCCCCAACCCACGGGCCGCAGACCGGTACCGGTCCGTGGGTCGTTTGGTACCGGGCCGCACAGAAGGAATAAATAATTTACATGACGTCCATTTTATTTATTTCTGAATCTGAAAGATGTTTTATTTTGAAAAATTGCCCCATTCTCTGTTACATCTGTCTATGTCACTCTTGACACAGGCCAAGGCGCTCTTCTCGGTCACGTGATAGGTTACCGCTAAAATAAAACCCAGGAGCTAGAAAAATGAGTAAAAAACAAATGTCTTTGGAACGTTTATTCTGGGAAAACGCCCAGAAAGGCGACAGAAGAGGAGCCTTCGACTTCCAAAAAAAGAAATCAATATTTAATAGACAGTACTACTTTATGGCACCATGAGTGAGGGAAGGGGTGAGGATTATGACACCTGTGCGGTGTACAATGTCACGCATGTCAAAATAAAAGCTCAGAGTTCATCTTGTCACGTCTCTGTTCTTCCTTCATTGTAGTATTGCTACAATTATCATTCGCCTACTTTTATAAGACCGGTCTGTGACAATTTTGTGTGATGTAACACCAGTCCGTGGCGTTGAAAAGGTTGGGGACCACTGGATTAGAAAATCATTTAAAAATTAAGTTGTTTTTTTTAATGAATATTTAATGATTAAGAGATGCCAAATTAGTTGAAAAGTATGTGAAATATTTGACAATAATTTAAAAAGTGATACTTAAATATTTAAGAACCTTGTGTACAGAAAGTAACATTTAAAAAAAGGAGTTAAATGTGAGCAATTTGCTAAAACACTTCCACATCCATGTCCTCCAGTCAACTGCCTAATTTGGCTTTCGTCTGAAATGATCTTTATTTTCTATTTTCCAGCGCTCAGGCAGGAGGGCTGAAAGCGTCCTTGAAGGAACATGAGTGCTTACATGCCTCATTAATAATAACTGGTTCCCTCTTTTCTCCTTGTTCCTGGCAAATGTAGAAACTGAGGACGGCTAGAAAAGTCACTTCATATCTTCGCTTGTAGCAAAAAAAAAAAAAAATCTGCTCAAGAAGCCTTTCTTGTCGACTCATCGCACTGCCGTCTGCTCTGAAGCACTTTAATTTGCATTTTTAAAGAAATGAAATCCCATTCACTTTTTTCCGCTTAGCTCTTATTTTCACAGTTTCCTTTTTATGTTCTTACAGGTTTTCTTGTCATCATACAGGAAGTCGCTCTTCTTCCTCAGAGGTATTATAATCTTTTCATTTTTGCACATTTTACAACAACTTATGCGTTGAATTGTTGTATTTTCCTAAATATTGTTTAGTTACATCATATCAGCACACAGCACATTGGTTTTGATTTATTTGAGTTTAAAAAAACAGAAGCCTGAAAGCAGTCAGTGAACTCACCTCGCTGAGGTAAATGAAGAAGGAGCAGGTGGACCCATCCACACCGTAGTTGGCATAGCAGGCATCTGAACGCCACATCTCCTTCATCCACTGAGGAAGAGGAGGGAGAGGAAACATGCTTACCCATACTGCTCACGTTTTTTCTTTAAAATCAACCTAATAAAAAAAAAGGTACAAAAATTCTTGATATACACTTCCATCAGCAGAGGGGCAGTTTGTACGGACTGATCTATTCTCTGGGGGGGGTTTCTGCCATTTTGTAAATATTCCATAAACTATTATGGTTTGTTGTTGTTGTTGTTGACAGTAAAGAGTTCAAAAAGGGTTGAATTAGCTTCACAGAAAGAAAATCTTTGAATCATCAGAACATATTGTCCATTTTCATTAACAGTCATCGATTTGAACCACTTCTGTTTCTACACTATTGATTCTCAAGAATACAGACTCGCGTGGCCCAACACTGACTGGGCTTTTTAAAAACCAAACACAGGGCAGCAAAGCTTGAGTGATTTAGATCAAGTGTGACAGAATTGGTTCAAACTGATGAGTTACTCACCTGATCCAATGAAAAAACACACAACAGTCTATTAACGTGAGCCAGATTAACCCTTTTAACACCGGAGCTTTAGCTCTAGTGTTAATGCTCTTTGAGTTATCATAACTCGTCGGCTGTTTACGCACTTAATGTAATTTAACGGATTCTGCAGCTTAGCACTGTTGTGCAACACTTTACAGTGGTGAATTATTTACACAATTAACGTAAACCAGCTGATTCTCACAAATAGAAAAGCAAATTTGTGCAGGTATGCAACACTTTGCATTAGTAGAGGGTAGCCACGTTTCTCTGTGTAAACAGTAAAAGACTTACAGTAGCTTGAAAGGCGTGTGGTTTTTTTTCTTTTTATCTCACCGGCAATATCGCTGGTGTTAAAGGGTAAGACCACTGATGAGCGACAATATAAGCTATTCAACAGGAAGTCAGGTTCTGACATCTATCAATCAATCAATCTATCGGTGAGAGCCATTTGTACCATCAACTGAATATGAAGTTACCCATTTCCGGCTTCTTTTTGTTTTTATCTAAAGCATCTTGCTTTGCAATGCATTATGGGATAACTTGTTCCCCAGGGTTTATGTGTTTATCTGCATCGCTTAAAGTTGGGGCTGTGTGAGAGTGTGATTTTTAAAATGTTGTGCTTTTTTATGTTGTTTATTTTTTGTATACAAGTCTGTGTATAACATTATGTACAAAAAGTGCAATATCAATAAAGATTGGTTCAAACTGTGACTATAAATTAATTTAAGGTTGGTAAAGGGGCACCGGGGAGTGTTTCAGGAGTTCCATTTCATATTTTATTGACGATTACTCTGTCTTTTTTACAAAATGATTAAGGAAGATGGTTTCATTTGATTGGCAGCTGGGTGGACCAAAGGGTGGTTTACTCCTTTTTATACCATGGTCCGGGTGAATACTCGTTTCTTATTGGCTGCTGGGTGTGCATTAAAACCTGATAACCGAACGGTGAAAAAAGAAGTTACGGTCACAGAGCTTAAATGTTTCGTATCACTGCATAGCGCCGCATCACGTAACAAATAGTCCACTTTTTGTGAGAAAAGCGATCAAAATCGGAAAAAAAACAAGAATTAAGGACTAAAAACTGGTTAATATGTATTGCTTTTGTAAGTGACCATGGTATTCCATGGCTTCGGGTGGGACGGTTCAGGCTTCCACGGCGCGCGTTAAAAAGTAATAACGCACAGTTCGTCGGCCATTAACCCTTACTTGAAAGTTAAGGTGGACAGAGTAAATTTCAGTCAGTTTGTCCGTCCAATTTCTGGCTTCATTTTCAATGTTAAAAAATAGTATGCATGTCTATGACATGAAGCAATGAGTTGAAAACTATTTCACGTTGTTCAGAATGTTAAGGTGGAAGAGAAAGTAGTTTGATTATAAAATGACATCCGTACTGAATGCTGTAAAATAAACTAAAAGAAGAAAGACATCAAAGGCGTCATTGTTTCAGTTTTGTTTCCTCTACTTTGCTTTAAGTCAGAGGCTTGAGAGCATCACGCCGTCTTACAATAACCGGAGGGAGCAGCACTAAGGGCTCGCAGACATTAAAGGAAGACTGGGGGAAGATGTCTGGGCAGTGAACGCACCACGACTGTATTGCTCTATTGAACGGAAATGATGGATTTGTCAGATGTTTAACTGCACAAGTTTGCTTATTTTTCATGTTTGCTTGGAAACTGCATAGATGGACCGTCTGCATCTGGTGGAGCAGCTCCACAAAAACACAGTCCAACATGTGTTTGGCTGCTTAAGGATTAACAGGTTATATGTGACTGAAAGTTTAGCTTCATGTCTGTAAAGTGGTTTATGTCTATAAAAGTTAAAGTTTATTAGCATTTATGGAAGTCCTACAAAAGTTTAAAAAAATGAACTGAACTTGTAGAAATCCTCTTGGGTTCATTTAAACTCCTGCAGACTGAATTGGACAATAAATTGGATTTAATTGGACACTTTTTCCATGCATATAATCCTAACATAGATCTTCTGTTTTTCATAAAGCTTTATTAGGATATACACAAACATTGATAGACCGAAACTAAGAAGCTAAAATGCTCGTAAAAGAGTTTTCTCTTTGTCAAATGTTCATAATAAAATGTTATTTCTCAAAACAAAAACTTGTTTTATGCGTTTGTGGAGGAGCTGCATTCCTCAGTACATGAAAAACACACTTTTTTTTTAACTAAACTCATTTTGCATATTTAGATGGAATTAGTGTAATCAAGGGCAAACTTTGTTGCTCTGAGTCTCTTTCAAATTTAGGCATTAAAATCTCTAAAAATTAAAAAATGGGTAAAACAGAATGAAGTTCTGATGCTTTTTCCTGCTCATTTCCTGTTGTTGGATGGATTTCCAACAACTGAGTCAGGAGAAAGACAACAGGCTGAAAATACAAAAAAAAAAAAAAAAACTTCACCTTGATTTTGCTCTCGCAGTGCGGGAAACCGTCCAAAGGAGGCAGCTCACACCTCTCCTGGGCGCCGGTGAGGAGGTCTGCGAGAACACAGAGAAACAACAGAGACGATCGATGAGACTGAGGCGGTGTGCAAACTTTTCAGGAACTTTTTCTATCATTACAGCAGAACAATGAAGGTGCGGTCATTAAAAATGCACGATCCTAGAGAGAAATAAAGTTTGTGAAAGAGAACAGAAGTCAGCACATCTTTCTCATTTCATATGGGCGTTGACCAGTGACTCTAATATAATGTAGCTGACAGCTACCGCCATTTTTTTTTTAACACGATGATGTGTTTAGCGTAGATTTATGTTTGAAAGCCGCAGATCTCAATTAAAACACTCTCATACTTTAGCAGGACTGGAAGTTTTTGCTAACTTTCAAAAATGTTTCCATCAAAAAATTCAGCAGCATCTCTTTTAGACTGAGAAGGGTAAAAAAAACAAAAAACAAATAAAAGTAGTTGACATTTTGTCACTACTTTAACACCCGAGCTGTCACCAGTGCTGGCTAAATAACACATTCTATGAACTACTGCAACACTTTAACCATTTACTGAGTTGATGTAGTTCCAACGGATTCTGACACCGCTAGCTGGTTTATGTTGATTAAGTAAACACTTTATTCACTACTGTTGCTATACACGCACAAGGTGAATTTCTCAGCTTCAAAATTACGTTATGTTAATTGCGTGCAAGCTCCTGTGTTAAATGGTTAACAAAATACACTTTGCGAACGGGATTTTGTTAATATCTAATATAAAAAAAACAAATTTGTATCAGTAAAAGTCCCAACTATTCAGTTAAATGACTTTGTGTTGTTTTTCTTGATTTAAAAAAAAAATCTAAAAATGAACCCATTCCAATTTAAAACTTTAGACTCTAAATTAACTGATGAATTTCTCTGTCCTTATTTGCACTCAGCTGTGCAGTTCAGGTCTCTGTTGTTTATCTTGGTTAGCATTTCCTCTATGTGGTGAAAACTCATAAAATGAGGCAACAATCAAACAGCAGAAAAATACAACATCGGATATTTCATGCCGTTTCTTTTTGAATTCATGCTGTTTGACCACTGTAAATCTAACCCAGGGGTGGGCAAACTGCAGCCCCGTTTGGTCCGGCCCCCTGAACAATGTCAGAAATTTCTATTTTTCCCCCCAATCTGGCTGCACACGATTGAGACCCACGTAGAATGTGACATTGCTTTTCACCTTTCTACAGTCTGTGCCCTGATCTAAAACCCTCTAACACTCCCAAAAAAATTCTCCAAATAATAATCAACTAAAACCACAAAAAGTAGGCTAAGCTTGAAACTAACTGAAAATAACACACTAGACATTCCTCTGAACAGATACCAAACAGACCGTTCACCATTACTGTAATGACGGACAAAATCAACTTAAAGGCTGCTTTATCACATTTTAAATCTCCACCCGTCTCCCGGCTTCCGTTATGCCCATTACTTTGTGGTGATGCATGGCGGGCAGCCATGCCGGATCACCTTTAGTTGTGACGCAACACTGAAAACCACAAAGAGTGTGCCACCAGTTTAGAACACAATGACGCACGCAGGTCTTGAAGCAGATGAAACGTCTCTTTTGACCCGTTTACTTAAAACCATAAAAGAAAAAACAAAAAAAAAGAAAAAATCATGCATTTGGAGTCGGGAGGGAGCGGCTTTGAACTCGTCCCTTTTGCTCCCATCATTGCAAACGGATTAACGTTGGGCTTGCATGCCAGCGCTCTTCTGATTCTATAATCTTTTCTGATATCACTATTCATCGACGTCATGGTTGCCAACCTTTAAACCAACTTACTGCTTTACAGTGAGGCTATGAGGGAGGAAACAAGTGGAGAAGAAAACAGGAGGAAGGTGGAGGAGATTGTGGAGGTGTTGCTATAAAGTAATTAGCCGCTCCGGCTTCTGTGGGTGGAGGGAGGAGAGGCTCCCTCCTCATGCTTCAGTTTGTCTGGACTGAAATGCTCCAGAGCTGAACATGGTTGAACTTCTCTTTTGCAGTTCCCCTTTTCAGTGTTGTTCTCTCACTTTAGATCGAGTTGTACTCTAAAGCTTACTGACACAATTTGGCTCGAGTTAAAGAGATAAAAATATGGTGCCATGCTGCAAAAAAACAGTAATACAGAAAGCAACCACTCTCCACTCATTGATTCAGTCATTTTCAGGTGACAGAAAAAGGGCCTTTTTTTTCTAAAGCACATGCCTACTTCTGATTTTCACTAATAGCTTGACTACAATAATCCAGTTTAACCTCTTAATGACCTGGTGTCCACATGTGTGGACTTCACAGCCCAGTGTTTACTAGTGGAAGCAGTTCAAATACTTGCTAATAAAACTGTTTGGCTTCAGGCATTTATGGACTGCTACGGTGTGTGACATAGTTGATCTTTGCAGCTGTGTCAACTGAAACAGAGTTTCCACATCCTTGACTTTTGGTCTACAATAAAGAAAACAATAACTGGGACCAGGTTTAACTTGGTCCCCAATCGATCAATAATATTAATAAAGCTGTCAACAAGTAATTCATCCAATCAAACATGCTAAAGGGAGCGGAGAGAGGATGCAGAGGCGGTTTCCAAGGGCAGCAATAGTTGAGGAAACAGTTTTTTAGGGAAAACGGAGAAACTGAATATTTTTTCTAGACGATAAAGAAGGATGAAGAGTTTTTTGAGCTTTGAAAGCTTGGTAGTTGTTGAGTAAATGATTGGTGTTTCATCCTTCAAACATCCCCTGATAAGTCTGCCAACCCACCAAATGAGCAGCTAAGAAGCTGTTGAGAGCCACCAGGCAAATCTGAGATTTAATCAAGCAGAAGCTTCTGCTGAAGAAGAGCTAAATCTAAATCCCTTCCTAATCGGAGCGAACTATTTACCCTCCGTTTCCCAAGAAAAAAATAAATAAAAATCACACCAGCGAAGTCCAGCTCAGATTTGTTTCCTCGAAGTAACGGTCCGATTTCACGACAAATCCTGGCCTGTTGAGTTGTAAAGCTGGGGTCATGACTCAAGCCGTTTCTTCTAACAAGGAAATGTCGCGTCTTAAGACGGTGACACAGTTATGTGCACTGGACAAAGCCGCAAAGAGAGAAGCAAACAGACCTTTGTCAAATACTGTTCTTAAAATACCAGAAGGGGTTTAAAAAAGCAAACAAAACTCAAGGCAGTGCCTTCTTCAATAAACGCAGCTCATAAGAGCAGGGGTTGTGTTAAAATGATGAAGGAAAAGACGACTGATGTGCAGGAAAAGTGGCGCAGAGATGCGATATTTCAAGGGTGAAAAACATGTTTGTCTACTGTCACGGCTACAAAACCCAATGCTGGTCATTGGATAGTCCTGAAATAGCACCATCTGAAAGAGTATATGAGATCCTACTTACTTTCACCTCTCAAACCCCATGAGGTAATATGACATTTGACAATTGAATAGAGTACGTCTGGTATACGTCAGTGTCTTGTTCCCCTTTTCCCATTTGTCCCACTCTCTTTGGTTTCATTCTCAGCCTCTAAAACCTCTCAGGGAAAGGCCAAGAGTCAACGCTGTCATTTTTTATTTTCAGTGGAGCCAAAGTAAGTGGCTTTATATTCTAAAACCATTTATACCAGATACCTAAAGAAGGATGTGATGTGTGGTGCATTCAGTCTTTTAAAAGCAAAGCCAGACAGAAGAAATCAATTTAACGTTGGAAAAAAATGAGCTTTTGTTCCAAACATCTTTCAATCAATAAGCTTAGACTCTTTATTTGATGCACAAGATGTGAGAATTTCAAATGGTAATAAAAAATTTAAGCACAACTGAGCAGTTGCAGAAGCATTTCTTGTATGGAAGTAAAACCTCACAACTTTACGATAAAAGGAGAAGATGGAATCAAGTTGATTCCTCTGTTCAAATACTGGATTTCCAGATGAACAGCAGATGAAAACATTCTATTAGAGTATGGCTTCGTCTCAACCGCCCTTATGGGCCTGTCTGCAGGCAAAAAATGGGCAAACCTGTATAGGTGGCCTGCACCAAATATCAAGTTCATAGACTGCCCTTTGAGCCCGTGGAACAAACATGTTCATGCACATTTTTTTCTATGGGTAAGCTGCTAGCAACAGGTCATAATAAACACTTCTACAACACAAAGGGTATAGTTAGGGTGAAGTAGGTGAGATGTAGGCGTGTCATACAGATTTGTCCTTTTTTGGACTCCCCATCCACCTCTTTTGGACTGTTCAAGTGGGCCATAAGTGCTGTTCACGTCAAACATGTGTGTCGCTTGCGCGCCCAGTACAGGTTCAATGACAACTCAGAGCTAGCTGTAAGGGAAGTTGTAACTGAGAGTGGTGCGGAGGTAGAGCGGTCAATTAGTGATCGGAAGGTCAAAGGTTCGGTTTCCGCCCAGCCCACCCATCTGTCGAAGTGTTCTTTGGCAAGACACTGAACCACATGTTGCACCAGGTGGTTATCGGTTGGTGCCAGAGATGGGCAGCTGAGCTACCATCGGTGTGTGAATGTGTGTGTGACTCTGGGGCAGCGAAGCACTTTGGGCCTTCTAAGAAGGTAGTAAGGAGCTATTTAAGCACACGCCATTTAACATTTTTGTTTTACAAATGGCTAGAATGTGGCACAAGGGTGCCATACAACAGCATCATGTCATGCGGACGTCATAAGTCTGTGCATCTTACAAATACTTTACATTACACTTTTTGCATTCCATTTTTAACGACCCTCACGGGAACTGCAAGAAACACTTGCAGGCCTTGAACCAACCGCTCTTCCCTACGACCTTCCAACCCAACAGCCCGCCACATCTGTACAAGTCAACTCCCATCTGGGGGCATGTGACTACAGCTTTAATAAGACTTTTAAGTTGTTTTTCATTATTTGCAGTATAAAAAAGTTGAAAGATAAATTGGGTTTGTTAAAGCTGCTTTAAGGGGACAACAGACCAGGAGAGTCCTGTAGACCCAAAGGGAACAGAATTCTCAAAAAAAAAAAGTTAATATATATTGGATTTCACACTTTTGAGAATGGACCAAGAAGCTTTGACAGTATCATGTTATAACAGCTGCTTGTTTGATGATTGAGGAGGGCCCTTTAAAAATAAATTGATCTCACATTAAAAAATAATTAAAAAAAGTAAATAAATTAAGCACAACTTTATTTGTCTGTAGCCCAACCCACTACCAGTAAGTAGAAAGCAGCATAGTCTTATCGTGAAGGGATTCCTCAACCAACTGCCATGTGTTTGGAGCTAGTCTAGATAGAATTAAAACTGTCAGGTCCACACAGCTGTTCTACAGAAAAGTCCTTGAGGCAAGATAAAAAAACCGTGTTCTAAAAATTCCCAAATCTCACATCTACATATCAGCTTCCTCCTGCTTCCTGTGAGCCGTTTGCCTATAATCAACCCGTCCCTTATTTCATTTGAGCAATCGGATAGGCCTGCTGTTCCCTCCTGAGTTTTCCAGGAGGACGATGCAGATTCTACAGCAAAAGCGGTGGGAGAACAGAGCACCGCCAGAAACCCCTGATTAGCTTTCATCATTGCACAGCTATGATAATGTTCCCTGTGGTTTCAAATAATTGTGGAAAGCTGCTGCTTCATACTTCAGACTTCTAGAAGACGTAAGACCAACCTCAATAAATTGAATTGCTTTTATGTATGCATTTGAATGTAATTTAAGTTCGCAATTTTTCGTTAATTTAACTACAATGTATTTATTTTTTGTATTCATTGCAGTTCCCATTTATTTAATTTTTATTTGTCAAGGAAATGCTTTCTAAATATAGTTTGATTTTATTTTGTCAGACTTTGTTAAACCAATAAACGTATTTAAAACAAAACACGTGTACAAAAGTGTGAAGCAAGTACATCTGTTTGTAGAAACTCATTTCCTCTGCACAGATCACGAGCTGTAGCTTGACGGCAGACGCTGCAGTAAGCTGACGGTTACAATACCATCACATTAGAAAAATATCTAAAAAGTGTGCTTTAAGCTGGAGTCGCACTAGAGAAAAAAAACACCCTAAAAAGTGTTATTTTCCAAAGCACGTGCTAAATCCACAATGTGTTTTTGACATTCGATCATCGCTGGAGCCCCAACGAAAACTTTCAACACTATTTAAAGCGATTGGAGACAAAGACACTCAGTCTGCACACATGTTGGACTCGGTTGTGTCTTCCATTCTACTTCTGCCTCCTTCATTAAGTCCAACCTTTGTTTTTGTTCCTCGAAACTCCTCAAGTGGAAATATTTGACATGTACTCCCACCGGTTAGGGGTTGGTTTTCCTAGAAGTACAAAATCTAATCTGGCTATTTGAGGAACAGGAAATTAAAGCAGTCATCTGCATTTGCTTAATTTTAACTGAATAAACCAAAACAAATATTAAGGTTTATTTCAATATGATAAACAGTTTCTAGATGGAATTCCTCCTTTTTTTGTGGGTGAATACTTAGTGGAGAATATGATCTACCATTGCAAGATGGCTGGAGTTTATCTCTACTGAGCCTGAAAATCAGGAGAAGCTTGTTGAGGTAGTGCTCTGCCCAAGAGGTTATGGGTTATGATGGTGTTCAACCAGGAGGAAGACCAATTTTTTGAGGTACACAGATTACACTACACTGTATGCAATTGACATAAAACAACTGCTTCTGATGCAGAGAAAAGCAGTTGTGCATAACGGTGCAGAGCTCCTTTTCTCCGCTTTAGAATCCGTTGGAATGTTGATTACGTTAACAGTTGAAGACTTATGGTAGTTCAAAGAAGAGCTCGAGTTTTAAAGGGAAGAAGGAATTTAATTACAGATATTCGAAATGCAAACTTGACAAATGGGTTGGTTAAAACCAATTTTGGGCTCTTTTAGACCTGAAGATTACCCACTCAAGAACTAAGGAGGTCTGATCCGCACAAGAATTTGAATCCACAGATTGTTCGCTTCACTTGGCAGGGGAAAAAGCTCACACAAATTTTGCTAAAAACCTAATAAGTAAACCTCGGTCTGCTTGAGACCACAAGTCTCTGTTCACTAGCAAAGGAACTCTGGTGTGATTCACTTCATTGAATGTGCTCCACAAAATAAGACAAAGAGCAGAACCAAACCAAAGGTAGGACATTACTGTAGCGTTGCATGAAAAAATGGAAAATTATTGCTTATTCAAGTCATCGTTTCACTTTCACACTGCACTTTTGAGAGTGAATCGAACGTCTTGCAGTAATACATGCTTCTGTTTTCGATGAGTTCACAGTTGTGTTGAGCACAGCAAATATAAATATCTATAAAAGACATTGTTGACAACCGATTGATATACATAGTTCTATATAAAGCAGCAGAACTGGATTCCATGTTACGTATTAAAGACATTCAAATGCTTCTTGATAATTGGAAAACTGCTTTGCCAACATTTTTGTGGTCTTGTGAATCTTTTCCAAATTCTATTTTTATGAAGGGCTACCATGTGAAAACATGAAAGACATGATAAGATTCTAGCCGACAGACTCCAGCAGCACTCCGTAAGATAGACACTGTCCTCTTTTTTTTGTTGTTTTTTTTTTTTTGCTTGTTTACCGGACTGAATCTGGGGTAGCACATTTGGGATAGATCTCTAGGGTCCTGTATGTAACACACCCCAGTGTACACGTTTTGCTGCCATGGACGCGCTCGTAGCTGCAGCAAATAAACCCATCTGCGTCCGTCACTGCAATAGGAGGTGGAGCCATTCAGTGTGGAGACATCGAAGTGGGTTTTAGCTAATTTTAACCCACATTGGGACAATTATTAGCTTGCATGGATTGCCACACAGAAAACTGAGTGTTTCATGTTATAATGACAATATTAACTATAAATGCAGTTATTTCGGCTCTTTCTGCTGGTTAATAAGAGTAAGGGTTTTCTGTAAATGAAGCAGGTGAGATCTTAGCACCTTCATGGTTAAAGAGGCTGTGGTGTCCTTTGTTCCAATTGATCTGCACAGAGAGTAAAGGGGCCTCACAGTACATAATGACGACAGCTTTGAGCTGAAGTTTCTGCTTTACAATAGGAGCTGGAATAGAAACACTTAAGCTACAATAATTTAGGGGGGAAAATACAAACTGCAGATACTTTAAATGTTACAACTACCTTAAAACATTTAATGATTACAAGTGTGTTTGGACAAAATGGTTCTGCAGAGTTTGTTGAATTTAACCAAAAAAAAGCGCAGCGCTAATTAATATCCAACACTTTACTAACCTAAAGCTGATCTTCTCTGCATCAAAATCTGTTGGAATTACATAAATTGCAGAAATGGTTGAAGAGCTACGGCACATAATTTCTTTTCCTGTCTGGTGTTGAAGGGTTAGTTCGTCATACTGGTTCATCAACAATACAGCGCTTTTACAAAAGCTGCATGTTTGTTGGTGGCGCAAACCAAAACAAATCGTTATCAAATGTACAAAGAAGAAACCTGTTTAAATAATAATAATCAAATGGAAATATCTGCGCTTTTCCAGACATTAAAAGCGCTTTCAATGCATATCAAATATTCATTCACTCCTCATTCATACTTGGTGATGGTAAGCTACTGACCGAGGCGTGGCTGCCAGTACAGCCCCTTTGACCATCCTGGGACGTTCACACACATTCAAACACCAGTGGAGCCACTCTGGAGGCATGGAGGGTGAAGTGTCTTGCCTAAGGACACAACAACAGTTGGCTGGTGGGAGCGGGGATCAAACAGCCGATCCTTTGATTATTGGCCGACTAGGGTTGCACGATATGAGGAAAACTGGCGATATGCGTTATTAGTGATTAATATTGCGATAACGATAACATTTGCGGTAAATAAACAAATAGCAAAACAACCAAAACATCATACCTTTTTCATTGCAACAGTTTCAAAAGTACACTCCAAATGACCCTCGTCCCGACATAGGAGGCAAACATCTAACATAAAAGGGCTCCATCTGATTGGTCACCAACATGAAGGGGTCCATCTAATTGGTGTAATGCATAAATGGATATATTTGATTCGTTAAATACTTCAAGCTGCCATAAGATTGTTTCAGCACATTAAAGTTAACCATTTATTGCAATTTTCGGTGTCTTTTGCGGTATGCATATTGCACTGCTTGATATCGTGATAACGATAAATTTGCGGTATATTGTGCAGGCCTATGGCCGACTATAATTTTATGACAAATTATAGTCCATGTTCAAGCAAGAGACTTTTTTTGAACTTTTCCTTGACTTCAATTACTAAAGATTGGTGCTTTCAGCTTTCTTTTTTTTTCACTTCAAATCTTTTCCTCTTTGGGTTTTTTCAGGCATTATTGTGAACCACACCAGGATTCAAAATCCAAACTTAGATGGACCATTCAACTTTTTTGTTTGTATCAAAGTTCGGATTAATTTTCACACCGCTTTGAACGAAGCGCCGATCTTGTGTGTTTGGAACACACAAGACTTCCTGTTGAAAGTGGAGATAACAGAAGACCAGACAAACTGGATCCAGTTCCTTTTGCAAAGCTAGAAAGGCTTTTAGTGCTGGCTTTAGTCTTGGTCGCCATTGGTTACAGCTAAAACAAACTGAGGCGAGTTCAGGGCAGAAAGAGAACAGAGTTCACAGAAAAAGAAGGAAGCATGTCACACCCTCACTGATGACAAACAAAACAAGCAGGCCACATTTTTGTGAGATAACTACTCACAGGACAAAGACAGTGACCCACATGTACACAGAAGCTGCAGATACAAGAGGGAATTGGCAAAAGCTTTAGATACACGTCAGCATAAAACGCAGTGGGAAGCTCAGACACGATTATGTAACTCTTGATAAACTGGTCCGTGAACTGCTGGTTGTTTGAGAGGCGACCTATCAAACAGTTTAGTTTGACCTCCAGTTCAACTTCTGTTCCTTTTCCCACCAAGCGGGTCAAAGCCCGAGCGCCGTTCCTGACCCAGGCGGCACCCATAATTCTTAGAATATGGGGCCGCTTGCTGGTTTAACAACCAACCAACACCTGCCAACATCTGGGTTGGAGTACAGTGAGAAAGTATTTGCGCAGCTCCAGGAGCTAACAACCTTTTTTAATGAGTGTGCAGCAGGAGAGGATCCAGCTCCCACACTCCTCGGTACCTCCCACGTTTCTGGTCTTTAAAATTGTTGACGAAATGTCTTCACCTCCTTACTGGTGTTTTTTTTTTGTTGTTTGTTTGTTTTTTAATTAGCAGAACATTAAAAAAAGGCACAGAAGCAGATGTAAAACCTATTCCTATAAACCTTTTCCTGAACCATGCCAGAACACAAGGACACTATTAGAATCAAACTCCTCTCAACTGAGCTGCCTGAAGTCCTTTCAGTAAAGGTCATCCGTTTCTAAAACAAGGATCTTTTTAGACATATGGAGAAACTGCTGATGGATTACCACACTGGAGGCATCCATTTTACCACAGAAAAGGTGGGCCTACATATCAATTAGTTAACTTACTTCATTGGAGATACTAGTTAATGATGGAGCAACTCTATGGTCAAATGAAAGCCTTTTTGGTGTTAGAAAAAAACAGAATGAGATCAAACAGGTTTTGTCTCGTGTGGTTAGTATGGGTGCATGTTGCTTATTTTGACCAGAACTTAGAAAACAAGTTTCCGGTAAATTTCTCAGATTTGAGCTCTATTAAGTATTGTAAAGTTATTGAAGCAAACATTTGTTTGCTATAAATCTTTATGCCAATATCTGAATTTTCTTGCGTCTGTGCACCTACAAAATGCTTTTAATTACATCATCTAGTTTACAAAGTTAATAACAATCGAATAAACTTTGTAAATTAGTTTGAGGTAGCTAAAATGCTAAACGCTTAACCATTTTTACAAAAGCAGTTTCAGTTGCTAATTTCTTTTGCAGTAATTGTAAAACAATGTTTTAAATACACGTCATTTTACTAATAATTTAATTCTGTTTCATGGTTTTGAGACTTGACCCAGAACACTTTGAATCAGAGGATATTATTTCCTAATAGAGCCAGTTTATTATCAAAGCCGTTGGAAAAGTATAAACAAAAAACAAAACTGAAAAAAGGTTTTTAAAAATTAAAAACATGGAGGAATAATGTGTTGGTTTAGGGAAATACACATTTAATATAGCAAAAATATTCGAATACTTAAGCAAACCTCTAAAGATTTACATGGTTTTTCCATTCATTTATTTAAAAAAATAACTAATTTTAAGACTCCAACATTACTTAAAATAACAGACAATCTCATTCGAAATCAATTTTTTTTAATCACAACAGATGTAGTTTTGACAGAGCGGCAGCTATACTGTTTTTGTTTCCCCCAACAAATTTACAAAAGTCAATCCGATGGATATTTTTGGAGCTGAAAGGACAAATATAATCTTTTCGTTAATTTAAGGTTTAAAATTGTCGCATTTGGACCACCCAGAACCCTAAAAAGCAAAGTGCCTGAGATCGTTCCAACTTTTGATTCAGCTACATTTAGATTCAACAACGTCAATATCAGGCCAAAAACATGTTGGGGAGCTCAGTTCTCGGCCTGCAACAGACAGAAGAAGGCTGAAAAGGATCGGCCAGTTCTGCAGCTCAGCTCCATAAAGGACGGGCGTGTTTCCCCTGACTGTACCGATTCTTATCTGTGTAATTGGTTTCCAGTCAGGGAGGAGCTGGGCTGCAGAAAGGTGGCGGCACTGCCAGCTGCCCGCTCCAAGACTGGAGACGCGCTCCAAAAGACAGCGTGGAGTGCTCGGGCCTTCAGATGGCTGCCAAAAGAGGCGGCAGCCCGAGCTGCATTCAGGACCCCAACCTCTTTGAGAGTACAGCTCCAGGACTCAGCACGAGATTTATACAAGATTATTAACTCGCTTCTGTTCACAAAATGCCAACTGTCCATAACAGTAAATACTTGGAATGATTAAAAGCCTCCAATAGACCAGATTAAAGAAAAGAGAAGGATGACCAACACATATAGGTACACCAATAGAGAAATCAGCCTATGATAGGAGAGAGAAATGTTGTATGTCCCTTTTTTACAGTCATAATCTAAAAAAAAAAAACCAAAAGAGCTTTCACTGCTATGTTTTTTACTTCCCAGCTAACCATCACCACTTCCTGTTTCCTTAAAACACAGTGAGAGAGGCGAAATGAATCTCTGTGACAATAGCAGTTGTTTTCATGTGACATTTACAGTAAAATGTCTGGTATTTTGCAATTTCTCCTCTTAATTCTCACCTCAAACAGAATAAATCCATCTGTTTTTAAGAAAAAGGTACAGTTTTGCCTGTTTACTAAATAAAAATACACATTAAACTTTTTTTTTAATGGGAATAATTTGTAAGCAAAAAGCTGGCAGAAAAAAAAGAGGACTTTCTGGGTCAAGCAGAAGGTCTTTCTGAACGCCCTCCAAACACGCCGAGTCCACAGGGCCACCGCAGTGACCGCAAATTTGTAACAGTGGTTCTGAACCGCCATCTGCAGAGCATGCCAAGAAACAGCCACAACTGCATTTCTTTGTGTCAGCCAACGGCCGTGTTCTGAATATCAAGTAAATAAGAAAAACAGTATCACGCTTTTACATTGCTAATCTGCTTAGTTTCTCCCCAGCAGTACGGCACAGAAAAGCTGCTGCTAAAGGACTCACTTTGAGATGATTCGATGCAGTCATGTGCAATGTTTGGTCTGCGTCTTTAATCTCAAAATGGTTGTAAAAGGTTTAGCGCTGACAACACAACTTTCAGCCTTTTTTATTTTCAGTTGATATTGTACAGATTTGATGCGGTCCTTCAGGGTTGTCATAGTAACGATTGATGACTATCATCCTGTGGTTGAAATCAGGTTATTTCGTCTCAATTGCCTCTTGGAAAGTTGTTCCAGAAGCTGTTCAGCTCTCTGTTGTGTTTCTGAAGTGGTTTTAACTCCGTCTTGATAAGTCACTTTTCTAAACTGTCAATATTCTTCCTTGTTGGTTTTGTGGTTTTTAATAAACAAGAAAACTCTACAAAATCGGGTCTGAACTCCTGCTCTGTATTATTTTATCAGCAGATGCAATTTACCCTCCTAAATACTAAAGGACTTAGTATGTACCTATATGTTTTTGTAAATAAAGGTAATTTTTCTTCTCAGATAAACCTAGAAGACATTTGATCACCTATTATTTTATTTGGTCAACAAAGAATAAAAGATTGGAAACCAAAGTTAAAGTACAAATCCCAACGTAACTTGGGTTTGAATGCACTTAAGATTGTTGTGCTTTACAAGAAGGACAAATTCCAATCTTGACGTCCTCTACATGTATTAATGCATTAACTGTTTAACCTGACTGTTAAACACCCAGAAATACACAACTTTTCAAACTTGCAGCAGAAAATACCAGAGATGTTGCCAGCGACTCTAAAATAAGACGAGATCAAAACAGGGTCTCTCTCTTCGACCATTCACGCAATTAACGCAATTCTAGAAGAGTCTGACAGAGGACAGCAGTTATGCGTTCATATTTACTCCTGTAGTAAATGATTGCATAATGGTGCAAAACTGCTTTTCTCCGCTTCGGAATCAGGTGACATTAACGCTAATGGCGTTCAAGAGTCAGGGTAGTTCAAAATACTAGAGCTAAAGCTCTAAAAAAAAAAAAGGGGGGGGGGGGGTTCAAGTCTATTTCCAAACAAAAAATCTTTTCATAAAACCAATGGTTATTCTTCCAGCAGTGAATAATTCTGATAATCTTAACTGCAAATGAACAAAGGCGTGGTATTTGGACTGATGGTTCAACCACAACTCTAGAACTGACTGGGTGTGTCCTATAGCTGTCAAGAAAGTTTGTCCCACCTTCCTGCTCATTATATCCATAATTCCACCATCATTGGAATTGGTTCATTTCCAACTGATCCCCACACTAGGTTTAACTTCATTTCATTACACTCAAAAAGACATAAAAACTGAATACAGGTAATAACATGCAATATCAGGTAGGATAAAACACTGATTTAAAAAAAAGTACCTCTTTTTTGAGACATGAAGTCATTTCTGTTTAACGGTGTACAACAGCAAAGCATGACCGTAAACACAGCGAGTAGAATTGTGCGCCTTACCAGCCACATTGACTTTTTCTGCGTTGGAGGATCCCGGTGTGGCCGTGCTTGTGCCGTTGGTCAGGTTGCCCCCTGTGCCGTTGAAAATGTTGTCCACCTTGGACTCGAGTCGGCCCAGCCTCAGCATGATGTTATCCAGCAGCACAGCCAGGGTCTTCTTCAAATCTGCAAGCAATAACAGCTGTCCTTATTTCTATCCCAAACACATAAAAAGGTCAGTTCAGGTGACTGAAAGTGACGTGTTAAACGCAGAACGTTTACCCCTAGTTTAGTGGGTTTGCACATCTTATTGCAGGCAAATGACAGTTTTGACCTGATGTGTTAAATCTACGACTACGAGAGTTTAATCCCAAAGGAAAATTAAGAAAAACATGACTGAGTCTATATAGGATCAGCACTGGTAGGTCTGGTAACACTAGTCAAAACTTGATCCATGTCTGATCAAACATGCATGGAAGCCAGGCTCTACTGTACATATAAAGGACAAAAAGTATCTCTGTTCATGGGTATGTGAAGAACAGCTGATGGATGAAGAAAAATCTTCATACTAGGGGTATATATTATGAAAAGCAGACAGTGTTGGCGCTACGATGGCATTCTTTGGCCTTTTTCCCTGTGGTATTTGTCAAATATGTTTTTACCTGCAGCAGCTGCTGCCATGCCATTCAAACAGAAATGCTAAACTCCTTAATGCTGCGTGGCTAAAGACAGAAAATGGGAGCTAATGTGTTGGTTTTGGCTGCTAAGAGCTATGTGATAACCTAAAAATACAACAGACTAAAAATTCATCCAGAGATTTAATCTCTTACCGTTGGACAGCAATTACTCCAGTCTATTGTCATTCGGCAAACCAGTGAAGGTGGAAAATGTGTTAACGTCTTTTATGCACAACTGGAATCTGAGAAGACGGTGAAAGAGCGGTGCTGCTCTAGTTTTTTTTTTTATCATATTCTATTATGACAGTAAAAAATTAAGCTTAGTACTGATTGGTTGGGTTTTTGGCCCTTCAACACCGGAGCTTTAGCTCCAGTGTTAAGCTGTTTATATAAATACTGTACAAACTACGGAGGTTAAATAAGTTTGGGGCAGAACTAACGTTCATTTTCTGTTTCTTCTAGCCCTATTTTTCAGTTGCACATTTGTGTCTGCCACATGTTCTTGTAGTAATGTTTTTTAAGAGATCATTTTCTTTACACTAATTTGTCGTTAATTAATGTAAAGCCGTTTTAGCTTCTTCTCGCTAACAAGCATGATACTAGCGTGTGTTCTACAAGTTCAATTCACAAGTTTAAACACAAGTTTAGCTTGTACGTAGTTTGAATCAAATGAATAAATAAAAAATCTCTGGACTTTGATTTACTTTCAGGATCCAAGCTCGATTTTCCAATTTGAAGACACCATGATGGTAAGCTTGTAGCGCTCAGTAGTTACAGTCTTAAGCAATGTTCACATTGCCCCCTACAACACGCGTTCAAGCAACCACTTCCACTGAAAAATCGATGTAAACGGGGTAAATGCATATTTTTGGGCTTTTGCATTTAAAACTCCCACGTTTACGCATAGCTACTCAGTTTTCTACGATAAATTTTTTTGAGCTCTACTTTCACTACACGCGGCAACTGGACAGGTACTCGGATTTGGTAATGACGTATAGATGGCGTAGCTTTTAACTCACGGAAGTAACAATTGTTTGAAAATTGAACATTGTGCAGAAATTAATAATCATGGTCTTTGCTCCGCTGGAATTCTATGACCCCAAGTCTTTTGGATATCCTGCGAAAGAAAAAGCCTGGAGCAAGTTTCGTGAGATTTGTTCATTTCGCACCAAGCCTCTTCCAACTGTAGGTGGCAGACATGCGCTAGTAAACAGTATAGAAAGAAGAAGAAGAAGAATTCCCTCCTTGCTGGTGTGGGTACCGGATGTTCTCGGGTTGCCGGATGTTCTCGGGGTCCTTCAGGGTCCTTCCAATGAGTTATATCACTAGAGGAGACATCACGTGGTTCCTCGTGGGAGGAGAGCACCGCCATCTTGGTGAGGTCAAGTTTTGAAGACCAGACCACTTTTTATAACATTTAATAAAGAGCTCTGTTTTTACTTTCAATCACTTCATTATACGAAAAAGAAGAATGGCCTTAACTAGTATTAGACTATTTAGATTATTTTCTATGTTCCTTTATTTTATTTTACTTATGTTATTTATTTGTGTGTTATGTTCATTGTTTCTTTTTTTCCCCTCTATTCTTTATTTTCTATGTTAATATGTTATGTTTGGCAATGGTGACTGATCTTCGAGGCAATATTGATTACATTGTTATTGTTCGTTGTTAACGTTAATGTCATTGTTAATGTATGATACCGCAATTGTCAATAAAGTTTTTTTTTTTAAAAACTTAGCGACGTTGACTCATTGGTCGTGGCAACTTACAGCCAATCAAATCGTGTGACGTCATCATTGGTCGAAGGACCTCTAAGGACCCCGAGAACATCCGGCAACCCGAGAACACCCGGTACCCACACTAGTCCAATGTGAACACTATGGGCTATATGCCCGTTCAAAAAAACATTTTTTTGCATTACATGTCTGGTGTGTCAGTTTCTTAAAGTTATTTAGTGCAAAATTGCTGCAAAAAGCAAGCGGACCAAAAGGCCAGCAACTAGTGAAAGCAAGAAGATAAAAAAAGACACTTGATGACTTGACTAATGATGTGACATGACACTCATTAAGATCCAGCAGAAACAGCTACCCGAGCTTAATGTACTAGTTTCATTTAGCTAAACACACAAAAAAGCTTTTTCAGGTTTTAATCCTGAAAGATTGTTTTTGACAGACATTTAACTTAAATAATAACAAAAAAGGTCTGTATTTGAAAAATCGGTGATAAAAGTAATAAACCCTAACATGCAGAAACATTTACCCAAAACTCTACAAACTAACTAAATAAAAAAGCATAAAAAATCAATTAATTTAAAACCCAAACTGTCTGATCTGATTCATTTACTTCAGCAAATCTAAACCACATTTCTGTTCTGCTGAATTATTCTACTAATGTGGAATAAAAGCAGAAAAGCCGCTTTCTAAAATAATCAGCAGACCGGTCTGCATTAATTTAGGCATTAACTGCAGCCCTACATGCGTGATTGAAGGAACAGTTCTACGTGACAGTCAGGTTCCTACGATAAGACATGCTTCGATATCATGGAAGTGGTTTGGTTCATTTAAGTTCCTCAAACCACAGTATCAAAATAACTAGCACGACTGTGGCAACCACAATTTTTTCATTGCTTGGAGCAAAAGCACGATGATTTGGCTGTAAGAGGAAGTGGGGGCTGTAATAATCCTAAGGCCAAAAGCTACCAAATACTTTAAATGTGTAAAATAAAAACCGCATCTACAGTTCCATAACCTAATAAATAAAGATCTCCACAAATAGTTCATTAAGACTCAGCGGCCAAACATTTTTGCCTCTAGAAATTCAGTCAAACTGAACCACAGCCAACCTGTACCTACTTATTTGTGATTAAATCATGCACTTCTATTTCTGCATTGATGATATTAATTCATATTAAATACACAAAAACAAAGATCCTTCCAGGAGGAAGAGATTTAATTACACTGTTGTTAGTGTTTCTGCCAAACACTAAACTGATTTGATTTTAATTTACGAGCCAAAACTGTCGGTTAATTATTTCCGTCCAGAACCACTTTTGTTTACCAAATGGAGAATCTAGTGTTTAAGATAGAACTTTTATCAATAAAACGTCACATTTTTAGATAGAACATTTTTTAAATAAAATGTTTTGACTGAAAAAAATACAAGAATTTGTCTTAAAATCAAATTGTTTCCTATTTCTACATCAACAATTTGATTATAGTTTTTTTTTAATGTTCTGAATTAATTTTGGAAAAATATCCTCATTCTGATGCCAAAGTGTTTAATTAGTGAAGCCGATTTTTACATGTGGATGAATGTTTTTTTACTTTTTGAGTAGTCATTTGGAGAATAAAACCAATGTTCCTTCTTTGCTTCAAATGCGGTTCTCCTGATTTTCTTGTGTCATGGTTGCTGTGCTGTTGCTTTATCTTTATTTATTTAGTGTTTTTGTGATGCTTAGTTCCTGTTACTTGCTGCAGAACCCCAGCACAGATTGTGCAAAAAGAGTTCTTAAGAAAATATGTTAGGTTGAACTATTTGTGGGGATTCGTCGCGCGCTAATGGAGCGGGACACTAAATCCACTACTACTAAAACAGAAAATAGGTTTTGCTGTAGGATCTAACAGAAAGGAAATCCACATGAAAACAGTTTCAGGGTGTTTTTCCCACGTCTCCCAGGAGGCAGAGTCCGCCTGACAGCAGCTTCTGCATCTTCCAATATAATAAAGCAGAAACACACGCGCCCTTCCGACCCGTGAGAGGACAAAGAGGATTAGATCAGCAGTATATGTAAGCTCATGGTACACCACTCTTAATTCGGATATCTGCAGCAAAGAGCACGAAGAACACAATGAGAGCTGACCTGCGCGTCGGCCCGGCGTGGACTTAGAGGGGCCGAACCAGTCTGGTTTCAGTAAGAAAGACCTACTTTTGGGACAAAGCAAAGAGGTCCCTAGGATCACTAACCAGGATTGAGATTCGTTTGCATGCAGCTCAATGCAAAACTGTAACAAACACAGAGAAGTCGCTAGTGCTGTTTTTTTATTTTCCCTTTGCATCCTCCCGTATCTCATTTAGGTTTCCCAGAGAGCTGCTTTAATCTTTAAAAGCTTTAATGCATCATGTTGTTTCCCTGGGAATTAGAAAACAATCAATTCCAATCTCAGGTTCCCACAGAAGCCCCTCATAGGGTTGCACGGCCGGGGTATTGCCACACAAATACCTCATCGATCTGGTTTCTGGACCTTACAGTATTTCATGGTGCTGCAGCTATATTTACATTTAATCTTCCAGAGCGTCTCTTTCCATCGTGTGAGTTCAGGAAGAACCATTAAACCCAGTTAAAGATGTAAATAGTGGGACATAAATGTTACTTTTTTATGCCACAAGATCTCCATGTTTTATCCTTCACCATAAGAAGGATCTGGATCTGGATAACAGATCTTTACTCTTGTTACAAAAGCTAGCTAGTTATCCTAAATTGTTCAGTTTGACTTTAAGATTGAAGCTCTTTTTTAAGATTAAAGTAACTAGCTAATAAGCGTGTGAGCACTGGGTGGCTTGTTGTCATGTAAAATGGTCTGAATTCCTTATGTCAGCTTTGCACCGACATGCAACACATTGCTAAAGTTAAGAGTTGCATAATGAAGCAAAGCTGCTTTATTGCGGATCGTAAAACGGGAGAAAAGCTGGAATTGTGTTACTTGTGCAAGCAGCTGTTTAAGGGGTATTAAGGGGTTAAAAAAAAAAGTTAGTCAAGTCAACAAACAACCACAAAGTGGTGCGTAAAGTGGAAAAAGAAACAGCTTCTGTTCCCGCATTGTATCTCCATGACAACTGATAGGTCTGTTTTAGTTAAGCAAGGGGCGTGGCTTTATTTGATTGAAAGGTGGCGTTCAAACTTAGCCTTCTCTGATAGCTAGCTTGTTTTACAGTTTGCTTATTTAAAAACCAAAGTAGATTAAAATGTTGTACCTCGTGATTAAGTGGAGTCAGATCGAACACGATCAGGGTGATGAGAAGCAATAGTAAAACTACAAAACAATGAAGCAGGTCTACAGGGTGTTGTATAAAATCTACGATGCAAAAGACACATGCAAAGGCTGATTTATAACCTTCATAGTAATAAAGTTTTAGGTCTCAAACTGACAGGCTGCTGTTCTCGTCGGAAAATAATCACAAAGTCTACAAGTTAACATTCCTGCTGCATAAAAAGACAGTGGAAGACTCACCATAAGCCGTCATGGTCCCAACGTATGGACCATCCATGACGCTTTGGTTCTCCTCTGCCAGCGCTTTGATGTAGCGCTTGCTGAGGTCCAGAATCTGCTGGCGCAGCACGGCGCTGCTCTCGTGGCTGGCCCGCTGCTGGATGGTGAAGTGCAGCAGCATCATGCCCCAGATGAACCCGAAGCTGACTAGGAAGAAGCCCAGCTTCTGTGACGACAGCTTCCACAAGAAGACCGACGCCATGCTGAGCGTCCAGGGAGCGGGACGGATTGATGCGACTGATTTAACCGAGGGGAGCGGAGGAGGAGGAGGTGGGGAGGAGGACTGGGGGAGGATCAGGACAGCAGGGGAGGCATGGCTCCGTCGGTCGTCCTAGCTGCTTTGGTTGTCGGGCGCTGGCGTACAGCTCATTTGCCTCACCGGCTGGACTTCCTCCTGTAGCTCATTCTGGTCACTCAGTGGCATCTCAGAGGGCCGATCCCGCCTGCTGCATCCTGGAAGGAGGAATTAGAGCTTAGCTGAGCACAGATAATGAGGGAGTTCCCTCAGGCAGAGCCGCATGCACTGAACATGATTACAACAAAAGCACAGATAAATGAGTCGGCGCCCGAAATGTTTCAGCGTCCAACTCGATAACCCGCAGATCCAAATTACAGCTCATGCTATTCAAATATAATCTAATAGAAAATAGGATTTCACTGCTATTGAGGGGACACTGCTCAGGAAAGCAATGAAAGAACTAACACAGCAGCTCCATGGCTGAGAGCCACACAGAACCGAACCGCTAGAACAACCTCAGCGTTCTTCTGCTTTGATATTTCAGGAAAACATCCAGCAAACGACCTTCTGGATGAAACGAGACAGTTATTCCAGCAAGACCGAATGATGAATGCGCCCACAGTGTTTTCCAGACGCTCGGGGAAAGCAAACGCCAATTTATTCTCGTTAAAGATCAAAATTTCAGGAGGTAAAATGAAATTGATGAGGCGTATTAGTCAAGCTTCACTGCGGTTATCCAGAATAAGCAATCCTTTTCTTTTTCTTTTTAAGTATCCAATAAATCTCTTGCTTTATCCAAGCAAAAAGACAAAAATGAAAGGAGTCGGCTGTGGAAGCCAAAACAGTGAAATGTTGTTGTTTATGAAAAAAATGTCATTTATTTGCACATAAAACAACAAACCTTTGGTAGACGACGAACTGCAAAAACACCAAAATCAAATCAACATTGTAAATCTGTGTTTATACAAACTGTAATGAAATGTAGGCAAGATAAGAAGAGTGTAAAAGCAAATCATATTGAAATAAAAGCTAAAGTAGAAATAAACGCCAACACATCTCATCAACCTTGAGTAGAAATCATTATCTTAAATCACCATCAACTCCTTTTTTAACCAGATAAAACCCAGAGAGATTTATTGCCATCTTTTCATTCATGATAAATGTGTCTTTAAGTAAGTTTAAAGGGCTGAAGTTGTTGTCAAATATATCCACCAGAGCTGCTAAAAGCTCAGTGTGACAACACCAGTAGACGTTCAAAGCAGGTTCATGATGGAAACATTAGTCTTTGTTTACTATAAGTCATTTGTTATTTGCTAGACAGCGTTGCAGTGAGTGAGATCAGCAATCCCTGGCTTCTAAGAAAACAATCAGCTAAACGCAGCAGAAAAAACTAAAGCATTTGTGGAAGCGTTGGACCCGAGTGTTTACATGTTTGTGGAATCCTGGCAGCAGATATTTGAGCCCTGAGGGCAGCGTGGAGCACAGATCCTTCAGCTTTACTCTAACCTGGATTCTCTTTGGTGTCAAAAGCAGCATAGGATTAAAGACACACTCCGATGCAAATGGGTTTTTAACATGTTCCTGTGGCATTTTTCTTATGTTGGAGGATATATATTAAGAAAAAAAATCCAATTTCTGAGTATTTTTTATTCAAATCGTTGTGAATTAGGAGCAACTGTTGGAAAAAAGGGCTTTTTTGTGACGTAAAATACTAAATCCTGGGCGGGCCCTGCTCCGCTCTGATGCATCCACTTGTAGACAACTAGATTCATGCACGTCTTCGTTTTCCTCGTCTGAGCTGGTGAAGGTACCATAACCATTCAGCCTGGAACAGCCGTTCGGGGTCGACTGGTGCTGACATCACATTATGTGATTGGCTGTCCGTTGGTCCGATGACGTATCTGATAGTGATTGGTCTGGACAAATTACGATACTACCATAGAAAAAGATATTATGCCGTCCGTTGTAAACAAACAGAGCTCCCACATGGAGCGAAATTATCTTCTAAACAAGCTTTTATTATTGTCATGATTATTATTAAGCGCATTTGTATTTGAACGGACTGCGGCCCGAACCCTTCTCCGGACCGCACACTAAAAAAAAAGCACCTCCCCTCCCTGCAAACATGAAGCCCCCAGACTCCAGCTGCTCTGCTCAGAGACACGGTTCGCTTGTGTGGAGCAACCGGTTCATTCTAACAGCTACAGATCTTTTTACAAAGTGGGTTGTGGCAAAAGATCTCTTTAAACATCTCAAAGAATAACGTCAGACAGAACTTATGAGGGAAAAGAACTTTATGTTACAAAAGGAAACGTGAAGTGAAATGAAATGACAAACGCGACGTAGTTTGTCCAAATAGGGCTACCGTAGTGCGACCTTATCCTCAGGGACCAAGAGCGGTTATTGCAGGCCGAATGGTTATGGTACCTACACTGGCATATGGCTCAAAACTACTGTTGTTATTCTGACAAATAGAATGATTGAACAGTAGTTGTTTATTTCTCAATTCATTTTTACTACTTTCATTGCACCAGTCATGTTAGGTTGGGGGTGAGGTAAGCTAGTGTGAGAGAGTGACAGAGAGCTCTCAGCAATGGGGAGGGGGGCGGGGGGCTCTTTGCCGACACTCCCACCCACAACTCAGGCAAATTTCTAATGAATTACTACCAGTCTGTAGAAACTATGTCCTAGATTTCTACTAAAAATGACATTATCATAACAAAAAGACCACTGGGACCCCATTGATAATAGATGAAAATGTGATGGGTCTTTAATTAAAAGTGCAAATGCTTTAGCAGGAAACAGAAGCATAAAACCCTAGTTTCTTCCCAACCATGTTGAATATTGACTGAAGAGACAAATTTAACCAGGTCGGGTTTGTTTTGTGAGACGGTGTATTAACAGAAACATTCTGTTAACAAACCAATTGGAAATAATCCCATATTCAGTCTGGAAACCTCGAGCATTCGACTGCAGTATGAGGCACTCATGCTCGCTATTGTTTCTGCTGCTTGAGCTCAACAGTGCAAGTAACAAAGGCTGGCTTTGAGAAGCGCAAAAAAAAAAAAAAAAAGTACTCATGAGACAGAGTGGGGCAGCCCCGCAGCACCTCTGAAGCTGTTAAATAGCTCAACAAGTCTTAACTGACAACCTCTGGGCAATCCATGCAAAGCTTATTAGACGTCTGCAGCTGCAGGCGTAAAGTGATCACAACCAGCAAAAGAAGAAGAAGAAGAAAAAAGAAATCTCGCCACCGCGCCAAAAGGAAAAGATCTTCTCTCATCTGCATTCAGCGGATGTGGCTGTAAATGAGGCTAAGTGTGGGGAATGGGACATCTTGGTTTGCAGGTTTTGCTCTTCACGAACTGGCTTTAACCAGGTCAGTCCGCAGCTCATTGATGTATACCTTATAAGTGCAAAACCACATACACACAAAAAAAAAAAAAACAGTGAGAGAAATCGAAAGATAACACCACACAAACACCTCTCTTCATCTTGCATCCGTCAGATTCATAAATAGGTCAGGGGCGACTGCAAACAGCTTCCAACTGGAGACTGGAGCTGCTTTTATACACATCATGGCTGCTCAAATAAAGGCATGCGTTCAGTCTGTGTGGACCAAAGAGCTCCTTCCACTCTTTATCGCTGTGTGCACACGATACGATGTAAAAAAAAGAGCCACCAGAGAGCTCCGGTCTGAACCCACACCCCAATACGACTGCTAGGTTGATATAACAACCTTTGTTTTGTTTATTCCCTAAAAGTAACTAAGGCAAAGACAGAAAATGAGGAAATTGAATGACATTAATAAAGAAAATCATCGTGATTGGCTCTTGCAAGAGACTGAGAAAGCAGAAAATCGTGAATGAATGCGAGAAAAACGGGTGAACGGTGAGCGACTTCTTCTATGATAGAAAACTCTAAACCTAATTCGCCAATAGAAAATCAGACATACACAAAGCAAGACATGAAAACCACCAAATTGTGACCAGTGGTAGGTAATAAAAAGTACAGTATAAACTGGTATAGATGGCCATACCCACCATGGGCTTTCTAACTCTTTATAATAACCCAATCTTTGCAAAAAAAAAAAGAAAAAGCTATAAGCACTAAGCTTCATCTATCGGCCTACCCTCAAGCACTCCCAGATGGAAATGCCTAATGAAAATGTCACAGGGATTATGGGTGAACGCTGACACTGCATCTCGGTCAGAAATATAATAATATTGGGCTTAAAGATCCTTCTACCACAGTCCCGATCCAGAGGCTTTCACCTTTGTAGTGCCATAAATTGAGAGTGTTGAGGGCGGGCCAGATGGCCGACCCTGTCCGTCCGTCCATTCCTACCACATCTGTGACTACAGCTGAAAATAACCTCCTTTCAAAACACATCTTAGGGGATACAAGCTCAAGGAGGTGCGAAGTCATTCCAACGACTTACTCCAGGTTTAAAAAAAGGAGAGCCAAACCCCCCCCAAGAGCCGGAAAAAACAAGCCCTGCTCTGGCATCAATTATGGATCGGCTTTCAAACTGCTATCCATTTGTCTGCAAATATAAATAGATGAGCGACTGCTAATGGCCAGGTGACTGCAGAGCTCTGGGGTGGTGACAAGCAACAGCCAGGAATTTGAAAGTTAAAGCCACTTCCTTTTGCATGATGCACACTGAGAGCATTGTCCTCTGCTCTCAGCAGGAAAGGCTTTTAAACCGGGACTTATCAAAGCTCGGAAGAGGAACCTCCATCCAACTGTTGACCCTCCAGCATTTCTCCTGGATTTAGCTCATTTTACAGTCCATTCTGAGGGTTTTAGATGTAAGAGTTACCAAATCTCCTGCTTCTGTGACTAGGTTTAAGGTCCAAGATTATTTTCCTTAAAAAGAGTTTTCTTTTTTTTTAAAGTCATATTTGTCGATATACAAGATTGCAAATTTTGAGCCAGAGACGGTTTGATGTCAAAAATAATATTTAAAAAAAGCTGAAGTCTTCTTGCTTTTATGCTATTTTTAAAAAATGCTTTCTACATTAGCGACACCCACTTTACATATGTGACCAATCACAAGACCTGGTGTAAGAAAAATACACATAAAAATACGTAAAACCCACTTCCTTTATATGAGTACTGGACCAGGTGAGTGTGACGTCAGCCATAGGAAATGACTTACTATCGATCAAAATGAAGTAAATCCAGTCGCCATTTTTTGTAATGCGCCATGTTGGAGCCAGAAATCATCGAAAGGCGGCGATTGGTCTAACTCGGGCTGAGTCATCATTTCTATGGCAACCACTCTCAGGAGTGAACTTGTTGAAGTCCACATCCCTACCACTTGAAAGTTGACTACACGAAATCGGTCAGATGGTGCAAAAGTTTGACGTTAGACCACATACCTTAATTGAGGTGTCTGATTGACCAGTTTATAACTTGCAATTTAAAAAAAAAAATCATAAAAACCATTGGGATTAGAAAAGAACATGTTAAAAAAAAGTAGCAGAGCAAGAATAGTTATCCTGACAGATGAAATGAAAAAATAATAGCAGATTATTTCGCAATAAAAGTCTAAAGAAGGCTTCTTGGAGCCAGTGGATACAAGGGGCACAAGAAGCTTGTTCTCACATGGTCCTTTATGTAAGAACTACCTTCTTGCAGAGTACGATTCACATTCAAAAGCACATAGGATTTTCACTTATGCACTCTTATTAACTTTATAAGAATGTTTTATATCATAAAGATACAAATTCTTTTTTTTTTTTAGTAAAACTAATAAAACAGGCAAAACATGTTATTTATAATGCTATATTTTTCAGTTCTTTTTAATGTCACATACTAAGCCTAAATTTTCTTCAGGTAAAGTCTTAAACAAAATCCTGAAGATGAGATAGATGAATAATCAGATCAACTCTCTTAGCTAAAACAGAAACCTTTGACACCACCATCATGTTAAGAACTAAACTAATGAGTCCAGGAGATTATGGTCATGTATTATCTAAGTTCTACATCTTGTCCACATCCACCTCATCCAGACAAACACTGTCCTAGTTTACCGCCAAAAGAGATGCGATTCTGATGATATGGTCCTGCTGCCATGGAGACCGCAGTGACTCTGCATCTTAATGGGCTTCTTCACATAAGCCCCACTTCTTAATTATTCATTAGGCCCTCCAGAGAAGCAGGCCATGCTGCAGCTTCGCCACCTCGCTGGTGTGAATCCAGCGTGAAACCGGATACGAGCAGGTGCAGCGCAGATGGAGAGGAGCCCTACCTGGAGCTGTGCTCATCTTAAGTGGGGAGATCAGACTTCTGCTCTTTTGATTTTCAGCCACAAATAGCTCTTTAGGGAAGATCGCTTCAGGATAAACTCATAAAAATGTGCATTTCTTTTGGTTGTTTGCTTTTTTTTAACTCCAACTCCTGCTGTTATTCATAAACAGGCATATCAGTGATTCAAATTTTGGGTTGAGAAAGAAAACAAAGATTAAGTTCTTTACTTCGTATCACTCTTGTTCACTGAGGAGATAAATTAAAGGAGATGTCACTAAGTGAGCAGGAAGTTTTGTCACCAGAGGAAGGAAAGCTTTTGTTGGCAACAAAATAAGCCCAAACTGATTTCCATACGATGGAAATACACACACGACACAAAACAACACAGTAAATGTGACACAGACTATCAAGTTATAAACCAAAGTTTATAATTACAAATGAAAAAATATTTTAGGAAATCACCAGAAAGTCGAGAGAAATTGATCTAATTAAAAGATAATAATGCAGATCACAGAGTGGCTTAATAAAGAATAATTTCAGATTTCGGGGCTACATATACGGCGGAAATTAAAAACTGAATGATCATTATTATTTATTATTCACTCAATTTTATTATTATCTGTGGGCTCAAATCTACTCCCGAAACTTTGTGTAAAACACTAATAAAGCCTTTATGCTCTTCTGGTAAGAATACATGGAAAAACATCATAAACAATGTGTTGATATAAACAAAATGGTAATACTTTATAATAGGAGTCTTTAATAATCTAGATGCAAGTCATTAACAAGATTTTTTAATGTGATTATAAGCCTTTATAGGACATTTATAAAGACAGTTTGTAGCATTTGGAGATGTCTTACTAATGCCTTAAAAAGTTAAAAAGGTTAAAGCCGAAACTAGGTCGATCGCATTTCTTGATTTATTTGTTTTTAATAAATAAGGTGCTTAATTACTAATAGATAGCTACACTGTAGGTAAAATATAATTTGATTTAATTTTGGTTTAATCTTAATTATAATGTATAAAATGGAATTATTGATTTGTTTTCTCTAATGCATATTTAATATCCTGCTTTTCTTAAGCCTTTTAAAGTAAACTACAGTACAGACCAAAAGTTTGGACACACCTTCCCATTCATTTGAATGGGAAGGTGTGTCCCATTCATTTGAATGGGACACACCTTCCCATTCATTTGAATGGGAAGGTGTGTCCAAAACTTTTGGTCTGTACTGTATATCCATATACATATAATGATATATTAACTTTGGCTCACTAAAGAACAATTTTTAGATTAAATAAGTTATTTTCACAGCTTATTTTGCTACTTTGAAGTAAGACGACTCGACCTCTGAGGCCTTTTGCTCCTTGTCGGTGCCGCCCATTTCATGACCTTTCATGACAACCTGAAGTCGGCCTCGACAGTGTGTCTATGTTTTGAAAAACAAACAACACCAAAATTTCTTCAAAAATGGATGTGCATACTGTACGTAAAAAAATAAAAGCGTTTTGCCGATTCTTCACCGCTAGCTCCGTGGAGAAAGTGGGCGTGTGTGTTAGCCTGGGGGCAATGCTGGCAGTACTCACTCTTCCAGGAACGGGCTGTTCCTCACTTTGTGAAGTCAATGTTTATAAGCGACCTTTTGAATACTTGAGCATCAGTCATCTTCACCTTGATATTACTGGCTGCATGTAAAATCTGAACCAGCGTATATTTATATAGCGACTTTTCTACCTACAAGGCCCAAAGCGCTTTACAGTCACAGACCCATTCACCCAGTCACACACACATTCACACACTGGAGGATGGATCAATACATGAGCAAACCCACAGAAGGTGCATTTGTAGATTCAAGAGGAGCCAAACACCAACTCCTGGTTGCTCAAGACTGCAGTTTACCACACACTAACCTGTGCACAGCCTGGATTGATTACAAGAAAGCCTATGACTCAATGCCACACACGTGGATCACGACATTAATGGGACTCTAAGAGCCCTCACAGGAAACTCAATGAAGCTGTGGAAAACCACCCTTGAAGCCAATGGGAAGCCACTTGCACAAGTGTCCATCAAATGTGGTATATACCAAAGTGACGCTCTGTCCCCACTGCTGCTCTGCATAGGTTTGAACCCCCTGAGTCAAATAATCAATTACACTGGCTATTGATACCGACTCAGAAATGGGGCCACCATCAGTCACCTCCTCTACATGGATGACATCAAGCTATATGCTAAGAGTGAGCAGGACATTGACTCCCTGATCAACACCACCAGAATCTACAGTACTGACATTGGGATGTCAGAAACAAGCCCTGTGCACCAGAGTAATAGAGGTTCAGATCTGCCACACCAGACGAGACCCAAAGTGTAGGCTGTGCAAAGAGGCACCTGAAACAATCGTGCACATAACTGCAGGGTGTAAGATGTTGGCACGGAAGCATACATGGAGCGCCACAACCAAGTGGCTGGAATAATACACAGGAACCTGTGTACAGAATATGAACTGAATATGAACTCATGAATATGAACTCGCCTAAGCATTTTACAGCACATTGTACGGCGTATGATTGTGTGTGTGTGACAAATAAAATTTGAACTTGGAAACCCCAAAGTCAAAATGGGAAACACCTCAAAAGTGGTAGAGAATGCGAGATAAAAGATCCTGTGGGACTTCAAGATACAGACTGACAGGATGGTAATGGCGAATCAACCAATATATCCCTTTCATATATCAGAATATAGCTGTGAAAGAAAACGCCTGGTGTAAGAGTGACCAGATTTGCACCACTTCCATAAAAATGGGGAAAATGTATAACCTTGAGCTTTTATAAACAAAAATATGACGACTCTGCTAACTTTTTGGTCTTTATTTCCAAAACCAAGACAGCAGTGTCTCATGAAGCCAAAAACCTGCCATGTTCCCTTGTCTTCATTACAAAGTGCACAGATTCTCGACATGTTTAACCTGTTACAACATGACAAGCCATGCGAGCGGAAAGAAGAGCACACGAAACCCAAGCGCTGTGCTTGAAAGCCTGCTGAATGACGGGCTGCGTCGTGGCGGCCAGCGGGGTGCTGAAGCCTCGTCAACTTTAGAACAGCAGGGATGGCAGCAGGACCCTGATAGGATGAAGCAATTTAACTCTGTGTAAAATCCTTCAAATACAAACTCACCCTGAGGAGATAAGAAACACGAACAGACAAGGTGACCTTTAGAACAGGGTGCTTTTAATATATGAGATAACGGAGATACTGGAGACAAATAAGCACATAAACTTTACACTACGCATGGTGGTGAAAGGATGATGAGTTGGGTTTTGTGTAGTAATAAAACAGGCAGTGCTTCGGGGTTTGATACTCAATTTTTTGGCTCAACTTTCCTTAAAAGGTTGCCATGACATCAACCCTCAGTCAATTACCAGAATTACCCCAGAGGGATAAATGAGGCAACAACGCAGACAGTGCAACACAGACGTAGACTAGCTTAACAGAGATTGACATTAAGGTGAGCGAAAACATTTTCATGTAAAGCTGCTCTAACAAAGTCAAATGAGTTCCAACGGATGAGGCTCCGTCATTGAATGTATATGGGAACTGGACCATTAAGGAGCAAACTAACTCCTCTTGTTTGGGTCGCGAAGGAGGAGGGGCCACTCAGTCCAGTTCTCATTTACAGTCAATGGACACTTCTTATATGAGGGTCAGGGGGAGCTTATATAACAGGATACGCCGACATAACAAAGCGATACCAGCATGTCTGTTCTGTTGGGCCGTCCATAAACTGCATTTTAAATCCCTAAAACCTCAGCACTTTACGACTAAATCCCAACACTTTGCCTAAAAGCGTTCTAATCCTTCATTTGCTTCTTTTTTTTCTTTTTCCAGGAGATACAAATCCTTTAAAACCTTTTTGAAGACTTTAAGAGCAGAAAAATTAAACAAAATGCAGCCAAACACCAGAGGTCCTGCATGCAGGTGTGACCTGACTCATCTTTTTACAACCTTCTCGATAACAAGGATACCGACTCTGCTATTGAATTATTAATCACTAAAGCAATATGAGATTTTGCAACACAAAAAGTCTGGTAGGCAACTCAACAGCAGCTTAATTACCTGTGAAACAGGGAGCTCTGTAAAATCTCACATTTGGCCACACTTGAAGGATTGAGCCGTCTACAGTTTTGGTTACCGGGGAAACAAATCTCTCCGTTCTGGATTAAGAACTTCATTTGTCTGGATGATGTGAGAACTGTGCTTTCATGCTGAGCTGTTTGGTCCGCATTGCCGAGTTCCAATTCCGTTGATAATCAAAAGACGTCACATAATAAACACAAAGACTAAAAGACTTTTCTTCTTGCACCTTTTTTACGTCACACTCTCCAGATCAATAGACGTTACCGTGCAACAAGTACAGGTTTTGCTGCAGTTTGGGGTTCACTAACAAAAGTATATAAAACCAGACAACCAAAATAATAAAAATAGAGATGTTTCCCCGGTCGTTTAAACTATGCAAACTGTACGCTTCTAGTAGATGGTCTAAAACAGAGAAATGTATCAAAACCAGGTAATTTACCTAAATTACCTTTAACAAATTTGAACACGGCTAATAAAGAAAACATTTAAAAATTAGCTTGTGGGCAGCCAGAGCTGACTAACTCTGGTTCTTAGAAGCCAAAACCCCACCTCTTCTCCCACCCTCCTTGCTGCTGATTGGCCAACTATGGTGATTCCACGTTCTAATTGGCAGGACCCACCTGATTTAGGAAATCATCAGGGAGAGCAAGAAAACAGCAAAACATTTTTCTTTATTATTTTTGGTGGTAGCCGGTGTTTACCCTTCCTTTCATTTGCAGATGCAGCTAGGACCTCTCCAAAAAACGGCAATGTGAAAGCAACTCAAAAAGTAATGCTCATTGTATTCCTCATCCAATCCGACAGGCTATCAGTCTGAAAAAGGTAGCTAGCACAAAATAAACAAATATTTGCATAAAGGTAAAAACCAGTCGTGGACAACACAAGCTCTTTGAACTACTGTAACTCTTTGACCATTTATACAATTAAAGCCCCACTCCAATAAAAATTGTCTTGTTGGTGTTTTTAACATGTTCTTGTTGTGAATCAGGGGCAGACGAAAAAATGTTGTTTAAAAAGAAAAAGTGTGTATTTTACGCAGCAAATAAGCTGGGTGGACCGCAAGCTCTCTGCTCCAACTAGATCCAGGTGTGACTTCGTTTTCCAAGTTGGCTCAAAACTCTACGACTGGATGGCTCCGATATTGGCTATTGGATATATTTTGGCTAAAAGTGGCAAAATCCTAATCATAAAACCACTGGAGACGCTTTGAAAATCGATCCATAGATGATCGGAGTGGGACTTTAATGTAATTGCAACCGATTCTGAAGCGGAAAAAAAGCAGCTTTGCACAAAACTGGTTTTCTGTGCGTCAAAATGAGCTTGTTTTACGTCAACTGCACAGACTCTACTACTATAAAGTGTTGCATATCAGCATAAAGCTGCTTTTCTCAACTTCAGAATCTGTGGAATTACATTAATTGTGTTAACGCTTGAAGAGTTACAATAATAGAAAGAGCATCATTATTAAAGCTAAGGCAGTGATAAAGATATTTCTTTCTAGCTTAAACCAACTAGAACTAGTTTGTTTTATGACTGTTATTGTCTTTAGCGTGTTGGGATCTATTTTTTTTCTCTTTATTTAAAAAACACAAACATGGTTCGTCTCTTCCGAAACATGGCTGATTCATATTCTCTTGGGAGCTCGAAGGTTTTGGAAACAGGTACCTTTGTGGGTTCGTCTGTAAACGTGTGCGCCGTCAGAGCAGAAGCCCTTTAATCACGGAGAAAGCCGCCCCGTTTCATTTTTCCTGCATCCGCCTGATCCCTCCATTTTCATTCCCCGCCCGCCTCCTCAGAGGCCACCGATGCAGACCCCCACCCCCTGTCTCCCTCATCGGCTAGGTCCACCAACGATTCCTCGCCAGTGAAGCGTGCATCTGAGGCAAAGCTCCTTTTCCTCAGGATTTATAATCCCAAAGACTCCAGGAAAAGAAGAAGAAGAAAAAAAAAGCATCTGAAAGAGCTCTTTATAAAGCTGAGGGCAGTTGCAGTGGATGCTCAGTCACAGCTCAGGGTTTCCTGCTGCAGGACCACTATTAGAGGAGATTTGCATGAGATAAAGAGAAAACTTAACATCATTAGAGGCATGGTAACGAGCTCCTCAAGGACACACGCGGTGTCATTTGGATAATGCATGATAATGACCATTAAATCATTTTATAACCCGATTACAGGCTTCACGATGCTCAAAAAAAAAACACCTAACACATAGAAATGTGCTGTATTAAACTGATGACACTTCCTTTAGAATCCTGCTTTATAACATCTTACAAATGATGCTCTCCAAGGATTCAGCTCCAACTAAATACTCCCCCAGAAAATAGACCCCAGCACCACCTCCAGGGGAGAAATTAACAGCCTCGGTATCATCATCTGTGGGACCAGAGTGGGGGGAAAAAACACGCCTGGTTTCTGTTTCCCCGCCTGGTTACTGACCCAGCTGTCAGGGAGGAAAAGGCTCTCGGGGAGACGCGGAAGAATACAGCAAAACATCGTTAACTAATAACAACACCCCCTTAAAAAACTGATTCTCGTATATTTATGAAAAGCGGATGAACACCAGAACCGGTCCGGACCCGTTCGTAAGCTAGCTAACGAGGTCGAGTAATAACAAAAAAGACCCCCCACCCCTGCTCGCTGCGGCGTACTGATAAAACTGACCATGAATAAAAAAAAAAAATAAAAATAAAAATAAGAGGAGCTAGCTTTAGCTTCGAGGCTACATAACCCAACAGGTTCGCGGTCCTAACGAACCCCACCGCTAGCCCACCACGAGCGCCCCGTCTCGCGCGGTTCGGGCTCTCCTAGCCAGCAGCTCCGCACATTTCCCAAGAAGAACAGATCACACAGCAAGCGACAAGCCGTTCACCCCCTCCGCCCCGCCCGCCAAACGGGCAGAGCGAACTCCGCTGCGGCAGGTCCGGCGACACTTACCTGCGGAGGAGCCACCGTCGGTTGTCCGCGGGGAGGTGTTCCAGGAAAGACCGAGGTGGAAACGCCGCGAACAGCCGCCACTGAGGGCGCGAGCGCAGACTATACAATCACGAGCCCCAGCGCTCGCTCTGCCCACACCATGACTGCTTAGGGACCGTCTGCGTGTTCCACATCTGCAGAAAACGTACAAAAACTAATTCCTAAATTCCAATTGCGGGTCATTTAATATTGTTAATTGTAATAAATAACAGAAGCTTTTGATTTAGTATGACACATTAAAACATATTTTTATTTTTTTCAAGAATTGTTTTTTTTCTCACAAAGTGTGTACAAAATAGTTGTCAGAAGATCCCTAAACTATTTTCCTTTATTTCCTTTAAAATTAATGACAAATTTACTTTATTTTTCCTTTTGTTCTCCCGTTGTATGCATGTAAAACATGTGTCTATTCTACTGTAAAGCTGTCATAGCATAAAGCATGAGTAATCATGGGAGCATTTAGTCTAAATTAGCATTAATTTCTTTATTTTATATTTTTGCTAATTTTTGCATTTTTTTAGGAAATCGTGACAATTGTTTTCATTAGCTTCATTTTTATGGCCACTGTTCTAAGAGACAAACGGAAATTTCCCCTCAGTGGTGCTGCAATTCATGACAAACTAAAGTTGTGTGTTTTCTGCCATCTAGTGGCTGTTAGGAGTCACCACAATAATAGAAAACCACGTTTGCTCATGTAAGTGTGTTGGTGGCTGTTAAACTATTTACATACAGTTTAAAATACATTTTTTAAATCTTTCTTTAACTCTTAAATGAGTGAAACCAGGATCTACTTTGAATAGATCTATGCAATGATCTCAAGACAATAAAAAAAGATTTATGCTTTCCATAAAAAAAAAAAAACAAATGCACTTTATTTGCTTTCTTTTTGGGTGATCACATCTACAGAATGTTTTGTACACATTTATTTAATGAATTTAGTGATAAAAAAAACACTCATTTAAATTGGAGCTTTTATTCTGAAAAGTCACTAATACTTTTGGGGTGAAGTTCTTTAAATGTGGCTAAATGTCAAGTTTATGAAGCAACAAGGCAGACCAACATCACCCAAACTCTTATTCAGTGCTTCAAAAAAACAAAACCTTTTTAATCAAACCACATTAGTTTTTGTTTTGTTTATGTAAATAAGTTTACTGATATTAGGACAGTAGTTGGGTTTCAATGTTTTATTTATGTAAACAATTTGAAAGAAACACAAAGGATAAAGATGCTCATCCAGCCATTAAATCTTATTGAAACGACAGATTTGTAATTTATTCTTGTAGGTTTTGCATGATAACACACACAAACACACAAATCATGCATTGAGAATACAATTTCCAACACAAAAAAACCTAAAGCTCTTAAATATCAGACACTGAGAAAAAAAAAGTGTTTTATTTGAATCCATATATAGACAAGAGTACGCACAACAGATTCATGGTTCTAATCAAAGTACGACTGTGGTTGTTCATGATTTACAGACTGATTAGATTTCTATCCCACAGTAACATTTTTTTATGTTTGAGCGCACACAATTTACTGTACAAAGATAAAAGTGGTGGGCAGAAGGCTTCATTCCCTTTAAGGCACTCACGAGAAGCAAGACACGCAACAGAGAGCTGCGACGTACTCTCTACTTTGTTTTTCTTATTGCTTCTTTAGCAGATGGATGTGTACAGTTTTGGACCTCAAAACCGACATTTTCAGTAAAGGACTAACAGTGATACATGACTTTGAAAAGACAATTTAAAACTTTCCAGTGTTTCAAATTGAATCACTGAAGAATTAACCAATGTCCTGTTTCAAAGAAAGGCAAACATCACTGCTTTGGCTTTAAATTTCCCTCTAAAATACCCTCCTAGTGACTCCTGCACATGAAACGAGCTTCATGCACATCAGTTGTTCACCCGTTTGAAAGAAAAATGAGCGTCAATGACGGAACATCCAATCAAAAGTTCATTTTCTATGAACGAGCCAATGTGGCAAAAATCTTATTTCCTCCTAAATAGAACCATTTAACAACATAAAGTTGTTTTAATTATTGGTCTAATCAGAGTTGGTGGTTGAAGTTAGATTTATCACATCCAGCAAACCCCAAAATTTTGAAGTCATATTTGTACAAGGCTAGCTATCCGAAACAACAGCTAGCTAAAACAACATTAGTAAAATTCCGGCGACACACACACACGCTCTCAGATCTACCGTAATTCTACGACCGTTTACGCAGTGAACTTATTATTTCCGAAAGGAATTGACACGGGGGGGAAAAAGACATTTGCACCAGTGTGCAACATTCGACGTAAAGTTTACTAACTTTACGTAAGGTTTACTAACTTTACATAAGGTTTACTAACTTTACTTAAAGTTTACTAACTTTACGTAAGGTTTACTAACTTTACTTAAAGTTTACTAACTTTACGTAAAGTTTACTAACTTTACGTAAGGTTTAATAACTTTACGTAAAGTTGACTAACTTTACGTAAAGTTGACTAACTTTACGTAAGGTTGACTAACTTTACGTAAAGTTGACTAACTTTACGTCAGTGAATGTGAATTTCTCTCTGCGTCATTTGCTGATGGCATCAACACTTCACCGCTGTAGAGGGTCGCATATCTTGGCAAAGCTGCTTTCCTCAGCTTGACAGTTGGGATAATTGCGTAAACAGTTAAAGAGTGATAGTAAAGGTTAACAAAGCAAACTAGCAAATGAATGTGAGCGTGTTTCCACTAAAACCTCTGTCAAGATTTTTAGAAACTAGTTTTTAGTGTCCTGTTACAAATGATTCGACTGTTTTCCCATCAAAACGTTTTGTTTGATATATGAGTGCTTTGTTATAAAGTCATCCCACTTGATTAGGTTGCTAGCTACTAGACGTCTTGTTGTTAAAGCGTCAGAAGTGTTCGCTTAATTTTTCTGGGATTTTTTGTTTTATTTTTTTGTTAAAAAAAATGGTACCTTTCAAACAGCTGAGGCCTTTTGGATTAAACAAAGTTTGTTTTCTTTTCTTAAAAATAACATTTTTCAAAAGCTATAAATCAACTGCAGCAACAAGGATGATTAAAAAAACAGAAAAAAACTGGCTATTTTCTCCTTCTTCACCACACTTTAGCATCTTTAGATCATTAGAAGTACGAAAAAAGTCAAACATAACATTCTTTGACTTCATTCAAAATGTAAAACAATAAACAAAAAGGTACTGCAGTGCTTGCTTCTGTGGCGTTCATTACTTTCCTAGCCTCTTGGCTACATCTCTGTAGGCTAGCTCAATTTCTTCATCAGCAGGACAGGTGTTGATGAACTCGTCTCGCTCGTAGGCGTTGCCAAGGTAACGCCAAACCCCTTTGAGATCAGATGGGATTTCATAATTTCTGTATTTCTTTGCCACCACCTTTCAAAAAAAAAAAGGATATATTTATAGATAAAATAAATTTGGGATTTCAAATGAACCAGATGTAAACAGCAAAGCTCGTTACCTTGAGGACATGAAGTTTGGGAAGAAGGTTGCAGTCGGCGAGCGTCAGCTCGTCTCCGTCTAGGTATTTGCGGGTGGAGGGTTCCTCGTGGTGCCGCCCCTTCTGAACTTCCTCGGGAACCGGACTCATCAAGTACTCGTCTAGCTTCATCAGAGCTTTGTTCAGAGCCTGCTCCAGAGCTGGAAAGGAACCAAGGCCTTTCAGGTCCAACGTTCTGGTCATAATCTAGGCCGTAATGAGTCAGAGGTGGACTTTTTCTCACCTCGGTTTTTATCGGGTCTGGTGTTTTTGACGTATGCTGAAAACTTGGCAAAAATGTCGATCCCTGCTGTGTTGGAGTCACGGTTCTTCGGGGCAAGTTTGGGATACCTGGAGGACAGAAGATAAACAATAATAATGGATTAGATCTATCTGCGCTTTTCCAGACGCTCAGAGCGCTTACAATGTGTCCATTATTAGCAGCATTGCAGTCAGTGACGCCGACAGACTGAACAAGCTGATCAGGAAGGCGGGTTCTGTCATTGGCTGCAAACAGGAAACATTTGAAGCAGTGATGGAGAGGAGGTCACCGAACAGACTCCTTTCAATCATGGACAACCCAGAGAATCCTCTCCACCCTGTTCTGGACAAACAGCGGAGCTCCTTCTCTAGGAGGCTCGGACAGCTCCGCTCTAAAACTGCCCGGTACCAGAAATCCTTCATACACAATGCAATAACCCTGTACAACAACTCACAATGCAAAAGATAACCTTTGCACATTTTTTATTATCTATTTATTTATTTTCTATTTTGCACATTTCTTTTGTACATCTTTTTATCTGCACTGTTCTGTAAATAGCTTTTTAAATTATACTACCTTGTCATTTGCATTTATGCTACATTTTCTTTGTTCTTGTTTTTTTATATTACTCTTAGTCTTTTTTCCCCCCAGTTGCTATGGTGACAAACAAATTTCCCACGTGTGGGATCAATAAAGTATTTCTGATTCTGATGATTCATTCACTCCTGGTTCATACTTGGTGATGGTAGGGGCGGGGCTGCCAGTTCGCGCCTAGGGCCCCTCTGACCATCACCAGGACATTCATGCACATTCACACACCAGCGGGGATCGAACCGCCAACCTGCTCAACCGCCTGAGCCAGTGGCGCCCAATAGCAGCAGCATTTCACGGTGCTTGCATATAAAGGTGTGCTAGCCTTACTTTGGCGGAGCAAGCATCTGCTCCAGGTATTCCTCTATTTTGTTAACGTCAGTAAGAACCTCCTCCTTGAAGGTCAGGAATGGCGGGTTTGTCCCCGGTGCCAAGTTGTGGAGATCAGCAGGTTTCCTGATGAGAAAAGAACTTCGTATGAATACCAGCTTTATTATCAGTTTTGGCGAACAAAGAAATCGTCGCCAAGACTTGATGCTATTTGTTTTGTTTGTTGACCAATCAGGACACAAACATGTGACAGATAGGGTGACATGAGGGTAACTGGGCAGTTAGCAGAGCTAGCTGTCACAGCAGTCACCAAATAAAAGGCTTGTTGGACGGCTGTGGCCATGATATTGTTGTTGTTGTAGTTTTTGTACTTTTGGAGTGTTTTCCGTCTCTGTTCTGTTTTCTGCTGCAGTGGGAGGTTCTCTTTTTTATTTTCTTGCCCTCCTAAAAAGGGAGCAGTAAATATAACAGAAAAATGTGAGTATGAATTCATAGTAAAATTGTTGTGAAGAGTATTTGAGTTCACTGCAACACATTTTGTACGTACTAGTCCAACAAGAGCATTTGTGTCAAATGAAATGCGAGCTTAAATTAGTTTAAATAATCGCAATTTTTATAGAATTTAACTCAATTGTATTGGAAACAAAGATAGGTGATATAGTTCTTTGTTGACCCCACAATGATACCCCTAGTGGGGGCAAGTCATTACCCAAAAATAGCTTGTTGAGAAGATAAGACGGAGAACTGAGTGTAGTTTTAGGCATCTGTTTGCATTAAGTTTTGAACTAATGCTATAATAACGATTCAGAATGAAAGAACCCCTAATGAAGTGATCACTGTAACCCTTGTGCTATCTTAGATGACCCCACCCTTACAATGACGTGTTCTTCCTACCATGACAAAGGTGGAAAGATTTCATGTAATCCATGGACACCAGTGAAGATCACAAATAATTGAAGAAAAAAGGTTTTAGAGCTCTGTCTAGTGGGTCTAGATGACCCAACTCCCAATGTTAAAGTGCCTAGGATAGCACAAGGGTTAAAATTGAGGCTCTGGTGACAAACTTGCATATACATTTATGATAGCTAATAGCTCGTAAGGCTACTAAAGAATGGATTGACCTAAGAATTCTTCAGTGAATATGTGCGTGTGTATTTAAGCAGTACAGTCTGATGGAGGTGAAATTGAAACGGTGGATGATTTCAAATACAGACCTCTTCAGGTCCACAGTGGTGACGTTGAAGACCACCCCTTTTAGCCAGAGAATCATGAAGAGGCGTTGAGAAAAGGGGCAGTTTCCGATGGCCTCTCCATCACTCCCAGCCTGCAAACGCACAAACGCAATCAGACACTGAACAGTTTTGTCCTGTGCAGAAATCTACACACTGCCTCAACAGAGACACATCTGATCCACACCGTCCATAATGAATGCTTTACCAGCTCAGCAATCGTCAATCCAAATCATAAAACAATTAAAACTGTTTGTTTTGGTCTTTTTTCAGTGGGTGTGTGTGTCATGTGATCAAGCAAGCTGCAACTGGACACTGTAATGAGAAACAGAGTCAACATGAATAATCCACGGTGCTTCCATTAGCCGCCTCACTGCCCATTTCAACCTGGAAATCTAACACACTCTACTCAACTAAAGCAATTCTTCCATGATATACAGAGCTTTTGAAATCAACCTAAACGTTTTATAACCTTAGGTTTTAGGTTTTCAGTCCAAATTGGTAGTGAGGTTCTGTATATTTTTCAGCCAAGGTTTAAAAATAAATCAAAAATGACCACTTATTCTGCTGTTTGTTCAATGCAGTGTCATACAAATGCTAATGCTAATTCTGTAAGCTATATTACATAAATGTTTTTTTCCCTTTGATATAGGAATTTGAATTACTACAATATTTGTGAATATTTACCAATATTTAGGGGAAAAAAGACATTTCTATATTTACAGATGCAAAAAAAAAGGCCAAATTCTTTTTAGACTTTGTAGATTTTTTGTCTTTTCACTATCTGATGAAACAAATAAAGTTTTCTTTTAGGTAATTATTGTTCTCTCATTAGTTAACAAAAGCCTACGTTAGCTAATTGGCAGAAACATCAATTTGTGATTCACAAACAAGTTGAATCTCTTGGAATGAGTTTAAACATGTTTTATGAGAAATTGATAGAGTTTTTTTTATTACTTAATTACTTATTACTCATTTAATTACTTTAAAAAAGTATTGTAAACACTTTTGTTTAGCCTGTCACTTTAGCTAAACTAATTAGCTCAATTGCAATAAAACCGCATTGAAGAAATTTAAAGCTATTTACAAAGCACTGCTTGGCAGAAATATATCACGTATAAACATTTAAAACTACGAACAGTTACAAAAAGAAAACCATTAAAAAAGGTTATTCAACTGACCAAAAACATAACAAAAAAGTGGAGATAAGTTCCCAATTTTGCTTTTAACCCTTTAGCCAATGTTATTTAACCATTTTATAAACAAAATAATTACACCACTTCATAAAAATACTTGTTGGGAAATGAAATGCTGTTAATTGTGTAGTAATTTAAGATACTTGTAATCTGAGAAAAAAACATTTTTAGCTAAAAGGCCTTTTGGATGCATTAAATACACTGTCAGCAAAGTGTTATGGGAATCATACAACAATAAAATGTTTGTTTACTTGGCAATAAGAATCAAAACAATTATATTTGTGGAGTGAAACTGATAAAAAAAGGTATAAAAGTCACTCACTGTAGAGCATAACTATTGTAAAATAATGGAGTGGTAATTAAATTATTAATTTCCTATAAAGGTGTTTTTTTTTAAATAAATTGCTTAAATTAAATCATGCTAAAGAAGATGCTAGTTAAGCTGAACAAAAATCATCTATTCACACTTTTTCTTAAAATCCCCCCTCAGTGTATTTCAGACCATTTGCCCCTTAGAGCACACGCAGGCATGATTGTGCTGTATTGTCTCATTAGACTATTTAAAGCTGCTGCTTCCAGCACTGAGAGATGTCCAGTAATAATTCAGCAGGGGGAGAGAAACAGACAGATTGTCCGTGCACGTGGGTGTCAGGTTCACACATGGAAAATCGTCCACCAACAACAACAGCGTGGCATGCACACGCTTAAAGGGGCTGCTCCAACACTGACAGCTGTTTTCCAACTTGTTCCTCAACTTTTCTTGGCAAATTTCATTTCATTTCACAGAAAACAAATGTTTGGAGGAAATATGAAGCCGTAGGATAAGTTTGTGATTCAGAGGTGGGATGGGAGCGGATTGAACACAAAGATATTGATAACCCCACCTTGACAAATAGCTCAATGTCTGGGTCCCTGTCCTTCTCGCCAGCGGTATCCGTCATGGTCGGCAAAAAACCTGGTTTGCTTGTGCGTCTCTCCCCACAGATGTGGTGTTGGTTGGGTTTGTGAGGCAGTTGGTGCTGCAGGTCCGTTCGGTGAGGCAGCCTCTGTCCCACAGCAGCTCTGCCCATGTCAGCTGAGGACTAATGCCAGGCAGTGTGACAAGGAGAGCTGGGTGGTGGGGGGTGAGGTTCATTTTGAACCCAAGGCCTCAGCGCTGGTCCATGACTAGGCTGACCAAAAATAACCCCTGCTCACGGGGCAGGGCTGGGGCGTCAGTGAAAGTACTCCAACCGCAGAGAGGGCAAGTTTGTGGTCTCAAACTTCAACAGATACATTACCTGAACCACGCAGGTACATTTGATATCTTAAAGATATTTTTGAGTTATTGTCAATGTTTTATAGTTATATTTTGTGTTAACACTGAAATATCCTCATTTGTTGTATTTTTTCCTTTAATTTATTGTTTGAAAGAGGGAAAAACGTACCGATGACTTAATTATTATATTTAAAAAGAAGCAGAAATAATATGTTTTCTAATGTCAGTCTGTTCCCCTTTCACTGTTACACAAAAAAGGTGTGTATTGTTTTAATTTTGTAACAGTTTTGTGGTAACAAATAAACAACAAGTTTACTGGCTATTAAACATTCAGACAATATTTAGACAACAAAACTGATGTATTTCAATAATATTTGACAAACTTTGGCCAAATCTACAACACTAATTTAGAGTAAATTTGAAGAAAAACACAAGGATTTGGATTTTTTTTTTAAATGACAAATAAATATAAATGTCTAAATGGTCATATTTCCCAATGTTGTGTTTGAAATTAGGTTAGTTAAAAATTGCAGACTGCAGGTTTAGAAACAGCTGGAACAGGGACAACATGTGTCTTAAAAAGGCAAAAAAAATTCAAAGCAATTAACTTTGGAGACATGTAACGAAGCAATACATGAGGTCTGCAACATGGTTAGATGTACAGTAGATGAAATCTACTGTAGATGAAATCTACTGTAGATGTCTACAGAACACCTCTGAACACCTCTATTTTATGTCTACCAATAGTTTTCGCAGTTTTTTTTTTTTTTTTTTGGCTGCTTCGCCACATTCGGAGACAGGTGTTTCAGAGGAGAGACTCAGTAGATGACATGTAGATGTAGACATTTTTTGTATATGTCTACAGTGGATGTCTACATCTACAGTAGATGTCTACAGTAGATGTAGATATCTACAGTAGATGACTGCAGTAGATGTCTACATCTACAGTGGATGTCTATCTATGGTAGATGTCTACATCTACTGTAGACATCTACCATAGATGTCTACAGTTGATGTCTACAGTAGATGTAGACATCTAAAGTAGATGACTGCAGTAGATGTCTACCATCTACAGTGGATGTCTACATCTACTGTAGACATCTACTGTAGACACATGTAAAGACACATGTTGCTCCTGCAGATGTCCTGTAGATATCCACACTAGATGTAGACATCTACTGTAGATAAACTGTATATTAGGATTCTAATAGAAATCCAAGACATCATGTGCATAGTGGGAAATTTTAAAGGGTCTTTATCAGACAAAATCCATTTCAATGTTAATTTTTCACACAAAAAACAACCCCCAAAGTGGTATTTTGATCTTTTCATACATTTCTAAGAATTCCTCTAAAAATCTGCACTCTGAGCACCAGCCCCTCCTAATCCAAGAAAAATAGAAGGTTCTCACATTGTGATGTTTGACAGGCCCTTCATCGGAAAAGTCTGTGGACGAAATGCAGACAAGCGCTGAAGTGGACTCCAGTTCATCGTCATGAAATGGCAAAGGCATTGCCCTCAGAGATCGAGTCGTGGAGTCGGGTTGGAGCCGAGAAAATAATTCACCTTTCTTGAAAATGTCATCCTTTAGCGGTTTTATATAAATATAAAGGTAATATATGATGATTTAACCCTTGTGCTATCTTAGATGACCCCACCCTTACATTGACGTGTTTTCCCTACCATGACAAAGGTGGATAAAGGGGGAAAGATTTCATGTAATCCATGGACACCATTGAGGATCACAAATCATTGAAGAAAAAAGGTTCAGAGCACTGTCTAGTGCAGGGGTCGGCAACCCATGGCTCCGGAGCCAAGTGTGGCTCTTTCATCCATCTGTTGTGGCTCCCTGTGACTTTGGAAAATAATGAGGATTTTATAATAATTAAATTTTATTTTAGTTTGTTCATTTTTCATGGCATTTCAAAGGCGCTGATGGCTCCGTAGAAGCGCGAGCCACGTAAAAAACAGCTTCGTAATGAGCTCGTATTTATCGGGCGAGACCTGCAGAGCTGATAGCAGGAGGAGACACGCGGAGCGGCTTCAATAAACACTCCGATCTTCTGCCGGGAACTTGACGTGCCGCGGGGCAGAGACTGATGACAGACTGAGAGTTCTCGCCAGCGTTGCCAGATAGTCACAGTTTTTCAGCCGAAAAGTCATCTGTTTTTGGCCAGACCCAGCCAAAAACCGCCCAACACAGCTTTTGTTGATGTTTTTTTTTTTCATACTGGACTGATAAAATAAAAGATTTTTCTAAATAAAAGATAGTTCAGAATAATAATAACATGTGTACACTATTGAATATTTCTTCAGCGGGCCGCCTTCTTTCATTCATCTGCTTAACCCGCTCTATCCCCGCTATAACCTGCGTCCGGCTCTTTCATCCTTGTGCGGCGCTGGAGCGCCCCGACTATCGTATTTTGCGATCTCTGTGTAGGACACACCGGGAGCGCGGGGGAAACAAATCTCAGCTGCAGAGGATGTGAACAGGTGAACAGGTAGAGAGGAAAAGCAGGTGGAGAGGCGGAGGAGGGGCTTTGGCTTCAAACTCTGTCAGAGAGATGCAAACACGGGCGTCAGATTCAGACGCAGCTTTCACTCCGGGAGTTGAAGCAGAGACTCTGGGATTTATGAACTCAAACATGGAAACATGATTACCAAGTAGATCTCTTCAAAATAATAAACCTGATCTCTCCACATTCTCAGTGTCTACCATTCATTGATAAACACATCGCTCCATGCAGCGATCAGACCAGAACCAGTAGCTCCTCCCACACGCGGCCGCGGTATCATCCTTTAAAGAACATAATGTGCATTTGCAGCGACGTATGCTTCAGACGATGTCCGATTGGCCAATCTACATGTCAATCAAGTCCCGTACTTCTCAGTGAGGATTTTGATTGGCTGGTGGATTTTAAAGAAATACTTTTTTTTTTTTTTTTAATCTTTTCTGGCCCGCGATCTACACTCATGTCATTGAAGATCGACCGGTCGATGCGATGGACGTAATGAGCACCTTTGAATAATATATACATGCATAATATATATAATGATGTCAAAACGGGTTGTGGCTCCGGGTGCTTTCTTTTTTATTAGGGGCGGTCCCAAATGGCTCTTTGAGTAAAAAAGGTTGCCGACCCCTGGTCTAGTGGGTCTAGATGACCCAACTCCCAATATTAAAGTGCCAAGGATAGCACAAGGGATATATAGATATAGTTTACTCTTAAAGGCTCAAGAAAAGCACGGTATAGGTAATTTAAAGGATTTGTTAATTTGTTGAAGATTTAGAGAAGTAGTATTTAGAGAAGTAGGAGTAATCTCTGTATGTAACAGGACCAAACGGGACACCCGCTGGATGTCCGTTGAATTCATCAAAAAGGTGGCACTTAGACATTCTTAAAAATACATCCAGAAACTTCTGTGGGTAAGCACAATCCTACCAATTAATCATATATTTTTTAAAGTTGTTTCTTTAATTGTACTAATCTTCCAATATTAATCCTTAAATTGGTGGAATTTCACAAGGTCTTGAAAAATACAAAAAAAAGAAGGAAATTCAAATTAAAAAAAAAATCGAATTTCTCGTATAAGTTGGCCACAAGAAAGCATTGTGTGTTTTTGTTGAAGAGAAAATGATGCATGACTTTTAGTCCCATGTGAATGTGTGAGTAAATGGGTAAATATGTTGGTAAACAGCATTATATATGATGACAATTTGTTTACCATTTAAAATCTAGCAGAAAAGCATAGTAGTGGGAGTGTCATGATATGGGACAGGGTCTTAAGAAGTAATAGAGCTTTATAAGTATCAAAAATTTGCTTCTATTCATTCATCTTCTTCTGCCGTTTTATCCCTTTCGGGGTCACGGGGCTATCCCGGCCACTTGTGGTCGAAGGCGGGCGACACCGTGAACAGTTCACCAGTCTGTCACAGGGCTACAATCACACACCCATTCACACTCACACTCACAATTCAGAGTTGCCAATTGACCTATGAAGCATGGTTTTGGACAGTGGGAGGAAGACGGAGAGAGTCCACGAAAGCACGAACATGCAAAGTCCACACAGAAAGGTCCCCCATCTGTGTTCTGCTCCATGCAGCCGGGACTTGGACCGGGGACCTTCTTGCTGTGAGGCAAGAGCGCTAGCCACTGCACGTATTTTATGTGATATTTGTATTTGAGTTAATTTTTAGAAAATAAAAATCTCATCATCATTTGTTGAGCAGGAGGAAGAGTACAGCTAAAGTTTAGTGATAAGACTGTGAAAAGAGTGGAAAAACACAGAAAGTGGAAATTCTAACATGGGAATTCAGCCTGAATAGCATTCTTGGTACGATAAGAAAGTAAAATGTATATATACATTATATATGTAAAAACTTGGGGCATTAAGTTTCTTTTCGCCATTTGATCAAAATATCTTAGTTCAAGTCTGCATTCAGGCTTTTTCGTCCTCATTATATTCGTGTAAATTGCCACAAGGAATTGAAAAATACTATTTTTAAACAATTCCACGTCACCTAGTGGTCTTTCTTCATATCACTAATGAATAAACAGCATAAAGTAAGACCTCATTCAGATCATGATGCAAATGTATTAACTAATGTAACTTTTTCATTTGTGTTAGGATACATTTAAAACTAAATTTCAAAAAAAAAATTTAACACCATTATATTTAAATGTCTAGATCAAGTTGTTATAATTTTTCAGTATTCGTCAATATTTTACTATTGTAGTAGATTTACCATTTGTAAATAGTATAAATATCAGTCTAAACACAGGCCTGTTTAGAATGACTTAATCTATTATATTATAAATAATCAATATTTTGCTGTTTTCCCATTTATAAATTTTATTTAAAAACTTCAATTGTGTCATTAAATCAAAAAAAAACAACCCAAATCAGAATAAAATAAAAAGAAATGCATCTCCATGTACATATAAGTCATTTACGACATTTGACAAATAAAATTGCCATAATATATAGAAATTGAAACATTTATTGTATTATAGTTTAATGTATTGTGCAACATTTGCAGTACCAATCATGTTAATTTAATATGTCCCTTTAAAGATGTTCTGAGGGCCTGGATAGTCCTTCCTTTCAGCCTCATGACTGTCTAAAGTCAACATGTGTGAAGCAAATAAAACCATAAAGAAGATTGGAGTGGAAACCAGGTCGAAACTGAAGATACGTTTAAAAAAATGGCTCATCAGCCTGTTTCCAAAGTTCATCTGGCATAAAAAGGGCAAAAAAAAAGGGACAGAAGTTTCAACAGATTTTGATAACTACAGAATATTCTCTTCCTCACCAAGATAAATACAAAATGTTCATTAATATACTTGGGGTTTTATTATTAAAAGCTTTTTCTATAAATTAATGTTCTTTTTTCATTCAACACAAGGATTCACTAATTTAACAAAAGTTTTTATTTGTCTTAGGAGTTCTGATTGAATTATTTATTGAGCTTCCACAGTGGGAAACATTACATGTAATATTTAAAATGAGCTGTTTTTGATATTCCGGTGTTAAAAGGGTCAAAAAGAATAAAAAGCTTGTGTAAGTTTTAAATTAGTCCTGGCTCTGACCATTTGCCTTTTGTATGCCTTTTGTATGCCTACATTAGGAAAAACGGCTTTACAAAAAAAGCATTTTATTAAATAACATAATGGCAGTTCTAAGCCAACATGAATATATTTTAATTCCCCACTACACCAGTGAATGATAATGATTTTTTTACCGTTTATCTTTTTATAGAATGAATCTTAACAAAAAGTAAAAATTGTACGAAATGCTACATCAGCAAAAAGTTATTTTTGGAGCTTCAATTGGTCTAATAATAGGCGTCTTAAGTGACGTTAATTAGTAAGTGTCGAGATAAGACCCACCTGTAAACCTTTGACTTCCAGATTGAAGCACATTTGAAAATAAGAAACAATCACTGGTTCTTAGTGCAGTTCATCAAGCATCCACTGGGGGGCTGACCGAACGCTTCGCTTTAAAATTAGAGTAGGGATTTAAAACAAAACTGTTACTACCTTACCTAAATGCCCTTTATATTTATCATAATTGATGTCAGGTAGTCCTGCACGATATGAGGAAAACGATTTTAGTGATCAATATTGCGATGACGATATAACTTGCGATAAACATAAACAAATAGGAAAACAACTAATTAAATTTTTTCAGTTTCACTCTAACAGTTTAATTTAAATACGAGTCAACATTACTTAAATTACACTCCAAAAGCCCCTCATCGACAAAGGAGGCAAACATCTAACATCAAATGGCTCCATCCGATTGGTCAATGACGCACAAGAGTACATCCGATTAGTCAAATGCATAAGGGTATTTATTTGACTTGTTAAGTACTTCAAGCTGCCATAAGATTGTTTTTAGCACATTTAAGGTTACCATTTATCGCAACTTCCGCAGACTTTTGCAATATGCGTATTGCACAAGAGATAATGATAAATTTGATATTCATTGTGCAGGCCTACCGTCAGGTGAACATTTTTTTGTACATCACTATTATGTTTATGAGTTATTGATTCAATATCGTTTAAAAACTAAGCAAAAATGGGGGTGTGGTCTTCTTTTAGTGCAACCTACAGAATTTCAGAGGTCACTTGGCCATGTCCCCCTATTTTCTTTTGTTTTAAATTATTAGGTTAGATTTAAATGGACTCCAATAAACCTCCTAGACGTGCTGACAGCTAAAAAACAAAAAGATCTCTCACTGGTCCCATCATTTAGTCAAGAGTCACATTTCTTCAAATATTTTACACTTAAAAAATGTTTGCAATGGTTTGTTTTTATGTGCAGATTTAGGTCAATTTATAATGTTGTAGAAAGGACTTCCATTAAGTTTCACCTGCGAGACACATTTGTTGTAAAGCGCTTTGGGCCTTCGAGGAAGGTAGAAAACACTACATAAGTATACGCCATTTACTATTTCAAGCAAAAGTTTGATCAAAATGACATTTGTTGTGTACCTCAATATCTTAGGATGTTTCAGCCATTTATCACAATACACCCACCTTTGAGGTAGGCCCACCAAAGGTCGATCAAGCCTTAGTTGGGTCATTTTTGTCCATGTGATGTCAATTCTCCTGAGCCACAGCCAAAGGCTCGTCCTCTCAGCGGTGCTGGTTTAAGCTAGAATTCTTGTGTAACGCTGTCGCTTTTGTTAACTATTGAAATAGTTGTGGACTTGTTGGCTTCTCTTTGCCTGAAAGTGTCTCTTCCACAAACGACAGACTTTGATCTCTCACTTTAGGACCCTACTCACTTATATGGCTGTAATATACGTGTGTGTAGTGTAAAATTTATGGTGCTTGTACTTTCCACCGCAGCTGAACTTTAGAGTGGAAGTTGCAGATTATGTAACAGATTCACACTTCGTGATTGTAACCTTTTAAAAGTTAGATGGATAACAAAGTGCTGAAAAGAACACAAAATCGGAACAGGAAAATCCAGATATTGCCCCCTAAAGCCACTTCCTGTTGCAAAGCAGTGCGCTTAAACGTCCATCTCTGTATGGGTGAAGGCCCACAATTGTATTTCATTCTCCATACTAACACAACAGGTGAGTTTTGCATTGCTGTTGCACGCGCACCACACCCAGCTGTTGCTGTGCTGAGAACTTCCGCTTGAAAGTCTCCCACGCCTTCATCTGTTACGTAACATTCAAGCAAATCCACACTTTTACAACTTTAACCAATTGGCTTGACTTAAACTCGAAAGGCTAAATTACTACTTTAAATTTGGTTGCTGGACTGTATCTTTGTAGCTATCTACCCTCCTTTCTAGTCTGCTATCTGAATTGGTAAATAGGTACAAGTTCAGCTAGCTAGCTAGCTCCCAATCTGGTTTGATAACTAAACTGTAGTTTAGTTATGTAACGATTTAGTTTGGTAGTTACAAGGATAGATAAAACTGTAGAAGTTGTCTTAGCTAAATTGATGTAACATCTACCAATGTAGCTAGCAGTCTAACTAGAAAAATTGCTAGCTAGTACTCACTCAAAAGTATGCAGAACAATCTTGTTAGCTCAGCTTTTGCTATATTTAGAAGCACTGTATAATTTCCTGGAACTACCAACACACATGTTCACACGCATAAACTCCTAAAAACCACAACATTGCGGTGGGACAGTCTGCTAAAAATTCAGTATAAACTTACCAACTGTGTCACACTTCTTGGTTCAAACCCGATACATTTTTATTTATGGCTTTATGCTGCTAGAATGCCTTGCTTCATACCTTGACGTAAAGTGTGACCTTCAAATCATCTCCTTGACGTTCTGGCTCCTCTTTTTCGGACGCTGACGATGAAGAGGAGGAGGAAGATGAGGATCGACGTGAAGAGTGCTCCCCATCCACCTCTGGAAACCCACTGTCCCAGTTCAACTCCTTGGAGTTCCCTTCGACTGCCCCCTTTTCTTCTTCAGTGTCTTTTGTGCTCTCTTTGTCGCTGCTGTCGCTGCTGTCACTGCTGTCGCTGTCCTCGCTTTCTTCTTTCTTTTTGTCTTCCTTCTCATCCTCGTCGCTCTGTTTTTTGTCCTCTATCTCTTCCTTGCTGCTTTTCTCCAACGCCTCATTCTCGTCGCTGTCTGAGGAGGATGAGGAAGAGGATGATGATGAGGATGAGCTGGCCCGTCGCTCCTCTGCCAAAAGAGCGGGTGCTGGCAAGGCAGGGGGCTCGGGTATCTCTGTCCCGTTTGATCCGGAGTTCTCGTAAAAATTTGAGATTTCCTCATACTCCGATTCATGCGGCATCTCGTACGGGTTGTCATTCTGGTAGGGGTTCTGTGGGGTTTCATACACGTGATCCATCGTCAGTGAAGAAGGCGAGAGGACTGGATCCGGCTTCACAGCAGAGCGACTGAAATATCAAGAGCGGCTCCCTTATCAAGAAGCAACACAGGACTTTGTACAGGGATGGGTGATCGCAAGGAAAACACTGTTCTTCAGCGCATTTTATGGCTGTGGATGAGTGAAGGGCCACATCTTCATAAAGTCCCTTATCATCAAAACCCCTGACCCAAAGGAGATCACTCCAGCTTCAGTCATGGTTCCTCCCAGTTGAATGTCAAACATCGTCATGATGCTTTTCGTCAGGGCCGAGAAGAACGGATGCAACCATGGAGTCCTCGGGTGGCTTAAAAGTCCTAAAAATGTATAAATGTTTTGTTTTAATAAAGTTTCAGATGTGTGTAGTACTCAAGGAAATATATATATATAAAAAAAATAGATCAAAATAAACGTAAAATACACACAAAAAAATCACATTTTTTTTAAAAAGTATTTCTATTATCTCAATTTAAGCTAAAAACCCTGCAGAAATTTCTAAATAAAATGTTTATCTATAAATAAAATAAAGCCTTAAAAAATCATATCTTTGATTATAAAAACTGTACGACAATGTGGTGCCAAAAAATTAAATCTTAGGAGAAAAAAATCATATATCAGTAAAGCAGAATTATATTAAAAGTATAATTTAAATAAATATTTGAAGTCATAAAATATTGTGTTATTTTGCTAATAAATAGGTTTTTAAAGTAAGTAAATAAAGATTACCTCGTCATTCTCTTTCGGCTTTTCCCATCAGGGGTCGCATGGTAAACTTGGCAATGTGTTTTTACGCCGGATGCCCTTCCTGATGCAACCTTCTCAAAGCAACCGGGCTTGGGACCGGCACAGAAGTAGAGAAGGGAACAGGGAGCAGCCCGGATTCAAACCCTGGTTTCACGGACGGAAGGCGGGGCAAACCAGCACGAGCTAAACCGGCTCCCAACTAAATAAAGATTACCTAATTACAAATAACAATGATCTAGTTTCATTCCATCTGAAGTCCCTTTGATTGGCTGTTTGACTTGTCAGTTAAATCCGAGTAAAGAATCCGTAGTTAACATTGAAGTCTAAGTTGTGATGTCAAAATAAAAGCATTGTCTTTTAAACTTTATTATAAAACGAGATTATACGACGGTATAGACTAGATTTTAATCATTGAGACATATAAAACTCGACTTAAAGGAAAAACGTGTATAAATTCCGAAAAACAAATGCGCAATTTATTTGATTTAAAATGTGCGCGCTACGTATTTTGAAATTCGATACCGGAAGTGGCCAAAGCGATTCACTTTATGTTGACGTCTTTTTATTTCAACATCCGTGGATTCAGTGCCTGTGGATCGATGAAGTCGTTGTCGTAGTAGTCAGGAAAGTTAATGTCACCGGCGCCGTGAGGGTGATGCCCACCTGTGCGCCCCCCAACAGGTAACGCCGCCATCATCACAGCTAGCTTAACAGCAAAAAGACCGAGCTAAGTAACCGATGCTTTGTGTTCGGGCTAACTACTAAGAAACATGACTTTACTCTCAAAATTGTCAATCAAATTGCTCGGTTAAATTAATTCAACAGTTGTTTGACATCAGTTGATCAGCTATAGTCTTGTATGGTTAGTTTGATTATCTTTCTTTTTGTTATCTTACCAGGATGACTTTCTGGTTTGGTTTTTCAAAATGTATGGATATTTCAATGAAAATGACACTACTATTTTTTTTTTATAATTGTGTATCAAAAAGAGAGTGGGATTTCTTTTTAAAGTGTTATTGCTGCTACTAAAGCGAGAAATGATGGTTCTTTTTATTTAAAAAACAGAATGAAGTGATGGAAATAAATTGTAAGCTGTCTGTTTTCAGATGGTTTTACTGTAGTCTTAGTTTTTCACAGTTTTATAAACAAATGATAGAAACTTCAAAAAAAGTATTTTTGTAGTCGCTAAAATACAAAATATCTTTTTTTTTTTTTTTTTGCTAGATGAGTGAAGAAATTATATTTTAAAAATCTGATTTTTAAAAACTGTGGATAACCTAAAAGACCTGATGTAACCTAGAGTTGATACTAAACATAACGTTCTTGGGTGCATTGTTAGAGAAAAGTAGCAGAACTGGTTTATTTTTTCCCACCCGAAAGCCAATGCAACTTATCAGAATTTGAATTATGCCTCATTCAGCCTCTAACTAAACAGGTTCTAGTTGTTTCACATAAACAGTGGTTTCAGAGAAAGCCGTTTTTCTAGGTAATGAGAGACCATCTGATGGTTTGTTATGGGCTGCTTGGTATTTCCTTAATGTGGTTTTGAACGGAAACTTTCACACCCTCTGATAAAAAATGAACTAAAAAGAGCAAAGGGAAGATTTGCATTAAAAAATGGTTTGGGTTTTGTTGACTGAGTTTTATTTATTTTTTGACATTTTCCTCATTTCTGTTCATAAACGACACCTGATCTAGTATTTCGTCTTTGCCGTGCTTTCAGGATGTTGCTTGAAATACTTGTGGGCTTCCTGTGCGGCGTTTCCGCCACAGAAAAAGACATAGTTCCCCCTCTGCCGCTGTTGCTGGTGTCCTTTGACGGCTTCCGAGCTGACTACTTGAACCGGTTCCCCATGCAGAACCTCAAACTCCTATACAGTGAGGGCGTCTTGGTGGAGGAGCTCACCAACGTCTTCACCACCAAGACTTTCCCCAACCACTACAGCTTAGTGAGTTTTGTTTATGCTGTGAATGTTTATATGAAGAAATCCTTCTTGTATTATTTGAAAACATCCTGATTGGTTCTTGGTAGGTTACAGGGCTGTTCGCAGAGTCCCACGGCATTTTGGCCTCCAATATGTACGACCCCATCAGCCACAAGCACTTTAACATCAAGAATGACACCGACCCGGCGTGGTGGAGTGAGGCGGAGCCACTTTGGCTCACCGCTCTCGACTCCGGCTACAAGACGGCGGCTGTTATGTGGCCCGGCTCTGACGTGCTGATCGGCAACCGCACGGCCACGCACTTCTTCCCATACAACTCTGAGATAACCTTCCAGGAACGATTGGGGAACGTGACAAGCTGGATGTTGGGAAACGGAACGGTAGGTCTGCGGCATTTATTCGTTTCTCCACCTTCAAGGAGAAATGCTTGGTCGCTGTTTGGCGTCATACAATGTCTGTTCGCCAGGAGCCAGGAGTGATGTTTACAGCTCTTTACTGGGAGGAACCGGACCGTTCCGGTCACATTTTTGGGCCTGACAACACCACGGCAATGGCTAAAGTGTTGAAGGAGGTAGGATCATTCACTAAATGTATAGTCGTTACAACATATAGGCAGTAGCACAAATTTAAACGCATTTCATATGTTAAAAGTAAAGTGCTTAGCCGTTTAATTTTTTGTTGTTGTTGCAACCAAAGGTTTTCAACTACTGACACGTCAATGGTATTGTTTCAAACTTGACAACTCAAGAAAAGGATAAAGCTTTGTAGCACACAACAGCATTGAAAATAACAAATCTGATTAGCTGAAGAGGTCTGCCATTCTTCCCATTTAAAAGATAGCATTAAAAACTGCAGCAGGAGTTTCATGGTATGGGTTTCCGTTCACATCAGGTTAGTCTCACCAAGTCTCAAGCAAAAGTTTTACCAAAATGACGCAAACGGCAACAATACAACCAGTACACCGTCTTTTCCGCACTATAAAAAGGCGCACAATTTTTTTTTTCAGTAGTGCGAAAAACACGGGACGTAAAAATGTGGAGGTCCTGTCTTCATCCAAAACCATTAAGGTAGCCTCAAGTTATATTACAGGGTTTGAGGCTTGATTCTTGGTTTTAATAGTTTATCTTTAAGAAAAGAAAGTGTGTGTGTATATAAGTCATTACAGACTAGACCAGCACATATGATGTGGAGTTCCCAAAGGTTACCTCTTGAGTCCCCTATTTTCTTTATTTTTTAAATATCATTAGCATGAGACTGTGGTCTTGTACCAATGGAATGTACCATCAATCGCTTTGATCTACCTAATTTAACGTCAGTTGGTGGTGGATGTATGCTGAAATGGAGCTGGTGCAAGGTTCTCGCGATACATTTATGTTTGGTCGCTCATCATTGAGAGTTTCTCCCCAAAAGACTTTGTAGAGAAGCTGAAGATGTTACGGCTTCAACAAAGGACCAATTTAATCTGAAAATGTATTATTTTCATCCAACGTTTATAAAATGTTCAAGTCTTTCCTTGGAAATGACGCAGAGCTTTCCTTCACCAGGTTGACGATAACATCGGCGCGCTGGTGTCAGAGCTGAAGCGAACCGGCCTCTGGGGACGCGTGAACCTCATAATAACCAGCGACCACGGCATGGCTCAATGCTCCAACGACCGCCTCATCCGCCTGGACGACTGCCTCCACCCCGACAACTACACACTGGTGGACCTCACACCTGTGGCAGCCCTCATTCCACATGGAGGTATTTGTACTCTGCCTTCTTCTGTTTGGTGGCATAACTGTAAACAAAAAAACTATGTGACATTTCCATTGTAGTGGTTTTGTTGCTTTAAAAAGCTTGTCTGTTTGCGTTGGAGATCCAGAGGCTGTGTTCGACCTACTGAAGAAGTGCCACCCCCACATGACTGCATACTTGAAAAAGGCCATTCCTGATAGGCTACACTACCGGAACAATGAGCGCATCCAACCGCTTCTACTGATCGCAGATGAGGGTTGGACCATAGTGCAGCGCGGGAACAAGCTGCCGCGAAGTGAGTCTTTAGTACAACTTCACTCTACGTATCGAAGCGTTCTCGAGGAACCAGCACAGAACCCCTCTCCTTATCTTTTTCTTTCTCAGTGGGTGATCATGGCTACGACAACTCCCTACACAGCATGCACCCCTTTCTGGCAGCAGTGGGGCCGAGTTTCCATAAGGGCGTCCAGATGAAAAGTTTACAGAGCGTGGACGTTTACCCGCTAATGTGCAGCCTGTTGTCTGTGCCCCCGGGACCAAACAACGGCTCGCTAAACCATTCGCGGTGCCTGCTGGCCCATGAGAGCTGCTGGACTCTCCCCCAAGCGATTGTCCTGGTGGTGGGCGTCCTGCTGGTACTCACTCTGATCACTGGTAGGTTCAAACAGTTTAGAGTTCCTCTTTTCTCAAAAGGCTTTAAAGATGGAACCAAGTTTCTTAGGTGGCGTTTGACCACAATCCTTAAAAGTCTGATTTTACTTTTATGCCTCACATTTTATGGTTCTGTTAGATTGAAGATGTCTAAAAAGTGTCCTTCCTAAAATCCAAGTGGCTTCCAATGGAAACTAAATGCTTTAAGATGAAGGTACTTTTTTTTTTAAGCTAACGTGTTACTTTGCCACACATTCGGAATACTTAATTCAGGCATTTTCCTGTCTAAAAAAAAGTTTAGAATAAAAAAAAATACATCAATAAGGTTGTAGCTGGAAACCCTAACATTAAAACTGCTCCTGGAAATTATCTACAAGTTTATTTTGGAATCAGGGAATCAGGAAAACTTTATTGTCATTTTATCATGATAAAACGAAATTAGGCTCTCTGGTCCCGGGCCAGTATATTTAAAGTTAAAGTCCCATTATCTGGGGGGGGTGAGCTGCAGACACAGCCGTGTCTAAACCCCAATCCAACCCCTTTAATGCTGAGACACCTCAAACAAGAATGATTGTTTTTGTTTGTGAGCCATTCAGTTTGGGTCGTTGTGCCCAGGCGCCCGGTGCTGGCGACAATTGGAGCGGATGAAAAGAAGTCCGTTAAAAGCCTTTTTACAGCTTTAGCTCCAGTGTTGACGTTCTTTTGTCTACCGTAGCTTTTTGACCGTCACCGCATTTAGCGTTATTCCTGCGGATTCTGAAGCAGAGATTCTACAATGAAATGATCCTAAACAAAATCTCGTGGAAAAAGAGAGTCTGTAGATATTTAACAAGGGATGGAGGGTCAACTAAACTCCTCATTTAAGAGTAAATTGCAGGGAGTTTTTCATAAAATGCCGCTGAAGTTCAGGTCCTGCCACAAAACTACAGCACTGAGACAAATGAATTCAGGTTCAGATGATCCTTTAGAAATCGGGATCCATAATGGAGTTAATCTTAACACTCAGGAATAGTTTCTGCGCTAAAGTTTCTTCGTTTGGTTTTTACTGTTAGAAGATTCTTTTATAACCCTTTCACAAGTTTTCCTAAATCATCACCTGTATGTTATATGGTTAGAATTTGGTAGTTTACCAAAATAAAACATGGGTCGGAATCAGATAGTAAATACAGCTAAAATAACTTCAGGTATGCATTGTTTTTGTGTTTTTCCTCTGTGTGCCCTGGTACCAAGGGATCCACAGTGGCTAGAGACCCGTGCCTTTGGTTACATTCTAGCCTGTCTATGTTTCAACATCTACAAAAACGGGTTGTGTGTAACAATATGTACCCACTAAGGATTTGATACACCTCTCTCCTCACAGCTCTGTTCCCTCTGATGAGCTCCGACCTCTCCTCGCTCCAGCGGCGGTTTCAGAGGCTGCACTCGTGCAACAACGATGACAGCGACGACTCTTTGTTGGAGTAAACCTTGTGTTGCCCTCAGCGATGGGTAATTCACGCACCTTGCAGCCTTCTTTGTTGACTGGATCGTGCACGGAAACGCTGCAGGTCCAAGCCTCAGGTCTGCTTTCTTTCTACAACAAAAACAGGTGTTATCCTGGAAGAGGCTGTTTTTGTTAATGTTACCACTGAAAGGGTTTTTTTTTGTGTTTCTTTTTGACTGATGTTGCTTTTTGTGGAATCTTTGTTTCTGTCAGTAGAGGGAGCCAACAGCCTATTGAAGTCCTGCACATCCTGATCGCTTTTGGATTCTCATAAATGTATTTCTGCAGCTGTGCAGCTACAGGATTTATTTTTCTAATGGCTAGAGGGACTCAACCAAAAACCTAAATATGAGTTTTTAGTAATATTTGTTGGTTAAATTTAAAAATAAAATCAAGTTATCAGGCTGCACAGGTGTTGATTTAGACATGAACTTTTTGTACACCATGCATGCAGAGATTACCGGTACCTCGACTGTGATGAATGTTTTTACTTTGATTTTACCAAATCTTAGTGGATGCCTAAGATAACTTATTAAAAAGGAAATTTTATACTAAATAATGACACTTTTTAAGCATTTTTCTGCATCTGTTTGATATCAGTGTGTTCAGATTGTGGATCCAGAACGTCAGTTTTTTTACATTTTCTCATAATCAGGTCAAAACGTGGGGTTTAAGACGTCATCAGTGAACTTACTACTGTGATTGTCTGTTTCTTTCAAATGTGTCTAAGGCGTTTTCCTCCTAACCTGTTGTTTAAAAAAAAAAAAAAACCTTTGGTGCGTCTTACTTACCTCCTAAAAATGGATGAGAAGTTCCGTCCAACAGTAACATGCTGGTCTTGGAGTCCCGGACGTCTTTGAGCTGCTAAATAATCCAAAATGAAATTGGTATTTTTCACATGCAAACATAAAAATACATCAAAGACAGGTTTTATTTTCATATAAAGGTAATTCCTTGTTGGTTTTTAATCTGGTCATTGGAAATGTTGACAGCATTATCAGTAGTTGTTGGATATTACCAAAAGTCTTGGATCCTACTTTTGCAGGCATTTTTAAAGCCTTAAAGGTCTTTTTCTTCTCTTCATTTTACAATGTTTTGCTTCTTTTTTTGTGCTAAAAAGAAGTAAATTCTCCTGAATACAATTTAAAGGTCATGGATTTCCAAAAAAAAACGTTAATCCCATTTAGTTGTCGTGTGAAGAACAAGAAGCTTCTTTGGCCTTTTCTCCTAAGTTTGATTTTTATCGACTATAGAGTAAACTTTTGAATCACCCACCATATTGGCTCCACCCAAATCGCTGTTGACATTTACTTTACAAACATTTTCTGTTCTCTTTTCCTCTCTAGCGCCTGTTTCCTAAAAGAGTGAGGTGTGAAAATGTCCAGGCTTTCCTAAATCCAGCTCTCACCATCATTACCGGTCACTACAAGCACCTTTGGTTTGGTCCAGACTGAAGAAGTCAGTCACTATGTGAAAATAAGCTTTATGTTGATTCTGATGCAAAACTGTCCTCCTGTCTTTGTACTTAAATTAAAGCAGCTTTATTTATGTTTTGTCCTTAAAGTTGCTGTTTTTTTTTCTCTTTAGAATGTGTCAGGACCATGCAAACAAATTTTCAGGGCTGATTTCATGTCTTTACTAAAATGTTTGAAAACTGTGAATAAAAGTACATTTATGATCCAAGTTTTTTTTGTTTTTCTAGAAAAAGTGGTGAAAATGAAGAGCGACACACATTTGGAAAAATTACATCTTTTTCCTTTATGATTTACTTTTTTTTCATCATAGCAGTCACAACATTACAACGTAATAAAATGATAAATATATAAAATCAAACAGAATACATTTCTGTATCGTGTTCCACTGTACATGTTTTCATTGAAATGTTAAAACTTCTATTTCTTTGCAGTCTGTTATATTGTAAATCTTTGTATTTTCACAGATAAATAGATTTTTTTCTTTCTTTTTTTGGTGTAATTTTCAGGAAGTATTGTAAGAAAAATAACACATTTTCTAATGATGACAAACAACAGCCATCAAAAATACGCAACTTTTCCCGGAAACGCCAAACTAAACCTAGACACGACGATCGGACTAACTGGAGATGCACAACACGACCTTTCTTATGTCTGCTCTCTGATTGGTCAGTTATTTGGTGTAAAGTACAGAAACCCACATGCCCAACATCCCGCAGGAAAACAAAGGATAAAAAAATTCCTGAATGCTTAGAGCTGCTCAATATTCAGAAAACAATCATCTACAAACTTACTGCTTTATATTTGTTCACAAAGATTATCTATGCAGAATCTGCTAGTGTTTTATAATGTCACCTTTATGTCATTCTTTTTAAAATGACTTGTATGGAAGCAACTAGATGGGAACATTTTAAAACACTAGTCATTTTATTTCATAAAATTCCTCCTAAATATATGTCAAATGTTCTACTTCTGCAGAATTTTTAATAGGGATTTATTCATGAGACATAATAAAAAATCTACTTAAAAATGTGTACAATTAGGACATTTACAGTCCTTTTTAACAAATAAAACAAAGGTTACGTTAAAAACATTGGTGCGTAGAGCCAAATTACATTAAAAACTCTTTTCCCCATTTTGTTTAATGCACTTCCATACATTAAAAAGTCAAGTTTGGAATTTACTCTGCTGTTGACCACAAATCCCAAAAGTGGCTACTTAAAGAGCTTTAAAAACACCTCAAAATATCTTTTTTTTTGGTAAAATGTCCCGAAAACTTCTTTGAATTATTCTTGGTTTAGTTTGTGAGGACAGGAATGGGAATTAGAAATTTCAGCTGCACCAATGTAAATTTGTCCCAGTTTTTGCTTTTTTAAATTTGATTCTAAGTCACTGCAATACTAATACCAATTCAGTGTGACAGCAGTAATAAACTTTACCTGATGAGCTTAATTTATCTTTATTAGTTTATGAACTGCATCAAAGGGGTTTGCATAAACTAAACACAAAGAAAGGAGTGTCTGAAATAACTTCTAGCTCTTCGAACTACGGCAGCCTTTCGAATGTTTACACAAGTAACGCCATTTCAACAGATTCCGAAGCGTCAGAATCTGGTAGTTTACGTTAATTTTGTAGAATTACTGCAATACTACTGCTGTAAAGTGTTGCACATCAGCACAAAGCTGCTTTTCTCAGCTTCAGGGTCTGTTGGAATTACGTAGATTGCGTAAACAGTTGAAGAGTTACGGTAATTCAAAGAACGACAAACCGGAGCTAAAGCTCTGGTGTTAGAGGGTTCAAATAGTCACAAACTGCAGTCCCCGAATGAGCGCTAGCTTAGCATACGCATCAGATATTTTACACTTTTGGTTTTTCGCCCTTATTTTAAAAAGCGCATTAAAAAAAAGTAGATGCTTAAATTGTTCCATTTATTATACTTTTCAACTGTAGGCGACTTCTTTCACTTCTCTTCTTCATTATCCTAATCAGGTTTAGGTTGTCTGTATCGCCCTCTATTGGCCAAACCTTGTAAAGACCAATCTGGTTTGGCATGCAGTTAATTAAAAAAATGTTCATCTTGAATAATGGCAATGGCGCGTTTCTGATCTATTGTGCAGCCCTGTTTTCTTTTTTAAAGAGATAAAAAATAAAGTTAAGCTGTCTGGCCAATCTCAAACTTTCCCTTCGCTATAAAGTCTAATATTAGTCCGCTAACACTTAGGACGACACGACGGCACAGATTCCTACAAAACCACAGTTTTCAGTGGAGCTGTATTTTCTTCTCTTGTCATTACATTCGCGCTATTTATAAAGAACGTTACCAACATATCAAAGGGTCTTCAAACCTGTAGAACAATGACAAGTAAATAAAAGCTACTATTGCACATCAACTTTGCTAAAACTAATAGGCCCCTCCCCCTCCCCAAGCAGAAGTATAAAAGACTCAGACAAAATAAAAATTACATCCTACCGGTAAAGGTTTAGCTTTTGACCCTTCCCTGTGCTTTTAGTGTCCAAACCTGAGTCCAAACAGCTAAATCCTCTCCCCCTAACGTTAGTGATTGACTCCGCAAATTCATTTTGAAAAGAAAGAATTTCTTATGGACTCCGGTCTGGTAGAAATTGGTCTGAGATCAGAAACAACAAATGCCTCAAGCTCTGCAAGACCGTGATGAGTGCCAACACTTCCCTGGCTTTAAACCAAGCGTACAAAGCGCTAGTAACACAACAGCTTTCATTCACGCACACAAACCCAGCCCAGCAGGCTTGTCTGCTTCGTAGACCCCGAGAGTGGAATATTTTTCTATATCTCAAGAAACAAAGACTTTGATATTAAGATGCACATTCCTACATCGAGAGACGGAATTCGTCCTCGACAAAATACATGTCAGATCGTTCCCATCCTCCCGACAAATAAATCTTTATGACAACAGATAAATTAGATCAGTAAATCCAGAACAAATAGATGCAAAAAGTTTCACATTTGCTTTTTCTGGACTTAAAACACCACATTTGAAACCCACTAAAGGAAGTAACACGAGAACGAACAGCAGTCATTTTACCTCATGTTTTCTAAGCACAGAGCCATCCTTCTTTTTGTACTACCTTGCATAGCTGTGGAAGTGTAGCCATACAATACAGACAGACAGAGCCTCCAGTTGATTTGATCTCGAGTGCATTCCGGCTAAGGCTCTGGTTTCCCGGTTTGAGAAGAAGCTCGTCATTTGCAGTCAGTAAATTCAACTGCAAACCCGACCTTTTTTTTTTTTTTTACTGCTTGGCAACAAAATAAACTCAATGATGGTACCTGAACTTTGAACCCCAACACAACATATAAATACTTCTATACACACGAAAAAAAAAACAAATATTTGGTTGAGTCTGACCTGATTTGACTGTTTTAAACCTGATCTGATGTTAGTTGGAGTTCTGAATGCAAAGGAGGGCCGTTGTTTGGAGCAAAATATGGATAAAAGCTTTGAAGCTCAAGAGATCTCCCCCTAAATAACCCAGAACACAACTCTGCAGAACCCATTCATGTGTGCACCCCTACGTGTGCAACATTCATGCAAAGCAATTTGACACCAACACAAATGGCACATATTGGGGTTTTTTTTTTTCCTGATCCGTGCTGCATGTGCAGCGCATGTCCGGATCCGGGAGAACAAGAAAGCAGCACCACCCTCCTCATGACTCGAGGGACATCTGCTGAGATGAGAAGGCATTATGTCCTCCGGTAAGAGAAAGAAAGTGGTGCTCTTTTTCTCACATTCTCTACAACCATTCAAATTACAGTATTTGTTCGTCCATTTGAATGTGAAACAATATATTTGGCTAATTTTTTCCTAACTACACATTAAAAAACACATCCTGTTCCACTCAGTAGCACCATGTGAATATTGTTCCCAAATTATAAAGGGGTTAAGGGCTTATTGGACGACATGTGAGTGTGAGGTACCGCCCCAGACTGTTACAACTCTTCGCTGTGTGTCGCCTTATGCATCTCCCTGCTGGAAAAACCTGTGTGTGTTTGTGTGTGTGTGTGTGTGTGTGTGTGTGTGTACATTAAGCACACCTCCCTGCATCGGAAACTTGCATAGCTTCTGCAGGACAGGAAGAGCGGTCGTCCCTTTTGGACGGAGCCTTTGGCACAGCCTCGGTTGTCAACTGAAGGCAAGTGCTCCAGTTGCACCACTGGATTCAAAGAGACAACCTGCCCTTATTGCACCATTAGTACAAGTGTGTTTTTATGTTTGCACCATATAAAGTGGGGTTAGCAGCCAATTGACTCTGTGGCTTTAGAGCGTTGCACCATGTAATCAGCTGCTTGGGTTGTATTTTCTCAACAGCTAAATCAATCTGCCGGATTGCAGCTAATAAATTGTTTGCTTTGCTGCTTGGCTAGCACCAGGAAATAAAAGCTTAAGCCTCTTGTCTTTGAGCTTAGGAGGATACTTAGACATTTTTAGATGTTTTGTCCTTTTAGCAAAAATTGTATTATCAGTTATTTCTAATGGGATTCAGTAGACCTAAGTTAATCTGTCAAACTTCCTTTTTTAAAGTCAAAAGCTGGTTTAACTCTGATCTTCAATTTCCCTTATTCCATTGCAAGTTTGTATAATTTAAATGTCCAGAAGCCAAACGTTCAGATAATCTACCATTTAACTATAAATATGGCCAATTTTTCATTGAATTGTGCAATGTTGCATTGCACTAGTAAAACTATTATTTCTTAGTTTTCTTCAATATTATTACCAGAGTTTGTGAGAGTTTAGATAAAATTCTCCCTAATTTTGGCTTTGTTTCAGCAGAATTTTTCAGTTTTAGCTACTTTACTGGAGTCTAAATACTTCTTTTTATGTCATTAGGGCCTCAACCCTCATTTATCTCAACTGTCTTTCATTGATTCTGTCTTTATCGTAAAGTTTTTATGAGGTAACCACAGAGTAAGCAGAATAAGAGCGGACATAATTAAAGAGAATAGGACTTTATTTGCTGTTGCGGTTTCACTGTTGCGCTTGTGAGTTGATCCGGAAGCTGTAATGTTGCTTCATATCATTTGTAGGAGGGAAAGACAAAAAGGAATAGAGGAAGAAAATGCTTATGTAGTCTCACCAATTATGGTCACAAGGTTTGGGCCAATCCAGTATCTCTTCTTTCTGAATTGGCACGAGGTGTAAAATCCTCCTTTATGTTGATCAGCCTTGATCAAAATGTTCAAAAAATGTCAAAGTATCCTCTGTTCTTACCTCATCATGACCTTCTATGTCGCTCTTGGTGATTGTGGTTAGAAAATCAACATAAAGAAGCTTGTATGTCTTTGTGCGCGTATTCCCTAACTGTGCCAAATGCGATGACTCATGGTTGAGTTTCACCTGCTCATTTACCGACATACCTGGAGTAAAGGTGTGAAAAGCAGGACACCTTTATCCAACAACTACATCATATATATATATATATATAGAGAGAGAGACGGAGAGGGAGAGAAAGAGAAGAGAGATAGAGATACGTATACGTTGTGATACGTTTTTTGTTGTGCCGGAGCAGCAAGGTAGCGATTGACAGGCCGGTGACTGATGTATTGGCTGGTTTGTTGTTGCCTGCCAATGCAACAGCTTGATTTGGAGGGATAAACAAACTGAAAATAAATAAATAATGAGCCACACATCACAGCTTCACTGTGGGTGGCTTTTGGAGGAGAGAACACAAGTCATCTGGACGGTTGTAATGAATAAATTCCACAAATGTTTCATAGTTGCTGGAAGCAGTCTGACAGTGTTGGACCAACATGACCAAAAGATCACATTAAGACATTATATGATTAAGATACAGGTCAGCGTGTTTGATTTTTTTCTTTTAACTCCTTAAACATCTTCATTTGGATTGGGAATTACTGACATGGCAGCCCATTTACCTCCTCTGTAAGCATTACAGGAAATAATGGAGAACTGATAGACCGATGGCACAAAGAACACACAAATCCGCATGTTCTGAGGGGTTTCTGAAGGGCTTTAGAAGCAACAGAAATTGTATCACTTGTTCAGTTAAGTTTGAACCGATAAGTGTCATCTGAGCGCGTCAAATAGCGCAGTTAAGACTTATGAGGGGCTTAAACCAATAACCTCACAAATAGTTTATCCTTAGCCTGAATATTAATTTTAAATTATAATTGTGTATTTATGTTGCTTGCATTTCTTTAGCAAAAATAATTCTACTAGCATTTAAAAAGCTTATTTTTTATGAAATACAGAGTTGTGTCAGGAAGGGCATCCGGCGTACTCTACTCTACCAAACCACCTGTGCAGTTTAGTGAAAGCTGATTCGCTGTGGCGACTCCTGAAAGGATTTGACGAACGGTAAGCAACAACAACATTATACCCTTTGAGCTAATGTTGCTAACTCCTAGCTAACATTTTGAAAAACTTTAATTTTATTCATGTTTTTGCTTTAAGGAATAAACACCAAGTTTTATTAACCTATAAAAATATTGTGAATGTTTATTGGATAATATAGAAACCTTTTTGCTTTCTATTTTATTTTCGAAGAAGTTTCAAAAACTAGTAACTTGGAAAATCAAGATAAACTGGGATTAATCAACAACACATCCTATCTTATCAATTTAACTTACTTTGCTGTTTTTCATTGTTTTTGCTAACTATAGCTACCTTTGCACTTTAGCTAGCACCTGGATGAATTTTTTTTCTTTGCAATATTGTTAACAAAAATGTGTGGCATTTTTCCAGTTTAAGTTATTTAATATAATCCTTCTGATGGACTTATCCAAAAAAAATGTTTGGAATCAAAGGTTGCCATAATATGGAAGTAACGTTTTTTGCCCAGTAGCTGCTAGCTAGCTAGCTATTTTAACTGTATAAAAACCTTGGACCAAATTTATATATATATATATATAATTTTGAAAGATTTGGCAAATTAAAAAAAATGCTAGTTATTAGAAATATTATATAAAATCATTTTTTAATTTAGCGCCAATTCACAACAAATTTAGTCTCAAGCACTACACACTTTAACATCCAATTCAGTCCAGAATATTCCAATAATGCTGGATTGTCTTAATTCTATCTTAATGGATTTATAAGTGACTACATAGGGGTTTTATATTAACTTTAACTTGATCTCCATCTTTCCTGTCATGCTTTCCCTCTCTGCAGCTAACCTTTCCCAGCTAACTCTTCAAAATAGTCCCTCGTAGTGTTTTCTTCACTAAAACTAACAGAAACACAATGTGAAGCACCCGTTCTGTACATGTATTATATATACATACTAATTTCTGACTATTTTATTAGGTTTCACAATCCCCTATTGGTAAAAGTGACGCCTTGTGTCACGTTGCTGTATTCCTCTCAGTCTTGTAAACAATGGCAACATAAAGGGTGTGATCCAGTGTGGATGTACATTTGTGTTGCTCCTCATTTTTTTATTTCTTCTTTTTCTTTGTGACATAAAGAGCTTGTGTGAAACTTCAAAGGAGATCAGCAGTAAGGTGGAGCCAAGAAAAGGACAGATAGAAAGGCAGTAAAAGTTGCTCGCTAAGCTGTGGGGTGTAGAAATGTGCGCATGGTGGTGTGTGTGCTTACGCAAAGACGAGACAAGTCGTTTGTGCTCACATCAAGTCGGACGTTTGACCATAAATCTTCAAGAACATTCACATATCGTATTTGTTATGGTGCTTATGTGCTAAAGTATACATGTGTGTTGGTGTCAAAGTGAGGACTCGTACTGCAACAGTTCGTACAGCAAAGGTCCGTCACGGTATCGGATGCCCACGGCGCCTGGCGTTATGTACTGCAGGATGTTTATAGTCCTACGCAGGCGCCTGTCCACGTAGTGGGCGTCCCACGCCGGGTAGCGCTTCCTGGGCATGTCGATTTTTATAAGCGGCCCCTCTGGTTTGGAGGTGGTGGGAGTAGACCTCACCTGGAAGACGGGAAGACACGTCTCAGCCACATCTTCATCCGTCTGTGACTTGACCATGTGGGCTGGGGTGGGCGGGGCAGTGGGTGGGGCAGATGGGGGCAGGGGTAGCCCCCAAAGCAGCTGGGCACAGCAGGAGGAGGCTGGACTCGGCTGGAGGTGGGCAGTGGCGGGATGCAGGAAACCGTAGTACAGGAGCATGATCAAGACGCCACCGATAAACGTGAAGTAGACACCGCACAGAGCTGGAACCGCGTAGGAGTCGGTCAGAACTGGATCTCTGTAGGCATACCTGCAGGGTGTCAGACACAAGGGTGTTAACTGAACTCATTAAACAAGCACTTTAATAAAAACCATAAACCTAAATTCCTTAAATTAATCTTTGAATAAAGAAATACAGTCAGGACAGACTCTTTCAATTCTTTCAACAGTTGGTAGATGTAGGATGTAACACATATTAATGAATTACAACCTCTAATTTGGTCATTCTATCATTAGTGTTGGGCTAACATGCATCCAAATTGACCAGATGAAGAAAACAGCCAAAACCTTTCTTAATCAATTAGTCCCTAAAGTTCTATTAAGTAGCACAACTTTGGACCTGGCCACCTTTGTTGCTTTAGCAGGTAAAACAAATTCAAATGGATTTAATTTATATTGAACTCACCACAGCCCTGTGAGAATGGTGTTCTCTGCCAACACTATGATGTAGTACACTACCATCCTGTAACGCGTCCGTCCCTCCTTTACATTAAACCAGCAGAAGATGTAGACAATGCCAACCACCATGTTGAAGAGCACCTCCTCCCACTTGGACATGCAGAAGTCTGTGCCTCCATGAACCACCCAGAAAGCCATGGCGCACCAGTGGAGCACCACGAAGATCCCGAAGTAAATGTGGAAAAGGGAGGCGAAGAGAGCCAGTGAGAGGACCCGGGACGAGATGGTTAGAAGGCGCCAGAAGAGGTGCAGGAGCGCGCCGCGATAGCTCATACTGCGCTGGTCATCTCGAGAGTCCCGCAGCAGTTTGTGGTAGGAGGCCAGAACCCAAGCAAGGGACAGGAGGGAGGCCAGCGAAGATATGCCTACGGATTTAAGGAAAGACTAGGGTTTTGTAACCCACAACAGTACATGTCTGGGTTGATCGTGCATATCTACATCATCTGTGACTCATGGTACGTTCACACCAGCCTCTGCAACACGCGTTCAAGCGACCACTTCCAATGAAAAGTCTATATAAACGCACATAAATACGCATTTTGGGCTTCTAGCTAGACAGGTTTATGGGTCCATTTTTGGGCTTTATGTACAAAACATGCAGCATTGACCATGTTAGAAGCTAAACCAGTGACCAATCAGGGACTCATGAGTAGCGTCCTTTTCAATATACGGAAGTGCCAACCAGGGGTGTAGGGAAAAATTGATTTGGCAATATATCGCGATATTTCATTTGGCAATAAGACTAAATTTTTCTTGATTTACCAAAAGGAAAGCACTCTAAATTTGCTAGGGTAAAAGCAAGTTGTTTATGAGATAGAGTTCCAGCGCTTAGCGTTGTGATCATTAAATAAAATGAATTTTACCATTTTGTTTCAATGAAAGTTTTTTTTTGAGTCATATGCCTTAAAAAACATTGAAAAATTGTTCCGGTAAAGTCTTGGGATGTAGCGTGATACGTATCATATCGTGAGACACGTATTGTGATATGTATGGCATCGCCAGGCTCTTGCCACTACACACCCATAGTGCCAATAGTTTGAAATTAAATCATTAAGGTAAAATTAATAATTGCGTTTGTGCCCGGACAGAATTCTATGACACCAAGTCTTGCGTATTTTGGAATAGAGCTGTGAAAGAAAAAGCCTGGAGCAAGATTTGCAATATTTGCACCAATTTGGCATTTCAAGCCATCTTCTCCCAACTGTGAGTACATGTGCTGGCATCGAGTAGCGATGATTTAGTGTCAACATGGTATGCTAAAGGCATGTACACACGATCAGCGCATTCTTGAATGCACATTATATGTGCAGTGTGTACGTAGCATAAGACTTAGGGGACCAACAGAGACATGGATGAAATTCTGTGGTAGTGAAAAAGGAAACTTTTTGTAGCTCTGCTCATTTTTTGGTTCTGTTGACAATTTGCCTAAAAGAATCAATTTTTGGTTAACCTTTATTCACCCACCAGGAGGTAAAACGTTTGACTGTTTTTAAATAAAGTATACTAACCTCCCCAAGATAAAAAAAAAGCTATTCATTTTTCATATTCTCTACAAAATCCTTATTTGTAGCTCATAAAACACCAACTACATTAGCACTACATGTTTATGACTCATTGAGGGGGTTTTGAGTAATACTGTGAGCCGTAAAACAAGCTGGCGTGTTGCACGATACAAACATTTGGTAATCACTCATAGTGGTATGAGTCTCACAGATGAGGTTATTTTTAATGCCCCAGCTGCCTTGGTGGCTGGCTGGATGATGCATTTCCTAGATGGAGGAGGAAGAAGCTTCAATCTTTGAATACTCGAAGAAACTTCTCAATGCAGGAAACAAAACAACTGAAGCATCAGAGAACAATGAACAAAGTAATTGGCCGCTTGACAGCGAAGGCGGAAGAAGGATTTTGGGACCATCAGAAAACACGGAGCTCCACCTACACTGAAGGGTCTCGGCTCGGTTTTCCTGGATCATGATGCAGAGCTGCAGCACCAGCTGAGGTGCAGACTCCAGGAACGCCTCAAGCAGACGCAGCATGTTGACGTCTGCGTACTCGAACATCATGGCCCAGTACCACCGCCGCTGGTGCTCCTTCTGCCGACGGGACATCAGGCCCAGATACAGAGTCCTGATGTATCTGCAGGGGGTTCAGAGATAAGAGCAGAGAGTTTTCTTTAACTCAAATGAACACCGACTTACCAGCATGGATCAATGACATCCAATCTGGAACTTGTCATTGGGATATTTTGGTTGTGACGTGGCTGAATGGATTACAATTGAATTATGTAACTTCTACAAATCTGTAGTGACAATTCTATTTTGTGACAATCTGTTGAACAAAACAATTGACTAATCGGGGAACGTATTCAACAGATGGCTCAACAATGAGTAAACAAAGACTCTGAGCCAAATATAGTAGAGTATGGTGGATGAGCCTGCCACTAATGCTTATTTAGTTTTTGTTTTTTTTAAGACTAGATGCAAATATTTTGGCAGGAACTATGTTTGCTTTTTTGGGACATGATAGTGTTTTCATCAAAATCTTAAACTTAGACAAAACCTTCGTATTAATTTTTCTCTCACCTAAATCTGGAGCAGTTACTATAGGTTTAGTATATTTCTGTGCAAATGTTTGGTTCAAAGTTTTTTTACTATCTTTATTAAATCTCTATTTCTGTGCCTCTTGTTTATTATGTTTTAAATATATAACAATATGATCAAAATAAAAAAAATATTTAAAAATGAACCCAAACGTGATTAAGTGGTGTGATTGTAACGATCACGCTTTCTGGCTGAACTTTTAATGCTAACATGGGATTGGCGTGTCTTCAGTCTTGCACAGTTGCTATGATTTTATTTGGCTATTAGGTTTCACTACTTTGTCCTAAACTGATTAAAAACGTCTTTTTGGGGAGAATTAATGACAAACAAAACTCTAACTTCTAAATGGAAACAAAGGTTACTGGAGCCAGACATAGACCTCCAATGGATCACTAGATGGGGTTGTTTTATTAATTTTAATTAATTTTTAACTGCAAGGCAATTGCCAAAACGTTTTTACAAAAAAAAAAAAAAGCATTAAGTCTGATTTCAAATACTTTTCGCACTGCTTTGCTTACACTTTTTATGCTATTGTGGGAGACTTTATAGCATCTGGAGAAAATAGCTAGGACTACTGCGCTTTTGCTACAATCTAGACTAGCATTGGTACAAGTAGGTGTTACCTCAAAAAAATATCAGAAAAATATTTATTTTTATAGGTTCTATGTTAAAAAATTATATAAACAAACTGGATGAATGATCGTTGACATACAAAATAGAAGTTTGAACAATAACATTAAGGCCTGAAGTTGGATAGATAAGTTAACTAATATTTTTCTTCAAATTAACTAATATTTTTCTTCAACATGATTTTTTCTTAAAGGATAAAAAAGAGGATTGAGATGGACGAGGTAAAACTAGTGTTTTTTATTTTGTGTTGAACTTTTTAAGATGGAAGTAAATTGGAGATTGCTCCCATCTGAAACCAGCCCCTAGTGGTCATTTGATAAACAGCAACACTTGTTACTCCCTGGTTGAATGCAGTTTTGGAAATTGATACCACAATTAACAATAAAAATAACTGCGGATTGAATCGCACATTGAGCAAACAACTTTTGGATAACTACTTGCTATTGACCTGCATTAACCATAAAAAAATTAAATAAACTACTGCCTTGTTGAATCTTAGCAACTGTCTTAAAAAGGAGAAATCCAAACTAATTGCTGGCCTCCATGTTATATATGGATTCCTGGATGAGGGAAACTGCAGTGCATGCGTGTAAGGCGTGAGCAGAGGTTTCAATTAAGCTTTTTTTAATGAGCATTGAGAAGGGTTGTATCCACGTGTGCAAAGACATTCAGGCTTTGGCGCACTGGCATTTTTCTTCATGCACACAGTCCTGCATTATGCACAGGTTTTTAAGTGTGACTATTATGTTGAAACACGTGTGCTTGTTTCACACGACATAAATTTTGCAGCATCCATAGGAAAATGCTCACTTAAGAAGTTTCAAAGCCGAAGTGATGGACGATTATGTTCCCGAGAGGGAAATACACTGAAACAGTGCCTGTCCTTGACTCAAGAGCAAAGAAGGATGAAGACATGTTTAGCCTTTCAAAAATCTGAAACACGAATCTGACAGCAGCTCAAAGTCACACGACGTTCCGATCCAAACCCAGCTCCTTGCCACCCTCCCTCCACCGTTCTTCTTTCCCTCTTGCTTTCACCTACTTTCCCCTCCCCCCTTACTCTCATTGTACACTGGATATACACCCCCCCAACCCACCAAATAGACGCTCATATCCTCCCCCTCTCCACTGCTTTACCATGTCTAAGCGATCTGTCTCAATCAGGCCATACCATTTCTCCAGCTGCACCTCCTTCCCCAGCTGTACCACTTTCTCAGCGTGGAAGAGTCCATTCTGAACTCTAAAGGGTGAGTTAAGGTGCATGCAGGGAGGTTGACTTCACAACCCAGGCAGGGGACCGGAAACTGTTCAGTTCCGTCCAACCAGAGACGACTACAGAAGAAGGACTTTGTGTCTCTCACTTGTTTTCCCTGAGCAGGGCTTTTAGCACTACAATTAGCACTTAGCCCTTCCAACCATGTGCTGGTGTGTGTGTGTGTGTGTCATGGTGGTGGGGGGGCATAGACAGTAAGTAGGAAAGAGAGAGTTTTGCCAGAAGCGCAGATGCTTTTCTCTTTGTACTCTCCAGGCACGCTGACACTCGCAGGAAGAGCCGTGACACCGTTTTTCCAACGGTCACACACGCTGACGTGTCAACACGCACACACTTTGACCGTAAGGACCAGACTGTGCCCACACAACTACACAATACTCACGTACACAAGAGGCCACATCCATTAAACAGTCTATGCAAGCGTGTGCATGTGCGCCATTCTGGGTTTCAGTGCTCAAACTTTTCGCGTCGCTATGCAATTTAGTACAACCGTTATCAGACTGTTCGTACAAAACGCAAGGCCATTAAACATGCGTTGAAATTTGAACTAGGTTGAACTTTGATCAATCGTGAACTCTGATTTGGATGGCATCCTTTTGAATTCACCGAAGTGCCAACCATTTAAAAATTGATCATGGAGGAGAAATTAATAATTGTGGTGTTTGCCCGGACAGAATTCTATGACACCAAGTCTTTTATTATCAGAATGGAACTGTGTAAGACAACACCAGGAGACAGATTTGCCAGATTTGGAGTGCATTCGACATTTTGCACCAAGCCTCTTCCAACTGTAGGTGGCCGGCATGCACTAGTGTACAGCAGCAAAAGAAAAAGAAGCCCCTCCCTTCTTGTCAAGTGTGTCAACACCATGGGCTAAACCCGCGTTCGAGAATGTGTTTCACATGTCTGGTGTAAATGTAGCATGAGTTCGTAGGCAAAATTTACGATCCTACGTTGAGTCAACACAAGATCCATTTAAGTATCTTCAAATCTACTGTACCATGTTCAAACCTTGATGTGCTCAATCTTGATCTACTTGAAACTTTCATCTATTTTTGCGATTAATTTTCTCTCTTTACCATCTCAGACTAACCTCTTTAGCCTGTAAACGTCTCAAATGGAACATTTACGTCTATGCTAGAACAGGAACTACAAACTAGAGTCACTTAGTCATCTCTTAAGATGTATGCTAGATTATAGCTGTCCATCCCTCATGACTCCCTGCTTGGCTAAACTCACATCAATGGTCTGGTCCTGATGCTTGACTGGTTTGAACCTCCCAAAAACAATATTGGGCCCTTTTAACTCCTGTTTACCATTCACCAATACATAAAGAAGTCTTAAGGTGCCAAGATATAGGCATTCTAATTTGAATTTCCTTTACATAAATCAATTTTTAAAAATAATGGGCACTATTGATATAGATTTTGACAATTTTTATGTCTTTCCTACAGATGGCAACACGTATGAACAAAAATCCACATTTAAGTGAACAGTCGGTTTTTTTTTTTTCCAATGCAAAACACAATATAAAAGTTTGGCAGTCCTGTACCGTTTGACTTAAATTTTGTTCAAAGTAATAGTGTTAAAATACATGACGATAACTACAAAAAACATCTTAACTTTTTTACATTTATTTACTCTAATTGATTTTTCTTAGTTCATGTTGCAATCCAGTGGTTTAAGCCTTTTCTTTTGACAATTTAAACCCGGTAATTCTATCATCTACCTATGGATTAATGATCTACATTTGAGTTTCTTGTTGTATATTTGTATTGATAACAAATTCAGATAGTAAATATCGTTTTTCTAACCCCAACTTCAAGCTAGCATCAGACAAGAAACCTCTTTAGCAGGAGAAACATTGCTATTCATTTAAAAGTTGGCCAAAGACACTAATAATAGAAGACCAAGTATCTGGATTATTTGGTGGTTGTTGTGATGAAGGGTTGCTATGAGTTTTGAAAAGCTGCTAAAAATAATGACAATGACGCATAACTATGCAAAGTTCTACAACCATTTTTCGTATGTACAAAACATGCGGCCATTGAACGCACGTTGAATGTTAAACCAGGTCAAACTTTGACGTATGGAAGGCTTCCCGTTTAATTCACAGTAGTGCCAACCTTTGAAAATTGATCATGGAGGAGAAATTAATAATTGAGGTTTGTGCCCAGCTGGAATTATAGGACACCAAGTCTTTTGAATATTGAAATGGGGCTGGGGCTCGGGCATGATTTACGAGATTGGCACCGCTTTGACATGTCACACCAAGCCTTCTCCAACTGTAGGTGGCGCACATGCGTTAGTTAACAGTAGAAAAAGAATAATCCCCTCCCTGCTTGCCCAGTGTGAACACCAATGGGCTAAACGCACATTCAAGAACGCAAGTTTAGCACATTCTACGTCACATGCCTATTATGTCTATAGCTACAAAAAGACAACGTAAGTTAAACATAGTTAAAACTTTTCTTTGACTTGCATAACTTGTTTCACCTGCTGAAGTTAACCTCCATTTAAAGCTCTGCTTTAATCAAACCAGACCCTAAACAAGTTATTCTGAGAGTCCAAATAAGAACATGTTATACACTGGCCGGTGCGCTGTCTATGGTGCTGAAATGTATTCGCCACATAAAAATACTATAATTTATGATTTTTTTTTTTATATAAGATTAACTTTGGAAAGTTAAGCGTCTACCTGTTACAAGTGTAGTAGACCATAGCATGAGCTACCGTTTTCTTCTGAGTTCAGTATTTTCAGACTGCAGTGAGTTATTAAGTTTTCATGAGATGGCACAAAATCCACTAAAGCTGCAGCTCTTCGCTGAGTTCATCAGTGAATGTGGATCAATGAATGTCTGCTGCCATTCCCACAGACTTACTCACACTGGAGGGCCTGTCCGGTCAGGAAGACCCCTTACAAACCTGACTGAGGGGGGGTTGTGTGCGTGGCAGCTTTGTGTTCCCTCACCTCCACACCTGCCCCAGCTGGAGGATGTGAATGGTGGCCTGCCACAGCCAGATGGAGGCCAGTTGCAGGCGGTCCTTCCCGGGATACAGGCACCCCAAAGTCACCGTGCCCCGCTTAGTCAGCCCCTCCACATCCCCGAGCCCCCCGCCGGTGTAGTCCTGCACGAACCAGCGGAAACTCAGAATCTGCACCAGCACCGACGGAACCAACACGAAAAAGAGGGTCAGGCCGAACCAGAGGTAGTCCTGCCTCTGGTAGTAGTCCACTGCCAGGCACAGGTCTGTGCCAATGTCCCAGAAGAAGACCAGGAGGGCGAGGATGATCCAGAGGCAGTCCAGCCACAGCTGCTCGCGGGGAGGGCAGTGGGTCTCCCGGACTCCGATCCCTCCGACTGGCTGGCCCCCACCGAGCAGGGAGCCGAGGCAGGCTGAGCGGCAGCCCCAGTAGCAGGCGGAGGTGCGGCAGCACTGGCAGATGTGGATGGCGGCGGAGTCCAGCGGCTCCTCCGCGTCGACATCATACAGCTGGGCGAACCCGCCGCACCCCGCAGCTTTTCCGCCGTCCGACTGCGCGGCCATGTTTCCCTTCCCGCTCCTGCCCTCCCGTGAAAAACACGACAACCGCACCGTTTTGCTTGCTCGCGGGACGCGGAGTCCACGTCACTACTCAGATACCTGCCGACCCTTTCCCTCACGCGCCGCGCCGACTGCTGTGTCTCTTTCCCGCCCGGGGCGCGAGGAGCCATCAGAGCCGGCGGCCGCGCCACCGCGGCTTCCCTTTTGCCTCGCGCGCCCGAGACACCGCCCCCGGGCCAGCAGCGGAACCGGTTTTTTCTGCTAGTCCAGCGTCCAGACCTGCGCGCGCGGTCATCTGCACGAGCAAGGGGGGCTATGACGTCATACAGCTCTTGCTGTGATAGGAATTGAGAGTGCGGAGAGACAAACTGAGGGAGTCAGTGGAAATGTAAATGACAGGGAAAGAGTGTTGGTTCACGAGCTGAAGAAGAAAACATGGATATTAAAGTATGAGGCAAAAATGTATACAGTTTATGAGATATAAAAACGAGTGTATACAGACAGCGTGTGAGTGTTAAAGTGTTAGAAAAATGAGAACAAGAGTGTAAGAAAAAAATGAGTAAATGAGTATGAGAGCATGATTAGGACAATCTTAAAAACTAGAATGTCAAAGCGATTTTTTTTATTAATCAATTACTGTAATACAGACAGTGAAACTCGTATTTTATATTTAATGTCTACACTTATCTGGAAAAGTATTTATTACTTTTTTTTCATTAGGACAATTTTAGTCTTTTGATTACGAAAAACTAAAATGTAGTCTTAGTCCAATTATCTTTTGATCATTATCAAATTGTTCCCAGTGGTCTTGTAATTGCTATTATGGTGTTTTATTGGCAAAATCAAAGGACTTAAGAAGTTCTTAGGAAATTCACCTCTAAAATTTGGGAGGGACTGTTGGTGAGGAGTAAGCCCTTCCCCATTTCCCATCATCCATTTTTTTACACTTTCGCTCACTAGCTTACAGTCTCTTACAACCCCAACATATAACATTAGTGGTGTAGCAAGAATAGCGAGCAATTTTGAAGCTATGCAGACGCTTTTGAGCCAGATGCCAGCTCGGACGAAGGAAAATGAAGACGTACAAGGATCTAGACGTCTACATTGAAATGGAGCCGGAAGTTTGTGGCCCGCCAATTGTAGCACCTACATTACCTACGAGATTTTTACTACTGCATTTTTTCATCCGGTCCTGATTCATAAAGATTTGAATGAAGAAATAATCAGAAATTCAATTTTAAGCTTAATTTTCTTTTTACATGTCCTCTAACATCACAGAAATGCCACAAAAACATGTTAAAAACACAAAAATACAATTTCCATCAGAGTGGATCACAGACCAATTTAAAAAATGGATGGCTGCAGCTGTAATTGCATTGACATCTACATCAATGCACCATGGCATGCATGTAGGTGATCATGCAGCCTGTGTCACAGCGTCGCTTAGAGCAGTGTTTTTTTAACCTTTTTTGAACCACGGCACACTTTAATCTTGACAAAAATCCCGGGGCACACCAGCATCCAAAAAAATAGATAAATAAAAAAAAAAGAAAAAGCTCAGTCTGTATTGATCTACAGTCGCTCTGCAATCTCACATGCATTTTTGTGATAATTGTTGCAGAAAAAGCTGGAAGTGTTTTTTTCTAAAAGATGTATTAAAAATTACGTCAAAAGATTCAAAAACTGTTTGATGTGTGTTCGTTGTTTTAAGACGTTAAGAGGAGAGACTCACTGTCCGCTAAGACAGTCACTTTACTGCATCATGGGAGATGTAGTGACGATAATCCGCCGACCGCAGAAAGACCAGCGTCTTTGAGCTTCATGGTTTTGTTCACTTGTTCCACAGTCTGATACCAGATTCTGTGGAAAGCTACACCGCTAAAGATGAGCTTTAGCTGGTATTTTTGTTAGAACAGAGACTTTTTTGCGCTAAATCGAAACAAGGAAGTGAAAACTTTAACCACTTCTGATTGGTCAGACTGATGGCATGTGATTAAGCCTTCAAGAATGATTGGTGGAGACAGTCAAAGGGGCGGGACTTTTCCTTACACAGTTTTAGCTGCAGCTAAATCGCGGTATCCCGTTATTCTTATCAAAATGTCTTTAATAGAATCAAATGAACACAAAGAGAATAATTTTATGATATTTCATATTCTTAACTTCTCAGTGTTTTATCAGGGCCTGTTTGGATGAACAAAGAGCTGATTTCCTGGAGATGGTAATTGCTTTTAGATCAGTTAATGAGGGCAATTTCTCACGGCACACTTGACCATCTAGTGTGCCGTGGCACACTGGTTGAAAAACACTGGCTTAGACAGCTGCTTTCAGGTCATCTGCATTGATGGATTTGTTGTTTCTCATTTTTTTTCTTGACGTGAGCCTTTACATTTTCTGTAGGGTTCACATCAGGCAATTTTGCTGGATAATTAGGCACAGGAATACTTGGGTTTTAGGTACCTTTGGTAGTGTGGGTAGATGCCAAGTCCAACTGAAAAATAAAATCAGCATTACAGCACAAAGTGCTGCATTTTGCCCACTATAGAGCGTGCCAGATTATAAGGCATACCATCAGTGAATGATCTGTTTTCAAATTTATGTCATATATAAGGCGGACCGAATTTTAAGTCGCATTAAGCAAGACAAAAGAGCCTAAGATAAGTTTGTCATTCAGTCAGACTTTGACTGTGTTCACAACAACTCTAGAATTTGTCTGTAACATTCTACACATTTGCCGTGTTAGTGTATTCACACTATTCCTAACTCCTGTTTGCGACACGTAAAAAAAACCAGATTGATACAGCAAAAACAATTATTACTGTGACTACACTAACTCCCAACCTTGTTATTAACACATAAAGAATAAAACACAGTCCAACACCACTAAAAGTTAGCCGTGTTAGTGGGTTTACAATTATACCCACCTTTTATGCAACGCACAAAACAGACGGACATTTTGACAGTGACTTGTGCCTTCCAAAACCACTTTAACATCAGTAAGCACAACCAGAATTAATCCATACATAAGGCGCTCCAGATTATAAGGCGCATTGTTGTTTTAATAAAAAATTGCCTTATTGTGGTGAAAATACGGTACTCAAGAATTTCCTGGAAGATGATTGCATTGAAGGTACCAACAGCAGCAGATAACACGGCACTTCCAACCATCACTGACAATGGAAACTTCACTCAGGACTAAAAGCAACTTGGATTTTGTGCATCTATACTCTTCGTTCGGACTCTCGAACCTTCATTTTGATATGAAAAGTAAATTTACTTTAATTTGCAAAGTGGACTTTGGACCATTGAGCAATACTACAGTTCATTTTCCTTAGTAAGACACCTCTAACAAGACAAATGCAACATTTGTAGACTGTGCCTGAATTGTAATGTTAATGTTACCGCCAAATTCTTGAACAGATTTTGTTTAACAACCCCAACAATTTTGATTACTGAAGGAACTTTTCCTACCAAGCGTTCTCCTTCCACTCAATTTTCTGTTACTATGCTTGGAAACAGCACTCTGTCAACAACCAGCTTGTTTATGGATGACCTTTTGGGACTCCCTCCCTGTGAAGGGCATCGATGACTGTCTTCAGAACATCTGACAGGTCAGTAGTTGCTCACAGCCCTCTCTTCTGGTCTGTTCACTTTCCCTGACACTACGCCCCCTACCGGATAAAAACTTCACACATTCTTTAAATTAATTAAGTAGCAATAAAGAAACGACATGCCACAATAACCACCATCCTTTTTTCCTCCTTTCCCTTTCCCATCACTCTATAATCCCCTCTAGTTGGCTCACCAAAGCCTCATGCTTGTGCCAGCCTAATCATCCACAACACACGCTGTGTGTTAATCTTGTTTGGAAAGACGGAATAGAATAGGTTAGGAAGGAGGAATGTGGAAAAACTGGAATGACCGCTTAGATCGAGGAAGATTGGAAATGAGAAAGAGGATGAGTGGAAGAGAAAAAGGGCGGGAATTGCAATTTAGTAAGAAACATGTTTCTTTAATAAGGAACAAGAAGGAAGTGTGGGAATTAGGGATCTCCCCTGGTTCCTCAGCTGCCCTCATTTAACTGCATTCCCCCATCACTTTCTCCTTTTCCACGCAAGCTTGTCCACTTTCCCTACCCTCGTCCACCGGAGATCGGCCTCTGTTGTCATGACAACCAACAGAGAGACTCAAGGACACGGGAGAGTTAGTAGATGGTCAAAGAGTTTCCTGCACGCCACAGTGGCATCAGCACACAAACTTATGTCTTTTTTCCTAGAAAAACTGACTTCAGCCATTGTAATATGTTTTTCTTTCAAACAAGCATTAGTAAACAAAATAAAACATCAATAAAAAATAAAACGGATGGAGATAAATTGGAATAACAAAAATTGCAAGAAGGGTTAAATTCCAGGGCTGGTTTATTTCTTGTTGTTCAGGGGGGGGGGGGGGGGGATCACTGATTGGAGCTTTGATGAAAATGTAATTAGTAAGATAGAATCACAACCAAAAAGGTTTTACTTGGGAAGAATTCAGAGATGTAGAGGTCTGCATCAACACTAACAATGCAGAAAATACTGGAATGATCCAGCATTTGGAGATCTTCGAGCAGAACACGATGTTTGGGAGGAGAAATGAAGACATCAGCCTAAAGGCTGTAGATGGAGACTGACAGTGGTTCAAAACAGCACAAACCCTTAAAAGTTAGGAAAGTATCTAAAAATTGTAAGAGCAACATAACAGAACATCTATCTAAAATAATATTGCACCAGTTGAAGTACATATAAGTCTTCCAATTAACGTTTTTTGGTCAGAGAATAAATCACTATGTTTTGTATAATTTAGCAGAGGAACGACTTACATGTGATTTCTTTTCCAACAAATAACAACCACTAGAGGGCTCTGTAGGTGTATATATCAGTATTTGCTACTGACAGCAACACAGAGGAAGAAGTGCGGCTGAGTCTAAAGTCTGACTTGTTCCAAAGTGACACAAAGGAGGAAATATTCAATGGATTTATTGATTAGAAGAGATGTAAGAATTCAGGTGGCTTGTTAGTTGTTGTGTTTTTTATGGTTATTTCAGTCAGACAACTCTTGCAGTAAGAAATATTTATTTGACATTTTCCACATACTTTAGTTGGCATTCACATCTTTTGGTTTGGCATAAGGCTCCGTTCAATTCCATGAGAGATTTCCATAAAAACTTTCGGGTAACAAAAACCCCCAACAATTAATTATCCAGAAGAAGAAAAAATATGTATGTATAATCAGTGTGTAATAAAATGAGGTGTGTTCTCGGCAGCATTTCATTTCCATTTCATTTCTCAGTATGACTGCTATGTGTGACCCGGCACCATTGACCGTTTGGGCCGCCCCCGTTCGAGTACAGCGCCACGAAGGGAACATGCTATCTAGTGGATTTGCTATGTGTGACCCGGCACCATTGACCGTTTGGGCCGTCCCCGTTCGAGTACAGCGCCTCGAAGGGAACATGCTATCTAGTGGATCTGCAATGTGTGACCCGGCACCATTGACCGTTTGGGCCGCCCCCATTCGAGTACAGCGCCTCGAAGGGAACATGCTACCTAGTGGATCTGCTATGTGTGACCCGGCACCATTGACCGTGGGGCCGCTCCCGTTCACCAGGGGAGCATACTATCTGAAAGAGAGAGAGAGTTTAAAAGGAGCCAACATTTAACTAGCCTGATTCATTTTAACATGCATTTAATACTTTAAAGAGGCTTCCACCTGGCTTTACAATATAAACATTCAACCCAGACCAATTTTCTTTTGCGCCGCCAATATGTCATCAGAGTTTAATCTAACATATTTCTGAAACGCAGATGATGACCACCGTCCCATTGCTTTGAGCGTAGATGATGGCACGTGAAGAGCAGCAGTAGTAGCAGCGCCAATTCTTAGGGAGTGCAGGGTGTAGAAGTCCGGCGAAAGACCACACGACGAGCAAAGACTGTGAAACTTGGAAGACATCCAACTTCTAGTCAAGGGTTTACCGCCATCCACGAGGAACAGAGGTGCTGACCATGTAGTAGGTCGGAGGCTCAGGTAGTGTTGCATAGAAAAGAAGGGACAGAAGGCAGTATCAGTTTTGGCTATGACAATTTGTACACCTTTACACAATTTATCAGTTTTAGAACGTTTAAGATTTATGGCGTAAAAGTGCTCAGTAAATGATAGATCAGAAAAGGTAAGATTAATTTGAGGGTCAAAAGATAAAGTTCTGGTTGTGTATTCACCACATCTTAGAAAGCCATAAAAAGCCATCATAATGACAGCTTCTAATAAAGAGTCTATATATAGAGAAAGAAAGCCAGCACGTAGTCTTAGCACAAGTTTATGAACCATATGTAGAGTAAGGGGTAACCTTTTGTCGTTGCCGGATGGGCGAAGCTTCAGCAGGCCGTTGAGGAGGAGGCGAATGGCATGATGACCAAGAAGATTCGACTCTGATGAGGACCAGCATCTTGTGTGGAATTGGATGGCAGCCAGGCATGATTTGATGCTTTGCACTTGGTACTGGCGATTCTCAAACAAGTGTACAATGAAAGCGCAAACTAATGGTATCTTGACTGGGAAAGGGGTTGCGTGAATGCTGTCACAAAAAGAGCTATACACTGTCCAAAATGAGTCATAGGATTTAATGGTAGTTTTGGCCAGACCAGACCTCATGTATCCAGCAGCAGAAACTAATAATTCATTCAGAGGGGAGGTGTTTAATCTAGAATCATCTGCTGGAATGTAGGACAGGGAAGGCTGTGAGGATTGGCAGTTGGACACAGAGCTTTGAAATCCTGAAATTTAAAGCGGGATAGAGCGTCAGCAACCACGTTAACGTGACCAGGAATGAAGGCAGCTCGAAGAATGAAGTTATTCATTACACTGAACCATGTTAATCGCCTCATCAAACTGTTTATCAGCACACATTTAGAACGCCCTTTATTAATTATCTCGACTGCCGCTGCATTGTCGCAAAACACCATTAATCGCTTCTTTGACCATTTCTTACCCCATAGTGAGCATGCTACTACGATTGGATACACCTCGAATAAAGCTGTAGATGTAGGCACAGCTTCTAAAATTTCTGACGGCCAAGTGTCTGCAAACCACTCATCATAAAAGATTCCCCCAAAACCTACGGAAGGAGCAGCGTCGGTAAAAAAATGCAAAGAGTTCGAAGACTCGAAACGATCATTGTAAAAAAAAGAAACACCGTTCCAAGCAACCAAAAGAAGAGACCAAAAACGCAAATCGGAAAGGGAACCAGCATCCAGAATGACGGGATCGTGGAGACCCGGAACTGAATTGGCAACATCGAGAAGACGAGAAATAAAAGAGCGGCCATGAGGGATAATGCGCATAGCAAAATTCAAATGGCCCAACAGGGAAAGCAAATCCCTTTTTGACGCACGTCCAATGGACAAAAAGGAAGACACTGCCTCACGAACACGAGCGAGTTTATCAGAAGGGAGCGAAGCCTGCATCAAAGAACTATCGAGAATAATTCCCAAAAACTCCAAACGGGTGGAAGGACCACAGGTCTTCTCAGGGGAGAGCGGAACGCCAAGACGAGAAAAAAGCGCTGTGACCGCAGAAATGCAACGATGAGGGGGAGAGGATGGAAAATCGATAACCAAAAAATCATCCAGAAGATGCAAAACATAGGGAAGCCTAAAAGAATTATACAGAATCCAGCATAAAGCTTCCGACAGAGAATCAAAAATGCGAGGGCTGCTACGGCATCCAAAAGGCAAACGCACAGAAAAATAATACTTAGAACGCCATCTGACGCCAAAAATATGCCACTGGGAGGGATGCAAAGGCATGATCTTGAAAGCATCCGATATATCAGCCTTCCCCAACCACGCACCCTGACCGGCGGACTTAATCATAAAGATGGCGTTGTCGACAGAAGCGTAGAAAATTGAAAATGGCTCACGAGGGATCAAGCTGTTAACACTTGGGACAGATGAATCATGAGGAGCGGAGAGGTCGATGATAAGACGCTTCTTATCGGAATATTTCCGGGTGGCTACGCCTAAAGGACTGACCCGAAACACGGGAAAGGGAGCCCTAGAAAAAGGCCCAATCATATAACCCAGGGAAACCTCCCTGGCTAGGAGAGAATCCACAACTTCAGGCTCATGACGAGCAGACAGCAGATTCCCACAAACATAAGATGATTGAAGGGGAAGACACAAACCCGCAAAAAACCCCTGAACCAGTCCAGTAATCAGATAGTTCACAAAACAACCATCAGGGTGTGAAGCCAGGGCCGCAGACAGAGCAGACACGTCCACTGGAGTAGAAGGATGCTTGAAGTTTAATTCCCGGAAGGCTTGGGCCGGACCCTCCGGGGGCACACAGAGCGGGGGTGGCTGTCCGCACACACGCTTTAAGAATGTTCGCCCGGAGATTGTCGGGGATAGCAGCAGCCGGAGGAATAAACCTGGAACCCAATGAAGGAGCGGGAACAGCGGTATCCAAGGTTCGCCGAGGCGCGGCACCAACAGCAGCGGGGTCGAGCAGCGCGTGACCGGGAAGAGCCGGAGGCATGAGCGAGGAGGAGGCCGGCACAGCAAAATCAGATGACGAAGGCAGCACAGCACGCTCCACCAGAGAGATCCGGGAATTCATCACCTCCAGAGAACGATTGATGTCCGCGAGAGAGGACACGATGACAGCCTCAGCCGAGGGAATTGAAACACAGGCAGCGGATGATCCGGGAAATGAAGCAACGTCAGGAGCCGCAGCCGGGGCGGCACGCTTCCGGGAGGGAGCCTTTCCTTTCCCTTTCGGGGGGGCGGCACCGGCATCATGATCACTGGAAACCTCGGCCTGAGCCAGAAAATAACTGAACAAGTCACCGTGAGACAGGCCCGCGGGCACCGGAATGCCTTTCTCATACAAAGCCTCCAAAATACGGTGGACAGGCCAATCCTGCTGGCGCTTGGCGGAAATGCGGGAGCTGCGGCGCCGAGGACGCGAAGCGCCGGCGGAGACGCCGGGGGAGATGGAAACCGGGGGAGCCGTCGCAGGAACAACAGAAATTCCCCCATCGGAAAACGGAGGATCATCGCTATCAGAACAGAAAGGCGGGACAGACATCACGACGCCAAAACACACCAGGACAAGAGCCGCCAGCATCAGATGACATGCGAAGAATGAGCGCTGAAGGTAAGAAAGAGAATGAACGCCTGCGCACCTGGGCTTAAATAGGACGCTGAGCAGGTGCGTTAATTGACTGAACCGCCCTAGGGTAAGCTGAAAACACTGCTACGAGTTATCGCCCGAAATACGATTGAATCGTCATTTAAATAATTCTTCAATAATTGTCTCATAAAGCTAAGTAAGCATCAATGCGTTACGGTAGTAAAACATGCATATATCCAGTCTATTGTTACCTATTCTGTGTTGATTTGATCCCATATTTTGTTAAATAAATTTCCCCTAAAAGAGCAACTTATCCTCCAGATCGACCTCTGGTCCAAAAATATATACTTGAATAAAATTCTTAAAATAAAATGCTCATGGACTGACTGAACCAGTCTTTAGTTTGTGAAGTAAGACAGACAAAAAATGAAAATAAATTACAATATTTGGTGTCCTCATAAAAATTATTATTCATAATACAACACACAAGTTCTTCACCATTTTCAGAATGATTACAATTTGACACCTTTCCTTTTTTTTTTCGTGACATTTTTTTTGTTACACATCACACCTGAAACCTTCCTTCACCCTTTCCAACCTCCATCTACACACCTCTTCACATTTTTCCCAGATTCTCTGTTGCTCTGGACTGTTCTCCACTTCATTGTTCTACTTGAGTTCCTCTCATTCACACAAAGAAACTCTGTCTTGTTCCGGCTGACCTTCTCTCCTCTCCTTTCTAGAGCAAGCCTTGACTCTGCAGATCTAACTAAAAATTACAGCGTCATCTGCAAACATCCAGAGATTTCTGTCTAACCTCATCTGTTAGTCTCAATCACCTCAGCAAACAAGAAGATGGTCTTTGGTTCTGTTCCACCTCCACCTTGAATTGTTGTCACCCCAACAGAACATCTCACCACTGTCTGAAAGATCTCATACATGTCCTGGAAAACTCCAACATTCTTCTCTGCCAATCCAGACATCCTCATACAAACCAAAGCTTCTCTTTGTATCCTATCATAGACTTTTCTAGATCTATAACGACACAATGGAGAATCTTGTCTGTCATTTTCCAGAAGTATACTCAGGGCAAGCACTGCATTTACAGTTCTCGATCATTTAGTTGCTGAGAAATGCTCTCGCCTGGCCTCATTCAAGCTTCCACTGCTCTTTCCCATAACTTTGTTGCGTGACTCATCACTTTGTTAATCTGTACTTTCCAAAACTCTGCTCGTCTCTTTTGTTCTTAAAAAATGCCCACCAGAACACTTCTCCTCCATCCCTCAGGCATCGCCTCACTCTTCATGATCTAGTTAAGCAGACAAGATGTCTGATTGTAATTTTTTTTTCAAAAGACAACAGCTAAATAAAAGAGCATAAATCTGAAGAAAATCCTTTTTTTCCTATGTACTTCTCACAAAAATAATTCCTTTCCAGCTTCAGGGATTTGGTGGCCTTACATGATTCTCATCCCTGAGCCAACACCCTCCAGCCGGAACAACTCATCCCCGTGTCACTGAGCTACCTCTTCCAGCAGTGTATCACTGCTGCAGATGCTCTGACTTATCATCAGCTCAGGCACGCATAATTACAGACATTTTAAAGGCTACTTTCATAATTATTTTGCAGAATATGCTAGAAAAATTTACATATTGATGAAGTAATGAACCATTTTTCTCGTAGTATAAATTCAATTCGTAGCGAAGCAGCATTTCAATTTTTAACGCTGTTTTTTTTTTTAGAGCACCGACTGTCCTTCTGAAAGGGCAGCCTGGTTGCTGCAAGAAAATAAAGACCTTTTAAAAATGTAATAAACATGGTGCGTGTTTGTGTAAGGGAACACAATGAAGCTGCGAAAATATGCATTTAAAAAGTTGAAGTTTAAGTAGTAAAAATTAGTTTGTGTCTTTAAGATAGGGCGTGGGGAAGAGGGGGGGGGGGGGGTCATTTACTGAAAGATTCAGAAAATTACAGTGGAGCTGAAAATAACTAGATGCAAATCATTTTCCTTTCAGAGCCCTGAATGAGCAATCTGCTCTTCCAGGGTTTTATAACTGATAATGAGAGGAGCCATTTCAGTGTCGAGGCAGGAAAACGAACAAGAGTCTATCTGCTGGAGATCCTCCGACTGCATAATGTATAAATTCAGATGTTTTGTTTTGGACCGGATAGTTGGCTGTGTCAATGAGGACAGCAGCTTGAGTTTGTGGTAGATGAAACAAAGATAATCCTCTAAAATGAGCTTGAAACACCCAAATGCACCACAAGTTGAATTTAGTAATGTTGGAGTATAACTGCATTGGTGATAATGTCCTAAAGACCCACTTCGATCATCTGTCGTACTATTTTAAAAGTAATTCCAGTGGTTTTTTAATAATAAAGATGCCGCTTTTGGTCAAAGAAAACCTGTGTTGTTTTCTGGGACATCATTTCTGCAGAGTGGAAGAGTTAGAAATTCACCTTAGTGGCGGGCGCAACCTCGCCACCCTTCCTCAGCCTATTGCTGGGAGTTTAGAGCGGGGAGCTTGTGGCCTGCCTTTCACAAATAAGCTCCTTTTCCAACTACATTTTTTCATCTGCTCTTGATTCACAACGACATGAATAAAGAAAAACAATTTTAAGCTTAACTGTCTTTAAATATGTCCTACATTAGCAGAATAGGCCACAAGAACACGTTAGAAAAACACAGTATTCATCAGAGTGGGTCTTTAAGGTTTTAGGCACTGACGGATGCTGTGAGATTGTTTCCATTTTTAACCATGTAATTATAGAAACCGGTATCAGAAGGGTCAATCTGTCAATGTCACTCAATAAAAGCGTTTAAAATGATTTAAACTGGTATGGGAAATGTCCAACACACACTCATCAAAGAAATCTATAACTGCGATGGGCAGCCAGCTGACTAATCAGGTTTATCAGCTGTGTAGCCTTTAGAAAATCACCCAACAGGGAGGTTAAATGCATAAAACTAGTTAAAGAAGTTTAACATTAGACTCTACAGAAATGGAAGAAGGTAATTTAATAAATCCAGATGTGCCCTAATCCAGAGTGATGAGTGCTTCAGTTGGAGCACAAGTAATGCATCTCTTACAGTAAGCCTGAAGTTGACAATAGCAGTCTGTAAAGGGAGAACTGGGAGGTTCAACAACATTACAAATTTTTCCATCCATCAATCCATTCATCGATTTTCTTCTGCTCATCTGGGACAGGCATGCAGTAGCAGTAGTTTAAGTACTGCAAGGATGCCAAGACATTCCTTTTTCTGGCCCCTTCCTTCAACTCCACTAGGATAATCCTGAGGGGTTCCCAGGCCAGTTTATCCTGGGTCTCCCCAAAGGTCTCGCCCAGTTTGACATACCTGGAACACCTTCCCAGGGAGGCGTCCTAAAGGCATCCAGACTCTAGACATGGAGGAGCAATAGGGTTGTGCCAATGGACGTATGATACCATCGTCCTCCATCGTGATGTCAGTCAGCCATCACGATGGAGAGACACCATCGTGATGCCACGCCCCCGCCACGCTCCGAGTCAACACCATAAACCGTGGTTACATGTGCAAAATATCTTGATCGGATCAATGGTCAGAATAGAATTCAACCGTGTACATGGGCCCCGAAAACCTTTTTCTGATTATGACAAACGTTCACATGGGGTCACACTTCATTTTGCCTTTAATGTCAAAAGGGATGCTGACAACTGGATGCTAACCTTTGCCACGTCCGGCTTGGATGGATAACTACACCAAATTAAAACAACACTGCCTAGTCATTTTTCTAATTATGATAGTTAACATAAATCCACAGTGTCTGCAACTTTTTTATTAACTTTTGTATACATATTATCAACATATGGTCAACAGTCAAGAGTCAGAGCAGCTGCTTTAAGTCACATGATGCATCAAGTCTGAAGAAGCCGGCGGTTTTCCAAAATAAAACTTCATTCAGAATCAGAAAATAAACAAATCGCCAATAATCTAAACGAGTGTAGGCATTTCTTTTCTGTGTGCGGCCAGGGGGTTGGGAACCATTGCTTCATAGGACAACACAAGCCTAAATAAATTGAAATACCAACCCAAACATGTTGGATGACCACAATTTTTTAGTCAAATCTTTGTCTTGTTGTCTAACCTCAAAATTAAGCCCCTACCCTCCACTCGCAGAAATTAAGGCCAACCAGGAGTTTTTGAATTTCCTCTGATCCCCACTAGAGTCAGGTTGCAAAAAAAGGAGCAATCATCTAATTGACCACAATGTTAAAAAAAAAAAAAAGATTTTACACTTTAAAATGAACATCTGTCTAGCAAGGGCTCAAAATTCCAATTTTACTCCTGACAGGAGTGTTTATCTTTGTGTGGTGGTGATATTGGGGGTAAATTGGGAATTTTGGATTTCATCAGAGCTGATATTTGTGCAACATTGAGGGCAAGTTTGGTTTTTTAATCGATAGGTAGGTAAGCAAATGGTAGAACTCAAAAAAACTTTACTTTGACTCACTGTGATACAAAATTAAAATGCAACTTTTTTGGGATTAAATATTTTTTATATGCTCATTACTTTGTATTGTACTTGAACATCTTTAATTAATTGATATTTGTCTTTCTGACAGACTTCTGCCTTTTTCTACCTAGATTATCATATTAAATTTGTTTAACTTTACAAATATTTAACAGTCTGCATTGTATTAAAAAGTTTGACACAAAAAGAGTTTATGGAAATCTTATGTGCTTTTCGAATAATTTTACACCCAAAAGTTCAAGCAAACTTGCAATTATTTCAGTTTTGAAGCAGAAACGTGGGTTTGGCGACAAGCAGAGATCTGTGGAGGAGCTACATGTTGACTTATCCCACCTCCTACATGCACAGCTCAGCCGTTAGATTGACTCAGAAAGGTTAACACCCAACTGCCCATCACATGTCAGATATCATAAGTGATCAGTGTTAGCTGTTCAATGAGTAATACAGTGAATCACAGCAGAGAGGCTTCCAGAAAAGTGAATCTATGCAGAGTTCTGGGGGTGTCGTGTCCCTGACAGCGATTAGCCAACAGGTGTCGGAGAGACGGCAGTGGGAGTCTGGAGGAGTGATGAAACGTATCAGACTCCACAATCTGCTGTGGTGTAAATATTTTCCCACCGCCGAGAATCTGTGGGATCTGTGGGACCCTGGGAGGCTGAGAAGCGTATTTGAAAGGAATTTTACTGTCAGAGGTCTTTCTTTATACCAAGCCAACACTTTCGAAGCTGACTGAGCCGAATCTTTCTCCGGAGGTTTCCGTTTGATCCTTTCGTTGCTCACCTTTGGTGCCCATAAAACAAGTTGGCCATAAACTCTTGCTTTATGTACTCCTATTCTTCCTCTGTCTCAAAGGTGTATATGTGAACTTTGACTCCTGACACTTAACAAAACAAAGCAAGCCGCCTAGAGAGACATTTCCTTTAAGGAGCAGCTTTTGGTAGAAAAGACAGACCAAGCAGGATCAGAGAAGACTGTCTGCGATGGATGAATGGGAAGTAAGTTTATACTAATGTGAGGCTATGAGTATTGGTGAATAAACCAAAGACTTTTTAGGAAATTGGTTCGTAGCATGACTATCAGAGACTTCAGCTTCAAAACCTCTAAAGTAGAGGTCCAAAACCCCCGGGCTGTGGACCGGTACCAGTCTATGGGTAACTTGGTACTGGGCTGGAGGGAAAAATAAGAATGACATAACTTTCATTATTTCTTCTTTGTTTATTATATGATTCTCCCTATGCCTATCTATGACTTGACCTTGACGTAGGTCACAAGTTTTAAATGCATCCGCTACTTTATTAAAGCGGCTGCTCTGGCTGCCATCGTTACCACTATATTATAAACCTCAAGCTAGTAAAATAACTGAAAAAAAAAAACATCTTTGGGAAAGTTCATTGTTCAGGAAATATTCATCAAGAAAAAAAAGAAGAGCCTTCAACTTCAAAGGAAAAAGAAAGCTGCATTTAACAGATGGAACCAGGAGTCCTTTTCTCAAAATATGGATTATTAAACCATGGTTGTTCCAAGCCCGTACTGCATAATATGCAACAACCAATTCTAAAATGTCACAAAGAGGCTGCTAATAAAGTTAAATGTTTTTTTTATTTTATTTAAAAAACATCCGTTTTAAGGACTATTTCATTTTGTCGTATTTATCTGTCACATCTTAGTTAGACAAGGCTCAATGTGGCGTCTGTTTTTTAGCTTCTGCTTTGATGGTAAAGTCAAGGACAAAACATGTTAATCACTATGAAAATGATCCCACATTAAGGCTCGTGTAACAAACTTTTTTCAAAAATGTCAGAGGAAACTGGAAATAAAAAAAAAATGGATGCAAACTTTTGTTTCGTACATGCCAGTCCGTGAATCTATTGTCTGACATTAAAGGGTCTACATGTATGTCATGCAAGATTAATTTTCTGAGCTTTTAAGTGTATAATAATGTTGATTTCTCACGATGTTTTGATTTGTTCACGCAGTTCTGAGTATTCCTCTAATAACCTGTGCTCTTAGCACCAGCCCCTCCCACAGACGAAAGCTAGAGGGTTCTTACAAGCTGATGTAGACCAGTGAGAACAGCCCCTTCCTGGACGAGTCACTTTCCCTTTATATGCCGATATGTAGAGTACGTCCATCTTTGGAAAAGTTTGGATGTTGTTTGTTTTCATGAGTGAGACGCAGACATGCTGCTGATGCCGACTCTAGGTTGACGTCATAAAATGGGCGGCACCCAAAAGAAACGAAAGGTGGTGCCTCAGAGATCAAGTTGTTTTACTTACAGGCTAGAAAAGAGTTCAGGAATGTTTAATAAAAAATGTGTTATTTTGTGTGGCAAAGGTAATATATTATCATATACATGGATATTGTTTACCAGTGTTAAGAATTGCACGGTATAGGCCCTTTAAACCAGTCCTTGACCCAAAAACCGTTTTAGGTCCACTGCTCTAAAGAAAGATACACCAAAGGTCTCAGACTATATAGATTTCAATGCATTTGTGTCTCTTTGCGGTGTCGGTTAGAACACAGTGGACTCTGAATGCAGTTTCCACAGCTATAGGTGCAGATTGATTCTTGGATTTGTTCACATCCATTTATATAATATGTCCAGAAGTGGGACGTACAGTGGGACGTGTGTGGTCTAAAAGGAAGGAAACAACACCACCTAGTATAAAATTGAGTAAATGATGCTATTAATGGCTGCACAGTGGTGCAGTGGTTAGCGCTCTTGCCTAACAGCAAGAAGGTTCAAGTCCTGGCTGGGGGACATGAAACAGAACACCATTGAAGGACCTCTGTATGGAGTTTGCATGTTCTCCCCGTGCATGCGTGGGATTTTTCGGGGGACTTCGGGTTCCTCCCAGCGTTCAAAACCATGCTTCATAGGTTAATTGGCTACTCTAAATTGATTATTAATGTAAGTGTGCACGAGTGTGTGAATGGCGACCTGTCCAGAACGTCCCCTGCCTTCGCCCACGAATAGCCTGGGATAGGCTCCGGCAGCCCCATGACCCCGAAAGGGACAAAACTAAATTAAGATGAATGAATGGATGAATAATTATAATTAAGTAAACTACTACAAATAAAATAAATCCCAAATGATTGGCCAAAAGCATTTAGCAATTTAAGGTATAACAATGAACTTAACCGCCATCTCTTGTCAGATAATTTAACTATATAGGCACATTAGCTAACATTATGTTAACAATGTACAACTACAATACAAAAACGTAATTTTGAGAACATATAAAGACCCTTGTTTCAAGAAACATTTATTATTTTTTTGTCTGGTAAGAAAAAAATTCTTTTCAAGTTTTTCATCAGCAAAATAAGCTTACATTTAGAAAAGGAAGTGACTATTGGCATGTTAATTTCTAAAATATGTGTGGCCTGTGCCTGTACTTTAGTCTTGGTCGCATTTATTTTGAAGGCTGTAAAATGTGTGCCTAATATAGCCACACTTCAAATATTCGCTGTACCACTTGATAACCTTTTAAGTTATATAACCCCTTAAAATACGTGCGGCCAAAAACATTAAGTTAAGTTTTGACTTACTTAAAATACGTCCAGCAGAAATCCAGCAATGTGCCTCTTGGCCGCACATATTACATGAATTTCCATATGTTTTTCTGCTTAGTTGCACTTAAAGTATGTGCAAAAAACACACCTTAAGAAAAACATGTCCCAGTGACTAGAATTTTTTTTCTTAAAATAAGAATTCTTAGTAAGACCATTTTCTTCAACCCACTTTGCTTATTTAAACATAATTTTACTCATTTTAAGAACTTTTGACTTTTCTCAAGGGGGTGTTATTGCATTATGCATGGTTCCAACATTTACATGTATACACTTACAACTTTAAAGAAAATCCTCATAATAATCATCAATTACATTTAACTTTAGCGCATGAAAAAATATGAACCTAATGTATGCTAATTATTATGCTAATCAAGTTAGCTAACAGAAAAAACAACATTAGGAGGGAATTCCTCACTAAAACATGTTATAAACTTACATTTTGTCAATGAAGCAGGTTGTAACATCCACTCATATGTGTAGGTAATACTTCAGAAGTTAGAAAAATACGTAAACTTAAGTTAGTAGCAGACTGTGTTACTTGCTGTTTCTCTTTTGAACTTGCCACTCCGATTAACGATATGTCCTCTTCACCTTGCGTGCAAGCAGGCGGAGGGTATCCTTCCGCGCAGGTAAAAAGTCCCGGTCTTTCCAAAAACCTCAAACTTTTAAAACAGACAAATATGCTGACAACCAGAGCAGAAAAACAAACAAGAAATTATCTTTTGTTGTTTCGAGTTAATTTTTAATCTTTATTATGTATATATCATGGCCAACTCATAGTAGAAATGTAAGTTTGTGGATCCTAATTGAATAGTTGCAGGCAGCTGTGACTGTTTTCAGGAGAACCTGCACGGAACAAATCAAATGCGAACACAGAAATCGTAACGTCTACCCCCTTGTCTTGTCCCTTTTCAACATTTTCTCTCAGGGGACACCAGAACAAATCAGTCTGCACGGATTCACACACTTGGTTTGGCAGAGATTTTTACGCTGGATGCCCGTCCTGATGCAACCCTATATTTTATCTGGGCTGGGGACTGGCACAGGGAGACCCAGACCCAGGCATCATTGTGGCTACATAGTTAGGCAGTAGCGGGAAGGGTCCTGCCCAAGGACCCACACTGGATGAAGCTCATCGCACCCCCTGGGAAATAACCCCATACCCCTCCAACAAGTTTCTTAAATGGTCTATATCAAGTAAAATCAACATTTTTTAGCATTCCTCTAAAACCCTGTTCTCTGACCACCGGCGCCTCCCAACCTACGAAAACACACGTGTTCACACATTGTTACATGAGAAAGTGAAGAACAATCCCTTTTCAGTAAGTGTCTCCGCTGCCAGCCCCGCCCCCACGCTAACACGCAAACACATACACACATTCTCTGCGGAGCTAGCAGTGATTTGCTTTCATTTTATGTGCACTACAGCGGGGAAAATAAGTATTGAACACATCAACATTTCTCTCAAAAAACATTTCTAATTGAGCTATTGACATGAAATTTTCACCAGATGTCGGCACCAACCCAAGTAATGCACACATAGAAAGATATCCAAACATTTATGTCCACAAATAAAGTTATGTGTAATAAGGTGAAATGGCACAGGGAATAAGTATTGAACACATGAAGAAAAGGAGGGGTAAAAAGGTCTGGCAAGCCAAGAAAGCAGCTGGAGTTTGTCAGTATTCAGAAGGTTAACCTGCCCCCTATTAGTGCAAAGTAATATCAGCTGGTATAGTCCTGATTGATGCCTTTTAAAAAAAGGTTTCTCAACAGCAAAGTGTTAGACAAGAAGCATTGCATGATGGGTAAAAGCAAAGAGCTGTCCAAAGACCTACGCAACCTTATTGTTGCAAAACACACTGAAGGCATTGGTTACAGGCGCATTTCTAAACTTCTGAAAGTTCCAGTGAGTACCATTGGGGCCATCATCCAGAAGTGGAAAGAACACGGCATTACCATAAACCTGCCACGGCCAGGTGCTCCTCGCAAGATTTCAGACAGAGGAGTCAGAACAATCATCAGAAGGGTTCTCCAACAGCCCAGGACCACTCGTGGAGAGCTTCAGAAAGACCTGGAATCAGCAGGTACCGTTGTTTAAAAGAAAACAATAAGTAATGCACTCAACCGCCATGGCCTCCATGCACGCACACCACGCAAGACTCCATTTTTGAAGAAGAAGCATGTTGAAGCTCGTTTGGAGTTTGCGACACAACATTTGGATAAACCCATGACATTCTGGGAGAAGATACTCTGCTCAGATGAGACCAAAATTGAACTCTTCGGATGTCATAAGACACAACATGTTTGGAGGAAAAATGGCACCGCACATCACCCCCAAAACACCATACCAACAGTCAAGTTTGGAGGTGGGAGCATCATGGCGTGGGGCTGTTTTTCAGCATGTGGTACTGGTAGACTTCATATCATTGAAGGAATAATGACTGGAGAAAAGTATCGAGACATTCTTGATCAGAATCTGCTGTCATCTGCCAGGCTGCTGAAGATGAAAAGAGGGTGGATCTTTCAGCAAGACAACGATCCCAAGCACACAGCCAAGGTAACACTCAACTGGTTGAAGAAAAAGAAAATAAAGCTGCTAGAATGGCCCAGTCAATCACCAGACTTGAATCCAATTGAAAATCTTTGGAAAGAACTGAAGATCCGGGTTCACAGAAGAGACCCCCGGAACCTTGAAGATTTGAAGGCAGTTTGTGTGGATGAATGGGCCAAAATCACACCTGAGCAATGTATTCCACTGGTTTCTCCATACAGGAGGCGTCTTGAGGCTGTAATCACCAACAAAGGTTTTTGCACTAAGTATTAAATAAATTTCAGTAAGCGTGATCAATACTTATTCCCTGTGCCATTTTACTTTATTACACATAACTTCATTTATGGACATTAATGTTTGGATTTCTTTATATGTGTGCATTACTTGGGTTGATGCCGACATCTGGTGAAAATCAGAACAATTTCATGATTGTTCTGATTTCATGTCAGATTTCATTTCAATTAGAAATATGTTTTTTGAGAGAAATGTTGACGTGGTCAAAACTTATTTTCCCCGCTGTATATTCACATCCATCCTAGCAAAAGTTTGGATGTTGTCTGTTTTCGTGGGCAAAACGCAGACGCGCTGCCGAGGCCAACTCTAGGTTGACATCATGAACTGGGCGGCACCCATTTTTGGAATCTTTGGTTGTACTCACAACCTTTCCATCCTGGGGCAGACACTCCTACACAAAGCCACTGACCGAAGGTGGAACTGAATCTACGACATTACAATGAGAGGTTGACCGCTAAACCTCTGCAACATGGCTGCCAGTAACAAAACAAACAGAATTTCTAAACATCACAGCAACAGTTAAACATTGTGGTGGTGTAGTGCTAAAACCATGAGTGAACATAGCAACAACAAATGACTCAAATTTAACAAACAAAATAAAAGTTAACTTATATCGTAGAGGGCACCAGAAAAGACTTTGTGACCTTTGGGTTTACCTTGAAGAAAGGGAGACTGTGATGTCAAACCCCCGTGGAACCAGTCTAAAACCAAGAATGTTTTCCCTTTTTTGGTTACAGTCTCCAGACTATGAACCATCTCTTCCTGTTTCGGAGAAGTCCAATCCTTTGACTCGGGATATCGATCGAGCATCCCCCAGCGGCATTGTGGGGATGTTAGAGGCCTGTGATGCCCAGATGTTTCGACAGGATACAGGGACAAACTACCAGGTACAAAATAAGAGTCTGATAGACAGAAATGGTTCTGGCAGAGTTTTAACGAAACCTCATTTTTAGAGGCTTTTTGATGTACAAGTGGTGACGACTTTAACCGAAGTTGCTAAAAGGGTGGAGCTCATTCTCAAGGTATTTCCCTTCTCATTTTCCACTCAGCCATACTTCTGCTTAATCTACCATAAACTGGTGTTTTCTGTTTCGCCAGGATCCTCAGGATAGTCTTGTTGTGTTGAGCGGCTGCGGCACCTCAGGTCGACTGGCTTTCTTCATGGCGGTAAAAGTTGCTCTTAAATGTTGTGTTTACAGCAGAGGTTTAACCAAGTAAACAGTTTTCTTGTATTTTATATCAACTTGTGTTTTTTGTGCTCTTGATAGTCAAGATTCAACGAAGCACTGAAGCAGCTGAACCGCACGTTGGTGTACTCTTACATCATCGCTGGAGGAGACAGGTTTGTCTGAAAAGGTCCCATGTTTATCAACCAGGTTAGAAATGCAACTCAGCTTCTCCTACTGCCTGAAACAGGAGCGATTGTGATAACATAGATTAGAAACTAAAAGTTTAGGCCTTGCTGGAACTAAATGGCACCACGCTTCCTTTCATTGTTTGCTTGATTGATGAAACTTTGATTTTTTTTTTTTGTCACTTTGCTGACAAAAAACTCTTCCTTTACCTACACTAGGGACTAACACACAAAAGCCCTGGATTGTGCCCCCCTGTGTTTGCATTAAATGCAATAAAACCAAACTGATCAAGTAAAATAAAAATGCCCATTAAATATTACAATATTAAAAGTTTAACTTTTGTTTTGTAAACTTGCAGAATATTCACATGTATTTATGTGCTTCCTCCCCAAATGCCTTCATAAAAGGGTTGACGCGTACCATTGCTGTGTCTCCATTGTTATGTCAACAGAACATAAATACATTTATTATACATTGTGGTGACTTTGTTCTACCTGTTCATTACTGTTTTTCATGAACTTTTAAAGAAACTTCGTAAAATGACAAAGAAAGTCCTTTAAAGAACTTTTAGTGGACACTCGTGACATGACAGGTACATTGGAGAAGTGCTGCCCGAGTTAACAACAAAAATTATCTTAAGTCTTAATTTGGACAAGCACATTTGGATTAAAACCAAATAAGGAATATTGCCTCTCTGGCCAACTGTCTCCATGAGTCTGAAGAAGTTTAAATAAAAGAATGAGTGCCAAAAAAGTTTAGAAGACTTTTTATGTAAAAATAAATTTTGAACAAATGTTTAATATTATTTTTAAAAGTAAACTAATTTACCAAGCACAACAGTAAAGTTGATCTAAGGTGAATTTTTTTTCTATTTCAGATCAACTTATATTAAATGGATTAAAGCTTCAAATTTTATATTTAAATAAAGAAACATCACAGTGGGTCAAACTTTCCAACTATTTTGTTGACTCCTTCATTTTGACTTTCCAGGACCATGAATAGTTAAGAACAAACTTGCCTTCTTTTTTTTTTCTTGCTGCATCTCCCTTGTGAAGCACGGCGGTGGCAGAATCAGTGCGATTCTCGCGTAGACGTCGAAAGCTGAGCCACAAACTGAAGTTGAAGCAAAACTCGCTTGCAGTACAATCATTGAGCGTGATTCTGGAACCACCACGGGAAACCAAACAGTCAAACACAGAAGCACAGAGGAAGTGGAGCCAAAGTGAAGCAAAAGTAGAGAAAATTAGAACAAAAAAATAAAACAAGCCTCTACACTTTTAGAGTTCTGGTTTAAATGTCAGTTTGGGGGGGAAGTGACAACAAAAACAAACATATGGTTGAAAAAAACTAGAGCAAGTCTGGGTTGGGAATAAGCCAAATGTTGATTTTTGTTATGCAGCTTCACCGTTTTTTCTTCTTTTTAGGAAGCTATAAAGCTATAAAATAATAATTAGTCAGATCAAACAAATCCCTCTAAATGACAGAAAGGGGTTTCAGGCGCTTTAGAACTCTGTGGAACAAAGAGCTCTCATTTGCAGGAGGATTTTTTTTTCCTGCAACTTATTTTATTTTCCTTCAGTGCTCTGCTTTCCTCCCAAGAAGCTCCAGAGGACGACCCTGAGCTGGGCATGCTCAGTCTGCAGAAGGTCAGATTAGCTGAAATGCGTGTCAGATGAATGTTTTGAAGGCTTTTTTATGACTTCGTTTGGCTTTTTTTTTCTTTGCAGGTTTGTGAGGGTAAAAAAAAAGTCCTGTTCATTGGCGTCTCCTGTGGATTATCTGTAAGACGGCCAGAGAAAGCACCAGTAAATGTCTTTGGTTCTGGTGACAACGAGACATAATGAGTTCCACCTCTGGTTCTGTAGGCTCCTTTTGTTGCAGGTCAACTGGACTTCTGTCTGCAGCATCCTGAAGTCTACACTCCTGTGCTGTTGGGCTTTAACCCCACACATCAGGCCAGGTACTGGAAAAAAAAAGCATTAGGCTGGGCATTCTGTTAGTTTAAAAGTTAAACATGTTTGGCTGTGCAGGGATGAACCAATTCCAGGCTGCAAGTTCACGTTCCACAGTGTTGCTCAGAGGCTGCAGGAGCTCTCACAAAGAAGGAAGGCTTTCCTCATTAACCCTGCCGTCGGGGTGCGTTCCTCGGCACATAATGTCCCATAATGTCCCATTCTCCCTGGGACTGTTCAGGTTGCATCTGTGTCAAGGCTCCAAACCATCACTGACTCAGCGTGTGTGTCTGCTCAGCCGGAAGCCATCAGCGGCTCCTCCAGGATGAAGGGAGGCAGCGCCACTAAGATTGTCCTGGAGGTCGTCTTGTCTGCCGCTCACGCCGCCGCTTTCTCACACAAATCCATCGCAAGCGAGTACGTACGACGACAGCACGGAGAGACAGTTTGGAGAGGCTGATGAATTTGTTGTGCTTTGGAATGAAGACATAACCTTTACCTCAAGGTCAGATTTTGTTCAGTTCAAAAAGATCCAAAAACCCTACAGACTGGCCTGCATCTGCACAGGGATGAGACCAAAGTGTTACACAAGTGTAGAAAAACATTCAACTTCAACTCTTACATAGTGTTAAGCATGGCAGAGAAAGTTTCTTCTTTTATATCCCTGAGGCATAGGATTAACTTCTATTTCATTCAGAAAACTCATGCAGGAAAAAGATTTGTTTTCCATATTTCTCTTAGTTTGGCATGAGCCTCCGTTCATTCACATAAGACAAAGAAAACTGGAAAACTTTTGGGTATGAAACTACCCCTAACAGAGCTCACAGGTGGAAGCCGGGGAGGAGGGTGGGGTGAAGATGCGGAGCTCGCAGAAGGAAGAGAAGGAATACAGCACACCTGGAACTTTAATTAGGACGTTAAACAGGAGAGTTGATTAGACTGAACCGCCCTAGGGACGAGTAACCAGGAAACGCACTGCTCGAGTTGCCTGCCTGAAATACTCCCAGGGTCGATCATTTCACTGAAAACTTCTAAAGGAAAAGTGTTTTTCTGTTTTGGGTGACTTGGATCAGTTGTTCTTTAAACAACTTTTTGAATTGCTCTGTAGTTTTAAGGATATTTAGTTTTTGCACTGCAAAATAAAACAGGGCTTTAAAAGGCCAGAAATCCAGATGAAGATACTTAAGAAAGAAAGTCTGAACAAACATTTACAACTTCAGATGCAAAAGGCTTGACAGAACCTATTTTTTCCTGCAATGGTGCACCACAGGGTGCATCCTTGGGCCCCGTAGATATATTAATCTCATCTATTTTTCTTCTTTTTTTAATGTTTTTTTTTATTTGCACTGATGGTTTTGAATCATATGACCTGTTTTAGAGCCCATTGGTACACTGTATAACGTCCTCTGTACATCCCAGAAATGCCCTTATATGGAAGTCTAGGTGGTATTCGTCTGCGCTTACAATTACTAGTATTGAGTTAAAACTTATTTAATATTCAAAAATCAATGAGCTAATGTGAAGACATTGTTGCTACTATATATGCCATTAATACAGAGAAGACTTTCTCATCAGATCCATACAAAAAGATGTGATACCAAACTGTTGAAGGAGTCCAAACGTTTGAATGCCAAAGTCTAAATTCAACTCTCAGCCAAAGAACACCTCAAAACCCTAAATTTCACAAAGCACAAATGTTTATTAAATTAAAAGAACACAAAACACATGATTTCAGAAAGGAGGACTCAACAAATCAAATAAAAAAATTGACAGATTTTGCAAAGTGACCGAACTGAATCAACAGTTGAAACGTTGAGATATGAAACTACTGAATCATTCCTCATGTCCTCACTATTGCCCTTTATTTTATTTGAAACCAGAAGAACCTCTTGAGAGTTATTTATCATTATATAATAAAGTCAACAATATCATAGACAACCAAACCAAAGGTGCATTACATTTATGCGAGAGTCTCTGCAATATCCATGACAACTCTGCTAAAATATCTAAAAAGAAAACTAAAAACCTTAAAATTTGAATATCTAATCTTGAGAAGAAAGCTCCACACAATATGGAACTGAAATAAGGTCAACTATAACTTTAAACAGGAATATTAAATGAGAATATAAAAATAATCTCATAAATCTTTATAAATTGAGTTGAAATCTCAGTTCCTTTTCAGCGTGAGATTCTCAGACACATCCCTGATCTTCTAATGGACTTTGCTGACCTCTAGAGGTCTATAAAAGAATAGCAGCTGTGAGGGGATTTCTTCAATTAATCAATTTTTTAGATTACAGAAATTGTGTTGTTGTTACAATTAGATGAAAAAAAAATCTGATATGTGATCCCCCATAGATGTATTCTGCAGCACATGAGGGAATATGAGCGAGCGGTGGAGGTGACCTATCAGCAGAAAGAAGGCATAGCTGCCGTGGTGGAAGCAGCTGGACGCAGGTACGACATCCAACTTCACCCCTGTAACCTGTGTTTGCTGTAGTCAGGATGATCTTCTGCCCATCAGTTTACTGAGTGAGGGCAGCGTTTGTTACCTGGGCTGGGGCCCCATGGCAATTCTGGGTCTCATCGACGCCAGCGAGTGTAACCCCACATTTGGAGCAGGTGAGGTGAAAAGGCGATGGATGGGGTTCACCTTTACACAACAGGGCTTTATTTCATGCATGATAACTTGTTTTGTAGACTATGCAGACATCAGAGGATTCATCAGGGGTGGATACAAAGACCTGAACAACAATGAAGGTCCTTTATTTTCTCTGGTACGTGACGGAAAACAATTAATGAAGCTTTGTCTGCATCAGGCGAGAAAGAATTACAGCATCAGAGCTAAATTGTAGACAATATTTAGTTGAATATTTTCTCAATGTATATGAACACGATGATTACTTTGTATCAAGGGAAACCTTCAAAATAAGTTATTACTGTCTACCTATGTCTTCTTACATCATAAAAATTAAGATAATTAAGATTTGACACAATTGTGTGAAAAATCCATAGCTAAAAGCCCAAACCATTAAGCATCTACTTCTGTGCCTCACACTGGGAAAATCTTATCCTTATTGGCATCACAAATACATATATATTTTGGACTTATCAAGCCACATACACTTGAATTTGAAAGATTGTGTGCTGCATTTCCACCCCGCCCAGGAAAAATGTCCAGAAGGTTTACTCTAAGACTAGTAAAATATGCATCTGTTTAGTTTTGTACAGGTCAATCTTTCTTTGACAATACCAACGATCTTAATAAATTAAAAGTAACTTTAAACTAAATACACGTTTTCTTCAAAAACCTGTCCCTCAGGGCCCAGAGTTCTGCATAGGACACGAGGATTTCCTCCAAAATGTTCTGCCCGGCCTCGCTGACAAGGACACGGTTCTGCTTATCTACTCTCAATCTGGTTAGACAATTTTTAGTGTTTGGATTTCCTCCAGATCCGATCGCTGTGGTTCTGACAGCTTATTTCTGCAGACGATCTCCATGAGGTGCTGAACTTAGGGAGAAGAGTGAGAGAAAAGACATCGAACCTCCACGCCGTTCATCACCGCACTGACTCAGACCATGCAGAAGCCCCGCAACAAGTATCTCATCCTTTTTATTTTATTTTTATAAGCTTCTTTTTTTGTTGGATCGGTCCCCCCCCCCCAAATTCCTTCATTTTATGTCAGTACACACGTAAACAAGGAAGTTGAATAGTTGTTGCTTTTTAGAGAGGTTCCAGAAATGCTGATTTTCGGCTCCATAAGAAAACTCTTGAGTTCTATAATTCTCATGTGTTATCTATGACTATTGTCGGGATTGGAGGGTCCAGAATCTAGAAGACTGGGCATGGGGGCAAAACTGATGTATTTAATAAATAAACCTTAGACATGAAAAGACCAAGGGAGCAACAAAAAAGGTGACAAAGCAGATGACCTGTCAAGGAAAAGCAAACACTACTATAGGCTGAGGACAAATAACGGAAAACAACAGAAAAACCAAACTAAACTGCACAATTCTCACCGGACCCTTCCCTAAAGGGCAGAAACCAGATCACCCATCAGACTACAACAACCCCTGCAGCCCAGCAGCAGTACGAGTTCACATATGGAGATCCCTTATTCAGGGGCAAATTAAATGACTGTCTTCAGGAACAGACACATGAGGAGGAGCAACCCTCCTTATATACATCACCTGACGTGGCACGAGGACAGCTGCGATTGCAGAAAAGACTTATGTTGGGCCCAAGGTGCTATGGTCATATTATCAGGAACTGATAGCAAACATTTAACAAACAAACTTAAACATGACAAAAACCCATGAAGAACCAAAAAGAGGACAAAGCAGACGACCTGACAATGAAGAACTGAAGAGCAGACACTTATACACACTGTTTTCCATTGACACAAATCAAGACAGCTGTGGATGATGGGCAACCTAAACCTGGTGTGAATGACAGAGGGGAAAATGGCAAACAGAACCTGAACAAAACTAATAACACAACTGAATAAGCCAAACTAAGCTACTCAATCCTCACAGCTATTGCTCTGAATTTTTGGGCCTGAGCTAATCTAATCTGATTCTTAGCTCGTGAAATTCTATATTATTATTCCTACTTAATCGAACATACATACAAAAAAATTTTGTTTTTTTTTCTTGGGTAAACATCATATCATCTAATTGTTCATTTCACAATTTTTTCATTTTTTATCATGTTCCTGTTTTTTTTAACAATACCTATCAGTTTGGTGTATACCATCACCCACATGTAATTCACATTCAAAATATGTTGATTCTTATTGAATCTGTATCCATCTTCTATGAGTATTTGTCAAATTTTACAGCTTGCAATACCTTTTTGACTTGCCTAGGTGTGACTGGTTACTGACTTACAGCATCTCCTGGTTCCAGATAGTATTTCAAAAGTCTCACTTTTGATTCTATGTTCTGCAGACCTCCATAAATGAGCTTTGTTCATCCACACTTGACTTCCTGTGGTGCGGTCGCACACCTGCTTCAGGGAGCTTCCTACATCAGGTACAGAGCCGTCATGGACACACACAGCACTTCAACTGCTAACTAAAGCGTGACCAGTACCAGCTAAGCCTCATTTACTCTCCTTGTCGGGGTCTGCCACCTTTACTTGCAGCTCATTTTCAGTGATATCATGAAATGAGTGTTTTAGACATGAACTTATTTTGCATGGACTTTTGTTTTTCTTTTGTTTTTGACGTTTCCTGTTATTTATTCATTCTAAAATAAAATAAATCTTGTATCTTTTTGGCAGTGGGAGCTGTCCACCAAGCTGGTGCTGAATGCTGTCAGCACTGGCGCTCACATACTAAAAGGGAAAGTTTATCGAAACCACATGATCGATTTGCAGGTGACCAACTCCAAACTCTACCGCAGAGCCACACGTTTACTCCAGGTACATAAAGCCGTAGCACACATGGGACTAGAATGAACCTTTGTGCATAAAAAACAGCCTCATGTCCTCACAACAGCTTCGTTTTTTAACATCTACTATGTTTACAGCTACAATGAACTGCTCATTTGTTTCTAGAAATTGTCAGGCCGGGCTGAATCCGAATGTGAGGAGGCCCTTCTGAAGGCCATATATGGAGCAGACAAACTGATGAAGGACATCATATCTAGTGACATCACTGCACACACACAGGTTGCCAGAAATGCCAAGAAGGTAAGGAGAACATTTAGATAAACAGGGACAATGAATGAGATACATACCAGGTGTCTTCTGTGCAGGTGGTTCCTTTGGCTCTGGTCTCTTTGCAGACTGGTTGCTCTCTAAAAGACGTGGAGTCTTGTTTGGAGCAGAGACGAGTACTCAGGGATGCTTTGGAGGAGTTGTTACCATAACAGGAGTCCAGTTTGATGTGTTGTCTGTTGTTACAGGTACATTACATCTGTAGATGTTGAGATCCATCAATAAAAAAGGACAATTTGATCCCAATCAGGGGCTCAGACTCGACGTCTTTTTGAAAAGTTTGAAATTGTGAAATATTTTCGTTTACATTCTCTTGTCATCATTAACTGGTTGATTTGAAACGTTCAACAAAGTCAAGGTGATTAGAAGGATTCTTTGGCACACATGAAGCTCTGACTTCTTGTTGTGTTTGACCCACATTTGCTAACCATGAAGCTCCTGAGCCATTAAGGCTCTGCCAGACCCCTTTAAGTGTGTTGTGGTATACACGCACATGTTCGCAGAAGTGGGGTAAGTTGGTACAAAGAGCCTGGGTGTCCAATTCCACCTGGATCAAAGCCAGATGAAAGGCATGAAAGGTTGAGATCTTTAGGACCCTCAATGTTGGACCAGTTGAATAAAGACCTCCTAAACGGGCTCGGCAACTTCTGTCCTGCAAGTAATGATCAACACTCAACCGTTCAGCTGTTAAAAAATCCAAAGACTGATTGGAAGAGGAAAAACCAGAAAAGTCGACCATCAACGACAGAAGAAGAGCCTGCATGGATCACACTCTGTCCGGTAAATTCAGAATTCTGTACTTCAAATGTCCTCATTTTAGGGCAGCAACATCTTCCTGTCACATTTAGGCGGCCCGGGTAGCATTTTGCATGCTTTTTCTGCCGCCATCAGTGTGTGATTGTGTGTGTGTGTGTGTGGATGAGGGAACGGGACTTGTGACAGTAAAGCACCTTGGGTCTAAAATTGGGCTATACAGAAAAGGGCTATACAAGTACCTGCCATTAGTATGTACACCATAACATCTTATGCTTGTGCGGTGCAGCTCCCATTACTGACATAACTTCCTCTATGACAGGATTTAACCTGCTTAAATCTGGCTTTAATTCCAACACCTCACCTAAATTTGGAACAGTTATGAAACTGGGACTTTTCATTGCTGATGCTCCAGAGGGAAAACGCTCTGCCATGTCATGTGATGTAAGTCAACCTCAATCTCTACTTGCTCAACACAATCACAGGTATGAGATTAGCGTGACGTGTGTGTGTATCTTGAGAACGCTTGAGCAGCTTTCGAAACACCTTTAGTGCAGAGCTAAATGCATTTGGGCGGGGCGGGGCAGAGTCTCAGGGAAGGTCAAGTGCACCTTGGGTCTTGATCAGAGAGGTTAAGTGTATAACTCTCAAGAGTTATCTGTGTTGAGTTGAAAAGACAGTCAAGGGTTGTAACCCTTTTGATTGGAGAAAACCAAAGCGAGAGACGAAAAGGTGAATTAGGAATAGTTTGTGTAGATCCTGTTCCAAAGCGCTAAATTGTTGATGTTCCATGTTCATGACCAAAGGACAAGTCGATCCAAAAGGGTAGGTTGAAGGTCTCAAAGTCTGGCCCATAGTGATCACCAATTGTGAGTCAAGTGCTGCTATCAATGCATTACGGGCACCTTCCCATAGACTTGTTTTTAACATCCCCCTGTAGAGACAAGTCTTTGGCGTAGACCTTGGGTGTCATGCAAAACTCCAATCTCTTGATTAAATAGGTAAAACCTTCAAGTCTTGTCCTTTAAATACACAGCGCATGTGATGCGTATTCAAAAACATGCTAAATTAGCATGCTTGAACCCCGCTTGGTCAAAGTTAAACTGTTTAAACTTTCAACGTTTGTTCATTTGCTTTGCGTTTTATACACAGAGCCCTAAAACTGACTTAAAAACTTGTGTAGCTACGCATGAATGTAAGAGTTTTGAACGCGTACACTAGAGAAGTGCGTTTACCTAGACTTTCATTGGAAGTGGTAGCTTAAATGCGGATTTCTGAGCCCGTTGTGAACGTAGTGTCAGATAAGTCAGACAGTTCATGAAAAAAACGACATTTGGGGTTGTTGCCTCTTTACCAGTTTCTAGCTAAGTGGTGGAATACGACTGGATAGATTGTAAAAAATCTGATCATCATTTATGTCAGAAGTCAGAGATCTGTCTGCCCCTCTGGTCACCAACGGAAACCACATTCAGAGTTCTAGACACACTTCCTGGATGCTGCACACCTGACTCTCATTCACTCAATCAACCACAACACTGCACTGTGCTGAGCTCAGTGTGAAGTATTGCTTACAGAGTGTCATATCTGGACCTCATCTTCTGTTTCTGATTCTGTTTGCCAGCCGCCTGCTGCAACTCTCGCCTGGATTTTGACCCACCTGTCTCTCCTCTGATGAACTCATGCCTGTTGTCGCCTGCCTGACCCTGATTTAACGTTGTGGACTTTAAGCTGTGCTAATACACCAGCTGCATTTGGACCCAGCTGTCTGCCTGTTCTTGTGACAGTTTATAACCTAACCTGTCCTAAATACGTTTATTTCCTTTCTTGTATATAGCCTGGACTATTTTCCTTAACCCTTGTGCTATCTTAGATGACCCCACCCTTACTTTGACGTGTTCTCCCTACCATGACAAAGGTGGATACAGGTGGAAAGATTTCATGTAATCCATGGACACCAGTGAAGATCACAAATCATTGAAGAAAAAAGGTTCAGCGCACTGTCTAGTGGGTCTAGATGACCCAACTCCCAATGTTTAAATGCCTAGGATAGCACAAGGGTTTAAAGGTTACTTGACCCCCATGGAACACAGATAGCTTCCTGCTCCAACTGTTTTTCTTTCTACCATTTTTTGCACATTATTGTCTTCTCACGATTGTATCTGTACAATATCCATACTGCCTAAAAAGCAAAAAAAAGGTTTGAGCTGTAACAAAAAGTCTTGCTAATAAAGTTCTGCTTGACTTCTCAACCATAAAACCCATTAGCGTACCAACACGTAACCTTGACATCTTGGCCATACCATCAAACTAGCTTGAAGTGAGTAGAAAAAAAGTTCTTACGTGTAAAAAAGAGAGTAAAGGTGAAAAAAAGAAAAGTGAAAATATTTAGCTGTTTATTTATGTATGTGTCATTACAGTTATATCCAGCAAATGACAATCACAGCTAAACAAACCAACAGCAGTGTAGGCACATACCCCCATCGTCTCTTTGGTCACATTTTTTGCCTCATCCTGAATGTTCAGACCACATGCTGAACATCTGAGGAGTACCTCTGCCTTAAATCTATGTTGAGAGCTCAGCCAAACTCTCAGCTTCAGAGGATAGAAATGAAAGAAAATTCCGTTACAGGAAACCTGATTTTCATTTTTTCCCAGTGTCATTGATTATGTCCAGATTCTTAGGAAATCTTTCCACTAAAGAAGATGTTGGGAAAACAAAGATAAGCAGCAATTTAGCTCTCGCCCCCATAAGGCATCAATAAACTTGAACACTCCTTAAACAGAAAATACCAAAGATCTGTCAACATTTTTATGGGAACTTTGAAGCCAAACTCCATGCATGACGATAAAAGGACAAGAAAGGAGGAGTAGCCTGTTCCCAAAATTACTTTTAGGTAATGAGATTACAATAGAGGGTTTTGGAGATTCTGGCAGCTCTATTAGCATGCTACAGATTTAAACAGATAGTTAAGTAATAGCTTGGAGATGACCTGTCCTGAGAGTACAGCCATTACCTCCTGAGAGGAAACAAAACAAACACAAGTCAATCAATCAATCAATCAACAGATGACACGTCATTGAGTTAATAAATATATTAATGGCTATATGATTTAATACAATTTTAGAAACTGAGTTTACATAAAATATAACTCTTAAACTTTCTTCATTCTTTTTTTCTGGGTTTTTCTTGTTGGCTGCTTTTTTGTCAGTCCAATCTTCGCAGCGTTTGAAAATGGAAATATAAATTGTGTAAGTCACTAAACACCATGACTTCAGTGATGTTTATGAACAACCAAGTAAACAATTTGACTGAAAATGAGTGAAAGGGCAACCAAATGACCAAAAAAATATTTTAACTTACTTTAAAAAATCTGGGAGAGAAACTCCCATCTCTTAAGAAGATAAAAATGTCAGGACTGTGCTCTTCCTTTCCCAGCAATCACCTCATCACCGGACTATTTAATGTTCTGCCAAAAAGGTAATGTGTCTCTGCCCAAATTTCGCCTCTTTCTCCCCTGTTGACTGTATATGAGAACTGGAGCGAGTGAGCGTGATGTCACCCATTGAAAATGGCTTTATTTATTCAGGCTCCAACCAAATGAAGTCCTTTCACATTTCTTTACGATACGGACGCCGCCATGTTGGAGCCAGACGACATCAGTAAGCAGGGATTGGTCCGAGTCATTCCAATCAGGGGTGAGCTTGTTGGAAGGCCCCACAACTAGAGAACCTGTGGATCAAACGTTTCAAATGTTCGACCTAAGACTGCCTATTTTTATTTAGACGTCTGATTGGCCAGTTTATAACTTGATTAAATGGCAGTACAGAAAAAATTAGGATTAGTGGCATTATGTTAGAATGGTTATTGACAAATATGGATGAGTAACAGCTGTTTATTTCTCTCCAGATGTCTATAGGATTTTAGGCTTCCTCCAGTTCTTATATACAGTCAAAGGTCTGCCCTCTATCTGGGGGTCTTCCCAGATACTCCTGGAACCAATCCCCCCTAAAAGACAGCGTTGCCTCTGCCATTTCCCCAGTGGTGTCCTGCCTGCTCAGAGCTTCTGAGAATCTGCTCAGTGCTGCCCTCTCTTTAGTCTGGAGGATTCGGTCCCATCCCTGCCAGCCTGGTCGTCCACCCGTGTGCCATTCCAAGAGGAAAGAGCTAATAAAGCTTTGTTCTTCTCGCCCATCTGGCTGTTTTTGCCGCCTGGGGATTCAGTCCTTCCTAAGCTGCTGGCAAAAAACAATGAAGTCTGTCTCCAAGATTTCTTTGGGATTTTTACCAAAACAGTCATTTTACCACAACAATGCATTTCTTGTATAGTTACCCAAAATACTCAGAAAATATAATTGGCTAAATATAATAAAGCGGTACTTCAAGTTCCAGGTTTCAACAGTATCTGATGGAAACATCCGTCACACTCCAGATCTGGACGGATAAAGTGCTTCAAGTGTTCAGGTGAGTCTTAAATCCAAAGAGAATGAGTCTTGATGTTGTTGTTGTCGTTGAAAACAGTGGTGATCCTGACATGTTTTCCTGTGTTGGGTGGTTTAAAAGTCATCAGATTCCTGACCGTCTTTGGCTGGCGGCTGATTTCTCTTGTGGCCAACGGGAATTTCCTGATGGTTGTCGACCTCCTCCATCGAGCCGGGCTGGGACTCCACAGAGGTTTTGGTCATTTGGTGCAAAAGAGCTTCGTCCTTCTTTTTCTTTCCGCAGGCCCGCTCTTCACTCTCTTCCTCTGGCTTGAACTCCTCCACAAGGTCCTCACTAGCATCCTCCTCCTTGTCGTCTTCGTCACGTCCGGATTCCTCTGCACCGGTGTCGCTCTGCTGTTTACTGTCGTCCGAGTCTTCGGCGTCGGCCTCCTCTCCCTCGGTCACACAGCTAGCCGGATTCAGACAAGACTTCTGCGGGTTAGAATACGGAGAACTGATGAGTTTTCCTTACCTTCTTTTTATTGCCTTTTAAAGACACAGTTAAAACATACAAGAAAAAAGCAGAAGGAACAGTTAAAATAGGTTTACAAAACAAAGTTTTTTATCTTATAATTCAACAATTCCATCACATGTATTTCCTCCACAGTTTTTTCCCCATTTCTGCTGGCAAATACAACTTGTACGATTGTCTTTTGATTGTTTTCTTGTCTACAGCTTGGAAGATTCTGACTAAATATCTTTCTTTTTTTTAATATATTTTCTGATAAATTGTCCAGATACAGAGATAAGCATGTCTTTGGTATATTGTAGCCCAGGACCTTGGTTATAATCTGGTGAATATTCTTCCAAAAGGGCAAGACAAAAACATAAGGGGAACAATTTGCGTTTATGTCTCCACATTTTCTCCAACATGGCTGGGGAACCGAAATAAACTTGTTTGGGATTTTTGGTCTTCTAAAATACCTACTTGTGTTTTTCCAACAATGCAGTCTCCATCTCCGTGATGAAGCCGATGTGAACTGATGAGTTTTCATGCTTTCACCTCCTTTCATAAAGCAGTAGGTAAAAGCAGAGGCCCATTAAAAGAAGTTCCAAACAAATAGGTTTGTTCAGACAGCCTAAGTGGATAGAGAGATTAGCTTTTCCCACAGGCTTAACCCTAAGTCTCCAGGCTGCAGTAGGTCAGATTCCTCTTTAGTCTACTTTAACCCTCCATTTGGTTGATATTAAGACACGTGATGCTGTTTTATTACAAAAACCCAGAATTCTCAAACCAGGTCTGCAGTGTGATGCGTTTCGCCACGTTTCTTACTTTTCGCTTTGACAGTGAAGATACTGTATTTTTGACTGCAATAGCTTTTACTTTATTTAAATGTTTTATTCCAAATTTGTAAAAACTAAGTTGACTTTGTTAAGTTGTTTTTCTCAAAGTTTGTTTACTAGCATATACGTTTCTCTCCTTGTGCCTTATCATGATTAAAACAAATAGGTTGAGGGTGGATATCAAAACTGTTTGTTGTAATTTGCATTTAGAAACATAAAATGCTTTATGTGGTCTCAAATTGTTTTTTTATTTTTTTAAGGACTGACACAAAATAATGAAGATATTAAAATGATGAAGCACTGCTAGTTTATTTCTATTTGTAAACATGTGTAAAAACCAAAACCTATCAAATGTTGCAGTTCCACCAAACACCACTAAACCCAGGTGGCAGAAGGGAGCATCTTCGCATTGACTCCAATGTTAAAAAGTCAGATTATACAGCAAAATAAGCCGATGTATGGTCTATTTTTAAGAATTTTTACCAAGTATGCTGCTTTTAAGCTGTTCATTTTCTCATCTTCAGGGTTGTGTGTGTTTTATTTTTTGATTAGCGGGTGGGTGGATCCATTGATCGACCCAGCAGAAGTTACATACCTCTGCCCATATTTGGAACATTGTTGAGGTGGGTGGAGCAAACCCAGATTAACCGGCCCATTCCACTTCAGGGTTTTATGCTGCTTAGAATCCACATTAATCCATGTATAAGTCAAACTATAATTAGGTGTAAAATGTTTAAGGGTCGTCCGTTCGTAAAAATGATAAAGAAACGGTAAAAAGAAATCTTAAAAGTTATTTGAAAACTGCTACTTTATTTTGAAAATTTAGTTCTATTTGCTTTCCTCCTCAAGAAAAAATGTATTTACATTAAGTTACTTAAAATGAACAAAGATAAAACTCTAATTTGTAAAATTATTACATTTCTCAGCAAAAAAAAATATCTGTTTTTGCATGAAAACTACAGTTTTTTTGAGAAGAGAATGTATCCACGAATCTGAGAAATTCGCAGGTTGTCAAAAAAAGATCAGTTAAGATTTTAAAGTATCTATTATTTAAACTTAGCAATACAGATTTTATTTACTTTTTGTAATAAGAAGTATTTTGTTTGAGTTTAGCTCCTAAAGAATTTCAGGTTGTCAAATATTTTCAGTCTTTACCTTCACTGAGGCTCTATCCTCCTCAGACACCTCCTCTTCTTGCTCTTCACTATCTCTTCCATCTTCAGGTGACTCCGCCTCCCCTGTTCCATCCTCCCCATCATCCTCATCTTCTGCTTCTGCAGAAGTGCTGACGTTTTCCTCCTTTGCATCCTCCAGCAAAGTGGATTCTTCATTTTCTGCATTTTTTGTGGGACTGTCATTTTCAGGTTCTTCATCGCATGATGTTGCATTTTTGACCGTCTCCTTGTCATCGTCGTCCTCTTCTTCTCCAGTTCCTGTATTGCCCTCGTTTTCCCCAGTATCCCCCTCTCCTGTTTCCTCTCCATTGTCAGTGCAGGTGCTCGCTTCTTCGGCTTCCTCTTCATCCTCGGCAGAATGACATGTGCATTCTGCTGGATCCTCATCTTCTGCATGTTCGGATGTCTCCTCTTGCCCACTTGTCTCTTCCTCTTGCTGCATCTCTTTTTCAGTTTCTTCTTCAGCCTCCTCTTCATCTTCCTCTGGAATAGTCTCTTCTAATACAACGTTTGCTTTGATATCTTCTTTGGTTTCATACTCTTCTTCCTCTTCAACTACCTCCAGATTCCCCCCTTCCTGGTCTGCAGCCATACTTTCATCATCCTTTGCTGCAGGTTGCAGAGTTTTTACTGGTGCAGGCAGGGGGGTTTTCTTCATCTGAAGTATCTTGAGCAGGTCAAACTCCATCATCACAGGCGCATCGGCCGCCAAAGGATTCTTCTTGAAAGGCCGAGTTGCCATTTTTTTGAGGACACAAGCGTCACAGGGGCAGTATTCGTCCTCGCTTCTCTGATCGCTGAACTCACCGGCCGTCTCTTCGTCACTGACAGAGTCAGCAGTCTTCACCGACTGGTTCTTCATCACCTGCAGAGAAAATCCCTTGGTGTTAGCATCACAATTAAGGTGTGTCATTGTAGGAGTCAGGAGGATTCACCTTCAGCATGCGCCGCCTCCTCTCCGTCATGGTGGACTCTCGTGATAGGTTGGCCAACTGGGGTGGGCGAGGCGACCTGCCGACTCTTCCGGCTCGACCTTGGATCTTCTTTATCTCGCTCTTGATGCTGTTCTGGATGCGCCGGCTCACCTCATCCCTCAGCTCGGAGATCATGGTGTCCAGAATGAGGCTGTCGTCCAAATCCCAGCGGACTTTAAACTCTGCCATGGCATCGCTGTAGTGGTTTATGAACTGCTTCTCCAGCTTGGAAAGAAGGTTAAGTACCCACACCGGGTCCGGGTCTTGGGACTGTCTTTTGGATAATGGTGGCCGCGGGGCACTTTGGGAATCATCCAGAGTCTCTTTCTCCGTATCAGTTGCAGATTTGGAGCCATCGTTGGTAGAGTTCTTGTCTGATGATGATGGGTTTTCATTGCTTTTCGGGCTGTCTAGACTGTCAGGATCGGGGCTTTGCTCTTCATTCTTTGCCGGTTCTTCTGCTGTGTCTTTATTAGGAGTTTCTTCGGGTTTGTCTCTGGACTCTACGTTTTCCTCTTCCTCTTCCTCTTCTATGATCTTCCCTGGTGCCTCATCCTCAATCTGGGTTGCTGCAGCTTGATCTCCTCCATGGTTTCCATTGTCCTTTGCTGACCCGCCGGAGCCGCTGCTCATTCCCACCCCAGATGAAGACCTTGGTGGAGTCACCTGTTCGGGGGGTGCGCCCTTGGCCTTTTTTTCCCCACCATCCATGGCCTCAGGGAGCCAGAGTGACTGGAGGATGGACATGATCTCATCGTAATGCTGCTTGCGCTCCTTCTGATTGCTGCTGTTCACGGCGGGCTCAAGGAGTTGGAGCTGGGCCAGACAGTCCAAAAGTCCTCTGGCTGAAATACTCAGTCTACGCCCATAAACTGGAGACACCTTCAAAACAGGAAATGATACACGCATAATATATTTTAGCAGTAGATAAAGTTCAGATATAATTTACACACAAGAATTTTTTTTACTACAACTGGAGTTGAGTGTGGTCATGGCTAGGTGGGTTTTGAAGACCAGACAAGTTCTGTCAACACAACAACCTGGTATTTAAACCATGTATTACAGTTGTATCTCTATAACTTCAAAGCTCTGGGAGTGAAATATTTTCTAATGCTGTACTTTTACTTTCCTACAATGTTGTCAAAAACTAGAATCAATTTCATCACATAGAATACATATGTAAGACCTATAGAGGATATTGCAGCTGTGATTGCTTTTAGGTTGAAATAGTTCCATGGTTTCCGTTTAAATAGGCAGGAAACACTACTAAACATTACATTTTCATCAGATTTAACCGTAACCCTATATATCACATCATATTTGATACAGGCATTTCTGTGTTCCTATCTCATCAGCACGACCAACTTGGTCCATGTTTTCTGCCCTGTAGTTCATCATCATTTCATTTCATTCATTCCATTTCAAATGATTTATTTCAGTGCCTGAGATCCTTTTTGTCACTTTCACCTGCATTTGCACTTTAATTCTGATGCCATTTTCTTTTCTTTTAAGTGTCTTGATAACATTTCTTTATGTATTTTTGTGAGCATATGTGCCATTGATGCAATGTGCTGGTCTACTGATGAGAAAAGTCTGTGCTTTACCTCAGGTAGACTCCGACAGCGACCCAGAGAGGAGCCTAACAGCACCTTCATCACTGCCGCAGAGGACTGCCAGTTCTTGGACAAAGAATCCCTCTTTGAGTCACCTGAAGGGGGACCTGGACCCTTCTCCCCTTCTGCTGCTTGACATTGTCCATCTTTGTCGTGTTCCTCTTCAACACCGTTGTTCCCGTCTTCTCTTTCATCCTCAGGGCTGACTTCCTCTTTTACTGTCTCTTCTCCAAGTGTCTCTTCTATCTTCTGTAGTGTCTGATCTTCCCCTTCATAGTGTAACTCGCTGCTTAATGCAAGCATGCTGCTATCAACAGGGATACTGCGTAGCCAGTCGGAAACAACTTCATTGGGGGAAGCATTGGGGAGACAGGCTGGAGTCAGTTCTAGCATACCGTCTGGATCCTTTTGATCCCTACTACTTGGGCACCTCTCGCTTGTCTCACTCCTTGGTTTGCTTCTGCTGGATTCTGATGGTTGCCTGTGTTGACGCGCAGTGGCCATGCTTTCCTTCAGCAGGTCAGCAGCAGACAAAGATTTAGACAGGGTGCTTTCACTGCCTGCATCTACTTTGCTGCCTGGTCTAGAGTTATGTAGAGGACAAGGACTTGATGATTTCCCATGAATGTCTTTCCCATGTGATGAGGATTTTTTGATGCTACCATCCTCACTTTTTGTGTTGTGACTCTTGATAGTTATCAAATGGTCTGATTTAACTCCATCCTTTTTTTCTTTACTCTGCTTTGGAGCATCTTTGGACTTCGACTGCGTAGATGCTGCTGTTTCAGGTCTGTGACTACATGAACTTTGAGAGTTTACAGTAGATGATCTGGCCTCACTGTTTGGTCTACTGTCCTGGTCCTGTTTTTCACTGGCACTTGCAGGAGATTTATTCAGAACTTTAGCACTTCCAGATATTGAAGCTGAGGTCTTTGTATCCTTTTTGCTTGTGTTTGATATAGACTTTACACTCTCTGTCTCAGGTGTCCGATCTGCTGCTTTGGCATCACAGCTACAGCAGGACTTCTTAGATTGGTTGCTTTTTATCGTAACCTTACTGCTTGGTCTTTCTGCTTCTTGTTCCTCACCATACCCACCTTCTCTGGGGACTTCAATAGTTGGAATATCAACTCCCGAGGGATTGTGGGAGGAATTTGAAATTCTGTTATCACCATAAGACTTTTGGGACACTGTGGTGCCAGCTCTTCCAACACCTTCAGAGTTTTTAGGGACTGTTCTACTTCTGCTTTTGACCTTGCTGTCATTGTTGCTATGAAAGGATGCATTGGACTTGCTACTGTCGGAATCTGCTGTATCATGGTCCTCTGGTAGCCCAAGAGAGACAGATCCAGATGAGGTACGACTCAAGGGTTGTGCTGTACTTCCCGATCCTTTTCTTAGTCTCTTTGGTGAGGTTGAGACAGTGCTGACTGCTTGCTCAAAGACCTCACTTATCCCATTGTCTGTTTCCCCATCTTCCTTTTCTGTCTTTTCTTGCTTTGAGGCTGCTGAACAGCAACATTTGGATCTCCCAGACTTAGTGGAACTTATGGAGTGAACTGACAAGGCACTGGTCCCTCTTGTCTCCCCAGCATTGGGGTTTGGCAGCGACTGTTGTGCCGGGGACCAAGACCTTCTTGAGGATAAATCTTGATCTTTGGGTGAATGACTTCGTGAGGCTGTTCTTCTTCTCGGTGAGAGGGTTTGGCCATGAGATGAATTACTTTTTGGTGGACTATTGTCCACGTATTCTCCTGCATCTGGCGTTTCAACAACAGAAATCTCAGCAGGTCTTTTATGATTGGACTTATGCGAGAAAGCAGACGAAACACTTGATTTTCCTGACAAGTTACTTGCTGGCCTCTCTTTTGAGATGTTCTCCTCAAAATCAACTTCTTCTGGTGTTTTAATAGTGACAATATTTGAACTTGAAAGATTCTTGTTAGAAATTCCAGACTTGAGACTTTGGCTTTCTAAATGCTCTTCCATTTCCTTCTCCTCTGGATTTATCTCGACTGATGGAACCTCAGCATCATTGAGATCTGTTGCGCTGTGGTTAGACCTCTTAGACTTGGTGGAGGTGTGTGATCTCACTGAAGTAGCACTGTGTGATCTATCCACTTCTGCCTTTGAATGGTGAGTCTTTGCTGAAGAAGCTGATTTACATGATAGCGAACTGCCAGATTTGTCTGACATCCCACTTTCAGGCCTTTCCCGTGCTTCTGCTTCTCGAGCTTGGCTTTCTTCAGGTTCCTTTCCTATGTTTAAGGTTGGAGATGACATTTTTTCGATGTCAGTACACTTGGATGACTTTGTAGATTTGATGGACAATTTACCAGACATTTGACTTGTTGCCCTTTGTTTTACATCTGTGTCTATTTTTGATTGGGCAGGTACTGAATATTTAGAGGATCCATGAGAACGGTTAGATAAATTTGACTTCCATGACATCACACTTGCCGTCCTTTCTTGTACCTCTTGTTCTTCCTTCTTGTCAGTTACGTCTTCCATAGGTTCTTCTCCTTTTATCTCACTGGATGATGCTACTTTTGCACAATGACTACAAGTAGTATTATGGGATGTTCTAGACTTAGAGAGATCAGATTTGGAGGACTTCTGTGAGAGGACACTACCAGTTCTTTGAGAATTGGTGGAACCATTCGACTTGACAGAAAGACTACTAGAAGCTCTTTTGTCTGCTTTTTCTTCAGCAGGTTGATTGTTTGACAGACAGCTAGACTTATGGGACTTGACTGAAGCTCCTGATTTGTTGCTTACTGAGCTAAATGGTCTTTCTGTGATGTTTTCTCCTTCTGCTTCATCTCTAGGGAGGACAATGGCAGCTTCAGAGGAGCATTTGGACTTGTGGGACTTTCTAGACAGGTTGGATTGAGATGATAATGCGCTGGGACTTCTTTCTTCTTCTTTGCCGGATGCAGCACTAGAGATGTTATGGCAGTCAGACCTGTGGGACTTGTTGCTTTTGGCTGAAATGGGACTGAGAGAACCTTCCTCTCTGTCATGGCCATCATTTTTGCTCTCTTTATCAGGAGAAGGTGATTCGGGCGGAGAACAGGTTCTATCAGACATCTTTGATGCTCTGTTGTTGGAATTATAACCAATCCCACGTTTGCAGCCACCACAATGTGGGCAAATGCTGGGTTCTGATGACTTGTGGGGACTTGCTGAGAGTCTTGTGTTACTAGATCGTCCACTACCAGGCCTCATTACCTCTTCCTCCTTCACAGCTTCCACTTCCTCAAGCTTTGGAGTTCTCGACTGGCTTCTATGAGAAGTGGAGCTTCGTTCTACCTCATCTGCTCCAACTTTGGAAAGTGGAGAAGCTGCTCCACAGTGACAGGAAGAAGCTGCTGACCCTGCCCCACTTCTTTCATCCCCATTTTCAATATGGCTTCTGCTTTTGGTAGAATTGTCCATTTTGGCTGAGACAACGCTTGTGTTTTCATCCGGTTGAGGTGTTGGGGATGGAGATGGTTCCTCTCTATGGCAGCACTGGGAGGTGCTGGGTGGAAGGTCTTCATCTTCATCATCTTGATCCTCTTTCAGTGACTGAAGAATACGAGAGGAGCTACTAACTGCTGATAATGAGCGATTGTCATCCTCTCCTGTCATAAGATCACCCTCAACAGACTTCCCACTGAGTGGTCGTAGGCTGGTGTCCATAGCAACCAGTTCAGTCCGACTGCAGCACCTGCTTACCTTACAGACTTCGACCTGAGTGTCTCCATCTGGTGCCAGCTCCACTCTGTGTTCAACTTCCTCGGTCATGCACATCTCTTGCTGGACCAGTTGGCTCTGCTCTGACCCTGAGCCGTCTGGAGGCTTGGAATGGTGCACTCTGCAGCGAATTACCCTCCTGGAGCTGCATGAGGAGGAGGAGCTGGAAGAGCGCGTGCGTCTCATTGTAGGGGGGTTGGATGCACGTGGAGGAGGAATGGGAGCATGTTTGAAGCTATGAGCTGGGTTTTCCCATATATCAAACTTTTGTTCCTCTTTGTGGTAACAACAGGGGCAGTGGTTTCCCAAAGCACACTGAAGAGATTGGCTGGAGATGTCCACACCCTCACAAGACCCAGAATCCGGGTCAGAACAGCTTTCTGATTGACCCTGCTGTAGGTAATGTTGCTGGGCTTGGCTAAGAGGGCAGCCTTCTGTGGTCAATGAGGGGGACTTTTTAATTTGTGTGGACCACTGGATGGTTTCATCATTTTGGAGGTGAAACCGCACCCTCATCTCCAGCGAGAGAGTCCCATCTTTGTTGACGAGAACGCGCTTCTCAATGTCATCGTTCATGATGGCTGGTTTTCCCTGGGAGTAGATCCCGAACGACTTTTCAGAGGACATAGAGAAACGGGTGGAGCGATTGGAAGAGTCAGAGCGAGGGTGGATAATGCTCTTCTTGGTTTCCAGACCAAAGTTAACTGAAAAGAAGCAGAAAAAAAATTAGGCTGAAATTAACTGCTTTTCGGCTGCATTCACACCGAACATGATTTGCACGTCAAGGGTGTCAAGTTCCAATGTGAAGTTAATGCACTGACGTGATCATAGGTGCTGGGGCGTGATTTGAGCGTCGGGTGCAGTGCCCTGGCAGCAGTTTCAGGCGCAAAGAGTAGAGGCTTATATTGTTTCAGGAATCCAAATGGGAGGGGAGTTATCTATTACACAAATTGACGCAAGTACCACTGAAAGCGGCCGTCATTCAGCCGCAGCTCCTGCAGTAGATGGTGAAGTTCACTGTACCGGGAGAGCCTCTGAATGATCTCATGAACCCAGACGTGGAGATGTGTTTACCAATGCTTTAGTAGAGCTCTTCACAATATATACATGAGATATACAGTAGCGATGAGGCTAAAACCTTTAGGTCTAGGGACCCATTTTTGGAAAAGTGTTGAGAAAAGAATTTGACACACGAATTACGTTTGGTGTGAATGCAGCATTAGTTCTGCTTGGAGAGGACCGTGTGCTCCTTAACTTTGGTAATTAAAGACTGACCATTTTTCTTGCTCTCATTGCCTTCGTCATACTCGCTGGCTCTAGACTGAGCTCCGTGCGGAGGAGACCTTAGTCCTTGGGTAGTGGGAGACCGAGCCCCGTTGCCAGGAGTTCGAGGACCGAGACCTGGAGACTTGCTGGTGAGACCGGGCAGCTTTTCGTCTGACGTTTTCCGGATGTAATTGATGAGCATTGGACTGAAAGCTTCCCGGCCGACACACACCAGCACACCTGGGCAAGTCATCAGGCTCTGCACGCTGTCGATCTGCAAAAAAACATACAGGGTCAGGGCTTTTACCAAAACTGTGGGCTGAATGTTGAAATAGAAGCAGCTGTTACCCTGCGCCCCTCTGCTGTGTACAGCTTACGGACATGAAACGCCATCACCTCTGACGCCTCATCTAAAAAAGCTTTCAGGCTTCTGACCGACCTCCTATTCAGCACAATGCTTCTCCTCATCCCGGGCTCACTGTTTTTCACAAGCAGGATCCGTCGCGGCCTGTATGGTATGCGCATGTGACCGGGTGGAGTCGCGGGCAAGGCTTCGGGCCGCTGGGGCCGCCGGTTGTGATGATGCCAAGCGCCCTGGTGTTTGCCGGCCAGCTCCATATTGATTGGCTTAACGTGCCGCCGGTCAGAGCAGAGGTAGCAGCCGCCGTCCTGGAGCTGCTCCAGGTGTTTGATGGTGTGGGTCCCTCTGGGGGTGGTCACAACCCGCACTCCAAAAGGGAGGGGCACCTAAACACGATACGAAGAAGCGTGGCTGTTAAAGAGACCTGTCGAGATGAAAACTTTGGCATCTTTTAAGAACATGCAGAGCTAATCCTCATAAAGAGGATAAGGTAAAAGTGCAGCACAGGCATCCAGGGATGCATCTTCAAAGCAGAGCTCCGACCCCCACTGACCTTTTGGGAAAGGTCATCCAGCAAGGCGTCAAAACATTTGAAGCTGCGCTTGTGGATGGCCATCCTGACGCCCCCGAACTGGCTGTCCCCACTTTTGTAGAAGGTGATCCGTTTGGCCGGTGGCGCTGCGATCACATGGGAGTGGTGGGAATAGGTCGTAGGGAGTGGTGCATGTTTAGGTGGATGCTTGGAGTCCCACAAGATGGTTTGGGCCGGATGCATGCTCTGATCTCACAGGTACCTGCGAGGCAGAGGCAAAAACACCCAGAAATGATAAAAAGAACACATCTCAGTGCCTTCTCCATTTGTTCTTTATCATCAAAGTCTCAAGTCCTAATCAGGATGTGGAACTTAGGATTCGGGACATCCACTTACAGGTCGGCCTGACGCATGACATGTTTGGCACAAACACTTACTAAATCCTGTAAAGCCAACTTCAGTAAAGAATCAACAGGAAACTTTTTTGTTTTAATTAGGATGTTTTTTAAACCCTTTAACGAAAAATATAGCATTAAATAGTATAAATTATGATTTGCTAACTTTTTGCTCACAACAATTGAGTTTAAGATGCAAAAATATTGACGAGTGTTCAGGAAAAACACCTTATTAACACAACATCTCAAATTTGATCCATAACTTTTTTTTAATATTATGTTTTTGATTTATAAATAATTCATTATCAACAACTTCCTATTATTTCAATACAGAATGTAATCATTTAAAAATAGAAATTACAATGGATAAGTTAATCTCAACATAAGAAAAAAAAAATTAGCTAAATGTTTTCCCGCCAAAAGTATTAACGGAGGCAGCCATTTTGAATTAAGCAGGAAAAGCCATACTACTGCCCCCGGTGGAATGATGAGGATCTACAACAAAGAAAACATGAACTAAGCGGTACATACAATAGTTTTTAAGGAAGGTTTTAATCATGTTGATGAGATCGTTGTCTTAGAAATTGACATCAAATATAATGTGAATAATTATGGGTTAAAACAGCTTTTTTGTTTGCAAGAAATATAAAAATAAAATGTTTTACACTGAAAAAAAAACATCTCATCAAATTTCGCCTAGTTTCTAGTCTAAATATCTTTTATATTAGATATAAGACAAAAACTTGTTTACCGGTGACTTTTTACTAAGATGTAGAAACCTATTTTAAGACAATAAATCTTGAGTATTTTGTTGAGCCATTTGATTTTTCCAAACATTGTATTTACAGACACATTTATAAGGAAACACTTTTTCAAGCAGAAGTTCTATTGTTTGATTTACAGAAACTACAAATTTTAATTCGACTAATAATTTACACAACATTTTTAAGACGAATTTATCTTAAAATTCTAGTACATTAAAATTAAATAGTTTATATTTGGGGTGGAAATGTGTAATTATACCACCTTTAAATAAAAAAACAACAACTCTTTTTTTGAGCACCACATTTATTTTAAGATGTAATATTTCCTACTATCAGAGAAATACACCTAGATATGAGTTTTTTTCCTTTTACCTTATATTTTTAGGCAACATTCTGCAGCATTTTAATATTTTTAAGAAAGAATATTTATTTTAAGACATAATATTTCCAATTATCAGATCTCTTTATAAGAGAGTTTACAGCTAATTTTAAGATTTATTTCCTTGTAAAAGGGCAGGACATCGCAACTTATTTCACAAAATCTTTCAACTAGTTAAATTGACATATTTTTCCCTTAGAACAGAAAGAAAACATCTTATATTCTATATGTCTGAGACATTTTTTTTCAGTGCATAATTAAAGGTGAAGCTCTAATACATTTTTTGTGTTCTAAAAACGTGACCACAAGAACTTAAAAGAGAACATTCGGGACCACAAAATTCTTTATAGCGTTCTTTTTCTTTTTTTTTTTTGTTGAGAAAAACTGTTATGTGTTATAAAAACCCAAATGCATGTGAATCCGAACAGCTATATTAAGTGAAGTGACCCGGCACACGTCTACAAATCCTATTTAGAGGAAGCGCAAAAAAGTGTCCTGATGCAGAGGAGCCGTCGTAAACCAGCTTGTGTAACAACGCCCTAAAATAAACAGATTCATTTAGCTTAAATGTAAAGTTTTGTAGCATTTTTGAACCTTGCAGATGCTTAAACAATTCTCCTAAGTCTAAAAGTCAAAGACAAACATGGAAACGTTGTCCATGCTAAACCTCCAACATTTCAGGTTCAAAGGTGAAAAGTATCAGCAGGCTTAGCAAGCTTTTAAGTCCTTAAGGCCGGACTTGAAGCTAAAAGACGACGCGTACCTGAACAGGGACCTGATGTGACTCCAGACTTTACCTTTACAGCACAAGAACAAGTGAACCCATGTAAAAATTCACGCAATTCACTTCAATCCCCACACGATTTCATATTTTGGCTAATTTATGGTAGAAATTGACAAGTTGGGTCAATCTTTTGACAAATTAAAATGCAAAACATTTTCCAACAAAGCAAAGCTGCAGCTTATAAACACTAAAAGTATGAAAATCTGTAAAGTTTTAGCCATTTCCATAGTGTTTTGGCTTAAATATCAAATAACTAGACATTTATTTTATAGATTAAATGATGGATAAGCCGATAAATTGAAGCAAAATATGTGACATTTTGAAGCAGTTTCACATCAGATACTTTTAATTTCCTGAAAGTTGACAAACTTTATAAGACCTTTTTTTTTAAAAAAAAGAACAGTAAAAAAGCTGCCAGTTGAGTTTATACCATAGCTTTAGATTTAAGAAAGCAGCTCTTTAAAATAAAAGGTAATTATTGGTACATTAAAACATCCATTTGGCATTTATTTTAGAAAGAGCATCACAACCCCCATGTTTAGGACTACTTCTGAAGTATTTTTGGACTACTTGAAATCAGTTTTGGCTCTCACCTTTTTAGGAAACATGATCCAACGAAATGGGGAAAAAGTCCTGAGAGGAAAGCGGGTTTGGGTTTTTTTCCCGCTGATGGTCTGACTGTCGGGGTCAGACCAGCAGCTGGTGGGAGAGCAGAGGCGGATGGAGGACCAGCAGAGCCAGGGACCGTGGGGTAAAATGGCAGTATGGCGATCAGGCGCGAAGAGGGGCGGGGAGGATGGAGCGAGGAAAAATGAGGAGAGAGGAGGGGCGAGGCTAATGATAGAAAGAAAAGCCTTCTTAACAACCCTGTGTGATGTCGGCCAGCACCAAACCGGGAGGTTAGCAGCAGGAAAACCTCTGACCCAAACCATAGAAACTCCACATGCACTCTGTGAGGACATTGGGGAAGAAAACTCATCTCATCACATTCATTTTTGCGTGGCACAACTTGTAGTTTCTTTAGCTGGTTTCGAACCCGCAGCAACGCCGTCTTCAGAAAAGCAGATTACAGGCAGAAATCCCGACAGCACGAGCTGTGAGGAGCTAATCGCACCGGAAACCATGGCAACCCAACAGTAAAAATGAAGATCTTACGTCTGCACACCTTCATGCACACCACCCCACCACCATTCCACAGATTATTCTACAGAATGACATCATTTCCTGTTCAATTTATGCAAAATTGTCCAACTCCGATATTCTCTTTTAAAGAGTTCCCAGTGGTCTTTTAATTATGAATATGCTGTTTTATAGCAAAAACGAAATAAAAAACACAAAACGGGATTGTTTCTGCAGACCGGCAGTAACCCCGCCCACACTTCCCATCATCTGTCTGTTTATAGCTAGCTTACAGCCCCTCACGAACCCGAGCTAACATAAGCGATGCAACAAAACTGGTGAGCAACATCTAAGCTAACCAGCTGAAAAGTAAACCAGATTCCAGCTCAGACGAGGAAAACAAAGACGATCATGGACCTATTTGTCTACAAGTGGATACATCAGAATGGAGCAGAGCAGGGAGCTTGTGGCCCACCCGGCATATTTTTTTACGTCACAAATATGATCTCTTTTGCATACAGCATTTTTTTCTGATTCTTAACTATTTAAATATAGAAATACTCAGAATTGTAATTTTGATCTTAATTTTATATATAGCTGTGCTCCATCCTGATTTTTAAAAAAAAAAAGCCTCTAGAACACGTTGAAAACACGATTTAGATCAGGTTGGGTTTTGATCATTCAACTCCTCAAACCTCACTAAACATTTCCTTTTAACAGCAGCTGGATGTTTCTGAAGTCTCCAGCAGAGGGCGCTGTTCTCATGGGTGACGCTAGGGTTAACGAATGGCCGATTGAAGAAGGATAACATCTATTAAACGCCTTTTGGGTCATTTATATTTAATGTTTTGGGTTTCTTTTTTTTAATTTTTAAAATATTTCCCCTAACAGGCTGTAAAATGTCCATGTTATACTATTTTTATTCTGTAAAAAAATTTATAATCATTTAAAAAAAGAGAATAAATCATAATATATAGAGCTATTTGTTGGATCTACCATTTATATGTTGAATAAAATGTAAAAAAATTTTTTAAAAGATCCTCACAAACAGAAATGTTTTTTTTTTGCATCAGAAACAGTTTTTTGCAGTTTCTTTAAAACCACAACAGTGTGCTGAATCTTTTCTAACCCTGAAACGGAAAGACTTTTGAAACAAAATGTCTTTTAATTAACAAGAAATGTGCTAAAACAGACAATTTTCCTATTTGTATAAACACAACTGTGCAACTCAATTCAATTTGTATTTATATTTAACTTAATACAACGCATTAAAGATATGACTTTATAAGCTGTTCAGTTACAAAATAAAACATTTTTATTTTAGCCCAATTATTACGTTTTTTATGTTGGTTTTGTCCCACTTAGAGAGTTACAAACTGATTTTTTTTATTTAACTACCTGGATTTTTATGTTATATTTTAAGAATCTTTAAGTTATTTCATTTCTTTCACAGGTTTTGGACATCTAACAGGCGTAGAATTGTTTATAGTTGTAAATATATATTAGTTAGCTTTAATTATTTGTTTTGAATTATTTTATAACATGAAATATTCTGTTTAATTGAAAATGTTTTACTTGTCTAATGAAATTTTGTGGGGATGTTTACTGTAGTTCGTCTATTTGTTTAAAAATCCCTAAATCATTCTATAAAATTTTTTTTTTTTTTTTATAAATAAACAAGAATATGTGTCATAGCACATATTGACAAAAGGTCACTAAGAAAAAGAAAGTTTTTTTTAACTCCAAACATCTTTAGAAGTGTTCCCAGTGGACTTTTAATTATGGTTATGCTGTAAATCATCCTGTCGTTTTTTCAGGACATAGCTTCTGCAGAGCAGCATCAAAAATTTACCTCTGAGTTGAGGGTGGGGCTGCTGGCACAGAGCAACCCCGCCCCCCATCCCTTCTCCGTAGCTCAGAGCAGCCAGTGTATTTTCTACGTCACAAATAACCTCTTTTTTTTGTTTTTTTCAAATATCTCCTCCTGAAACACAATGACGTGAACAAAGAAATCCTCAGAATTTTCCTAATAAATCATCAGACAAATGCCACGAGAACATGTTGAAAACACTGGCGTGGGTCCTGAAGTTAGGCGCTGTGGCGAGGAAAAAAGATTTTCAGACGAAAGCATCTTCATCCTCATCGTTTGAGCGTCCTTGAAGGACATCATTTTGCGTAACTCAGAATGAAGTCATTCTCCATGTCCTCGATCTGTTTCTGCTTCACGGCTTTGATGAGAGGCAGAGGAGGAGCAGGTGGGCCCGGGAGGCGCGGGGTAGACAGGAGGTCGGGGTTGGGCAGCTCTGGCGCTGACAGGAGCGAGGCAGCCTGTCCCTGTCTTCCCCAATGGACAAATCCAGGAGTGATGCTGCTCAAGAGCACCCAGGCAGACAATCCGCTGCCTTGGCAACCCCATTGGCCCATCATTTATTTATTTATATTTTCTACAAATGGATGCAAATTCAAGAGGTGTTGCAGCATCACCGTTCAGTGGGACATCAGGGAGAACAGCAGATGACAGATTAGACTCTGTGTGGCCTAGATCTGCAGGTTCACTTTCTTCTGCTGCTGTCACTCATTCCATAAGCAGGTGACTCACCTCCATACTTCATGCTGTGTTCCAATAAGCACATTAACAATCTTCATCTCGACACAAAGTCGTCATCATCAATTATGTTTGTTGGCTTAAATAAGCGGTTTTTGTTTGTAAATAAAGAAATAAAAGAGTTTAATCTCACCAGAACCGATGCATGACGGGAAAAAAACTAATAGATGACAATAAATTCCGAACAGAAAAAGATTTTTGAACTTAAAACGAAAAATAAAAGTCCCCGATGCTCCAAAGGCGGCGGTCCTGAATCGCGTGGAACGCTCCTGTGAACACTCACGGGCTCTCCTGGACTGTCCTGTTGCGCATGCTCACAATTTACCATAGCTTACCGGAAGTTTGTAGTTTTACACTTTCAAAATAATGTCGTTTTATTCATTTTCACTTTGTTCAATTTAGACTACAATAACACAAACACAGTAAAAAAGACAGATCTGAAAATGAACAAGAAGAAAATTGATCACTTAAAAAAATCATAAATACATAATGAGAAATTCAATTATCCTCCAACTTGTTGAAAACTGTGATCACCATCATTGTGAAATACTTTCTGCTAGAGATTACTTTGCTTGACAGCTTTTAGGAGTAGAAATAGTGTGAACATTAACAGTTTCACAGTAAAACGTTTTGTTTTAATTTTTCTTTTACGCTAAATAAGATTAGTTACAGTAGACTGGTGCTTTAAAAATTTTTTTTTAAAGCTATACATACGAGAGATTTTTTGCAGTGTGTTATTTCTCATTTATTTGTATCATGTTTTTTTCATTCTATCACAGACAACTTTTATTTCCTAAATAAACACACAAATAATAATATTAATAATACAAAAGCCAAAAAGTTAAAAATGCTATCTATCAATTTGTGGAAACTACTTTACTATTATTTACTATTTACTATTTAATACATAAATGTACACAGAAACACCTGCCTATTAGATTTGGAGTTAATTTTACCTTAAAAATAATATGGGGTACATAAATAAAGAAAATTAAATACAATTTTTATCACCCTTATATTTACACTTTGGCGTTTTTTCAGATTTAATTAACAAGTGCAACAGCTAATTCAGATTCTTGCTCTTAATTTGAAAATATTGAACAGGAAACAGCATTTTAATTTGACCAACTTTACACAAAGTGTCTGTATCTTCGAGAGAGGAGAAATAGTGATCATAGAGCGGTGGGATTATAAGGATTATAGCTGCTTGAGCCATCTGTGGCCTCAGACTAATAAACATTAGTGTTTGGATAAGGCTGATTAACAGGAAGTAGCAGGAAGTAGAACCTCGCGGCTCCTTTTCATTATGACACGTCTTTTTGTAACAAAACAGTCCGAATTGTGCGACTACAGATAAACAAGATATTAAATAATACAAATTTGTTATTGAAGGAATCATAAACCAGTAATGAATTCCTTCACGCGACAAAAAATATGCGTGAGACGTAACGGTGACGTACGCTCCGCCTTCGCGTCCGTTTCCAATGGCAACCACTCCCTGACACCACCATGGAAACCCTTACGAATATTGAAATGGCAGCTATAGCGAAACTTGAGGTAGGACCGAACCAGATTAACCGCAGAAAGTCTGCATGGGTTTTTTATAACTCAAAAAAGTAAAATTTCACTCTTCCGGGTGCTATTCCGCCAGCAAAAATAGATCCAAACTAAAAAGCCACGCGGCGGTTGCCACGCAACCACCAGATCGCCGCTTTCTGTAGATTGGCGATTTACGGAACCCTCTCGGTGTTACGTCAGAAGAACTGTCACTTTAATAATACATCTTGAACTGTTTTTCATATCAAATACCAACATATAGACGAACTTTTACCATATTAACCATGAGGCGGAGGGAGACATTCTACTGTTTCTTACATCCGCGTTCATAGAACTGACTTTAAAAAACACGACTTTTTTTTAAATTCCTTAAACCTATAGGGGATAACCACACTTAAGAATAAAACACCTAACCTGTTGATAATTAGGCTATTTTTAATTTTTCATCCTGCAATTCACAATTTCTAAAAGTTTTTCAGAGGAATTATCCTGTAAAAAATCAGACTAACTACTTTTTTATTCTGATTTTTTTCCGTCGTCTGAGCTGGCATTTGGCCCAAAACTGTATGGCAGGATAGCTACAACATTACTTACTATTTCTTTATTTTTGCACCACTAATGTTAGCTAGGGGGTGTGAGGGGCTGTAAGCCAGCAGGAGACTGTAAACAGAGAGCTCTCATCAACAAGAGGGGAAGGGGGGGGTGCCATCTTCGCACCAACAGTCCCACCCACTACACAGAAGAGAATTTCTGATGAATTCCTGCCGGCCTGCAGAAACTACGTCCTAGTAAAAACGATGCAGGTTTTTAAATTTAAGCTGAAAACAATGATGGGTGTGGGTTTTTATATCAATACTCTGTGTTTCCAGAGGGATGCTGGTGTACACAGGCTCAGCAGTCACTTCCTGTGGTCCGAGTTCAATGACGAGAGGCAAACCTTTCATCAGGAGTTTGTGTACGACGCCGCCATGTTGGCCATCGACTCTGGCTTCAGCCCTGCCAACGTGATCCAGTTTGCCATGTTGGCCAGAGACATCTTCCCACAACTGGAGGGTGAGCGCCAACCACAGCTCCACAATAACTAAGTCCTTAAGTCCTGCCTTGAAATAGACAGGACTGCGAGTCATCTGTGAATGATTGGTTGCCTTTGTGGCCTGCTGAAACAATAACCATGAGGTGGTGTTATTCCCGGTTATCTGCTACCTGTGTGGGATCTGTCTGAAATGTTATGTTTTGCTCTTGACCAGCACTCGACTTGAACAGGTTCCTGACCCTCCTGAAGGGTGCGCTGAGGGGGCGTTTACCAAGCCTAACCCCGGTCCAGCAGCGTAAATTCATCCAGTACTTCACCGACTTCTGGGTGGAGAGGAGGAAGCTTTTTAAGGCGGCGGTGGGAGGGGCGACCACTCAGACCGTGCAGCGGCTTCAGCTGGAGGTGGAGCTGCCGCCCATCCCCTGCCCCTTGGCGCAGGTGAGGGCCCCCTAAGTTGAAGAGTCTGGTATCCAGGCAGCGGTGAGTGAGAGTGGGTTACCATGGTAACGGGACACTGTTTGCTTTTCATTTCTTTTGTCACTGTGCTGCAGGGCAGTGAGGTCCTAAGCGAGCCCGACCCACAACTCACCTCCTCTCAGCTGTCGGAGGAGGAGGAGGAGGTGTCGAAGGCTCTCCAGGACCAGCAGGTCACTTTAGGGGAGGCTGGCGTGCCAAAAGGTCTTCAACGGAGCAAACGAACAGCTAAAAAGCGGCTTTAGAAAATCCATATTATTTTGTTTTTTTAGCTGCTCTGGAGGATTCCCTGAAATGTTCTGCAGATTACATGATTGTGTGATGATCTGTGCTTTTCTATAGTTACATAACAGGTATTGTCTCACGCTCTTGATTATATAAACAGACTCCTACGCTCAATACGCAGATTACCAAACAGCCAAAATAAAAACATTTAAAAAAAATCTATGACTTTGTCAAATTTGTAATATGTTTGGGTTCACATAAAGAAATTTGAAGAGTCGTTTTCATTTTGTTTTTAGAGTCACAAAAGCAGCATCCGCCGTTTTTAAATAGAAAAAAATCATCCTTTCCCCTAAAAAAATAGATTTTTTTTCCAAAAGCTTTTGATGAAGTTTTATTTTGTAAAAATCATCAAAAACCTGCAGCTGCATCCAAAATGTACTGCTAAATGACCACAAGGTGGAGCTCACGGTTGAATCCATTGTGAATTTTTTCTTTTTTTACTACCTGGTTCATATGAATGTCACATCACTCTCAGCCCAGTGAATTTCTTTGTATTTCTGTAAAAAAAACAATGATTTTTTTTCAGTTTTCGGTTGAAAAGTTTACCGGCTGCGCTTGATGCTGACCTTCAGCTCCTCCTGGTTCTGCCAGGCGAGCTCCTGTATGGGAGGTGAGGCTGCTGGAGCCTGCAAGAGCTGCAGACGGGCCCCCGATTTTGGCATCTGGGCAGCAGAAGGCGAGCACGGCCGGCAAGCGCTGATCAATATTTTATTACTAAGAGAAGAAAAGGAGAGCACAGATGTAAATCATGAGAAAATATGTGTCGGCACAGATTGGCAGATTGACCTGTTTGCACCACCAGATGAACATCTGGATGGAGGCCTGGTACCCAAAAAAGAAATATAGGAGGAGCTTTTCCACAATTTGTTAATTCAAAATATCCAAAAGTTTACTTAAAAGTCATTTTTTACATCCTTTTCTACTGTAAATAAAAACAACACACAGCTTTTGAGCATTTATTGAAAAACAGACGATAAGAACCGTAAAGAGTGAGCATCGTTTGACCTCCTAAACAAGAATCCTGCAGACAAACTGTTAGGATCCTGGGCTCATCTCCACACCTGCCAGCCATCATCTCATCAGCCTGCGGCCTTTATAAGGAACCACCACCCTACAGCCAACGTCAGTCCGTCTGCTTCACGTGGTTGAGTACTGACTCCTTAAGCCAAGTCTACGGCTTGTGCTTTTGTGCCAAGTGCCAAGTGCCCTTCAGGAAGTTCCATCGGCTCAACCTTCACCCTGGGTCAACCTTTGCAGTTCATTCCACCTAAGCAAAGAACTGTCACGCCAGAACCCACCAATGCCTCTGAGGACTTAATAAAACCCTCTTTCCTCATTCATCCTCCAGTCTCTGTCCTGCTTCTGGGTCCAGCCTCACTCATCCTAACACAAACATTTTCGAACAAACTTTTTTTGACTCAAACTTCCTGCTTTTTTGCTTTGGTAAGATTTTTGCAGAAAAGCTGGAATTTTGGGCTAAAGTCCCACACTGATGAAAATGATGTCTTTTGGTGTGTTTTTTTGTGCCACTGCTCTGATGGTGGAGGACATTTATAAAGACCATTAAGTATGAATCATGTCTTTATGCACATTGTTGTGAACCAGAAGCAGATAAAATGCTGATGGCAAAAAAACAACTTTTTATGCAGAAAACACGTCACAAGCTCTCTGCACTACAACTGCTCGCCATTTTTGTTGCACTGGTAATGTTTGTTTGGTGGTGTTAGCGGCTGTAATTTAGTGTTAGACCATGTAAACAGTGAGATTATGGGTGACAGGAAAGGGGCGGGGTTGCTCTTCCTAGTGAACTACTGCCGCTCTGCTGCAAATATGTTCTAGACATGACACAAGTTTTTTTGATTTTGGCTAAATGATTAAAAGTTAAAAAAATAGCCAACATGCAATGCTGCATGACTTCCATATCTACTGTAGGGCAGGTCTAAACAGAGGAAAACTCTGTGAACAGACACTTATTTTTTATTTATTTAAGCGGATCGTTTTGTTCTTATTTTTACTGTGGGGTTTATTTTTCTTGGGAAAAGTCTATGAAAGTGAATTATTGCGTTTAAAAACCATGACTTTGAAATGACATTTTATTAGTCGCTGTGGAAAAAAAGCACGTGTGAAATGAAGAATCACTTGAAGTTTAGTTCATCAAAGCCAACTGGGAGTTATTAAAAATCCAAAATTGACTGTAGGAGAACACAGTCGGGCTGCAGAAAGGTCTGTGTTCATGCAAACGCCATAAAATGAATGGAACAAATAGCCTTGGGTAATTAAGATGGAGCCCGGTGTCAGATTCAGCCTCGCCCCTGCTAATTACCAACAAATGATTTATTCTGTGATGATTCAGAGTCTCCCGCCGCCGTAGTTTGGAATGGCAGACAGCTGCGCACATCTGCAGTCAACAACACTTTTGTTGTGGATAAATCATTTGATTATGTCGCCAGCAGGAATGACGGAAAAGAATGAACAAGTTTCTCTTTGCATCTGTTCTCCTGCAGCTTATTGATTCTTGTTTGTGTTTCTAATAAATGATTTTTCTGCCCCATTTTTAAAAACCAAAATAAGCAACAGTTTTAATAGTTGAAACCTTTTTGTCCTTTTCGTTGAAAATGTATGCACCAACAGACATTTCTAGTACACTTTTTTGTTTCCAACCTGACATAGCAGGAGATATTTGACAGAAAATGCTTTTGACATCTTTTCCTTTATTAAGTTAATTGCCTGTGAATGGCCACTAGAGGGCAGTAAATACCAAGAAATGCCTCAAATTTCTGATTTGCACCACACAGCAGCTGCAAAGCAATTGATTGTTTTGAATTACATGAAAATCCATGACATAATTTCAAAAATAAACTACATTTTTTGTTATTTTTAGGAGGACGTGATACCAATAAAGTGTTAGGACAAAGTGTGCATTATCCCTGAGCTGTGTGTCTTTTGTTAAAATGAACTGTGAGGGATTTATCCATCAGGAGTGTCTACCTCCACACCACCAACGCCTGGATATGAACCAACTCTTCTTGTGGATTCATTTCCAGCTCGGCAGAACGGGCAACAATAGATGATTCATGTCTTATTGTTCATTCGCTTAAATAGCCTCTGTTGTTTTTGCCAGTTTGGAAGGCGGCCAGATATCTGAATATGTTCCCATATTCCTGCCTTGTTTTTGCTCATTGTTGCTTTGTGTAAACACTGGAAATGATGGACCTGGAGGAAAAATGGGAAGCTTTTCTTTTCCCTTTTTCAATCACCACATGAAAAAAGAAGACGCTTTTTGTTTACGGGCGAAGCAAAAGTGGAAATGATTGGTTGCAGACGCTCTCGGCTTTTGAACCCGCGGACTGCACAATGAAGTGATGGTCTATGGTATCATTATGCACGTTGCTGAAACAAAGCGGCCTGATGATAAACGATTGGCTGTCCCAGAATGGATCTGCAGCACATCCAGAAGTTGTGGACGCTCAATCTTTGGGGAGTCGCTGGCGAAAAAACATGCTGTTCAGTACAGCTAACCCATAAATGAGAGATGATTTCAAATTACATCTGGAAAGAAAATGTGTTCAAGACATTGGAACTGAGGTTTCTGTCTGAAATATGAAGACGCATCAGTGGTTTAAGATGACTTTTGCTGGGAAGGTGTTCGTCCAAACCCCCCGAAATGTTGCTGTTTGTAAAATAATCCATAAAAACGGATAGAAATGAACTCTCCATTAAAGGGACTTTAGGATTTCTGGTAATAAAAACCAACATGGAAGCTGGAATAACATGAACAAATCTCTCCAGATGAGGATTGGTTTGGGTTTTGTTTCTGTCCCACCAAAAAACAACAACATCTGAATGTCAATCAAAGCTGGTGATTCTCACACTCCGATCATCTTTAATCTAATGTCAAAGCATTCCCAGTGCTATTTTACTTATTATTATCCTGTTTTTAGTCCAAATCAGAACATAGATTCCGCAGAGCTGCAGTAGTTTATCAGAAATGCACTTTAAAGCCTAAACGTCTGTGTGGATGTCCTCCATCATCAGAAAAATCCCACAAGAAGGTGTAATAAAAACAAAAAAACAACATTTTTATCTGAGTGGGTCTGTAAAGTTTCACGTTCTGACCGAGCAAAGCAGAAACTGCAGCTGTGGGGATTTTAGATGATCGTAATTTAGGAAATTTGCTATTTACTCCCCATATTAGGCAGATAATAATAATAAAAGGCCTTCAATTGAGGCTTTTTCTCATCTTTTGTTGTCAAAATTTTAAAACTTTTCACCTTTCTAGATATAAATTGTACCATATTTGTGCTTTCTCTGTTATCAATCCACCAAAAAACAATGCAAACCTTCTTTATTTTCAGTTTCGAGTCTATTTTAGGGACTTTAAAGACCCACTATGATGAAAATGATGTATTAAATATGTTCTTGTGGCATTTTTCTGAGGATGAAGGACACATGTAAAGAAAACTGTGCTTAGAAAATGGATTTTCTGAGAATTAATGTTTTCAAATTATTGTGAATCACGAGCAGACAAAAAAATGCAATTAAATAAAAGTACTTGTGATGTAGAAAATACACTAGGCGAGTCAGAAAGTCGCTGCTCTAAGCTCTCAGCAATGCTGCTCTACGGAGACAATGTCCTAGAAAAAACAACAAAGGTTCTTGATTTAGGCTGAAAACTGCATAGGAGGTCTAGTATTAGGACATACCAGACCTTTAGTAACGCTTCAAAAACAGATCAAAAGACGATCAGTGAATGTTTTAGGCCAATCATCCTAATCTGGACAGACCAGAATAATAAAATCATGTGTCTCTCTGGACACCAGGATGAGACGCTGTCTTTAAATTAATGATGAGGTCTGACCTCCTAAAGGTCATCTCATGAACCGGCAGGAGGGGGTTCATTTGTGGCAATAAAACATCCCAGCAGTGAAAGCTCACCTTGTCCGCGGATCCACCCAACATTAAGCCAGGTCCCTCCTAATTCAGCATCATGACTCTAATGGGATTGCACCCGGGCCAATTTATCGCCACCAGGGAATTGAGGTTACATACAGTGGGCGAGGGGTTAATTGTGAACAACTGAAGAGGTCACAGGCATGTGTGTGTGCGCGTGTGTGTGCTGAGCAGGGCCGGACCTTTGCAAACGGTGGGGTGGATTTAAACCAGCATCCTTGGGAGAAGATTTATCCACAGCTTGGGACACGGCGACAAATAGCGCTGATAGGTGGAGGCCTCTCGCAGCAGAGTCCGGCCCGGATGACAAATGGGCCGCCGGCTTGCGGGTAAAATAGGATGCCAGAGCGTCTTCACTTATCACTGAGTCAGGTCCTTCCTCCATCCAATCCTCTCCTGACACCCAGCTGGGACTTATTCGCCTCTCGGTTTTAGTCCCTGCTTCTCCTTTCTCTCCTATCTGTCTCACTTCCACCCTCTTGCCTCTCCTCCGCTCCTCGCCAGTATCTCCCCGGCCCTCTCAGCCTCCCATATTATGCTGCCAGATAAGAGAGGGGCCCGACTGACAGGGACCCCAAATTAATTTACAAGCAATGATGCCGTTGCCGGGCTGATAGAACAGTCTTTGTACAATATGAAGGGACGGGGCGTGATGCTTTGAGGCACAGAGGAGCCTGGTGCTATCTTTGTAATTATAGGAGGAGACTTTGATCCTCCTCGCTCCTTCTGCCTCTCTTGGCTTTTTTTATTTTTGGTGATAAATGTGGCAGAAATAGCCCAGGAGATGAATTCGAGTTCGGTGGACGGCAATGAAGAAATCAGCCGGGTTCTTTCTCAAGGATCTTCTGCTGCGTAAATGTTAAAGATTGCTCCCCTTCTTCTACAACCGGGGTTCCATCCATGACACACCAACACCAAAACTCTACCGGGATGTCGTTTCATAAATCAAATCAAACTTTATTTATAAAAAAAGAAAAAGCGCTCTCATACATTGCACAACTCGAGGCGCTTTAACATCTCGAATGAAACAAACAAAAAAAAGAAAAATATTACAATAAAAACACAACCCACCCTTCACCCTTCCCACTCCCATACGACCCATGACCCAAGCAGAAAAAAACAAGGAGAAACCCAAAAAACACAGTTTGTTGAAAGGTCTTATTTGTTTACTAGAAAATACGGCGGCAAATTCCCTGCTCTGCTCCATTCTGATCATCCACTGTCAGACAAATGGATCCATGAACGTCTTTGTTTTCCTCGTCTGAGCTGGAATCTGGATCTGAACTGCACGGCTGGAGAGCTACAATATTGTGCGCCATTTTGGTGGCTCTGCTTGGGGCTGGAAGCTAGCAGGAGACCATGTATGAATGACGGATGAAGGGAAGTTGTCCCGGCTACAACTCAGAGGTGAATGTCTAGTGAACTTTCGCCACTCTGCAGAAACTAAGTCTTAAAAACAACAACATGCTTTTCGGTTTTGGCGTAAAAACGGCATCATCATAATTAAAAGATCACTCGGAAGAAAAGATGATTGGAGCGAAACTGACTCACATTTGTTATCGATAGGGTTATTCATATAGATAATTATGATCGTCCAGGAGGACGAGGTGAAGTTTAATAAATTTGGTTTCGTTCTTCACTCTCCTTACTTAACCCTTCAACACCCGACTTTAACGGGTTCAACTTCAACCGTTTAAGCAATGATTGTCATTCCAACAGATTATGAAGCAGAGAAAAGCTGTTTAGCGCTGATATGCAACATTTCATTTTATCATTTTCTATTCCGTTTAGTCCCTTTCGAGGTCATGAAGGCAGGGGACACCCCGGACAGGTCGCCAGTCTGTGACAGGGTAGAATGTCCACAATCAAACACCCATTCACTCGCAGACTCACAACTATGGACAATTTAGAGTTGCCAATCAACCTATGAAGCATGTTTTTGGACGGTGGGAGGAAGCCAGAGATCCCAGAGAGAACCCACACATACACGGGGAGAACATGCAAACTCCACACAGAAAGGTCCCCCATTGATGTTGTGTTTTTCATGTCCCCCTGTCGGGACTTGAACCGGGGGCCTTCTGGCTGTGAGGCAAGAGTGCTAATATGTAACATGCTAACCCTTTAACACCGGGGCCGGGGCCGTCGCCGGCTAAATAGCACACGCTCTTTTACGTACTGTAAATCTTTGACGTCTGCAACCTCAAGCTCTGGAGCCACATGTGTTACTTCCAAAACCTCCACTGTGGCTCTATGGCAAAAGAATGAAAACAAATTTATATACATTTTCAAAAGTAAGTGTTATTTATTTAGCACAGATTTTGTTTAACTTAGTCAGGTATATGAGTTTATTACTGAGGCGCATTCATAAGATGCTTGCATCACACTGATTTAAGAGGCACACACTTCAAACTTTGGCAAAGTGTTTGTGAGCTTTGTCTGTGTTTGGAAACAGTTGAAGGCACAATTTCAGGTCAACAACAGTAGAAAGAGGATGAAGACACACAAAGGCGTGACGAGAAAAATGACATAACAGGAGCGGACTTACCATTAGGCAAAGGTAGGCGATTGCCCAGGGCCCCCAACTCTCTAGGGGCCCTGAGCTGAACACTTCATGAAAGTGTCTAAAATAAAAGTAAGGTCCATCATTATTTAACTCCATAAAGCCATAAAAAACCAACACACCAAATCAATGAACCAGCATGAGACCGATCAAGTAAATGTGTTTGGTCCTCCCCCGTCCTTCCTCAGCGATGGTATATTCCCGTCAACAGCAATCCAGGAGCTTTCAGTTCCTGGTTGAAGCACGTTTCAAGCAGGGAGGATTTTTCCTGTTGGTGTTGCACAAAATTCCTTTGAATACACAATTAGAAAAACAAAAAAGTACTTTTTGGAGTCATCTCAGGTGAAACTTAATTTAGTTTTTAATGTTTTATTTAATACTTGGAAATTTTACATTCACAAGATCAGATTTTCAAAAATCAAATCTCTCTTTTTTACGTTTCACAAGAACATTCGCTTTTATTTTACCTCACCTAAAGTCATGAAAAGAAAAAATACAAGAAGAATTTCCACTTTTGTTCATGATCGGCTAATAAGTTCCACTACAACTCCTTCAGTGTTTAATTACTTGTGTGCTTTTTCACTTTACTAAATTGTTCTTTTTATTGTTTTTAATATAGGAGCAAAACATTAGTGATTGTCAGTAAAGTTCAATAGGAGTTCAATAGGAGTCCATTATGTCATGTTTCTCTCTGACTGGCTGCAAACATGGCGGATGTAATATCATTAAGTTGGACTTTCGATTAAATCAGAAAGTATTGAGTAATGGATGATTATTACTGCTAATTAATATTTTTTTTTTTTATCAATGGTCTTTAGATAACTTTTGGGCAGGAAAACCACAACTCCATTTGGCAACACTGGCAAAGATGAAATGATGATTCAAAACAATTGAATCGGTTAGTTCAAAAGGGGCCCAAGTCCAACAGGTTTGTTATTCCAGGAAATGATTTTAATTGCAAAGCTTAAAGGGAGTCTACACCAAATGATTAATACTTTACCCAGATTTAGCAGCAGTTCTTATCTTACAAATGCTATAATATGAAGCACCTCACTTTTATCATTTCAGAGGACTAGCAAACTAAAATCTCTGGACTTGGGCCCTTCTTGAATTAAACAGCGGTGCTGCCATATTGGATAACTAGTGCTGCCATCTATGGGATAAAGCAAAACCCATCCGAGGGAGGCCTAAGTCCAGGAATTTTGCACTTAATGCATTTTAAATGTCAAGCATTGTCAATACATTACGACAGACTTGGGACTTTTTTACACAGAGTCAGATAGCTTTTTCCCTTGAAGACCATAGAACATATTATATCTCTATTTTGAAAAATTGTGGACTTGGGCCCCTTTTGAACTAACCGATTTAATTATTAAAAATTAGTAAAATGAGGCAAAGTGATCCGAGCGGCTGTGAAGAAGAGAAAAAGGCAAAGAGAGAGCAAAACATAAGTTGAAAAACTTCCAAAAGTGTTGGTAGACAGATAAAAAAGCTGTTTCTTTTGTCCTCTTTAGTAAAACCTGAAAAATTAAAGAAAAGACAGAAAATCATCATTTGTTCCTTCTAGGAAGTGAAAGATTAAAATGTAGTGTATTTAATAAATGTATTTTTTTTTCAAATAAAAATAGTGTACAGAATATAAAACACATTTGTTTAACATTTAATTGATATTTGAGTTTTTAAAATCTTACCAAAACATTTGGATTCTTGACATTGTCTAAATGTGGACCAGTAAGGAAGTTATTTGACATTTTACCCCATAGGTAAGAATAAAAAATAAATAAATACAACCACTGTAGAGGGCCCCATGATATGGTTTGCCTGGGGCCCCCAAACTGCTGAGTCCGCCACTGATTTTTGACTTGCTTTGTGGGTTTTCAATGGACAATTGCAAAAGGAATTAACATCCCCTTTATCCAAAAGGAAACATTTTTTATTAAGGAAAAAACACATTCTCTATTTCTGTTTTTATTTATGTAAAAAATAATTTGTGTGGCATAAAGTAACATAAACACAAAGTAATGTGATGTTTTTAAGCATTAAGTGAGCCTTTGCGACTACGAGTTTTGGTCAAGGAGAGTTTGTCCCACATGGTTTACCTGATCAACGCGAATCATCGGATTCTAATGCAGAGTAAAGTAGCTGTAACGCTATACTTTTTTTTAGCTTGTCCTGAACAAAGCAAGGCCTCTTGTGAACAGACTTTACTGTTACAGTAGGAGTTTATTTGATCTTCTGACACACGAGGTGCATATTTGTATAAACCCCTTTTGTATTTATTCATTATAACTATGTTTTTATACATTTTTAATTGGACCGGACAAAAAAAAAGGAGAGAGGTGAAATGGTTTTTATATCAAAATACCTTCTGGGAGGTCTTCAACCCTGTAACGTCGATGTATTGACAGAAAGTTCAAATTTTGCAGAATTTTTAAAATCTTTTGATGAAATCCCACCAAAAAATTGCAATGTCATTTTTTATGAGATACAGATAGTATCAATTATGACTCCTTAGTTAGGATTTAAAAATATTGACATTTAACCCAATGTCTCAAATTTGATCCACACATTTTAAACACGATGTAACTGCATTAAAAAAATAATTATCAAAAAAATTACATTCTTTCAATGCAGCAAGTTGCCATTTAAAAAAATGAATAAGAACAGATGAGTTATTCTCACCATAAAGTTTTAAAAATTAGCAAACTGATTCCAGCCAGAAGTATTTTTGAGATGTCATGGGGGCAGCCATATTGAAAAACCCTTCTACTGACCCTGGTGGCATGATGATGCACTACAGGGCAGAAAACATGGACTATTGATTATATAGGGTTAACTATTGGGGACCAGCAACCTTTACCTACTGGCCACGTCTTCTATTGACCAAAATTTAATTACCAGAAGAACCGTCTGCCTTGTGACCTCTATAAAAATGGAGATAGTCTTGTTTCTATTGTCGCAAAACTGCACAGAAACAACAAACGGAGCCGCTGCCATGAAACATGCATCTACATAAATTACCGGCTTTGCTTTAGTGCCTAAGAATAGCAGTGGCCTGAAGACCGGGCTCCTCTGATGGAAATACTGCATGGGTGTCCTTCAAACATCTCAGGAATGGATCTGTTCCCGCAGTCTGAAGGCGAAATGCTTTGTGAGCTGTGAAATGGGTGATTTGTTTGCGGGGCAGCTGCAGGCAGTAACGCAGCTCTGCCCTGATGGCCGTCCAGCAATCCGACACAGATAAAGTCGATTTGGGCCCACTTAACACGTTGACGTCGGATTCCCAGCATCATGAGTCGCTGCTCTCAGGCTCGTGGACTTGGCCCCGATGTGGAGTAACACTCTCGCCGAGACGGAGGAGTGTAAATCCGAAGCTGAAAACTCCATTAAGCGGAGTCGGCCATGCATCCGCGGGCTCCAGTGCCAGACAGCTCTGTAAATCACCTCCCTCCTTCCAGCTCCACTGAGGAAAACAATATGGGCACTGTCTTGGTACCGATCACCCGGCCTGCGGGTCACACACCCCCCCGGCTCTGGCTGCTGCTGCATCGTGAGACCAAATGCTCTGATCCAGGTTGAACTAACCGCTGACATGTGCACCTGTCAGATATGGGCTGCTGCAGGTCTGTGCGCTCTTCTTCGTGCACGGATTTCTCTGTGGGTGAGCTCTGCAGAATGTGTGGCACTCTCCCAAACTTCTACAGGTTTATTTGAATTTATGTTGTTTTTTTCTGAGCAGGAGCTGCTTCCATCGTCCTCGCACTTGACAGTAAGTCTAATTCCTGGTTTCGTTCTGCCTCACAAACACACACAGACACACACACACAGACACATACACACACACGGTCTGTAAAGTAAACGGATTTGGAGTGTGTCCGTCCGTCCTAATCCGCTGGCCAGTAAAGGCTGACCGAGGCCTAGCAGGTGCGAGACACTTGTCTGTGGAATGTGTGCAGGGCCAGACTCAGACCTCCCACCAGGCCTGTGTGTGTGTGTGTGTCTATGTGTTGTGTGTTTTTATGTGTGTGTGTGTGTGGCAACTACCATCTGCTGCCAGGCTAATTTCAGATTTTCTCAGCACCAAAGCCTTGCATTGTTGTCTGCTGGGGTAAGTTGTTAGTTGTGATGTCACTATCAGCAAACCTGACTGTTAACGAAGAGAAGGATGTAATTCACGTAGAGCTAAATTTATCGGTTTTTCTGTTATTCTATTAATTTTTTTGAAATTTTGTTCCCTATTGAAAGGCTTATAAAAGGGTTTCACAATCGATGCCCAGACTTGAAAAAAAAATCTTGTAAGAATCCAGAAATACTTTGCCACAGAATTCCTGCATTGTGATTTTTATTGTCTACACAAATCGCGTAAGTTCTATTAAAAAAAGAAACACAATTTTTTTGATTTATGCTGACTTTCTGTAAAATATATAACAGTACTGCATCATAAATCTTAAATTTATGCTTTTAATCTGCATCATCTTAAATTTAGCGGTCAGAAGTTATAGTTTTTCAAAATAAAACTTTCTTCACAATCAGATTACCGGCTGTCCCAGGAACCTGGTCCGCGGCCAAAGGGTAGGGGGCAGCCGCCCTAAAGGTTCTGTTAAGGGTGATGCTTATGTGAGTAAAATGCATATATTTATTGTATCAATATGACCAGAACTTGTGGTTTGATCTGTCTCAGACTAAACGTTTTACTTAAAGTTGACGTAAAAAATTTGGATTTATTTCTATGTTTTTCTGCTGCAACAACATGCAGCTTCAAATGAATCAGCAGAAACCTGCTTTAATGTAGATTAATGCTACCTGCCCCGCGCTCTGGCGTCCTCGGTGGACGGCAATTAAGAGCAATAATCACCTTTTCACGGTCAGCTCCCTTAGTGGGTCATTATCCTCGCCCCCCTGCAGCCAAACAGGCGATGAACTTCTGTGGGGTTTTGTGCTGTTTTATTCTGAAAAGCAGAATGTTAGGGGGCTTTCGGGCTTTCCACGCATCAAAGATTCGGTGGTAAAAGGTTGAGTTATTTCTCTTCCCCGGTTTCCTAACCGCTCCTTTTCCTCGTTTCTCTCATTTTTCCTGGTGTCAGGATGACTGATGGTGGCCAGCCGAATCGGGTGTCCGGCATTATGCCTCCGACAAATCGTTGCGACCCGCTCGGCCAGGCCTTGGACCAGACAGAAATCAATATTTCACCATTTAAAATCTATCAAAGGAGGATTTTTTTTTTTTTTTGAGAGTACCATAGCGTTCCTTTCCACCCACCACCTGGCAAACCTCCCCCCCCCGCCTCAACTCTCCTCCACAGGCACTGAATCAGACACTCTGTGGTTACAAGCAGTAATCAATAAGCCTGCACCTTCACAGATCTTAACCGCAGTTGCCTCGGAGCGGTGATGGATGGCGAGGAAGGTCGCGATTCATTTCGTCAGGCCATTAAGCCCGTGGATTTTGTCCACTTCATCCTGCGGATGATAATTTTTCACACTCCATAAGAAGCGCAGATGGAGGGAAGAGGAGGCAGAGGCGAGGAGAAACAAGGGAGCAGTGATGGACAAGAGGAGACAGCAGGACAAAAGGGGAGGACACGCAGGAAAACGCAGAGGAGAACCAGGAGTGAAACCTTTGCCGAACGACTAAAATGAGCCAAAACGGCGAGAAGCTGAAAGACGGTGTCTGTGCTGGCGGGTAAACAAATCAGTCAGGGGGGAAATTGATTTTTTTTCCCTCTCACACTGAAAGAGTTTTATCTCTGTAAGGCACACAAGGGCAAAGTAAGCATGAACAAGACTCGCTAGTCAAACATATTATGTTTACAAAACAGCAAAGTGGTAAATTAGTTGAGCTATGACGCCCTCCACTTCTGCCAAGTGAAATATGTCCTACTTTTCATAACCTGCGCCTCCTCCTCCGAGCTCTGAGGTGGACTTCCGTCCCGTCTTCGCCTTCTGTCGCTAGCTCCAGATCATCCGTTGCTTCCCTGTCTTGGCCCGGCTCCCACGGACCCACGGCGCTCCCGTTGGACGGGCCTCGCCTCGGAAAACAAGCGACAGCTGCTTGGCGTGCGGCTGTGTGTGCGTTGGTGGTGTCCCCCTTCATCCTGGTCTCGCCCCATATGCCGGCGTCCTCACCTGCTGGCAGGCCGAGATTATGAGCTAGGAGCTCTTATTAAAAGTGGATTTGTTTACCCTCCCGCTTACAAGAGGCCGCCACAAAAACAACCAGGCAAACCGGCGGAAACACTCGGAGGAGCGCAAAGCGGAACTTTATTTAAATGACAAAAACCTCAAACATTTTCAGGTTTATTTAGCTCTAAAAGTAAGTATTTAATGAAAACAAAGCGCAAAAATGCCAATGAAAAACATTTAAACAACAACCAATCAGGATTCTGTTGGAGTCATGTGACAGGGATGAGCCAATCCGTGGCCGTAAGGCAGAGTGCTAAACTATTAGAAAATGAAATGTCCAAATAAATGAGCTACTCATTCACAAAAGGACACAGATGTCCTAAAACGCTTGTTTTCAAAGAAAGTTACAGGACGACAAATCTATTGTTGGTTTTTTTATCAACACACAAATATTTGATTAAAACAGAAAGAACCATTCGAAATGACACATTGGATGATAGTACTGCGCCACATTTAAAAATAACAATATTGCGATGTTTTTAAAAAAAGATTCTGTCGCAATAAGAAGCTTAACGCACGACGCTCATGCTAGCCATCAAGTAAAGACCAATTTTTTTTTAAAGTATATTTTTTCCTTTATTTTCTGTACTTGCTTGAATCTGACCTAACTGTCCAACCCCTAAAAAAGATGATTATTCACATCTCACAAAAACAAAAAGTATAATAATAAAAAACGCACAATACAAATTTTTTTCTTTTCTAAAGAGTTAGGAAATATTTACAAATGTCCTTGTTTAAATGCTGATTCACCTGACAGTTGTAATGTTTTGTATATTTTTTGTGCCTGTAAATGCAGACAGGTTAACACAAACGCTAAAACTGCTCAACGCCTTTTTTGTTGTTTGTTATTTTGCTGCCACACTCGCGCTAATGTGCAAAACCCGAAACTATTCAATAAATCGGTTAAAAGAAAATGAAAAAATTTAAATTTGTAGGTAAAAATTTAAAAAAATGTTTCAGTTTTGTTTATTTTAAAGTAAAAATGCCACCTGTATTTTTTTTTTACATGTGTTCTGAGTAGACATCAAGTTTCACGTCTGGTTCATCTGTTCAACAAGGCAACAATTTTACTTTTTTACGGATTTTCACAATAAGACTCAAACTATGACCCTCAAGGTCACGTGATCAAGAGAAATTTCCTCCATATTATTTTTGGAATAACATTAAAACTGCTTCAGTTCATTTCCTTTAAAAAAAAAAAAAAAAAAAAAAACGTCAGTGTTTTTAAAGGTTTAGTTTAGTTTATGGTGGTTGCCACATGTTAAGCCCCTTGTGGGTTTTTGGCAACCATCCATCACATCCGCATTGTTGCATATTCTGTTTTTATTTACTTTCTTGATATGTGATAAATGAAATAAATAAATAAATAAGATAAAACAGTTTGGTCTAAATTAGGAAAAATCTGACAGGAAAAGAACTGATCTAGGCAAGTTTTTAGATAAAGTAAGTTTTATATCTATAGATGTTTTTTAAGAATATAATTGTGTTTAATACAGAAAAATACATTACAGCTGGATTAATTAAAAAAAAAACATTTATTTTAGGACTAAAAGCTTGAGTACAATAGATGTTTTTAAAGGAATAGCAAACTTGTAATTAGACACACATTTTTATTACAAGTGGCCTCTAAACAGGAAGCACACTTATTTACTTACCATAATAATTAAAAAAAAAGTCTGGATCTGGAATAAGAATTTAATTCATACAAGAGGTAGGTTTTTACTGCTATAGTGAAAGAAAATAACCTGTTTTTTCCAATAAATTTGTAGGAAATATTTCAAATTTTAGTTCTGACAGGGAAAAATATGAATTAACATTCAGACAGTAAAATGAAATTGCTTCTTAAAATGGTAAATCAGCAAATTTCTTTAATAATCTGTGTTGTTTCAGCTCAATGACCTCCACCTCCCTCTTTTTTCCCCTCTGTTTGTGGATGCCGGCACCGACCCATTTTTTTTTTGTGCTTCTGTCTTCTTATTTACATCTCATTTTTCATCCCTCCACTTCACCTGTTCCCTTCTTTCCTTCTTTTCCTCCATCTTTTCCTTTGTTTACCCCCTTCCCCTCCGCTGTTTGTACTTCTCTTTCTCCCCCTGCTTCCCCCCCCCTCCCCATATTTGTCACTGTCTCGGAGGCGATGTGCAGAGAGGGGCAGAGATGGAGAGCCGGAGAGGCGGCGGTACAGTAGAGGCAAAAACGGCAGAGACAAATTGGACAAGAAGGAGGGAGAAATGAGGAGAGATGGTGGGAGAGATTGAGAGCGAGGGAAGAGAAAGGTGGAGAGGCAAAGTCAGCATCTGTCACTGAAATTAATGGGGAATGTGACAAGTTATGGAGTCGCAACGGAGAAGGAGGGTGGGAGCCAGGATGGGAGTCTGCAGCCTCGTTGGTTCTAGCAGGGAAACGGCTGATTTGGTTCTGATTATGTTGCTGCGTCTAATGTTTTATTTTTCTCGCACAAAACCCAGATGTACCTTCACTGAGGTGCAGCCTGAAACTGGCAGCTCATTACAGCCCGACTGCGCTTAAAGTCTTGATTTGGTGTTAATTTACTAGAAAAACTAACAGAAAATGTCTTAAATTTGATTTTTTTTTTTGAAAGAACAAGTTAGTCAAACCTGCACAGTTGAAATAAACAAGAAAATGAATACATTTCTATTTATAATCATGATTTTATGACGATATAATTCCAATAACCCAGACTTATCTTACTGTTTCAGCTGAATGGGTTAAATAAAGTTTCATATTTCAAAACTGGCTCATGGATCGGGAGGGAATCTAATAAGCCGACGCGGTTATTAGTCTTTCTGCGGCAGCAGAGGAGCTATCTGCACAACAATGCAGGAGTGTGTCTCATTTGGGTTTATCACGTCCACATCAGCAGGCCAGAGCAGAGCCGGACGGCCAGCAGGGGGCGCAAACCTCCTGGTTAAAGTCTGATACCTGAGGAGCGGCTGGAGCTGCAGGCCTCAACCTCTGGCTGCTCAGGGCTAGATTTCTGGTTTAAATGTAGATTGAAAAAAATAAAATAAAGCACAAATACATAAAAATGTTTTGTAAAATAAATTAAATGTTTAAAAGAATGTGAAGAAAAAAAACATTTTTTTTAAAGGGATGTATTATTTTAACAGTTCAAATCTTAAATAAAATATAATAAACACACATGAATTTATTTAATTAAAACAAGATATACAATTAATAAATTTGTATTATATGAAAAAAAAATTAATAAATAATTTATATAAAAAAAATCCAAACTTAATGGATATTTAGTTGAATTGCACCAAAACAAAATAAATCATAGAACTAAAAAATAAAAAATGTCCTTTTATTAATAAAAAAACACAGTGGAATTCAGCAGCAGGTTAAGCTGCTCAGAGGCGGGGACAAAAAGCCAATTTCCTTTCTGCTTGTCGCCTTTTGTGCTGGAGAACATTGGAGGATTGAACCCGTCAATCAAGGCTCGAGGCCCCGCGGCAAGACAATGCCGGAAAGGTCGGCGCCTTTGAAGGGGCTTTTAATGGCGTTTTAGTTCAACAAAAAAAAGTGACCCCTGTTCATGTGACCAAAACATGCAACGTGTCATGTCGAGCGGCGGACAAATTGAACGTTTCCTTCAAACTTTTATCTCCTCGCCGCGGCTCCTTGATGGGCCCTTCAAATAGAATTACAGATGCACATTTGCGGCGAACTATAAAACATCCTCAGTGAATTTGTGCACAAGTGCCGCCATGTTTTTGTAGAAGGATTCCCACATTTAATTGGATTTCCCTTTCGAAGACAGCGGGAAAAAAAAAAAAAAACTTCCCTCAGCCGGCCAAGCATCACGGACATCAAAGTGAAGACATTGTTTGGGAGGAACAATGGTTGCCGTCACAGTCCAGGAGTTTGTGTGTTATTTGCACTCCGAGAATCCCCCTCTGACGGCAAAATCACTGGATTATCAAGCCAGCAGATGCAAACTGCAGAGAACAATATCATCTGTAAACCTCGGCGGGGGCAATCCTCCGAGGCCCGTCTGCAGGGGGGGGGGGGGGTATAGACAAAGAAAGTCAGGTCTGGAAACTCATGTCTGCTTCGATTCCACTTTTCCTGCCATTTAGTCAAAGCCAGGGCTTGAATAAAGAAAAATGATTAAACTTGTGTTTAAACTGCTGGTAGTTTCAATTTTAAGTCAAGCGGTGACCATCTGTCCACCCATGAAGGGTTAAAAAGAATCCAAGGAATGATCCGGACGGTCCCAGTCAGCTGTGAGCATATGGGAATGCCATCAAGCTCTGATGTGCTGTGTCGACATCCTCATAACCTCTGGGATGCTTCAGCCGTGGAGGTCTTGGCTGCCAGGCCTTCCCTGCCGCCTGAAGGCTGCAAGAACATCAAGACAAGCTGGAGGGTCGGATATAAGTTTAGCCCCCCCGATGAGTTGGTGGCATTCAACACATTTTATGGGATTATATTCCCCTCGCAGAGCGGCTGGGATTAGGAAATAGTCGGCTTGAAAGGCAGAGATTCCTGGGAGAAAGTGCGCCCCGGCTCCTGCCGGCCAAACAGGAAATCAATACGGATCAGAGTAATGGCAGAACACACAAACACACAGTGAGGTTCAGTGAGGAGGACTAACACTAATCACTCCTGATTAGCCGCAGATCAACAGAAGGCCAACGGGATTGATCTGTGGGTCAATTAATGAGCCTCATTAATGAAGTTTGGCAGAAACAAGAGAGGAAAAAGGAAAAGAGGCCAAAACAAAGAGACCACAGCAGCCCAAGAAAGAAGTCAAGGAATCTGAGGATACTACTGTATCAAAGACCTAAAAACACATCTATTGGAGCTGAAGCACCCAAACAAAGCCCAAAACCAAAAATCTTTTATTTTGAAGGTTGTTGTTTTTTTTTATTCCAAAACTACGGTGGCCCTGAAGTGCTAATCGCCAACCTTTCCTGGTTTCGTCTTTTTCTTTGTTCGTAACAATTCGTTTTAGATTCTGAAAATTACTTTTGTTTTCCTAAACGTTTTTTTACGGAAACTGGAAAAGGTAAATAGAACGGGACATCACTGACCGAACGGTGATGTTTGTCTTTTGTCATTTGTAATTTTTCGAAAAAACTCAAATGTTATCAACCCATCACACTTACCTTATCCGGTCTCTTACTGTGTTTCTTTTTTTTTTTCTTTTTCTTTTGGTTTCTGGAAATTACTTTTGTTCTCATTTTTATTTCAGTTCTTGTTTTTGAAATTGTGTTTTCGTTCCTTGAATTCTGATTAGAAATATTTGAAATGTACGGTGGCCGACGGGGCTCACACTACATACAAAAGAAACAACGCAACGACATAAACCGCAGCACAACGGAAATGACGGAAAAAGAGAAAATGAGGATTTTTTTTTCCTAAAGGCGGAAAAAAACAATTCAGTTCCAAACTATTCGGTACAACGTAGTATTAGGGCCATTTAAAAAAAAAAGGTAAAATTACGAGATTTCAAGCTGTAAATTTACGAGAAAAAGAGTCGTAATTTTACGAGATTGAAGTGGAAGTGAGCATACAGCGCAGCAAGTGAACACTACGCAGCAGCAGAGCAGACTGACTAAACTTAGTTGAACAGGTGAGATGAATGTTAATTGATAACGTTCCAAATGTTTGGAAGCTCATTTGTTTGATTTATGGATTATAAATGTTTTATTTATTGATTGGAGGTTTGCAGGATCTCTGCAGCCGTTGATGAAGGCATCGGTGTACCTGAAGCCGTCCACTTCAATCCTCCATTAAACACAAGATCTCTACTTTTTGGCATTTTCAACGTTCTAAAGCTAATATAACAGACTATTTTCATTCCTCTTTATTGTTTTATGTTGAAACAGGAGGTTTCATCTGGAGGAGGGGGCGTATGTAACACTGTTTACTTCCGCTTTGGTGTTCGGATGACAGGTTCTTGACGTAAGGTGACAAATGAACCTCATGGTTTGTGAATGAAAAGGAGAATAAAGTCTGCAGCGGTCCGCTACACCCAAACGTGTCTCTGAGCTCCTTATTTTACAGATGAAACTCCGCTTTACTGACGCGGAACCCCCGGAAAGCCAGCTCCATTGACAATAATCTGATTTTGAGTCGCCAAAAAGTTCAGAATCTCTTTGTTTTTAAACCTATCGGGAAATAAAGCTTCCCAAAACGCTCCACATATTTCATCTTCAAGCTAGGCTCCGATAAACGAAAAACTTTGGTGTTTTTTCCTCGTTAATCTATGACTTTTTTCTCGTAAATTTACGAGATTTTAAGCCGTAAATTAATGAGATTTCTTTCTTGTAAATTTACGACTTAAAATCTCGTAATTTAACAGTTATGACTTTTTTTCTCGTAAAAAAAAAAAGATAAAGCGCGTTAGATGCAGATGTCACTATGTGGAGAGCTGGGTAATTTTATATTTGTAAGAAATTACCTTGCCTAGTAAGAAAACACACATATTTAGTACAAATATCACGTATCTCTCAGGAGCGCCAAATAGTTTGAAACTGCATCATTTTTTTCCGCTTGTAGAAAAAAAAAGTCCTCATTTTCTCTTTTTCTGTCATTTCCGTTGTGCTGCGTCTTATGTCGTTGTGTTGCGGGTAATGCCGTTGTTTCTTTTGTAGGTAGTGTGAGCCCTGTCGGCCACCATAGTAACATAATGTTTTAGTATTTGTTTTGCTTATTTATTTGTTTTGATCTATAAAATGTTCATGAAGTGATTTCTCAGTGAGAATGGCACTTCAGAGCCACCGTATAAAAAGCCAAAGTCACCACTTCAGGTTTTTCTTACAGGACGAAAGACCAGGGATCAGCCAGGGGCCACTCAACCCCAACCCATGGGGGGACGACTTACAAGAATACAAAGTTAAAGAAATCTGACCTTTAGAGTGGGATTTAAATGAAATGGTGATTAAAGTTAATAAACAACAATTAATCACTTTTTTGGATGTGTTTTTTTACTTTTATGTTGCTTTTTAACAAACTAATATATAAACATTGTAGTTCAATTCGTTTAAGTTTCCATTCCAAATGTGTAGAAACAGTTTTTCTTTAAATTTTTTGTGTATGTCAAAATTGACTCATTCTCAAACTTTTTTTCTCCTAAATTGTGACATTTATTTCCCTTTAACTGCAAAGGACTGATTGAATAATTATTTTTAAAATAGGTTTGAAATAAAATAATAGTAAAATGAAACAAAAACTAAAATTAATTTATTTTAGGTGGACATTGAAAAAATTAGACCAAATTCCTACAAATAATATTAAAAAAAAAACAGGAGACAAAAAATATTAGAAGCTTTTGTTTTGAAATTAGTGAAGCCCCTCAGAAATTCAGCAATAACAACCAGCTCTAGTAAAAATGCAGTAATAATTAATTAATTTTAAACTCAGTAAAAACAGCAAATACTAATTTTTATGACTTCAAAAGCTGATGAAAAAAAGCTTGAACTTTCCACTCTTATTTTGTGAAATAAATAAAAACTGCAGAGTCCCATCAAAGCATTTTGAAAAACCTTCTTTTTTCTTCTTTTCTTACCTTGCGCCACATTGTAGCGCTCCGAAACGAAAACCAAAGGCTAAAAAAAAAATAGCGTTATTTAATGAAACTGCTTCTCTGCATTACAGTGGTTCGTGTGTCAGAAGACTAGATCAGTTTTTAAATTCTAACAGCTTCTCAGGAAGAATCAAGAAAAGGATGGAGGCTCTGATGTGACAGATTTCTTTTTTGTCTTCTTAATGGTCAGGTGATGCTGAAGCCCCTCCCATGCTAAACCAGGCTCATCAGCTGTTTTTAGCTGCTTGTAGGAAAGTTCAAACTTAAAATGAAGCAAAAATAACCTACATTTTTTTAGCAGGCAAACTTCCTTTCTGAAAATAAAAAAATTTGCAACTTGAATGATCGATACTATTTTGAAACCAAGGTTAAATGTGAGGGCGTTGAGGCCAAGGAGAAGTTTGAAACTGGCAAATGCAAAAAACACGTTACATAAAAAGCAGAATAGTATAGAACCTTTTTATCTGTTTACTTGTATTTTCTCAGACATTATAGTCTTTAAGTTTTACATTTTTGGTTTCCTTCCCAAAGTTGCAAATCTTTCAGACTTTTTTCTTTTTAACAATTCAGGACTTTTTTTGAGCACAGGTGAATGTATTGGTGTTTGCTTTTGACTGTGAAAAGTGCAGTTTTGGTTTTTCTTTTTGTATTAAAGAGCTGACATGGCTATACTCAGAAATTCCCACGCTGGAGATGCTAAAATCCAAAACACATGACATCTTCTCTGAAGCGGAAGTCTCAGGACAAGATTAAGAGAAAAGTTTGCACTTTTAGTTTGCACAAATGTGAAAAGAAACTCGGTAATTATATTAAAAAAAGTGGCACAAATGGTGGTGCATAATGCAGGAACTGAGCAGGAAAGGTCGTGTTTTGATGGCGGTTCTGGTCAGAAATGTATGGGTTTGAGCGGTGTGCAAAGACTTGTCTTACATTTTTGCATTAATTAGCCTCATGTCAGCTACAAACCAAGACATTTGTGTGTGATGCTCAAAAATGCAAAAGGTAACAATAAAGAAGATTCAGCATTTTTTGCTAGTTTCTCTTGCGTTACAAGGAATGTGTTCAGTGGCCTAGAAGTAGAGTGTCTGCCCTTGGAGTGGGAAATTGCAGGTTTTTATTTAAAAAAATATTATTTTTGCTTCCTATTGCTTCCTTGTTTTACCATGAATGGCTTGGATTGGGGATTAAACCACAAAAAAAAATTTTTTGTGTGTTTTTGCTGTTGTTGTTGCAATATAATGACCTTCTTCTGGTTAATCAACAATGCCACCACTAACCACAAAATATGGAAGAGTCCAAATGACATAAATCAATCATTTTAGGCTCTTTTACAATATTTCAAAAGAACAAGAAAATAACCAAACTGTTAACTTGGAGAGCTAACACACCACTGGTACCTAAATGAAACCTTTAGGGGTAAGGATTCTTTCTCATCAAGCAAAACTTTAGCAAATGTGACCATACAGAAACCACTGACTGTGAATACGAACTGGACATACTGACTCCTCCCCCCTGGCGTTCCAGTTAGGAAGTACCCACTGGCTCTAAGAAGCCAAAATTGCATAGATTTCTTTAGAGAAATAAACAGAGATTACTCATTCTATCTGTCAGGATGACCATTCTTTACTGCAAGTTGTTTAAGTTAAATGGCAAATGGCGTATACTTATATAGCGCTTTACAGTCACATTCACCCATGCACACACACATTCACACACTGATGGCGGCAACACCGCTGCCGAACACTGGCGGCAACCTCCCACCAGAGGCAAGGTGGGGTGCAGTGTCTTGCCCAAGGACACTCACTTCCACTCATGGGCATGCAAGGTGGTAATTGAACCTGCAATCTTAAGATCATGGGTCGACCGCCCTACCGCTGCAACACGAAAGCCCCTACATTACAAGTTACCAATTGACAATCAGATGTCTCCGTAAAAGCATGTGTTACCCGCTGGCCCCCACCTCGAATGTTTGATCGACAGTTTCTCCAGGGGGGTGTGGACTTCAAAGATGCTCACTCCTGATCGCCAACAGTAGTTGCCATAGAAACGTCGACTCGGACCAATCGCTGTTGACTGGCTCCAAGTGGCTGTATCTGTATTGGCTTCATTTTGGTGTAGCCGGAGGAAAGGCGTTTTCTATGGGTGATGTCACAGTTCTCCATATATACGGTCTAAGACAGAAACAAACCAAAACAGGAAGTCCTTAACAAAAATGCAACAAGGAAAATGTACTTTCTCGTTAAAACGTGAACTCTTTTTCCTGGGATGTCCAAACCTTTTGCAAAGTGGACCAGATTTGGTGAGGTGTGAGGGCCAACCAATCAGCCCGCATTCTAAATGCAAATAAACTATTTAATGCATTTCTAGGGAATGGGGCAATTTACATTTCTTGACATAAAACAGAAATAAATGTAAATACATTTTTATGAAAATGACTGAAAATTTACTTTGGGGACGAGTTGTTGTCATTGATTTACAATGGCTTATAATGTAGCCAATGACAGTCAAGACAGTGCTGGAGGTCACATATAATAGATTTATGACAAGAGCCTGAAGGCCGGTGGGAATTTGAATGACGGCCACGTTTGGCTGCCGGACTTTGGACATGCCTGCCTCGTTCTGTTCCTGTAAAGAAAACACAACAGTCCTTTTAACCTAAAAGCAACTTTTTAACCCTTTGAAGTCTCCACTTATGTGTTTGTCTAATGTGATGCAGATGAGGTGACACCATACAATAACACCACTGTTAAAAATGTACAGACTTTTAAAAACTCCATACATTCACTTCACAGTCTTGATTTGGCTTTAGTTCAGAAGAAATATAGAAGAAATGTATATATATATACTGTATATATTTAAAAAAATCATTTATTTCAAAGATAAGTGATAATCTGAATTTAAAATTCAATTGAAGTACATGTAATCCTAGGATTATTCTGTTTCTCAGGCTTTCACAGAAACAATGATCGGGAGTTCGGAAAGCTTTGCAAAAACTACAGGAGTTCAGAAGCCGCTGTGGCATTTGCAGAGGAAGAAGAAGATGTGTATGGATGGAGAGCAGTCGGATGGAGAGGATCCGTGATGGCCGCAGCATGCCAGCAGTGAAGAAAAACGATGTGCAGAAGCGTTCTGCCTCTTCCCTGCAGTAGCTGATGGGGTGTTGCGTATCCGAGCTGTGCTTGTGAAAGCTCCAAGAGCTCCCATCCCTTTTGGGCTTTGAAGCCATTGGGTTGTGGAATGTGTTTCCAGATAACCTGTTAGCAGGTCATTTGAAACTTCGGCACAGTAACGGATATCTTCCCTTGTTTTGTTTTTACGACCACAGAAGCGATGTTGGGGTTTTTCTTTTGGGATGTGTTCGAGGGGCCGTGCTGTTGTTGACGGGCCGGGCGTCTGCTGGGGGAGTTTTTATGGAGTGAGTCAGTATTTATTCTTTCTGAATACAGTATCTGTGATTGTTGGAGATTAGTACGGGGTAAGGAATCTGTCAATAAGAAACCTATTCATAAAGACTTTGTCTTTATCTTTATCTTCAGTCTCCTGGATTTCTTTTTAACCTGTTAGATCTGTGTGTTCTGAAGTTGAAACCCAAATTCTGTGCTTTACAGATGACTATTTTTGTAAACATGTGAGCCTTTTTCTTTGTTTATTCTTCTTGGTAGTTTTGTCTTTTGCGTATTTCTGGTTTTTCTTTCCCACGTCGAAATTACAAGCAAAGGTTGTCATAGCCATGATGAAATATTTGTTTATTGGTGTAGTACTGGCTCTTGATGAGCTCAATTCTTTATTTTTTTAATCACACGTTTTTTATTATTTAATAATTCTTTCTTTTAAAGCAAAATAATTGATCTGCTGTTTTTTGTCTGGCTCCCCGTAACAACTTCCGTCTTCGGGTTGCCCACACCATACAAACTAATCTGATGGTTTTAAAGTTACAAAGTTAATCTATTTCAAAAGTGCTCCCAGGGGTATTTTAATTATGATTATGCAATTTTGTTTTGCTAAAATCCAAAAAGCTGTGTTGTTTTCTTGGACATAGTTTCTGCAGAGCGGCGGGAGTTCATTTGAAATTCACCTCTGAGTTGCGGAAGGGAACATTGGCGTGGAGCAATCTAACCCCTTTTTCTCTTTCTCATTGCTGAGAGCTCTCTGTTTACATGATCTTCGGCTAACAGCCCCCAACCTAACATTACTGCTTCAACAAAAGCCAGATGCCAGCTCAGACGAGAAAAACGAATATGAACTCGAATCTAGGCATGTACAAGTGGATGCTTCAGAATCGAGCGGACCGAGGAGCTTTTGGTCCGCCCACTGTTTCCTGTAATGCAATGGTTGTTTGATTGGTGTGTACTTTTTATTATACTTATTTATTTTTGGATTAAATAAATAAATAAATAAAAAGTGTATCACATGTTTGCAGTGGATCACATGCCATTTTCGTAGCTGTATTTATTTAAAATGTGAATGTCATTTTTGATGTCCATTTTTGCTGTTATTTCTGAATGTTGTTTTTGCTGCCACAGATAAGTGAATTTTCCCATTGTGGGATACATAAAGTCATCTAAACTAAAACTAGTTCTTCCCCTTCCACAAGTTCATTCCCAATTCTAGATTCTTCTCCCCTTTTCCTTTTGTGTTTTTTCCAGTTTCTTAGGAGGTAATTTCAAAGGACAGAGGTCTCATTTGGTGTAAAGAATAAACACAGCTCAAAAATGATGAACAGTGGCCTAATTTTCCAATGTGGTAAAAATAACTTTTTATAATATTTCAATATTCAATATTTCTGCTTTCTTTTTATGCTCTGAAAGATATGTGTTGACCTGTCGTGCCGCTGTTTGAGGTTGAACTGATTCCACCTGACCCATTTCACCTAATTTGTCTTTTTGTCCTTGTATAATAATTTAATTGTTCATTTATATTGATTGAGTTTTCTTTTTTCTAATTTTCAATTTCCTCTGGTTTGTATTTACGTTTTGAGTTTTTATCTTCTTTAAAAGAAATTGTATCCTTAAAAGCACAAATTTGACCTAAAAACAAAAATTACATTCTGTGTCTGAACTTTGTGCCAAAATATAAGTTTATTTAAGGATATAAAAAATATTGGTTCATTTAAAAATGCTTGAATTATTGTTGTATTCTTTCAAAGTTTGTTAATGTTATTTTTATAAGACAAAAAAAAAGTTGAAAAAGAAAAAGTTGTTCGTCTTACTGTTAAGTTGCACGAATTACTTGTAATAATAATAAAAAAGCTTTTAATGTGAAACGTTCTGGGAAACAGGAAACAGGAAGTTACAAGCTAAAGCTATGCAGAGCAAGAAGCTTTAGCTAAAACCTTTTTTTATTTTCCCCCCCAAACGAAATCTACAACCATCCTTCAAATTAATCAGGTAGAAGTAACGACTGTAAGTCAAATTTTTAAAATTAAATCTGTGGTAATTAATAGAGTTGACCACATTGCGTCATACACGCAGTTAAATCTATAAATCATCTTGTTTCATGAAGGTTGGAGCTTCTTGACGCTTCATTTGCTTAAATCACGCCATCTAGTGCTATAAAAAATAACTAAAATTTAACTTACATAAATGAACCATACATTTTCTTAAGTGTGAAAAGTTACGTTTGTAACTGCTTTACATTAGTTTTTTTTAAATTAAAAATATGAATTTTGAATCATTTTCATTTCAGATTAAATACAAAAGCAATACATTTTTTCACATTATCACAGCAAGAACATTAGAACACACATTAGAACATGTTTTCAACGCAATAACAGGTAACATCTGCGTTTCTTATTAGAGAATTACCATCAACACATCCTTCATTACTCGTTGGACTAAATAGTCTGTTCGCCATTTTGAAATGCTGTCTGAATCTACGGCTGTCAGAATTCTCACCTTAAATCCCTAAGTACTAAAAAATATATACAGTGCGGGACTATCTAGTGCCCAGGATTTTAAAAACTATTAAGACACCATGCTCACTACATATATATATATTTTTTTTCATTGTCGAATATGACGATACAGATTACACAGAGTGAAAATGTAATTACTATAAACGCTTTACGATGACTATTTTAAATCCACTGTGTTCTGATGAGAACAATGATGGTTTATTAATAAAAATACATTTAAATACCCCCCCCCCCCCCGCAGAAATTGGTTAAACGCAATGCATTGTGGTCTATATACACCAACCACTAACTCACGCCTCCTTACCCACCAAATGACAGCAATTAATGATAATTAAAATGCAGTTTTTTTCTTAATTGACAAGGATTTGACCTGTTTTATCCTGTTGCTCATTGATTTATCCAAAACATCACCTATGGGTCTTTTTTAGTTTATCACCTGACTGATAACTTTATATATGTTTATTTCGTTTTGAAGTTTTCCTTTAGATAATTAGAGTGATTCACTGACTTTTGACAAGGACTTTTGTGCCCACAAGACATGCTTTAAGTTACACTTCCTGTTGACCATTTAGGATTTCCTTTACTGCTTGATGATTGACCTAGTAGACCTACAAGGTTTTTTTTGGTCTCTTTAACTGGACACATTTGCCTCAAAGTTGTTCTCTTGCCCAGAGAAATACATTTCTCAGGAGGTGTTAGACTGTTGTTGATGCTCATCGGGCTGGAAAAAGTTACCCTCTGTAAAGAACTCAGGCTCCACCTTTTACAAATTGTGTTAAAAAAAAAAAAGAGTCCCTTTGGGAGCTTTGCTGTTCTTCTGAGGAGAGGTCGACCCACAAAAACACTTTTTATAGCGACAAAGGTTCTTATCTCCGGACAAAGGAACCCAGTCTGCCATGGTTATGTTTGTCAGACAGAGAAACACCGCTCACAGAGAAGTCTGATAATGAGGCTGACTTATTACATGTTTCAGTTTAATGATACCAATCAAACCCGATCTGTCCCTTTTTATGTTTGAGATGCTGTAAGTCCATACCAATTCATGGTCTCAAACAAGGAAATTTGTAAGACCTTTTCAAGCTTTTTGTGACTTTTAGGTGGAATTGATGATGGCAAAAAAAACTCTGTCCTACATTTGAAGATGGCAGCTGATATTAATGCAACTTACTCCAGGTAAGCTTTTGTCTGATCTGCTGTCCAGTTATGGTGAAATGATGTGAACTATTGCCTGGATTTGGGTTGGAACAGACTTGTACTCCCTTGTGAACTATTTTCTCTATAAAATAATAATTGAAAACTAAAATAGTTAGTAATACAACATAGGTTCAAATCAAAAGTCATAACAAATAAGACTTTAGTTCTTTCTCCGCTCAGAAAACCTGCTTGTTTTGACTGGTAAAGAGCTGGATCTATCACCCATATACAGCAGGGAAAATAAGTATTGAACACGTCAACATTTCTCTCAAAAAACATATTTCTAATTGAGCTATTGACATGAAATTTCCACCAGATGTTGGCATCAACCCAAGTAATGCACACATAGAAAGAAATCCAAATATTTATGTCCATAAATGAAGTTATGTGTAATAAAGTGAAACGGCACAGGGAATAAGTATCGAACACGCTTACTGAAATTTATTTAATACTTGGTGCAAAAACCTTTGTTGGTGATTTCAGCCTCAAGACGCCTCCTGTATGGAGAAACCAGTGGAATACATTGCTCAGGTGTGATTTTGGCCCCTTCATCCACACAAACTGCCTTCAAATCTTCAAGGTTCCGGGGGTCTCTTCTGTGAACCCGGATCTTCAGTTCTTTCCAAAGATTTTCAATTGGATTCAAGTCTGGTGATTGACTGGGCCATTCTAGCAGCTTTATTTTCTTTTTCTTCAACCAGTTGAGTGTTACCTTGGCTGCGTGCTTGGGATCGTTGTCTTGCTGAAAGATCCACCCTCTTTTCATCTTCAGCAGCCTGGCAGATGACGGCAGATTCGGATCAAGAATGTCTCAATACTTTTCTCCAGTCATTATTCCTTCAATGATATGAAGTCTACCAGTACCACATGCTGAAAAACAGCCCCACGCCATGATGCTCCCACCTCCAAACTTGACTGTTGGTATGGTGTTTTGGGGGTGATGTGCGGTGCCATTTTTCCTCCAAACATGTTGTGTCTTATGACATCCGAAGAGTTCAATTTTGGTCTCATCTGACCAGAGTATCTTCTCCCAGAATGTCATGGGATTATCCAAATGTTGTCTCGCAAACTCCAAACGAGCTTCAACATGCTTCTTCTTCAAAAATGGAGTCTTGCGTGGTGTGCGTGCAGGGAGGCCATGGCGGTTGAGTGCATTACTTATTGTTTTTCTTTGAAACAACAGTACCTGCTGATTCCAGGTCTTTCTAAAGCTCTCCACGAGTGGTCCTGGGCTGTTGGAGAACCCTTCTGATGATTGTTCTGACTCCTCTGTCTGAAATCTTGCGAGAAGCACCTGGCCGTGGCAGGTTTATGGTAATGCCGTGTTCTTTCCACTTCCGGATGATGGCCCCAATGGTACTCACTGGAACTTTCAGAAGTTTAGAAATGCGCCTGTAACCATTGCCGTCAGTGTTTTTTGCAACAATAAGGTTGCGTAGGTCTTTTGACAGCTCTTTGCTTTTACCCATCATGCAATGCTTCTTGTCTAACACCTTGCTGGTGAGAAACCTTTTTAAAAGGCATCAATCAGGACTATACCAGCTGATATTACTTTGCACTAATAGGGGGCAGGTTAACCTTCTGAATACTGACAAACTCCAGCTGCTTTCTTGGCTTGCCAGACCTTTTTACCCCTCCTTTTCTTCATGTGTTCAATACTTATTCCCTGTGCCATTTCACTTTATTACACATAACTTCATTTATGGACATAAATGTTTGGATTTCTTTCTATGTGTGCATTACTTGGGTTGATGCCAACATCTGGTGAAAATTTCGTGTCAATAGCTCGATTAGAAATATGTTTTTTGAGAGAAATGTTGACGTGTTCAATACTTATTTTCCCCGCTGTATCTGCCATAGGACTACAGATAAGTAAATAAGCTCTTGTGCTAATTCTGGTTCATTTATGTTGTTGCCCTGCTAAAACATTGATTAATATGCATTGTCCTAGGTTCAATCAATAAATAAATGTACTTTGGAAAATATCAACAAGGCTAACCTTTTTTTTTTACTTGTCCTGTCCAGCAGCTGAGCTAACACATAAGAGTTGAAGGCCTATTGTGTTTACAGATACAATAATGGGTTCCAAGTCGCCTGACACACGAGGTGTATGTTTATATAGATCCCTTTTCATTTAAGTCTTAATTTTATTTGTATTCATTTATTTATACATTTTTTTGTTGGACCAGCCGGATAAAGAAATCTCCTCTCAAAGAGGCTAACTCTACCTGAAAATGAAAATGACAAAAACACCGTGGTCAAAAGCCGTTGTTGGCTACTTTAAAAGATGTCTGGGTCACCTGCTTGTAAATGCACAGGGAAGGACAAAAGAAAAAAAATGTCGTCAGTTGCTGCTGCTGTGTCCAGATGTTAGGGTCAGTGATACAGGTGAGGCTAAAACATCTGGCTCTACTAATTGATAATTGTTGATATGTTGCTGTAGTTGCCATGTGTTTTAGAGTCAATCACAAAAACAACCGTAAATGTCACCAGAAGAAGTTATTGGGGGTCTGAAAAATCACTAAAGATGGCAACAATACACAGACGCCATAAAAGAACCATGCCAACCTATGAAACACAAAATAAAAATGTAGTTTTAATTAAATGTGTTTGATAAAGAAAGAGTAGTAAGGAGGATGAGTTTGTCAAAACATGATTGTCAGAGGACCAGCTTCTTGTTTTTATCTTTCCTTTTAAACAAAGCTAGTTTTGTGCAATACTGCCCCCTTGCAGTCAGTGGCTGTAACTCTCCACAATGTGTCCAAATAGTTTGGCCCTGACAGTGCAGTGTGAAAGTGAACAAAACCAGATAAAGGTACAACTTTTAGCATTGCCTGCCCACTCTAACAGAAACTATTTGACTTCCTTACAGGGAGTGGATGTTCATTGCAGCTCAAAGGGTAAGTACCATCTCTGTATCCACGGGCCATCGTGAATTAACCATTTAACTTTAGGTTTAGTGTTTACGTTTGTAACTTCAACTGTTTACGCAATTAATGTAATTCTAGCAGATTCTGTAGCGGGGAACAGCAGCCTTGAGGAGATATGCAACACTTTGAAGTAGTGGAGGGTTTAGGCAATGAACATAAATATGTTCCTTCTGACATTAGGAAAGTGTTGAATATTGGTGCAAAGCCGATATGAATCAGCGGATTCAAGTTTATTTCGTAAACAGTTGTGGAGTTACATGTCAAAAATTGTGTGTAATTTAGGTGTCCCTAGCAATATCTGGGGTGTTATTGGCATATGATTAGTATTATTTATTAATAATAATTATTGTGGTGTAAATTTATAGACCCACTTCAATGAAAATTGTGTTTTTGATGTTTTTATCTTGTTCTTGTAGCATTTCACTCTTCATGAAGGACATACAGTACAGACCAAAAGTTTGGACACACCTTCTCATTCAAAGAGTTTTCTTTATTTTCATGACTATGAAAATTGTCAAAGAGTCACACTGACGGCATCAAAACTGTGAATTAACACATATGGAATTATATAAATAACAAAAAAGTGTGAAACAACTGAAAATATGTCATATTGTAGGTTTTTCATAGTAGCCACCTTTTGCTTTAATTACTGCTTTTCACACATTTGTGACATTCTCTTTATGAGCTTCTAGAGGTAGTCACCTGAAAGGTTTTTCACTTCACAGGTGTGCCCTGTCAGGTTTAATAAGTGTGATTTCTTGCCTTATAAATGGGGTTGGGACCATCAGTTGTGTTGTGCAGAAGTCAGGTAGATACACAGCTGAAAGTCCTACAGAATAGACTGTTAGAATTTGTATTATGGCAAAAAAAAGCAGCTAAGTACAGAAAAACAAGTGGCCATCATTACTTTAAGAAATGAAGGTCAGTCGGTCCGAAAAATTGGGAAAACTTTGAAAGTGTCCCCAAGGGCAGTCGCAAAAACCATCAAGCGCTACAAAGAAACTGGCTCACATGTGGACCGCCCCAGGAAAGGAAGATCAAGAGTCACCTTTGCTGCGGAGGATAAGTTCATCCGACTCACCAGCCTCAGAAATGGCAGGTTAACAGCAGCTCAGACTAGAGACCAGGTCAATGGCACACAGAGTTCTTGCAGCAGACACATCTCTACAACGATTGTTAAAAGGAGACTGTGTGAATCAGGCCTTCATGGTAGAATATATGCTAGGAAACCACTGCTAAAGAAAGGCAACAAGCAGAAGAGACTTGTTTTGGCTAAAGAACACAAGGAATGGACATTAGACCAGTGGAAATCTGTGCTTTGGTCTGATGAGTCCAAATTGGAGATTTTTGGTTCCAACCACCATGTCTTTGTAATATGCAGAAAAGGTGAACCGATGGAGTCTACATGCCTGGTTCCCACAGTGAGCATGAAGGAGGAGGTGTGATGGTGTGGGGATTATTTGCTGGTGACACTGTTGGGGATTTATTCCAAATTGAAGGCATACTGAACCAGCATGGCTACCATAGCATCTTACAGCAGCATGCTATTCCATCCGGTTTGCGTTTAGTTGGATCATCATTTATTTTTCAGCAGGACAATTACCCCAAACACACCGCCATGCTGTGTAATGGGTATGTAACCAAGAAGGAGAGTGTTGGGGGGCTGCGAAAGATGACCTGGCCTCCACAGTCACCGGACCTGAACCCAATCGAGATGGTTTGGGGTGAGCTGGACCGCAGAGTGAAGGCAAAAGGGCCGACAAGTGCTAAGCATCTCTGGGAACTCCTTTAAGACTGTTGGACTACCATTTCAGGTGACTACCTCTTGAAACTCATCAAGAGAAGGCCAAGAGTGTGCAAAGCAAAAGGTGGCTACTATGAAGAACCTAGAATATGACATATTTTCAGTTGTTTCACACTTTTTGTTATTTATATAATTCCACATGTGTTAATTCATAGTTTTTATGCCTTCAGTGTGACTATACTATTTTCATAGTCATGAAAATAAAGAAACTTTTTGAATGAGAATGTGTGTCCAAACTTCTGGTCTGTACTGTATATAAAGAAAACAAGATTGCATTTCTGAGTATTTCTTTATTCAAATCGTTGTGAATCAGGAGCAGCCAAAAAAATATCATTTGAAAAAGATTGTAGATGTTACACAAAAGCTACAACCGGCGGGTTGAAAGGTCCCTGCTCTGTTCCATTCCGATGCATTCACTTGTAGACGATTAGATCTACGTACATCTTTGTTTTCCTTGTTTGAGATGGAATTTAGCTCAAAACTATACGGCTGGAAAACTCCAATGTTGCTTGCCATTTTCGTTGCACCACTAATGTTGGGTTGGGGGTATGAGAGGCTGTAAGCTAGTGGTAGAGAGTGTAAACAATGGATGATGGGAAATGAAGGCTACTACTGCTCTGCAGAAGTTATATCAAAAAAATAACATCAGAGGTTTTTTGATTTTGCGAAAAATGCAATATTCATTTTTTGATTAATCATAATAAAAATACCACTGGGAACACTTTTACAGAAGTTTAAATATGATTGGAGTGAGACAAAGCTAGCAGCTAATTAAGCTGCTTTCATGAATGATACACATTCAGAATATGGTTGGTCATTCTAGGTTTTTAAAAAGATACTATTGTTAAGGATGGTGGAGGTCAAGGGTTAATCCTTTAATATCGGAGCTGACGCTGGCAATAGCAAAGTAACACATACTCTTTGAACTTATGTAACTCTTCGACTGTTTAGCGGTTAACGTCATTCAAGAGGATTTTGACGCAAAATAAAGCGGCTTTGCAGCAATATGCAGCACTTTAATCCTGTAAAGATTTGCATACAAGCACAAAACCCATTTTTCCACTTGCGAATCCGTTGGAATTACGTTAATTGCGTAAACGGTTAATGAGTCACGGTAACTCAAAAAGTGTTTACACCTGAGCTAAAACTCCGCTGTTAAAGGGTTGAAGAATTGGTGTATAAATGGTACCAATGTCCTTCTATGGTGTGACAGAGCTTCTGGCGATGCAGTTATAAAGAGTTTGTCATTTCTGTTCTCTGCAAACAAATATTGCAAAGGTTCTTAATGATTTTTATGTCCGTCTAACCCCTTTGAATGCTAAATAAATGTGTGTTCATTTCGTCCCATCACCTGGGTTTAATTCCCCGCTCCTACACGCGTCGAATTTTCCATTTCTTCTCCGCTCTCAGCTTTGACCTTTAATACATTCAGGGCAATATTTTCTGGAGCTGAATGTCAGCAACTATCAACGATGACTCCCTCCCCAAAAGCGCATCAATTTCAGCCTTGTTAGGGTCTCTGCGCGTTTACGAGCGCACATGCATGCACGCACAGCGGTGAGCCGCCAGCTCACCGTGTAAACCAATCCTCCTTTATGCTGTCAACTAACAAGTGGCTACCCGCTGGGTGAAAAAAGGGCACATTGAGAAGCGCTCTCAATCACCCCCCTCCGCCCCCACGGCTTCTCCTCGCTCGGAACGGCTTTGAAAAAGGACAGTTTGTGCGTGAAGGGAGCATTTAGGCATTCTCCTGGCAGCGACTGCACTCTTGTTATTGATTTATTATCCTCTTCAGTTGTATGTTTGGCTGGAGGACCTGGAATCATTAGCTCCAAGCTCTGTGACAGACTGGAGTGGACCCCTCAAGCAGCAAGCCATTTCACATGACTGCAAATATTAACAGAATTTCCAGCCACAGTTTCCTGAATAATCTCGTTCCTGCATCAACCCCCCCCCGCACACCCGTATCCGTTGTGATTTCCAGGCAGTTCTTATATCATGCTAATAGTGTGGATAATGATAATAAAGGGGAGTGTGTGTGTGTGTGCGCCTGAGCAGGAGCGTCCCTGCTTGAAATGATTAGAAGGTTGGGGCCATTATGAGCTCCTCGCTGCCTTTTGTATCTGCTGTAATGAATATTGAGGGGGGTGTATTTGGAGCACTTTGAGGAACTAACAGCCTTTTTAATCCTTTAATCCTGAGGAAAACCAATTTCACCCCTGTACACACACCCTCACACACACGTGTGTGAGTTGAAAAGGGTTTCACTGAGCCCACTGTGTGTGTTTAACCTGCTCTCGTTAATTTCCCGGCTCAGAGACCTGGTGATCCTGGAGATTAGGTTCATTAAAATCACATATTGTACGCACTGTTCTACGGTCTGTGTGTGTGTGTGTTTGGATCAAGTCAGCAGATAGGGGAAGGGACACTGTTGTTGGTGGTTATTATACCACGGTCCTGCCTCACACACATACTCATGCTTGTAGATAACCCCTCCCCCCCTTCCCACCCTCCACCTACATGTGGCTGTGGACCCCGACAAGCTGACCTCTGACCTCTGTGTGTAGAGCCCTGCAGTGTTGAGCGGCTACGCACATAAAAAAAAAATCAGAGAGCTACTTGTGAATTGAAACTAGTTTTATAAGGACTTAGCAGTTAATGTTGGTAAACAAACAAAAATGAAAAACCCACTCCGAGTTTGTATTTTTGATGTTCTTTCGGCTATTTCCTAATGATGGAGGACATGTATGGAACTAAAAGAAATTGAAATGTCTTTATTCAAATATTTTTAAAAAAATTGTACGCCTGGATAGCTTTGAAATTGCTCGCCGTTTCGGTTGTAGCTGTGATGTTAGGTTGGAGCTGTGAGGGGCTGTAAGTTAGAGGCAGAGTGAGTAAAGAGATGGGTGATTTGACGTGGGGGCGGGGTTGCTACCGCACCAACAGTCCTGCCCACAACTCACTCAGAGGCGGATTTCTAATGATCTACTGCTGCTCTGCAGGAACCCAGGCACAGGTTTTATGACTTTTCCTAAAAACAGCAAAATCATAATTAAAATTATGATGGGAATTTAAACATAGATCAAAAGACGATCAGAGTGGGACTTTTGAGTAAACTTCTGCCTGGGCACTAATTTCTATACTAATCCGTTTTCTGAACCCTTTTTTTCAGGTGGTCTGCGGTCGTTTCCAATCGAACTGAGCTTCAGTCAGAATACAATTCCTTCCCGGAGCTCAATAGCTGAACCAAAATGGCCACCGACGTAAACATCGGACCAAAAAAGAGTAAAAGGAGCCTGACGTTGATACAGACGTTCAAAATTGATCAGTGAAATATAAAGTTTAAGTCAGTAGAAATACTGCAAAGCACAGAAATTCAATTAATTTTTTCCCTGTTGCTTTGATCCGCCCTCGTAATTCCTAACCAATGAGTGAAGAGATCTTTAGTCATGTGGTTCATGGTTTTGTTTACAAGCTTTAGTTAAGAAAAGGAAAGTCCCTTTGACGGCAGTCTGAATACAGACCGAACCCAAGATTCAGGACTTGATTCCGGTCCAAATTCAATGGACGGGTCTGAATACACCCTTAGAGACTTAAAGTTAACCAACTATTGGTTACTTAGTGAACCACCCTGACTTCAGTTATTTTTTTTTTTTTTAATTTTCTCAAACAGGAAGTCAAAGGTTTGCCCCGAAACCTAGACATTGTCACATGATGCTTTGGGTGTTTTTCATCACAGTGCTTTATTTATTTTCACAATATTTCTGAGTCTTTTCTGTTTGTGTCTTTCCTGTCACCCATTATTTTAATTCAGTTTTTGTGTCCTTTCGATGAAAAGTGAGGTATATTCTTTGGAAGTAATTGACAAACTCAGTGCCCTAGTGGAAGAATATCTGTCCTGAAACTGACCCTGTGGGTTCAAACCCCTGGGTTGGCCATACCAGAGACTCTTAACAACTGCGTCCATGCTTTAAACTTTTTACTAAAGGTTGGATTTAAATTTAAATATGTACCATATTGTTCTGACAATTTGATATTATTTGGTACTGACACCAACGCAGAAGAGGAAGCGCTGCTCAGTCTTACGTTGGGCTTGGCAGATTTATTCCAAAGTGACAGACGAAGAAGAATTCAATGGATTTATTGATTCGAATTGATATAAAGAGTTCAGTCAATGTGTTAGCAAGTTCTTTGTGCTGTGGTTATCTGAACAATTGTTCATATGTTGCGCTAATTCACAAGATTTCTCCCTTTGTTTCATTAAACCAATTAAGCGTCAGTGTGTTACGGTAGTGAAGTGTGGATATATTCAGTCCATTAATGCTGTCTATTTGGTTATTATGATTTGCCTTTCAAGATAAGATGTCCTTTCTTGGTCCCGTATTTAGTTTTTTTTAACCAATTTTTTACCCAAATATGCGACTTATATGTGGTTTTTCCTGTGTTTGCTATGCATTTTTTGCCCGCTGTAACTTATACTCTGGTGCGACTTATCCTCCCCAAAAATACTTTGACCTGGATGTGGATTGAAGAAGTGACAAATTATTTTGACATTTTTAGGGACATATTTGAAACAATATTTTGAAACAAACCAAATTGTTTTGAAGCAATAGATCATTGTTGTGTGTTACTATGTACATTTTTCTTTTTAAGTAAAAAAATACCACAGAATAAATGTAAAAACGTGGATGAAAACCAATAAATTTAACTTCATATCTATGTCTTATACATGACGTTATCCTTTTAGAAAACAATTGGAAAGTTAAAAATGACCCTAAGTAGGGTACTTTTTGTGACAAAAACAAATACATATATGTTCTTATTGAGGGGCAGAAACTGAATCTCTACCACATGGTAAAGAAGAAGAGAAGGAGAAAACGTGTAGCGGTGGAATCAACACCTCAAACACCAGGTCCATTTTTTGTCATACTTGCCAGACAGACAGTATTATAAATATTCTATCAATAACAGCTGGATTCTTAAAGGGATTATGTCTGAGAGGAGCACATGCAGCTCACGCAGCAGGTACTGAAAAAGCCTGATAAGGAAGCGGGGAGGAGATGCTGTAAATTCCTTTATGTGCTCGCTGCATTTCTGCATGCTGTACGAGGGCGTCCGCCTCTGTGTGTTTCTGTGCATTATTCCCCGCAGCACCTCCTGTCTTTGCCTTATAATGGAAGAGTGTCTAGGGAGTTTTATCACGAGGCCTGACTGTTTCGGGGTGCTCGGGGGCTGGGGGCCCTGCTCAAAGGGCCCTCATGATGCTTGCAAGGTGACTGAATTGAAAGGAGATTGAGGAAATGGAGCTTATGTGTGTGTGCATAGAAAGTCAAGGGGGCATCATTGAGCCGGCAAGGCACAGGGCTTCTTCTCCCTCCATAAAAGGTGAGGAGCAACAGAATTAGACAGATAACAACCAGCATTGAATGCGGAAAGCTAGATACGGTCTAATGAGAGGCAGACGGGAAGGCATAGAGAGGGGGATGGAAGATGAGGTGAAGAGGTAGACGACATGGAAATGGGAGAGAAATGGACAGAACTGGAGAAAGAATTAGACGAAACAACATTTGTACCACAAAGAGTCATTATAGAGTCTCAGCTCACTTTAGGACCAGGGATAAACAATTTAAAAATGTTTTTGGAAAATGACAAGATCTCACACTGGTGCTGGTAAAAAAAAAAAAAAAAGTTCAAAAATTGTCCAATTTCTGCTGACGATGCAAATTTGCAACAGTGTACTTGAAAGTACGCTTTATTAATAAAGGTATAACTTCATCTTCTTTTGAAAGCAAATTAATTTAATGTATAATCTATAGGCTTTAAAATGAGATAGCCTTACCCTTTGCAGGTACAACAGCTTCAGCTACAACAAAAAATCGCATTTTGATTTAAAACTACTTTAACCCTTTAACATCAGAGATGTTACGGGTGACATTTATATAATGTAACACATGCCCTCTGACATACCATAGCTCCTCAACTGTTCACATGATCAATGTAAATCAGCTGATTTTGACTCGACGATAAGCGGCTTTTCGCTGATACGCAACACATTACCAATGTAAATACCGGACCAAAGCTGCTTTTCTCTGTGACCGTATCAGTGGATGTAGGTTGATTGCGGAAGCAATTCACTAAACTTGTAAACAGTTGCATTTCTACATAAAGCTGCTTTTCTTCACTTCAGAATTCAGCGGAAGTATGTTAATTGCATAAACGGTCGAAGAGTTATGGTAGTCAAAAGAGTGTCAACACTGGAACTAAAACTCCAGTGTTAAAGGATAAATATCCCTAAAAAGGACTTAAAAAGGTCTTCAATATCACCAAGTAATTTGAAAGTGCAGTCTCTCCAGTCAACACCGTGACTTCTTTACAGTGGATGATTAAAGGCTATTTATGAATCATTTCTACTATCTTATTTATTGAATTTATGGCATACTATGTAATTAGTAATAGTAGTAGGCTCACCTCCCATGTATTTTTGTGGTTGCAGTGGTTTTTTGGAATATGAAAAATCTTGGATATGGATTTTTCTTTCAATTTTGTTGACTGTACAAAGATAGGAAAAGATTCTACTCTTACTGTTAGCCAGAATAAATGTGGATAAATTGGGTGTTCTAGGCCAGGACGTACAGGAAAAGTAGAACCACTTTGTCAGTGACTTTTTATGGACTATGCCATGGAACTTTCAGTGGACAGCTCCTACAGGATACAATGTTTTTTTAATTAAAGCGTTCCCACATTTTGTCTGTGCTTTTGCTGAACTAGAATCAGGACCCAACGGTTGTCACGAGTTATCCCAGACCACAGAGGAACAGTGTAAAAATACCTTTCAGATAGTTTTAAAATTGAGTTTCTTATTGTTAGACCCCACAGATGTCTGATGCTGTGGATCAATGTCCTTTTCTGAGGTCTACAAATAAATCATGATCTTATTTCAATTTTTGAAATAAGATTTTATTTCTGGTATTTTTCACCGTATAATTTTACATTTTTTTTGTAGTTATTTTTGGTTTTATGTTAGTGTTGTCAAACTTCGTATGACACCTAGTATAAACACAAGATTGCGAACCCTTTGCTCCCCATCGTTTCAATCTCTCCTACTGCTGCCAACTGCTCCAAGGCCATCTGGGTACAACATCCAACGCTGTTGGAGTCGTTGCTGTTTATCTGTATCTTCCTGCAGCAGATTAGCTGACACCTCTCACCTCTCCTGCTGCGGCCTGCCCTGCTGTCTAACCCCTATGCACATTCTTCTACATTTCAATATTATTTCTGCTTCGTGGTTTGACTTCATTGTGCTAAAACAAATACAGAGATAACGTATTTATTGACTCACTATAGGGGTTATTGACTTTTGTTTGCAATGTTGATCATTTGGCTGCGACTGAGTTGGCAAGAGAGGCAAAGGACCTCGCTTTCACAAAGCATAATTTAATCATGATCAGATCAGCTCAGTGGGTCGACCACAGTGATTGCACCTGCGCTGTAATCTTTCTGACGCACTTTGGCTCAGCTTACTCATGAATTATCTGACACAGATAGGTTTGTATTTGTGTTGAAGGGGATTGGGATAATACGAGGGGCACAAACAAAAACAAATTTCAAATGAAGTAGAGAAGTAGAAATGGTTTACAACTACTTTTTCAGATCTCAGGAGGCCATAGTGAATTGGCTGCATGTAAAATCTGGTTTTCAAAAAGTTGGTATTACATTTTTTTTTAAGTCTAAGCTTTATGAAAACAAGTTAAAAAAGGAAACTAAAAGTGACACTGTTGTCCAAATCCACCAAGGATGTCTTAGACTCTACAGGACTCAGTCGGCAAGTTAAATGCTAATGCTCATGCATTTGCAGTGACAAAAACCATTCATCAATTTTTGAACCCGCTTTGTTACTGTTCGGGGCTCACAGGGTTGCTGGAGCCTACCCAGCGACTGGAACGTTTGCCAGTCCATTACAGGGCAACACAGAGACAAACAACAACACACACTCACATTTTCACCAAAGGAGAATTTAGATTAGCTAGTTAACCCTTTAACACCCAATCTGTCGCCAGCAACCGAAAAATAACACTTGCTCTGTGAACTACCATAAATCTTTGACCATTTACGCAATTAACATAATTCCAAAGGATTCGAATGTGGAGAAAAGTAGCTTTACGACACTTGAATTTTCTTTTCTTCTCGTCAGAATCAGCTGATTTAGGTTGGTTGCATAAGCAAGTGTTGTATATTATCAGTCCAAAACTTATTTGCGTTAGAATCCGTTGGTGTCGTAGTGTGGTTTTCTTGTTTGGTTCTCACTCCACTTTGCCTCTTCATTCCTGCACTTGGGTTGTCCTGATTCCCCATAACATAACCTATGAAAGATGTCTTCGGACATGCATGTTAAGGGGCGAACATAAAAACTCCTCACTGAAAGGACCCAGCCAGGATTTGAACCACGCCCTTCTTACTGTGAGGTGAGAGTGTTAACCACTACACCACTTCTGAAAAAAACATACTGCCAAATATTTGGTCATTTTCACAGTTTAGCGTGGATCAAATTTTATTTCCTTAGTATCATCAGAAAGCTGGTAGAGGAACTCAGGTTGGTCTAAAAATAAAGGTCTCAGTTTACTTGCAAGTGAACCCTGACCATGAACTCTTTGGTAAAAACCACAGTATTCTTAAGGCTGATCTTACCGATAACCAAATTGGCTAGAATTGTGTTACAAAACAAAGGTCCAAATGACTGATCTAAAGAGGAACAGAACAATACTCTTGGACACAAACGTCTGACATTTTTGTTCAGGAAGCAAATGCTAGAGGGTACTACAACATTTTTTTTAATCCATTATCCGTACTCTTTGGATGTAGTTGTTAAGAACCTTGAAGATGGATCCATGCTACTATTTAGAATTCTAGAAAAAGCTGAAGATGTTTGAAAGGTGGGTTATCTGGCCACGGTACCTAAAATATATTTTTAGGAAAGGTAAATGCATTTAAATCAGCCAAACTTCTCAAAAATTCCACAATAAGATGCATCCCCTGGGGTCCCAAACCATATCTTATAGCCCCCCACCCCCCATTTCATTCATTCCCTATTATCCGGCCAAAAGATGAGGCCATAATGGGTTTGTGCACTCTAACAGAAAATGGCTTTTTGAACCAGCACACAATTAGCACCAAGTGTTTTGGTAAACTGTCCACATATTATCAACATAATGGAAAATAAGCCCGCAGCTTTTCAAATGAGTAAGAATACAGGGGGTAATAATCTGTACTGAAAGTTTTCAACTTTAATTTATCATCCCAGAGGAGACCATTAATCAGAGCAGCTGGTAAGCGTTGTTTTCCTCAATGATTTCAATCATTCGTTAAATTCTGTATTTAATTTTCACACAAACCTCCGTCCCTTTTGGGTTCCTTCTGTGAAGGAATTAGCTTAATGCTTATTCTTGTGTAAATAAGTCTAAATATGATGTTTTCTTTAGTAGTCTCTTGTCCTACAAGGATTAAAAACACATTTTTTTGTTGTAAAGATTCTTCCAAATCAAGTACATTGGTTAAGAGGCTTTAAAAACATGGATGGAAGTGGAAAAAATGTAGAACTCACATTGCACATGAAGTTCTGGTAAGATGAAATCCAGACAAATGGACCTTGGAAGGAGTTTAAATAAACATGATGACTTTTCTGTCAGGTACACAAAGCTTCTCGCCTTCTAGCCTAATACTCTAAAAAAAAGTGCCAAATCAGCCGGTGACGATTCAGTGTGCATAAGGATTAAAGTTAAAACCTGAAAGTCCATGTATGCAAACACAGTCTGCTGCGTTAACCCAGTTTGATATCACAATGCATAATCTGTGCTTAATTTTTTTAAGGAAAACACACACACATAAATACACACAGACATAATCTCTTCTTCTCGCAACTGTTGGGGTGTGACCTCCACGGCCGGCTGACTGCTGAGTGACAGGCCGCTCATCTCTGCACAGTAAGCTGTGTTAGGCTCATGAACAACACACTCTTTTGTATGTGCACCAAAAGCATCGAGTTGTGTTGTGTGCAGATCAACAACAGGAGTGCTTGACATGTTCTTTTTTTGCCTTGTCGGTTAGATTTCAGGTTTTTTAGTGTGATCTCTTTACAATATGATATAAAGGCACAGTCATGTTTTTTTTGTTTTTACATATTTCTCTAATTTTTTGTGTTTATTGAAAAAACTGGCATCACACAACAACAAAAAACAACACAAATATAAATGGGTGGGATTAAAAGGCCCGTCACCCTGAGCTGTTTGGTTTGGACCAGTTAGTTTCACTTTTTATATATGTATCCGGCCACGTTAACACACTTTGAACAACTCTTCAACCATTTACACAATTAACGTTGTTCCAACAGATTGTGAAGCTAAAGCGGATGGAAAACTGCTTTTCTCCGCGTCAGAAGTGGAATGACTTGATTACGTAAACGGTAGGGTAATTCATAGAGCTAGTGTTATCTTGTTGGCGGCAAAAGTTCTTGTACCAGAAATTTCATGCTTAAAACTAAGCAAACATACTTTGAAAGCCTTTAGGTAGGAAATTCCAAGTGACAAAGCCTACGTCTTTTTAATTGCATTCATTAAAACAAAGGCTTTAGATTTGAAAATTTTTCAGATTTCTGTCTGAGACTAAAAAAAATGTCTTCAAACAAACATGTTTAGATCGTATGGAAAGTTTATTATGATACATTATTATGATATATTATTAAATGTCCTGGACACATTTATAGTACTTTACTCTCACTGCTTCCGTTTTCAATTAAATTCAATTCAATTCAATTCAATTTTTAATTATATAGCCCAAATTCACAACAACAGTCATCTCAGTGGGCTTCATACCAGTAATTTTAAGGTAAACATACAATCAAAAAGGATCATAAATGCATAGAATTCAATAGGATAATACTAAAACTTTAACTAAACAAACTGAACTAAAAAGGCATCCCTGCCCTTAGACCCCCCTTCGCGATAAGGAAAAACTCCGAAAAAACACCGTATTCCGGAAAAAACGAAGAAACCTCTCAGGTGTGCCCACATGAAGGAGGGATCCTCTCCCAGGACGGACAGGTGATTACCAGAACTCTTAGAGAGAATTAGCTTATGTAACACTACAACTACACATTTAAAGTCAAGCAAATGATCTTCATCCAGTTGAAGTTGGGGGACGGCTGGGGGCGGGAGACGAGCCGGAGACAGGATCCACAGCCAGGTGTAGGAGCAGTAGTAAAGGGAAGTCAGAAACGAGGTACACGGTCAGGTACAGGACCACGGATGAGCCAACTGGAATCTGGAAGCACTCCCATTCCCCAGAAGAGTGGGAAAGAGGTAGAGTAAATGAATCGCACTGCACCAAACAGAGGCATGGAGAACTAAACGATAAGTAATGATCAAGAATTGAGGAGAGAAGGAGAGTAGAAGTAGATGAGAATAGTGGACAGAACCAGTGCACCATAATTTCCCCAGCTTCAAACTTCTAGCAGCCTAGTGACAACTAATTGTTATTGTTAAGTTTAATTTAAAAAACTAACAGTAAGTTAAAAATTCTCTAAAACACTAGCGACAATAAGCCTGTCCAAAGAGGAATGCTTTAAGTCTAACTTTGAATGTAGAAACTGTGTCGGTCTCTCTAAAATGAGCTGGGAGTTTATTCCATAAAACAGGGGCTTGGTGGCTAAATGCTCTACCTCCAACTGTACTTTTAAAAATTGACGCTTTTTAAAAATTTGCGAGCGAAGTGTTCTACTTGGATGGTAATGGACTATGAGGTCCTTAATATAGGACAGGGCCATACCATGTAAGGCCTTATAGGTAAGCAGGAGGATTTTAAACTTGATCCTATAATCAACTGGGAGCCAGTGAAGTGAAACTAGACCAGGAGGGATGTGATCTCTTCTGCTAGTTCCTGCTAACAATCTAGCTGCTGCAATCTGAACAAGCTGGAAACTTCTTAAAGAACTCTTAGGACACACCACTAACAAAGAGTTTTAGTAATCCAGTCTAGACATAACAAATGCATGGATGAGTTTTTCAGCATCACTTTTAGAGGGTATATCTCTTATCTTAGCAATATTCTGCAGGTGAAAAAATGCAGTTTTGCACGCCTGAGATATGTGAGCCTTAAATGATAAATCCTGGTCAATTAGAACCCCTAGGTTTCTGACTGTGGAATTGGAGGCTATACTTACACAATCCAGGGAGACTATCTGAGCAGACAGAGCATCTCTGAGGTTTATTAGGACCTAGTACAGGGGTGGCTAACCCTGGTCCTCAAGAGCCTCATGTAGAGCTGCACGATATGAGGAAAACTCGCAATATGCGATATTAGTGATCAGTATTGCGATGACGATATAACTTGCGATAAATGAACAAATAGCAAAAACAAAAAAAACATTTCCATTTTACTGCAAACGTTTAATTTAATTAAATTATGCTCCAAATGACCCTCGTCTAATTAGGAGGGGAACATCTAGCATAAAAGCTCCATCCGATTGGTCAAGAACCTGAAGGGCTCCATCTGATTGGTCAAATGGATAATGGGATTTATTCAATTCATTAAATAGTTCAAGTTGCCATAAGATTGTTTTAGCACTTATAAGGTTTACCATTTATTGCGACTTTTGCGATATGGATATTGCACAGCTTGAAATCGCGATAACGATAAATTTGTGATTAATTGTGCAGGCCTAGCCTCATGCCTGTCTGTTTTCCAGCTCTCCCTGGACTGCTTGATGCTGATAACCTAAATCAGGTGTGTTCAGTCAATCAGGATGTGAAATCACTTGAGTCAGCTAATCATCAGGAAGCTGGTTAGGGAGAGCTGGAAAACAGGCAGGGTTGAGGCTCTTGAGGACCAGGGTTAGCCACACCTGACCTAGTATAATAACCTCAGTTTTTTCTGGGTTCAGGAGAGGGTAATTAATTGTCAACCAGGTCTTGATGTCTCTGATGCAGGCATTCGGTTTCTCTATATAGTCATTCTGGTCAGGTTTAATAGATAATTACAACTGCGTATCATCTGCATAACAGTGAAAATTAATGCAGTGTTTCCTGATTATGTTTCCTAGGGGTAGTATAGAAAGCATAAACAGGATGGGTCCTAAAACTGAACCCTGTAGTACGGAGTGTAGCTGGCTGGAGTGCAATGAGAGGACTGTCCATTTACATTAGCAAACTGGTACCTATCGGATAAATAGGATTTAAACCACTGGAGGGCAGATCCTCTGATCCCTATGTCATACTCTAACCTTTGGAGTAAAATACTGTGGTCGATAGTGTCAAAGGCTGCACTGAGGTCCAACAGGACCAGAATAGAAAGTAGTTCCTTTTCTGAGGCCAGTAATAAGTCAGAGACTCTAACTAGTGCAGTTTCCGTACTGTGGTCAGGTCTAAACCCAGACTAGAAGTCTTCAAAGTGGCTATTGTCCTGTAGGTGGCAGTAAAGCTGCTTAACTACAAGTCTTTCTTGGATTTTTTTATTAAAAGGGACGTTTGATTTTGGTCAATAGTTGGCCAAGAAGAGAATTGACTAAATAATAATAACATCTGATTTATCCATTTAAAAATTCCACAATTCACAGCAAAAAATGAATTTAGAACTTTACTTTATGGAGTTTAATGCAGGTTATTGAAGCTTCACACCAAATGTTTGTGCTCAAAACTGTCTTGACCAAGTTGATTTCTGAGCTTTACAGCTTCTGGAGTCTTCTGGTTGCGTAAAAACAGTAAAAAAACATGCAGAAGTCGACCTAAACTTGGATTTGTGTTTCCAACAGTTTTCCAAAATACCAGTGCTTTCACAGGACTTCCAAACGGTTCAGCAACCTCCACTTCCTATCAGCACCTGGCACGCATCAGACCTGTGGACTGACGGCAAACACCGGTTGGTTAATATTTACTCAGCACTTACAAAGCCACTTTTCCAGTCAGTTATAGGTGCTCCGCAGATGTTTATCACAGAGGGCATTGATCCGTTGCTTTTCCATGCAAAGGTTGGCTCTGTAAAGGTTAATTGGAAAACAAGACAGCAGATCAGTTGAGAGAAAGTTTGCAGATTTTGTTGTTTTTTTGCTGCTTCTCTAATGGGTAGAGAAAGTTCTTTACTTTGACAAATTTAATGCATAATAAATTTTTTAAAATCCTTTATGAAAAACTGGTCCTATAGTGATATATTAACAAAACAGTACAAAAACTTGAGACTTTGTTATAGAATTTACCTTTAGATTAATATTCTCACAACATATTAGAATACTTTTTGAACATGGGCTTTTTCTTGCTTCTGGAGTATTGTTATTTAGCTTCATAGATGTTCCTTAAATCTGTCTTAATCTTGTATTAAGGTTTCTTATTGTTTGGTTTGTTTTAACACTTCCGGTAAAAAATTTTTGTCCAACAATAGTTGACCGTGCTATCTAAGCGTGCTAGATGGAAAATTCTATGGATGCCCAACCAGAAATACCTACTGATTTTTATAGTGTTCTGAGAGTAACCCATTCCTGTAAATCAAGTTAGGGATAATGGCCGGCGAAGTGTGCATTATCAGGAATTAACGCACGCCGTGGAAGCCAGAACTGTCCAACACAAAGTGGAGGACGGTTGCTTCCGCGAAGTGCGTTAACGCTGATAATGTACATTTTAAGGGCCATTATCCCACTTATACCATGGCCAGTTACAAAAGAAATAAATATTCAATCAGTTTTTTAGTACCTTATTGTTGTTATTATTTCGGTTTCGATCGCTTTTTCCCCCAAAAAAGTGCACTATTTGTCACATGGTACGGCGTGTTGTCATGGTGACATGACAATGTCGGCACCGACTTCGACTGCAGCGGCAAAGGAAAGCAATATCTATGCTGATTGTCATGATGGGTCAAATAAAGCCTCAATTCAGAGAGAAAGTTTATGAGGTTCCATTTGTGCCAATAATATCAAAATGTGTTTTTGCGTCTACTGTTATGTCTTTGGTCCATTGTCTATGTCTACTGATCGTGTTTTTGCGTCCACTGTCTATGCTCTGGGCTCATTGTCTATGTCTATTGAACGAGTTCATTTTACATTGGTTCATGTCTATGTATTACTAAGCAATATCTTCTGCATGCCCATGATTCTTTGATTATTACTTTGTATTAACTTTGTCATGCCCATGATTCTTTGATTATTACTTTGTATTAACTTTGTGATGTATATGCTTGCTTTATCCTTAAACTTTATCTTTGTCATTGTCCTTATCCCATGTCGTCTAACTAAGGCGTCAGGAAGATCCTTAGCAACCGTTGCTAGTGTCGATTGCCATGTCGTCTCACCATGTCGTCAGGAAGATCCTTAGCAACCGTTGCTAGTGTCGTTTGCAAAGTCGTTTCACGTGTCGTCAGGAAGATCCTTAGCAACCGTTGCTAGTGTCGTATGCTACGTTCTCTCACCATGTCGTGTCCTTAGATCTTGTTGTATTTCAAATTTTGCAATGTTCGTCAGAGAAGTCATTTGTACGGTCGATAAATTGTTTCCCGTATTATCACGGAACAAAACACTTAAAAGATAAAGTTTGAAAAAAAAAAAAAAAAAACACTTAAAAAAAAAACCTTTATTGACAATCCTGCAAACGCGCACTGCCAGAAAGGGGGGGGGGTGCAGCGTACAACGGTTTCACGTTCCCGTTTAAAGTTATTTAGAGTATGGCTTTAATTTAATCTTGTGATGAAACTATTATTTCAAATTATTTTGAAAAATGACTGATCTTTATAAAATATGTTGTTACAAATCTGATGGATAAACGAGGATCAGACGGGCTAATAAGAGCCTTATACTGGTCCCGAGTGCGCCATCTCATGGTCACATAAATAGATTAAAAAGAAAAGCTCAAAAACAGTCAGTTTTCGACTGTTATATTCATAATTAGTGACTCGACCCACTAAAATTTGAGAAGGTAACTTATCGAAGATATTTTAAAGGCCTCCTTGCAAGGCCCCCGTAAATCGTTCAGCGGCGAAAAAATAAATATTGCCATGGACTAATGACTTGAGGGTTTATTTCTGAACAAATACATTAAATCAACACCAATGTGTTTGTAAATTTATTATTAATAAATCAGCCACGTTTTTCATGATCAGAACACAGCACATTCATAAATAGTCTCCGTAAAATGTTCATATTTATTATGTGTCATTCTCCGCGTTAAATAGAAGTAGTTCGCCTCCAGATCAGATGGTGGCAGTAATGCGCCACTTTGTTTTCGTGTCAAGCGTTGTATGCATGCCCCCCCCCCCCCCCCCACACACACACACACACCACCACCACCCTTTCTGGCAATACGGCAATAGTACAGGAAAAAATTTACCGGCCGTACAAAGGACTTTTCTGACGACTTTGGCAAAATTTGAAAAACGAGAACATCTAACGACAAAACACGGGGAAACGTCGTAGCTAACAACAGTAGCAAACACCGTAGCTAACGACAGTAGCTATCGACAGCAGCTAACGACAGTAGCTATCGACAGCAGCTAACGACAGTAGCTATCGACAGCAGCTAACGACCGGAGCTATCGACAGTAGCAACGGTTGCTAAGTCCTGACGACAAAGTGAGACGACCAAAGACATAGACAGTGGACACAAAAACAGATTATTGGCACAAATGGAACCTCATAAAAGTTCGCCTCATAGTGCTTGTTTATGTGCAGATGATGAAGCTGAAGTTTGTTTTAAAATAGCCGGTGCATTAATACAGAAGATTTAAGCTATGTGACCGGAACTTCTTTTTGAGGTGTGCATGATCACCTTTTTATCCACACCCAGCAGCCAATCAGAATCGGGTATTCCCCCGGACCGTGGTATACAGTAACACAATAGGAAACACACAAGGGTGATTATTTACTGTTGTTTAAATAGCTAAAAATGAGAAAATGTTGTTTTTAAAGTTGTACAAGTTGGAATTTGTGCATTTATTGCCATGTCCAATTGTGTTTTGTTTTTGTAAAAGAGACTTACCAGCCAATTGTTACATGTTAAATTGAAGAAGTTGCAAGGTCAAACTCAGCATCAACCTTCCATCTTTTATTCTCGGTTGTCTTTGGGCTGTACTTTTGAAATTTACCCAGCGCTTTTAGAAAATTTTCGCTACATTCTGCTTCTGTCTTTGTGGAAGAAACCTTTATAGTTCATGGGGGGCGTTGCCTGCTGGAGCCTGGGTCAAGCCCCTCTGCTGGTCTAGTTTGCAAACTCCCTTATTTTAGGCTTACGTGGCGCAATGAAAAACCACCGTTGGAGGCAAACCTGTGATCAGAGAGACCCTCCAGCTGAAGAGGACCCAATTTACAAGCAATTCATCACCTCACTACGGCCCGTCTCCCCTCTTTCCCCTTATGTCTCTCTCCCACTCGCTCTCCTTCCACTGCTGAAAAACAAAAATAAGAAGGGAATTCTCTGCGGTTCTCCCTCCCCGATCTTGTCGCCTCTTCGTCTCCGTCTCACGTCTTGGAGGATAAAGCCTTGGTTCTGTTTTGGCGTTTGGGTATCTGACCTCAGCATCGCCTCTAATCCGGCTTAGTTCACTTAATGATGCCACTTGCGGTGCCACCAACGCCACCGAGAAGTCTATAAAAGCCTTCCATTAAAATGCAAATCCAAGCCGGTAGAGAGAAGCTAAGCGACACAAAAGTGGGAGAATTTGACCCCTTCCCTTCTTTTTTTCAGTTATGCAGCAAACACCCCCCCCCCTTCAATAATAGGTGATTCTATGATTAAGAGCATTGCTACATGAAAACCACAGAAAAGCAAACCTATTTCATTCCTTTTTTCCTGTTGTTGTCAGGAAATGAACAAACGGTTATCAATGTTTTGTGGGGAGGGGGGG